>OZ005617.1:22388567-23588567 GCA_963930655.1 Myrica gale | reverse complement strand
TACGAAATCAATCGCTCTCTTAATTCCTTCTCACATATCGCTAAATGGATGAAGGGCACAAGAGGTGCCATCCAAATATATCCAATGAAAGGATGTGTTTGGGCTCTTTATCGGAATTGGTCGCCTCAATGGAATGAGCTTACCCCTGATGAAGTGATACACAAATATGACATGGTGGAAGTGCTTGAAGATTACAATGAGGAGCGAGGTGTGACGGTTGTTCCACTTGTTAAAGTAGCTGGATTCAGGGCTGTGTTCCGCCGTAATTTGGACCCAAATAAAATCAGGACAATTCCAAGAGCAGAGCTGTTTCGGTTCTCGCACCAAGTCCCTTCTTTCTTGCTTACAGGTCAAGAAGGTCCTAATGCCCCTAAAGGTTGCTGGGAGCTAGATCCAGCAGCTACGCCTTTGGAACTTCTTCATGTGGTGACGGATGCTCAGAAGCAGGAAATGGTGGATGCTGCTGAAAGTGTCATGGAAAAACATCTATTAGGGTGTATGGGAAAACCCAAAGAGGAGGAGCGGGTGGAGATTGACAAGACAACGGAGGAAAAAATTCTAGCGAAAGATATTGGAAAGAAAGACGTGGCACAGGTGACTATGAAGGGAAAGGAGACAAAGCGGGAAAAAATACTAGTATACAATAGGAGACGGCTGAGGGAGGAGAAAATGCAGGAACTTACTAAGTGAATTTCAAAATCCTGGCACTGACATATAGTAGAGATTTTCTCTCAAAGTTATGCTCGAATGGCCAATAAAATGGCGGAAATGAGTTTTGAAGATTAATAAGCTTAAGCTTATGCTCACCATGTGGAACCAAATAGGCTTTCAATATGAAGTTTACTTTTTAATTTTCCCATTCTCTCAGCAATTAATCAGGACACTAGTGGTGAGTCATTATACTAATACAGATTCAGCGGCATTTATTTTTCTTGGCTGTATTGTTGGTGGAACCACAGTTTTGGTTGAAGTTTTAGGATGCCCTTTTGTTGGGAGCATGAAGTCAGCCTGGAACTTGGAATTCCAGTTCAGATGATATGCATGATTCGGATTCCTGAAGGTGATGGTTCCATATCCAGTAGGCTAAGCTCGTTAAATGCTGCAAGAGCTGACGGTTACATTTTGATTTTGATATTCTCAAACAGGACTGATTCTTTGCAGCTGGTCAAATTTGTGTACCTTAACTGCATATGCATATATATTGATACACCTCATAATTCCTTACAATGTTCCTTCTTTTCTTTTTCCTTTTTGGTCTTTTAATCAACTAGAAGTTCCATAACCTATTTATGTATAAATTCATGTCTATTTGCTTCTTCAACCTTAGTTGCTTATATTTGCATTTTAATCAATAATGCCATGTTAGAAACTGCCCTGATCATTCCCTTTTGATTTCTACTCTTTTAGTTATTATAGTAGTTGTGATTATTCGTGGAGGATCCTCTGGTAGGAATTGAAGTAGGGGGGATTCCATAGCCATTCTAATCCGAAAGAATTGTTGGTTTGAGATATTTCTTTCCATTCACCAGTTCCAATAAGCAGCATTACCTTTTTTTCTCCCCTGTGGGGTGTAGCAGAAGTAACTTGCTTGAACTTTTCGCATTCACTAAAGGTAAAGACAGTCAGTGGGGCTGATGGAGAGTGCACCTTGGGATCCCTTGTGGCCTCCATTCTAAAGAATCAGATTTCCTTGTCTACATTCAAATGATTGGAAGTTATTGGAGTATATATTATATTAACAAAGCCACAGTTTTAAAGTTGAGTCATGTTAAAGAATCTTGGATCTAGAGTCATCTTCTTAGAACTCTGTTTGTGAGAATTATGCTTTAAGCGGATGAACAGGGTGACCAAAGAAAAAAGATAAGGAACATAGTTTATAGGGAAATATGCTTTCAAAACCTTTTTCCTATCCAAATTTTAATAAATAAATAAATTATTTGATAAATTATCCCTGAGGTGGTCCGCGCTGTATGCCATTAATCATAGTAAACAATATGTGGAAACTGGAAAGGGGCTTTGATTGCAACCAATACATGGAAATTTCTTAAAGGCAGACCCACCCACCAATCAAGTTTGGGTGTTGGGCTCTATACATTGCTCCTCCACTATTTGAAATTGGGTCAGGATTATGGTTTTTTTTTACATGACGTTAGATACTTCAGGTTTGACTGAAAAGATGGCTAACAGAGAGATTACTCACATTCTTAATTTCCTATTCCTTTCTGTTGATTACAATACAATTGTCTGACTGGTAAGCGGAACTCTTTTGATATTAAGAAAAAGGGTTTTCTATAATCAAAAGACTTCCACTGAGAAAATATGTATACAGTTTTTGATATAGTTTAGATGATCATTTCCCTAGTAAACTTTAGCCAATCATTTTTACCTAGTCATTGTCAGGGCTCTCTTTTGGGAAGGAATATTTCTATACAGGGAACTCAATATTCAGTGATGCAACATTAACAATATAAAATGAAGTGGTGCTACTCACACTATTGAACTGTTGATATTCATTCTCTCGGAGAGAGTAGAAGATGTAACTTGAAGATTATGATGCTCTCCAATTTTCTATTCGATTTATATGATGTAATTTAGAGAGATAGACACAACGGGTGAATCACATACTATTTAATGTTGTTCATTTAAAATTTTCAAACAACATAAATCTTAGGGATTTTTGCAATTTAGTCACTGGGTTTTAGTACCGGCGACAAAATGATTATTGAACTTATTTTTTTTACTTTTTGGTCACTGAGAATACGTAGTGGTGACTTTTCACTCCATCCGTCAAACCTCCGTTAAATTTTAACGGAATATGAAGCAGCCAACCGGTACATGAAGAGATCGACCGCTTCATATTCAGTTAAAATTTAAAGGAGGCTTGACGGATGGAGTGAAAAGTCACCACTACGTATTCTCAGTGATCAAAAAGTAAAAAAAATAAGTTCAGTGACCATTTTGTCACCGGTACTAAAACCTAGTGACTAAATTTGTAATTTCCCTAAATTTTATAATGGAGTCTACATGTTGTGTTTATCTCTCTTCAAATTGCACTAGAAAATTGTAGAGAATTATGATGAAAGAGAAAAAGGAAGAAATTCCACAATTATAATTAAAGAAGCACTTAAACCAACATATTACTCATAAAATGGCTGCAAACCCACTCGAATTACTATTCTCATCAGGATGTTAGTATCTAATTTTAACTTATAAGCCGAAAAACTATTGAATTTCAAATTTATTTAGATATATTATAATTCTTAATATGTTATAAGATAAATTTTTTGATATTTTCTTAAATTTTAGTATTATTCTAACTAAGCCAGTCCTATCTTGCAACATATACTGGAATACAATGAAAAATATAAAAGATGAATTAATAAATACTAAAACATTATGAAAATATAAAATGTTGGCGAAAATAATTGTGTGGAGATTATTGGAAAAAAGTATGAATTATAAAAAAATTAATATGATAATTTCATATTATAAAAAAAAAACCTCTTAAAAAAGAGTCCTCAGCCACTATAAAATAAGCAGTACCTTATCCCATCTCTTTCTCCCTCAACCCTCAAAATCCCCACCCCACATTCCCCTTCATCCCTCAAATCCCACCACCCATCATCCCTAAATAACAGACGCACACACGCAGACTCACAGAGAGACCCCATTTGGCACCAATTCTTAGTACCTCACGGATTCATAATCAAGCACTTCTCCATCAAACCCACAAACCCCAAAACCAAATTAACCAATCAATGGAGAACAACAACCAGGCAGCTCAGTCCTCCTCTTACCCTCCCCAACCCAACCCTCCTCCTCCGGCACCATTCCACCACCTTCTCCAACAGCAACAACAGCAGCTCCAGATGTTCTGGTCCTACCAGCGCCAGGAAATCGAGCAGGTTAACGACTTCAAGAACCACCAGCTCCCTCTGGCCCGCATCAAGAAGATCATGAAGGCCGACGAGGACGTGCGCATGATTTCAGCAGAAGCGCCCATCTTGTTTGCCAAGGCCTGCGAGCTCTTCATCCTCGAGCTTACCATTCGGTCCTGGCTCCACGCCGAGGAGAACAAGAGGAGGACTTTGCAGAAGAACGACATCGCGGCGGCGATCACGAGGACCGACATATTCGACTTCTTGGTGGATATCGTGCCGAGGGACGAGATTAAGGACGAGGCTGCCGGGCTCGGCGGGATCGTGGGAGCCACTGCCAGTGGGGTTCCGTACTACTACCCGCCGATGGGGCAGCCAGCGGGTGGCCCCCCCGGGGGGATGATGATCGGTAGGCCCGCGGGCGCAATGGACCCTTCTGGGGTGTACATGCAGCCCCCCTCGAATGCGTGGCAGTCAGTGTGGCAGGGCCACGCCGCCGACGAGGGGTCGTATGGGAGCGGGGGAAGCACTGGGCAGGGCAATCTTGGCGGCCAGAGGTATGTTGGTGTAGTTTCTCTCTCTCTGTTTTTTTTTGGGTTTCTCGTAAATGTTATATTTGTGCATTTGTTATATGACTGAGTGGCGTTTGTTTTTGGTATTTGAATTTTTCGGATTTTGATAGCCTAGTCTGAGGGAAGAAGAAAGCGTTTCCTGTTGGTTGTTTCCGGTGGCTAGTATTCCGAGCGTTGGCCTTCCAAATAGTAGCGGTATATTTTAGGACTTGGGTACTATCTTGGTGACCGACAGCTATATCGTTTGTAGGTCTTCTGAACGGGAGTATAGAAAGCCTGTAGTGGTGATATATTCCTGCCAGATAAATCACAAATGTTTTTGCAAAAGGAGCTGCCTTTATGACTTTTTTGGCCACAATTTTCTTTTACTTGTTTTGAGTCTTTCTTTCCTTTTCCTTTTCTTTTAAACGTGAAAGATTTGGTTTTTGGCTTAGAATTAAGTAGTGTAGACTGAAGCTTCCGATTCTCTTGCCCTTATAGAAAGAAGTAGAGAATTAAAGACTTCGTACTGAGAGCTAGGGCATCCTTCTCTTTCCTTTATAGAAAGCAGTAGAGAATCAAAAAATTCGTACTGAGACCTCTGGCATCCCACTGATCCTCTCATTAGTTGGGAAATAAAGCCACTTGTTGGATGGATGTGCTTGGATATTACTGCTATTGTATTGTTTTGCCAACCTTTGAATACGGAGTAAGAATTTTTGTCGGATTATGGTCTTCACGGTTTCTATCAATACGGCTATGTTCTTGATTACTGGTGTTGTTTCTTATTGGTGAGTTTTTCTTGAATTTGTTGTCTCAATATTGGCAAGTAAAGCCTATTGTTGGGCTGATGTGGTTAGATGTTACTCGTGCTTTCCTGTTTTTCGAGCATTTGATCGGGGAGATGAGAAATTTTGTCGTATTCACATTTGATTATGCAATAAGATTTTTTTGTCAGATTAGGGTCTTGACAATTGTTATAGTTATGGGTATGCCCTTGATTCCTGGAGTTGTTTCTTATTGGTGAGTTTTGCATGCTGTTTTTTTCTCACTAGTTGGGAACTAAAGCCTTTTGTTGGATTGATGCGGTGGGATGTTACTACTGCTTTCTTGATTTGTGAGCATTTGGTCATGCGATGATGATTTTTGTCGTATTGAGCATTTAATTACGCAATATGAATGTTTGTGGGATTATGATTTTTATAATTGTTATAATTATGGATTAGACTTCAATGGATGCACATATGGGAGTTGTAGGATAGAAAAACAGAAATTTCTCTATGATGGATTATGTCAGGGCCTTGAGAAGAACATTTGTAACTTATTTGATGTTGACATTGACACTATTATTACTTTGTAACAAAGTGGTCTAGTTGTGGTTCTACACTGACTCTTTAGACATGAAAAATTTGTTGCTTCAATATTTACTTCTTAGAAGGGGATGTAATGGACAAAAACTTATTGGTAAGTAGATGACAAGGGAATGAAGGTTGTAAATTTGAACATCATGTAGCATTTATGCATGGGCTGCTACTAGGACTTTATGGTTATAGAGGACTTGATCTTTTACTGATTTCGTGGATCTCATAGGTCAAGTAGAATAGAGATGGATACTTTAAAGTTTCTGAGTTAGCAATGGAGCTTGGAAGAAGTTCTTATGAACCTTGTTCATGCAGCTCATATCATATTCCGATAGGAACCTTTTTCATACAACTCATAGCATATTGGGATAGGAAAAAGGTTGCTGGATTGCTTCTAAAAATTTCTTGAAATTGAATTTCTTTAGAAATCTCACTTTGAGAGTCATTCATTTCTAAACATTATAATCATTAATTTCTATAATCAACCATAATCATTAATTTCTAAACCTTTCAAAATTTACTCGGTATGTTGGAAAATTTCTGGCCTATTCCAAAGCCCCTGCACTGCCCACACCTGGGGGTTGTTCGTTCCTTTGTACCATATCTAAGTGTGCACATTAGGATGAAAGAATGGATAATGTAGCGGTATCTCATTTGCTTTAAAACTCGTACACATTTTAGTTATCAAGAGCTGTCCTTGTGTTTAATTGCTGTTGATTTATCATGAGCTGTTTCATTAAAGTGGGTTTAAAGAAACTGTTTTCAACTATTTTCCATCGGTGTATATGTTCACCACTAAAAATTTGCCCGGTTAATTTCCCAGGAATATGGTTGTTCTGGCATTTTATGCTAACTTCAACATACTTTGCTGTTACCCCCCCCCCCCCCACACACACACACACACACACACAAAATATTTCTCTTCTTTTATTTTCCCTGCTATGAAATCTTCAGAATATTATATCTGCTATAATCCATTGGTTCAATGGTTCCCATGGTTTTTGATTGTCACTCTGAGTAGAGGAAGTTATGACTATAATCTAGAATGAGGGAGTTTATTTGAATAAATAGTGCTCAACTATTTTGATCATCACAATTTCCTTTGTTGTGTGAAAATTCACAACAGAGGTCCTTACCTTAAGTCTACGTTTAATTTGTAATCCCTATTGTTTTTTATTTCTTTTTTGATGGCAGTGTGTTATAAACTCCCATTCCCATTTCTGTTGTCTAAATTCATTCCAAACTGAAGAAAAGACTTGACGTTTGCCTGCAATTAATTAGAGCGAAAAACAGTCTCTGATACCAGACTTTATTTGGTTTTGTTCTGTGCAGTTAAGCGTTACTCATTCGAAGAAGATGTGCTGTGAAGTGCAGCAGTTTAAAAGTAACTCATCTGAAGATGTGCTGTGAGGCGCAAGGGAAATGTGTGAGCGTAGCTGATGCTACTTAGAATTTTGTTTAATTAAGAGATATGTACTTGTCAGCTGTTGTCTTTTATGGGGGACACCTTTAGAAACTCGTTATAAATTCGACATCAAACAATGCAATTAAACAACTGCTGCAATGACTTACCTATTAATATTACTGTGCAGTCTTGAGATCTCGAATCCTCTTGTTGTCTCATTATATATTAGTCATGCTTGTTACATCGAGTAGATCTCGTGGTAATATATGAACTGAATAGAGAAAAGGATGTCAAAAAAAGAAAAGTCTTATTCCTATATCTCCCATACTGACTATTTAGGGGATATCATGAACAACTAATCTCCGTGTCTGTAGATGTTCACTGTCACAGTCTTCTCTTATTGGTTGATTTGGAATTCCGGTGGAATATGAGGATACCTTGTCCTGTCAGAGCAATAATCATAATTCATGTATTTTTCCCTGACATTTTCATATTTTCTTTGCTCGTGGGAGTTTAGGCTCTGATATTTCAGACTATTCCACCACAAGTTTGAAGAATGACACTGCTCAGTGTCGAAGGTTTGTAGCGAGCAGCCACCAATGTTGAACCCTTGAAAGCTTGCTTTGAAGGGCTCTTGAGTCCACTCAGTTTTACTTCCATTCGATGCCCGGCCCTCTCCATTCCACAGGCTTCCTTCTACCTGCAGTGGCTGCGATGGGTAACCTACTCCAATCTTTATATTGTTCTTAAACACTGATTGGAATATCGTGTACATAAAACCTGAAAAACCCAAATATATCTCAATGAAATACTATAATTCAGGGAATCATTTTCGCGAGAGAGAGAGAGAGGGGCACTATTTGATATTGATTCCAAAGAATTTTGTAAGAATGGAAGTCTTTTTGTGGGATCAAAGCAAAGCAGAATCTTTATGCTCTCTATCGCCTTGACCATTGGCGAACAAATTTGTCTGTAATACGTACGGTGGTCCATTATTCCCCAAGAACTCCATGTCGATCTCGTCATGATCAGTTGAAGGAGAAATCAGCTGCGATAAAGCACCAGGTCATTAGCTTCATCCTCCCCCCCCCCCCCCGGCTCCCAAATTCACTCAAGGAAGCAAGAACAGCAAGGTATATAAACAGAAACCTGCAAAATCTTACATAGAAAGCTGTATAATGACTCCGGTGGAGTTCTTCTCTGGTAGCTTAATCCGCGTGTGAAATAATCCAGACCCGTAGTGCAGTTGGGACTCAAATCCAGCCCCTAAGATGCACAAGTAATGGATTAAGATACCATATATTGTCGAGCTCTTATATATAGATATTCATTCGTGCATGCAAATACAGATAAACGCCCGTGCGCACGCACACATGCAGATACGTCTGTGAATTATATTGGTGGAGAGATGTCAGAGAGAAAACGAAGGAATTCATAATGCAGGACGCACGCAACCTGAATTTTGGTCCAGAGCTTAAGATGGATTTCAGTTTCTTTTCCTAGAAAGACGTGGGCATGTCCCCGCGTGACGAAGTAATTCCTATAAAAACTATCATTAATGTTGGATCCGCTTGCATGCGCGGATGTGAAAGCAAGAAACGCAAAGAGACAGAGAAGAGAGAAATTTTTCTGAGAGATTCATGAAGAGTGGTATCACGTGCCAGCAAAATTTGGGAGACAGAAATCGTACGTGTTTGCCTGAAACATCTTACGAAGTACGTATTCTTATAGGTATTTATCCTGGGAAGATACACGTGCCAGTACAACTTGCGTTTGGCAAGCGTGCTGAGCAATAAATAATGCCAGTTAAATTACGAATTAAGAGTGAATTTAATACTGAGTTAAAAAAAGAGAGGCATGTGTGTGAAGACCTTAGTAATAAATATAAGAGATTATAACTTTCTTTTGGTTGCTACAGCTTCTGTTTTTTTTCAGATGGATTTTTTTCTTTTTTGGTTAATTAAAAATAGGCATTAATGTTTTAAATATGAGAACCATTAAAACACGAGGCATATTAATGGGCATTTCAAGTCAAATATCTTGAGCTTTTTAGTATTTTGGTCTTTTCATTTTCCATAATTAATATAATTACTAATTTAAATATTAAAACCTTTAGATGACATTGATCTCTACATGTTTAATGAAAGCAAAATTGTTTTTGTTTTTTTTAGTTATAGCTACTGGGCCGGGTCAGGTAATGGAAGACAAAACAGCTGCTGGGCCGGGTCAGGTAACTCGAGCCTGTAACCTAAGTAGGGGCTCTAAAGCGATGGAACTCTGGCCCAACCTCTCAGGTCGGATCTTGGTGGTTTCCTTACTGGGCCGCCTGTTCCAAGCCTAGAGTATAGATAGGTCAAGGTGGAATCAACGACATTGCCGTTTAGATATACCTCACATTTTGAGTCGGGACGCCGGACGGGACATGATCGTCCAAGCGTTAGTTTTTTGAGGGTACACTCGTCTTGATATAAACTGTCGTGCCATTTTTGACCATTTCGAGTCAGCCCAGTTTTCAAACGCGCCATTAACGATTCTTCTCCTTGACAAACTCTCTCTCTTAAAATACCAGTTAAGACTCAGATTTTGTAGGTTTCAGATCTACCTTTCTCTCTCTTGATAGTGTTAGAGAAATGGACGCTTTAGACTCAGTCGTCGATCCTCTCAGAGACTTCGCCAAGGACAGCGTCCGCCTCGTCAAGCGCTGCCACAAGCCTGATCGCAAAGGTATCGCATCTCCTAATGGACAAGCATGTGTATTATTGTATTTGTGATTTCATTGTGGATCTGCGCTGCGGCTCTGGTTCTGAGATTAAGGTTTTACTTTGTTGGATCGTGTAGAATTCACGAAGGTGGCGTTCCGAACGGCGATCGGTTTCGTCGTGATGGGATTCGTCGGGTTCTTCGTGAAGTTGATCTTCATACCAATCAACAACATCATCGTCGGTTCTGTTTAGGTAATTCTTCGATTTTAATGTGTATCGTCTAATTTCCTTACGATTTATGCGTTAATTAGATTATTGGCTTTATTTGAATCAACTATTTGCCCAAGTAGTAGCTGCGTGCAATTCTTCAGCAAAATGAATTAGTTATTGGATGATTCAGTATTTGCTTGCAATTAGGTTTCAAACTAGTTGCTTATTTGAATGATTCTGCTTGGGGTTGAGATCATGCATCTCAGACATTGGGTATTGCTTGCAATCGCGAGTGGTTGATATATCAATACGCCAAACCTATGAGCTTAAGCTTTTTGATTAAGAATAAATGAATTAGTTGGGATTATACACAAACTTATAAATAGGATAATGTTCTAGTTCAGAACTAGGCTTATAAAATGCATAACTCAGAAATCTGAAGAAGTGCTATACACAAAATGTTTGCTCCACTTGAAACTGTGACGGAAATTTACACTGCAACATGAAAATAATGTGGTGTAGAGCTAAAGCTTGTAAAGAGGTATTGATCATCTTTTGATAATCTGTGGATATTATAATGGTCTGTCGTGATTCCAATAGCAAACACGGGGCTTCCTAGATGTTCATATCTGCAGTATTCCCTTCATTTTGTTTCATCAGGAGTGAATTAGTATGTGGCTTGATATGAGTTGGGGTACGTAGGAAATGATTTTCGATTCTGCTAATGGTAATGAAGATTTGAGAACAGAAGCTTTTGGAAAAAGTTTCGGTATTAGGAAAGTTTCTAACATGATCTTCACGTCTCTTTGGTGCATGGTGCTTAGTAAGTTTTTTCTCTCAGCCTCAATATTGTAGGTTTCGGTGCTTGTAGACATGGGTCATATTTATTGGTGTCGATTGAAAGATCAAGATGTTGTCATGCACCATAAGGTATAACTAATCAGAAAGGAATGTATAACAGAGCAGATCAGATTAATGGCAAAAGATAGGTTTCTGCCGGTGCACTACCATTTCGTTATATCACTCGTGTTTGTAGTTTCCTTTTCTTCCATAATGTACAATTCACTGATAACCATCCAGATCAGTGACCTATATCGCTACTTATTGGTGCTATTTTTTTTTTATACATTTTAGACGGTGGATTTGAGAATTCAGTGTTAAGGTTTTTAAGCTGTACTCGGACATACATCACCTGTTTGCTCATTCAATTATAGAGAATGTTTCTGATATCAAGTTTATGAATCTATACTGTTGCTCATATTTATATTCTTAAAACTGTTGACGAGCTCTTGATATGACGCTTTCTATGTTTTTCATGTCATAATTTATGAATTTTAGTCTCCTCTAACATGTAGACCAAAGATCTGCCAGATACTTGAGAGCTTCTTAAAGTTCTGCGTTTCTTAACTGCTGATCTAAAAATTGTTACCGGGATTGACTGGATCTGTTCGTATGCAAGTGCAGGTTAGTTGAGGCGCTACGTTGCTACAGGGTCAAACACAGATTGGGTCTGGAGAAAATTCATATTCTAAGATAAATGCTTAGCATGTAGCTTCCAATATATATATATATATATATATATATATATATATATATATATATATATATATATATATATATATATATATTTTTGGGATATTGTATGCACTCGAGATGACATTGATATTTGAACTCTTCGTTTTGTTCTTTTGCCTGTCGAGTAGCGAATTTTGGTTGGCCCCCTTCATATATTTGATAAGCGTAAAAACATATTAAATATTGGCAATGGCTGAACAGAACTTTTGCCTGGTTGCCAGTATGCTGCATTGTGGATCTATATGCAATAGAAAAGAGCAGCTAGTTGGGAGTCATGAGTGGGAGGAGTTTTATTGCCACTCCTATCACATTTTAAGTGATTTTACGTTCTTTGGAATTCAGGGCTATGCATTGTTATATGATGATGCTTAATTTTCATTTGATATTGAGTTCTGGCAAGATATAAAGTTATCCCGTTTTAAAAAACGATGCCAATCATTTAGCTAATCGAAAAATCAAAATTCTCTGAATTTTAAATCCAAGTTTCAATTTTTTTAAGATTTTTAGGCTATGTTCGGATGATTTTCAAAAATTTATCACTCACTTTTTTATCAATTTCAATACATTTTGGCCACTATCAATTACTATTTACAAATTTCAACAACTTTTAACACACTTTTCACCAATTCCAAGAGAATTTACGTTATTTCAAAAAAATATATTAACAGAAAAAACTGTTTTAAAATTTAAATCAAACCGTTCTAGTTCCACCTCGATTGAATGAGAAATAATAAATTGATAGAAAATTAAAAAATCTATTAAATGAGTACAGAAATGGCAATAAAAGAAATTCGCTATAATGATACCTTAATACCTTAGATTAACATATGTATTTAAGAAATATAATAGAAAAACATAAGACAATAAGTATTAAGTTGTAACCGAACGTGTTTACTTTTCCGAAACATAAGATAATGTGCCTTCTTTTTCTGGCAATAGAGAGTCCACGTGAGCTACTTATGGAGGGCATATTGGTAATGTAATGCAAACAAGAAACCCTCAAATATAAACCATTTTACGTGGAGGCTGTTTATCTTCCTTTGCTAGCCACGACCTTTCGCAGACATTGGCCTCTCTTCTTCGTCCCCTTCATGTCCGCCATGGTGGCTGCCGCCGCAACTACAACCACCTTCCCCAAACCCTCTCCTCTCTCTTCCAAATCCGTGATTTCTAGATTTCCCCTCCCCTTCTCCCATATTCCACAAAACCACCCCTCTCTCCGCCGCTCCTCTTTCTCTCTTTACATCTCCAACTCCAGCGCCAACCCGGCAAAAGTATTCGTCGCTAAAACCACAGAAAATATCGTTGCACATGAAGAATTCGTTTCGAGATTTGCCCCCGATGAGCCTCGAAAAGGCTCGGATGTCCTCGTGGAGGCCCTGGAGCGTCAGGGCGTCACTAATGTCTTTGCCTACCCTGGCGGCGCATCGATGGAGATCCATCAGGCCCTCACTCGCTCCTCTGTAATCCGGAATGTCCTCCCCCGCCATGAGCAAGGCGGGGTTTTCGCGGCTGAGGGCTACGCGCGCGCCTCCGGTCTCCCCGGCGTCTGCATCGCCACCTCGGGCCCTGGCGCCACTAACCTGGTCAGCGGCCTTGCAGATGCCTTGCTTGACAGTGTCCCGGTCGTCGCCATCACCGGTCAAGTTCCCCGCCGAATGATCGGTACAGACGCATTTCAAGAAACTCCAATTGTAGAGGTAACCCGATCTATCACCAAGCATAACTATCTAGTTCTCGATGTCGAAGACATTCCAAGGATTGTTAGCGAAGCTTTTTACTTAGCCAAGTCAGGCCGGCCTGGTCCGGTTCTGATTGATATACCTAAAGACATTCAACAACAACTGGTGGTTCCAGATTGGAACCAACGCATAAGGTTGTCTGGTTACACTTCTAGGTTGCCAAAGGCGCCAAGTGAGGCGCACTTGGAACAGATTGTGAGGTTGGTTTCGGAATCGAGGAAACCTGTGTTGTATGTTGGTGGCGGTTGTTTGAATTCGAGTGAGGAGTTGAGGCAGTTTGTAGGTTTGACAGGGATACCAGTGGCGAGTACTTTAATGGGCCTTGGGGCGTACCCTTTATCGGACGAGTTATCGCTTCAAATGCTTGGCATGCATGGCACTGTGTGTGCTAATTATGCTGTGGATAAGTCTGACTTGTTGCTTGCATTTGGCGTTAGGTTCGATGACCGTGTGACGGGGAAGCTCGAGGCCTTTGCAAGCCGAGCTAAGATTGTTCATATTGATATTGATCCAGCAGAGATTGGGAAGAATAAGCAGCCCCATGTGTCCATCTGTGCGGATCTAAAGTTAGCATTGGAGGGAATGAATCGAATATTGGAGGGGAAACGTAATAAGTTCAAACTTGATTTCACGGCTTGGAGGGAGGAGTTGAAAGAGCAGAAACTGAAATATCCCTTGAGTTTTAAAACTTTTGGAGAGGCTATTCCTCCTCAATATGCAATTCAGGTTCTTGATGAATTGACAGATGGGAATGCGATTATAAGCACTGGTGTTGGGCAACATCAGATGTGGGCTGCTCAATTTTACAAGTATAAGAGGCCTCGCCAATGGTTGACATCAGGGGGTCTAGGGGCGATGGGTTTTGGACTACCCGCTGCCATTGGAGCGGCTGTGGCAAGACCAGACTCTGTTGTGGTAGATATTGATGGAGATGGAAGTTTTATAATGAATATCCAGGAGTTGGCAACTATTCGGGTGGAAAATCTTCCAGTTAAGATAATGTTGCTGAATAATCAGCATTTGGGTATGGTAGTGCAATGGGAGGATCGGTTCTACAAGGCTAACAGGGCTCACACTTATCTTGGGGACCCATCCCGAGAGTCTGAAATTTTTCCGAATATGTTGAAATTTGCAGAAGCTTGTAACATACCTGCAGCCCGTGTCACAAAGAAGGAAGATCTAAGAGCAGCAATTCAGAAGATGCTCGACACTCCTGGACCGTATCTACTGGATGTTATTGTACCACATCAAGAACATGTTCTTCCTATGATTCCGAGTGGTGGGGCCTTCAAAGATATAATCATTGAAGGGGATGGGAGATCTACATACTGATTCGTGGGCAGTGTATCTGTTTGTTATGCTATGTATGTATATTTTCAATTTTTTCTGTCGTACCTTAAAGGCGAGGCAAGTTTGTTAGTTATTGAGTTAGTTGCTGTATCGTCTTTTGCTGTAACCCTGTGCAACTATTTGTACTCTTTGGAAGGAGAGGAATTTGAGGCTTTTTTTCTTTTTCTGATTCGAATCACAATACAAAATGTCAGTAGGGATACTAATAAGAGATTCAAGCAATCCAAAACAACGAAAATCTACAGCCCATTTGGCTAACAAGTGAGCCTGCCTATTTTTTGGTTCCTAGAAATCCAGAATATAGAACAGTCAGCCTCATGCAGAAAAAAATCCATCAATTGATGCACCAAGTCTTCTATAGTCCAGCTCGGCTTACTGTTGAGGCTGCATGGTGGGAAGAGTCGCAGATTGGTATTGGTTGTCTAAGCTGAGCCTCCGTGGTCTTCCAGCTTCTAAAGTTAACAGGGAGCTAGTCAAGTCATCGGGAATTCATGAGGGTGTGCTTTCTTAAAATCCAGCTCTGGAGTCTGAATAGCTTCTGTTGTTTGGAGTGCTGTAGTAGTTTGTATACTCGAGTTTTTTGGTTTGTTGCATGTAAATCACCCGTATCAGTTGTATTATAGGAGGAGCTGACCTCCTGACAATATTTTCTTACTTACCCAAAAAAAATGTAGATGATGTTAAACAATTTGGACCAAGCTGAAAGATTGGATCTGAGGTTAAAGCTGAATTGATGATTAGGCTAGGTGGTGATTTTCATCCTTATATAAGGGATCCTCTATCAGACTTGGCAGCTGGTCCTTCCTTTTTGTTGTATCGGGGTTGAATTGCAGTCACAATTGGTGGTAGAAACAGATTCCTATTTGGAGGCCCTGAATATTGTCCTTGTCTCGGTGAAAGGCAAGCTTATAGTTCCCAGGTCTATCGTGTTGGGGTTTGTCTTACATCGGGTGTGGAAGGGGCTGATGGTCAGTTTATAAATGTGAGGGAAAACCTCACCTCTTGAGCTAGCTTTTGGTGTCGAGAAGGCCCAAGACCACCCAACATATCGGATATTGTTCTCCATAGTCCATATTGACATAGTGGGACTTTCCTTTGCAAACTGCAGACATTAGTTCAAAAAGCTCGAATGAGTTTTTTTTTGCTCTCCCAAAGGAATTAAAAAAGTAGTCACACGGATTTTATGACTGCTAGAAATCCTCCTTACTTGTTTTGGTAAATAAGGTATAATCTAAAGGAAAGAACCTAGCTACTGTGATTGGAAATCCATGTGCATCATTTTGAGAAATAATAATCAGTAATGATACATAGAATATTGTCTACATTGAATTCACCTCAAAGCAAGGTTATTTATCCACAGAATATACCAATGGAAACTTCAATGTACAAGCTTCCAAAAGTGTGTTGATATTCCTAGACGAGTTCAAAAATATCCTAGCCTTCATTGTCAGTCAAACCTTGTTAGCTTGTTGATCTGATCTGAAGCTGTGATAACATCAGGTTAAGGATTTTGTATTTGTCACTCATTGGCCTGAGACGAAGCTGTTGTAATGTCAAAGGATTTCTTTCTGACCAAGAGGCAAGTGATTCTCGAAGGATTAGCATGTGTATTGTCAAGACTACACAAAACAAAGTCTGGCCTGTGGAGTGCGAGATTCAATGTGTCCTTCCCAATAATCAGTGCAGTAGCATCAAGCAGAACATGCCAGGAGTTCCGGTGGGCTTCTGAAACCCAATGCATTGAATAACGAGTGCCGTCAACATCAGCGGGATAAGAGAATAATCCTTTCCGGCTGTGCTTACACTTCCTCCTAAAATACTGACTAAGCTGTGATCCCTTGATCCTCAGATCCAGCCAAGTCGCCGGTGCTGTTATCACTTTGGATTCCTTGAAAGTAGCAAACTCCTTTATGCAGTCTTCTTCTTCCCTGATAATGGTGAGGTAGAAATTTCCCTTGAAGAAGGGATAGCTCTCCCCAACTAACTTCATGGCATCCTGGTGGCTTGGAGTGAAGAGAACAAGGTAGTCATCATCACATAATCCACAGTGCTTCAGAACCTTGTTTTGGGCTTGGACTTCAGGGATTGAGATAAAACTTCCAGGAAAGGTTGATTTCTTGGTGAGAAATTCAAGCAATCTGGACGGTTCCAACTGTGTCCCATCCAAGTCAGGATGATTGCTTCCAGAAGAGGGCGTGGATGGGTCTCTGAGACTGCCCCTTGGGGACTTCCCCCTATCATCAAATGTGGGCTCTGAAGGCTCCTCGGGGATGCAAAGGCTAGAGAGATCTATCTTTTCTCCTTCAACTAGCATGGCATATTGGGGGTACTTTGCTAGGACATACTCTTCCACATATTGCATTTCTGTTGTCGTGATAGGGCCTGACCATCTAATGTCAAGACCAGGGAGTGTTGATATGGCTTCTGCGACGATGTGAGCAGGTATCACAGTATGTGCTTTCTGTATTAGTTGAAAACAATTTAAGGAGAAAAAAATCAAATAAGAAAGAAACTATTAGATACATTAACACTTCCTAGGTAACAGGATGTAAGAGTATGAACTGTACCTTGACTACCATACTGGTTGGTCTGTCATTTGCTTTAGGTGGATTGTGCATAGAAGCAAAGAGGGACTTTTTACCATCACTGTCCTTCATGGCCTGATTTGATTTTTTTTTTGTTAGCAAGAACATTTGAAGCTTTTCATGCTATGATAACTTTGAAAGATGAAATTGCTTGTAAGACGGAATTGAATCTGACGACAACAAATATGGCTTATGACTTATAAGAACTCACCTTGGATCCTGCATGTGAAACAAGCTGCTCTTCAGAAACAAGCTGCTCTTCAGTGTTTCTTCCCATAGTATATGTTCCTTCTGCCACTACGAAACATAAAAGACTTGCCCAGGGGCTAAATCCACTAGGCTTTGAAAGATCTGAGGAAGAAAAGCTCAAGAAATCAGGAGAGATAGAGAAATGTGCGTTACAAATTCCCTCTGCGAAAACAAACTCTGTCGATACAGCAATGGGTTTATGGTGGAAGATGTAGACAAAAATAGAAGGAATGGCAGAGGAAGGGAGAAGAAGAGGGAGTCGAGAATAACAAGCTGAAACCCCTTGTTGGTATGGATTGATGTGTTAGATGTCCTAAAAGAAACAACTACGAAGAGAGAAAAAAGAGAGGATACAGAGTAAGAAACAAAAGCAGGTTTGAAGAGAAGATGAAGCCAAACTCAGGAAGACATTGGTTTTTGCAGATCATGTGGAGCTGAATGGTGGGATATAAAGATATTATAAGAACTGAGGGTCATTACGTCCACACTCCACAGTGACAATACCAATGTTTTAAAACAGGAACTATGAACCAGTAAAGGCAGGTTAACCACTGGTTGAGTGTAGGTATCAGATTAAACCTTGGGTCTGGCTAGAATACCCACCGACTTTTTGTTTTAAATGAACTTTGAATTGATGACAAACTCCAAAGTAAATTTAATTGGTGATGAATTTTCGCCTCAAAATTTTAAATATTGGATAGAAAATGACTCTTTAGAACTCTTGGGGGCAATGGACCAATTTGTAGGAAATTGTTTCCTGCAGGATTTGGAAGGGAAACTGAAATCTCTTGGTTGAGTTTAGGCGTTGGGGTTTGCCTATCATAAGGACTATGGTGATTGCTAATTTCGTTTTTTTTTCCTTGCAAAGCATGATCCAGTGAGGACTTGAGGGCAGTTTCATGCCCAATCTCTTCTAGAAATTGACTTAAAAGATTACCAAGGATCTGTGATCTACTTCTACCTGCATTATTGGAAAACTCAGATAGAGGACTCAAGTCGTTGAAATTACTGTTGTATATTGGCTTGACATTTGTAACAACTAGCCAAGGTACACTATAGACAGGTACAAATGCACAGATTCTTATACCTATACTGTTCCTTCTAAAACTTGTACTGTTCAATACTATCTTTAGTATCAAGGTGGCTGTAGAGAGTTTTGGATTCATATGAATGATAAGCAACAAAGCAGATTTTTGGCATCAAATATTGACAATCTCCTTCAGTAAATCTCATTGATTGGGAACCTTTTCAATTGCAATATGTAACCCTTAAGGTAGTTGAAGTCAATACATCAGAAAATAATAGCACAGATTTCCCAAAACCACCCAAAATTTTGCTCCTTGGCAAAGTAATATGTAAAATGTCCCCAATTAGACATGACATAAAATTTGTTTGTCTACAGAAGAAACCAAAAACAATTGGATTTGATTTGGTACAAACAATGCTCGGAGAGACAGGAGAGTATATGCTTGCTAGAGATGCCCGAGACAGCAGCTCACATATCGACAAGGTCACAAGAGCAACTTATTAATCATGGAAATTAACATAACAATTAAAATATATGCCGATGTAGGTATGATGGAATAATTAAAGCAGTTATTGGAAATTAAATAGCTTCCAGACCATAAAAAGCGTAATCTGCACTCATAATCACACACCTATCAGTTGAACTTAGCTGCGAAATTGCATTATAATACTGCCATAACCATTAACTGTGGTTCGTTCAAAAATCATTAACAAACATTGGGTCTATTTCTTCTTCATAAGATATGTATCCATCAGTCTTTGAACAGTTCTTCGCGCTGAAGTTTTTGTGGGGGACTTTCTGGGAAGCTCCTCTTGAAAAGGACTAGGAAGCTTATTGTCAACTTTCCCATGTTGGCATTTTTTTCGTATCTATTATAGATTTTTCCCATATCTTTCCCAAAAGATGATTCCCGCGCAGTCCTAGTCTTCCAGACTAGTGAAATCTTCTTCCCAGTAGAAGAAGCGGAATGCCACAAGCTTCATACGCAAAGTTTCAGAGTGACCAAATATTGCTGGTTTTTGTATTATAGATTGGAACTTGAAGCAGTTTTAGAAGTGTCAAGAACATGGCTTTAACTTAAAAGCTTTCCACTTTGTTGTTTTGGGGCCATTATGGGAGGCAGACATCTATAGGGGATAATCCCCGACATACAGTTCTCCCACAGGGAAGGAGGTTCCATTGAGTGACAAAACTTTCCACCCTACAGCAGCAAAGAGAAAAAAATATTTCAGCATCTTGACCATTGCGTTCATTTTCAACAGTCTATATTTTGATATATCTAAATCTACTTGCGTTCATATCAATCTTCCTTTTTTCTGGTGTCATAAATTGTAGAAGCACCCTACTCGCATCCACCTTGCTCAAGGATTATCTCATAGAAATTGTAGGGGTTCGCAAAGATCATTCTTTCTGAATGAATGAATGAAGGCAATCCTAATATCCTTTGCCAAAAAGATATTAGGATGTTAATCTACAATCCTCAGCTTTGTAGGATTCTGAACTTCCAAAAAAAGACTACTTATTGATAAATTTACTTAATAGCACTTCGACTTGAAATTCAGCAAATTCATCTCTATGAGATCCCTTGCTTTGTTAAAGAGAAGTAGGCAGTGCATCCATTAGGATTGGGGGCATCATTGCTGTGGGGAGAAACAGAAGTCTCTTTCCCTCTTCACACCCATTTGCCCCAGATACATGTTTCCAATTGTAATGGTAAACGAATTTGTGTAACCCAAAACCGCGTTTCCACGTCTTACTCGCCGCTGATAACGCCAAGCATCAATGGACAATGACCCCTGGCCATCGAAGTGGGCAACTGACAGATTACTATATGAAATGAAAAAAAAAATCCAAGAAAGTCATTGTTTGAAAGTGGCCGATCAACTACTCACCAGCCTTCTTCAACTTCACTCCTTAACTACCATACGATACCCCTAAAGAAAAACAAAGCGTTAACTAATGCAAAATTCTAGAACCTCTTAGCAGTGCCAAAACCCAAGATTTCATCCCTTTAAAATGATTGAAATGGCATCCCTTTAAAATGATTGAAACACCAATCGTTCGTGGTTCTTTTCTGCTACACGTGGGCAGTTTCTATTTCTCATACGCTAAATTGTAACCACAGCAATTAGGTGCCAAGGTGACAACCCAAACAAAAGAAAACGATAACACTTGAAACAAAAGCAATATGTTTCCTTCCTTGTCACTCAAGAAGATACAAGGGGCTCCATCAAATTTAAAGAGGATGTGCTAGTAGCTTTGGTACTGCTGAAAGCAAAGAGAAGCAACACAATGCCCCCAGAAGTGCCTTATTGCCGTTCTTTTGAAACTCCTCTAGTTCAGCTTTCTCCTGCACTCTCACCAGAGGCACAACACGATCAGCCAATCGATTACAAATACTGCAGAGGGCGGAAAAGGATGAACATCACCATAAAGAAAGTTATCCCTGTCCTCCTCATGATCCTATCAAGCCTCTCCATCATCAGATTTCTTTTAATCACAGTTACCACTGCATCCAGTTCACCTCCATTGCCTACGTTGCCCTCTATTCTTCACCACGCATGCCCTTCTTCCAAATGCAGTCAGGTTCCATCACATGAACAGAGCTCCTCCACATATCAACCAAAAACCTCTGCCAATGCCATCACACTCACAGAGAAGGAAGTTTCCCTCCTAAAAAATCTTATTGCCCAAAAAGCCCCCTGCAACCTCCTCATTTTTGGGCTTGAGCCCCAATACCTGTACCTCTCACTAATCAATGCAGGTGGCACCACTATCATTTTGGAGGATGATACAAGCAAGCTCAGCACGATCAAAGCATATTCAAACAGCACTCAAATGTACAAGGTTGAATACCAGATACCTGGAAGGAAGGCTTATGAGCTGCTCAAACATGCGAGGCAGAAACCAGCCTGTGCACCTAGCTCAGGACCGCTTCAAGTATCAAAATGCCAGCTTGCATTGACAAATTTACCAAAAGAAGTATACCATCATAAGTGGGATGTGATAGAGGTGGATGGACCGAGTGGAGATACAGCAGAGGCACCAGGTAGGATGCAAACAATATATACTGCTAGTGTAATAGCAAGAGCTGGGAAAACAACAAATGTACTCATACATGACGTGAATAGAATGATCGAAAAGTGGTTTTCTTGGGAGTTTCTATGTGAGGAGAACTTAGTTTCTTCCAAAGGGAATCTATGGCTTTTCAGGATCAGAGGTCAATCAAATTCTACAACATTTTGCACTGCTAAAACTGTTGTGTTAGAGTAACAGCATTCTTTTTATCTAAGTTGAGAGTACAAAGTAACAAGCTCATTTTATTAGCGAGCGTAATTATTTTTTTTCAAGCATGGTCAATCGCAGAAATAGGCAATCTTCTGTGTGCCAGCATAGAGCATCCAATCAAGGGCTAAGATCCATGCAATATGCGCAACGCTTCAGACTGCAGGGCGCAGGCAGCTTCTTGTATTCCAGAAATTCCCGGAGCAGTTTAAAACTCGAGAACACAACAATAACATTGATGTTACCGAAAAAAGGATACTGCACAAACAAGACATGGGAAGCATGAGAGACTAAATGCCTATGATGTTATTGATCACATATAAATTCCATTTCAGCTGTCGGTATATATACAATAGCCCAGTAACTATTTAAACATTTTGGGGCTCGATTGCATCAACTCTGCTTCCCACCTTTCCTACAAGATCGTTGCTCCATCTAAGCTCCAGCCAATACTTGGTTTGGAACAGGGGGAAATAAGATACATGCATAGTCAGTCTCTAACATGACGGCCTTCAGAATAGAATACTCAGCATTTTTATCTCCAAAATGATCATTCACCCGCTTCTCTTCGCTGCAAAGGTGGCCCAAGCAAAGAAGTGCACACGCCTTAGGAAATCCATTCATAAAAACCAAATTCTGGTATAACTGTTTTCCTTATTATTTAGGCTACATAACTATTTTCATCATCATCACATTATATGTTAGAAATCACCCGAACTATGTACAACAAACTTAAATAAAATTCCAAACATGCAGTGCTGGAGCAAAACATCAGGTCTTGTCAAATCCAATCCAGAAGCAACAAGCATTTATTTATCATATCTATCGTGCCTTACATACTAAGATCAATGTACACATGGATCTGCACATACTAGAATGCAAAATAGAGCTAAAATGCTGATAAAGTCCACAGAAAATCAACTATTGCCGAACCCTCAATCTCTAAGAAGTAAGCCACTCAGAGAGTGGAGTGAAGCACTTTAGAACCTAAGTACCTTAACATACGCCTTACAGCATCAAAACACATTCAATTTTATATTAGACATATTTCATTTCTTTTTTAATCCATATTAATGAATGCGCTGAAGTCAATTACACAGTTCCCTGGCATTCCACGAGTTACCAACATATAGCAGATAAAATGCCAGTTCTGCATACTCTTAAGAGTACCAAAGGAGAAGGTGAAAACATACAAATATGCACAACTTCGGAAATGCAATGCTGTACTGTGACAAGAAACAATAAGACATTTCCATCACCGAAACCAAAATGTGGCATTTGCTAATGTGGAGCTTACCATTCGCTTGCTGATGTAAGGTTGTAACTTAACTGGCATCTCAGATTTACTTTCAAGCTTGAGAAATTTTTGTTTCTCCATCTCAAATTCTTTCCTAGATTCTTTTCTGCTACCAGATTGCCAAACTCTACCAAAGTTAGGAAGCCAATTATCAGCACAATCAATTTTGACAATCTCTCCTCTCTTCTCCATCTCCAGTTCAATCTTTCTCTTTTCTGCCCATGCAGCTCCAACTCGTTTTGGGTTCAATTTTTTGGACTTCCCTGATTTATTTGGAGATATAAAACTGCCTATTGCAGGTTTTAGTTGAACATTGATCTGAACTTCTTCAGCTGCTTCAAACCACGGGGGAGGTGCTCCAGAGTGCACATTACCTTTAGCCTTTTCAGGGGTGGAGGTAGAAATTTGGGTGAGATTTTGCAAACCTAAAGGAAAAGAATCACAGATGAGCAAAGGTAACATGAGACTGCTGAAGTATCACTCTGCCATACTCCTTGTGCACTAAGCTAACTAGATAGGTGAATTTTACCGTATAAAAACTCAATAACTTCAGTCCTAAGAACACATGCCACTTGACTGATGAAATAATATGGGGTCTCAGTAGCAGCTTCATGACAAAAGAAATAAGATGAAACAAAAAACTAAATTGACAGTCAAATATTGATACCATGAAAACTGCTCTCTCCTTTAACAATTCCTTCATCCCCATGCACCAGGTTCATCTATATCAAAGTACATGAAATGTTTGGAGGTAACAAGTACATATAAATGTGCAAATGCACAAAACCGAAAAAGAAGGAGAAGTTTAGAAATAGTCCATGACGTAACCCCCCCCCCCCCCCCCAGCCCAAAAAAAAACAGAAGGTATAGATCTACGTTACAAAGTTATTGAAATTACCCGAAAAGGAAAATTCATAGCAAATGCAGAACTTACCCTTTCATTACTAAAATAGCCATCAGCGGAGCATTTTGTATTACAAAGGTGGGAATTTTTGCTATTCCTGTTAACTGAGTCACAATATAAGCAAATAGAAGATGATACAACCTTACCATAAGCATTCTCATTTAATGATAGGAACCTCCACTATAAGTTCAAATCGAAAAAATAAAAACAAAGAAAGAGGTAATTTAATTAAAACGCAAGCTTACCTCTTAAATCCGTCAATTCCCCTAAACTTATACCAGGGAATGTCTCTGCAGGTAAAGAAGAGCTAGCATCATGCGCAAACATGCCAACATTTGCGACTTCAGAGAGTCCTGAATGGGATACCTGATACTCATTTGTATAGTATTGTAAAGGCATAACACTATTTGAAATACCAGATTTAACAGACTGGAGGCTAGAACTTTCAAAACTATCAATATTTCCATATTTTTGTTCATTGTGGATATCATTCGAAGGTTCAAAAGCTGGTCCAATAGTCCCTTCACTATAAGGTACAGCATCACTCTCCAAAGCTTTGCACTTCTTCTCCCACTGCAGTCATAGAAGGGAAAATAAGAAGGGGGGGGGGGAAGACAACCAAAACAGTCATCTCAACCACCATGGTTCTGGATTCTAAGAATTGAGAAATATAAAAAATATCCAAGGAACTTTTGATTCTAAATGATATAACCTAGTACCTTAGCTAAATCAATTTCTGAAATCCGAAAGGTTTCCAAGCGATCCATCCCGCCACCGTAATTCCATAAAAAATGCTTCAAATTCTTCAGATGGTGCGCACTTGCTAGATGGTTAATCGCATTACAACTGTTAACAGAGCACAAAACATATACTTCAAAATGCTTTATATGCCACAGTTGAGTATATTGCTCATTACTAAGGTAAATGCACTGCTTGACTTCCCTAGAACTTTCTTCAATTGTAGAAATCAAGAAAATATAAACTAGGGAATTGCCAAGAGTTCAACTTTCTCTTCGAGTTTTCTCAACAACCAAACAGAAATCAGATAAGATAACTCCAAAGTGGTGAACACACGAATGCGGTTACCAAGCAAAGGAGCTACCAAGCTCGTCGACGTCGGAATCGCAAAAAATACACCACAGGCGGTTGCTAGAGGCGAGGTCGAGCCGGAGAAGGGTAGGGTTCTTGAGGAAGAAGCGAACGTCGGAGAGCTTGGCTTGAAACCGGGAAAGGAAGGCCGAGAGGGAGCCTTTGTGGCTTGGGAAGTACTTGTGGCGCTGGCCCTGGTTGTGGTTCAAGTTGCACACCTTACAGAACTCGTACTCGCTCTTCGCGTTCTCCTGCTTCTTTTCATCGCTGTTATTACCGTTATTGTCATTGATTTTAGGGTTACGGTTTCGCTTCTGAGTCTGTGACTGTTCCTCCATTAGTGCAGTCTCAGAGAAATTGGGAATTGCCAAATGTTACAGATTTAAAAAAAAATAAAAAAAAAGCCGAATTTAGAAGAAGAAGAAGAAGAAGGGGACGATCAGAATAGGGTCGCATGGCAGGCTATTAGGGAAGTGTGGACTCGGATAGAAAAAAGAGGATCCGGGGCCTTAAACCAGTTCTGCCTGGGCCTGCCAAGTAAGAACCAAGAAAACGCTACGGGGAACGGGGTAACGGGAAACGCTATGGGAAATGACGTATTTGCTCTCCTTTTAATATATATGGTTAAATGTATGTCATGTCCATGTGGTATGCGGTAGTAGCAAATATGCCCCTGAGGTAAATAAAGTCATTTTCATACCCCTGAGGTAAACATTCAGGAGCAAATATGTCCTTTCATACCCCTGAGGTAAACATAACGGAAGAACATATTTGCTCCTGAATGTTTACCTCAGGGGTATGAAAATGACTTTGTTTACCTCAGGGACATATTTTCTATTATCGCATACCACAGGGGCATGACATGCATTTAACCCTAATATATATACCCCAAGCAGCTTTGGACAACACTCTCTTCTTCTTCTTTTAAAAAAAAAGAAAAATTAAAAATTTAGTCACTAGGTTTTAGTACCCGTAACAAAATGGTCACTGAACTTATTTTTTTATTATTTGGTCACTGAGAATATGTAGTGGTGAATTTTCACTCCATCCGTCAAACCTCCGTCAATTTTTAACGGAATATGAAGCGGTCGACCGCTACATGAAGAGGTCGATCGCTTCTACATGGAGGTTTGACGGATTGAGTGAAAATTCACCACTATGTATTTTTAGTGACCAAAAAGTAAAAAAATAAGTTCAATGACCATTTTGTCACATGTACTAAAATCCAGTAACTAAATTGCAAAAATCTCAAAAAAAAACAAAAAATTAAGCTAGTAGATGGAGACAACTTGATACACAAATGGTAAAATTTAAATTCGTTCTAAAATCATACCCAATTAATGTCCAGATTTTCCTATGCCACAATTAATAAAAAAAAATAGCAAACTAAAATCTTTAGTTTCAGAAAATGCTTAGCATCCATAATATAACTATTCTTTTGTGGAGTTATATGGACTAACTAGTTCACCGTGGAGATGGGAAACTGATAAAATAACCAATATAGGAAACATAGGTACTAATTTATTTTCTCTGTGTAATAATTATTTTCTTTAGGATCTTTAGTCTTGTAATTACCTAGTTTGTGTGGGAAGAGGACTACACGGACCAGAATTAGTCGAAATATGCTTATGTTGACCGGACCGATTAGAAAAAAAAAATCATTTCCCTCACTCTCTCTCGACTCTGGAAAGCTTTCCTTTCCTTTTTCCTTGATAGTACTGAAACCTTCGCAGTGTCAACCTTTATTTGATCAGCTACAGCTTCCATGGTACCATTAATATTACATGATAGCCTTTCAATTTCGTTTATATGTAATATGGTTCTCTTTATCCTTTTAGCTTTTTCTAATGAAAAGATCACAAAGCACCTAGACGTCTAGACAACACATATATCTCTCTCTCTTTTTTCTAAGTAAAGAGAACCATTAAAAAACTAACAATTCATGGGGAACCATGAATTGTTGCTCAAAATAACAGTAGTAGGGATACATGAGAGAGGGATATTCCCCACTAAATTTGCATTGCAAGCCCAATGAGCAATCCTATGAGCAAGATCATTAGCCTCCCTCTTAACATAAGAAAAAACCCAATTAGCTCTAGGAGAAAGCTAAATTACAAATATCAGCCACAATAGAAGTAATTTGCCATTCCACATCAGATCGGGCATGCGAATGGCATCAATAACCAACAAAGAATCCCCCTCTAGAATAATGCGAAAGTTAGGGAGAAAATAAGCCTCCTGAGCAGCATATCTCTCGATCCATATCTCTCAATCCAGTCTCAACTACGTACAATGTGACAGTACGTGATTCACGTTATCATGGTGCGACAGCAAGAGTTCAGCCCTACCACGATCTAAACTTTCCCTACGGATCCCTTCCCAAAGTCAGAGGACTTTTTTTCTTTATCGATCGGTTCAGAAATGACTGGATAAAACAAGCTTGATCATCCATTAACGCCTTTTGCACATTTTGTTTCCCAGAAAGATACGGCAAGCACAGAGAAAGAATTTACTATATATTAATAAAATCGTACTTGTCATCAATTACCAAAGAGATGTCAATATTGATATAGAACCTGGAAATCCCAGAAAAGATCATCAAAGCTGAACTTTGCGAATCCTCCCTCACATGACAGGATTAACTCCACCATTTTTTGTCCCTTCTTAATTCTAAAGGGTTACTACTCAGCACTCGATCCTGGGAAAATGTTAGTTCCGATTTTAATTTGAAAAGGATCGATCGGCACTCCTTTAAGAACAAGGTGTCAGGATTTAATTCACATGTATGATGTATTCATTTCCAATGCACAAGAGGAACTGCTGTTGCTTTGTAAGAGTCCTTGGAAATTGGCACATGATAGATGCAGTTCCCTGTTAGCTGTAAATTAAAGGGAACCCGAGACGAGTCTAATATTGTGTCAAGAGTATCCGGACACAGTTTAGTGCGGGATATATGACTGAACTTATTATTATACATGATCCTTAGCATTTCAATTAGAACGATCAGCATCGACTTGGTAATCGCATATGGACAAGATGAAAAAAGACAAACTTTAAGGTTTTGTCATAATGACTACTTTGATAACTCGGAAACCATGTCCTACATCTTTATCGTGGTCTTCAACTTTCTGAAATAATTGATGGCTCCTGCATTTCTATGATTGTAACCAAATGAAAGATAAAAGACAAGGTATCTATAATGGATATGGTCATATGTCGGAGTACGTTTTCTCATGGCTGAGATTATCTGATAATGTTGTATGCCCCTTAGGACTCACCAGTGAGCGTTTTGTGCTCAGTTATCTGCAGCACCGGCCAAGTGTTGTAACTTTGTACCAAAGCCATCCAACTTTTGAGTGGAGAGCATCACATGCACAAACTGATACAGCATGTTTCCTATAGGACAACTGCAGTACTCATTTTCGATCAGAAGTTGTATTCTTCCTTGTATCATTTTGCAGATTTCGATCCTACAAAAGTGAAGTTTAAACCTTGCAATTGTGTATCATATATAACAATATGAATTACGATCACTACGTTGAACAGATATTGCCAATGGTTACAGTACCCTGTGAAGAGAAAGACCCGGCCGGCCATTACCAGAAGGCAGAAGGCAAAGATGGGGTTGATCTTGTTGAAACTACAAGCATTAAGCTGGATGGGTCTTAACGTCTCTTTGAAGTTCTTTTAGCAACAGTACAGATGGAAAATTAGCAAGAAAAGAAGAGGTCAGGAAGTGAAGAATTATTTATTAACCGGTCTTATGCATGGGGATCCGAGTCAAATCAGCGCAAAATGGCAAGAAATCGTGATTTAGCCTGATTGGGACAGTTTTCATGCACGTGTCGGTATTTTGGCTATAACTTTGGTTACAAGTGTCCGATTCGCGCCCGTGACCCCAATTCGGAAAGCTCTTTTCGGCGCGCACGTCATAGCCACCCAGCTACGCTCGGTGCACACAGAATAAATCCGTTGATTTCCTTTTTGAATATCTATTTTTAATAATTTTTACTATTTATGGTAATTTCCTTTTTGTCGATTAGAAAATAATTTTGAACCCGATTTGGGCTAGATTTTTGGCAATTGTTTGATTTCTTTCCGTATTTCGTTTTGGTAAGACTTTTAGGATTTTACTATTTTTGGTAAAATTCTATTAAGGGTCGAATTTCAGCTATTTTAACCCGGCTTGTGGGTTATTGCGATTCATTCCCGATTATTACGAATTTTATTGAATCCAGAGTGTTTCTGAATTCTTTGGGTCGAAATTCTCCCTTTCCCTTCTCGCAAATTGCCTTTTGTTTAGCCTACAGAATAATCGTTATTCTGTCCGGCGTCAGGTCTTTCCATCATTAATTAATTAGGTTTGGCAGTTAAGAAGTTTCTGGCAACCAAACTAAGGATAGGGATATAATATTTAATTAGATTAGGATCGCCTTTTATTTTCCTTCCCATGCTTTCCTAGCTGTTCCCCCCATATGTACTTTTCAGAAGGACCTAATTTTGAAACTTTATGATCATTTCCCCCCACTAGATTGATTATGTCATGACCTGATCATCCAAGAAACAAGTGTATTATTAAAGCCACTCTTGACTGATTAACTGTATTTGAGTAATATATATGTTTGGAGGTTGCTGGCAAATCAAGCTAAGGCCATCCCCACGACATCTCATGGAGAAGAGCATTTCTCTCACTAATATTGTTGTGATTGATACTTTAGTAGAGTCATCCTATCGAAAATGTTTCTTTTGTGTTGGATCCCAGACAAGGGTAGTGGGTGTTTGGTTTCTGATGAGCAAAAGTTAAGAAGTTGAATACATGCAAGTGGATACAGCTATCCAGTATCCTGTCTTCTTCTTGGTGAATTACCCGCTTTTTGTTCTGATTCATTTGCCTTCTATCAACATCAAGGTTCCAAACTTGACCCTGTAGACTGCATCAGGTTTGACGTGTTTGTCGCAGTGCGTAAGCAGGAGTACTTCATGAGGTTTTACAATTAAAAAACATGGAACTTGTTAAAACCTAGGTTGAGTCCAAGATGAAGTTATTTATTATAGTAACTGATCAAGATCGATACATGTTAATCGTGTTTGGATGAGATGATCTTCTTCTAAATGGATACTTTTGGCTTCTACTTGCCATTAAAAGTCCTGATGTCAGATCCTCACGGTGATGTCCCAAGCCTTGAAATGATTAAAGATCTGAAACTGTACTGGTTTCTGGATTGACTGGATCATCAGATCATACGATAACTGAACAGTTTTGTCTATCTTGAAGTATATTAACATGCAACTTATCAATGAAATTGATCTGCTAATTACATATTTCAATTAGTGCATATATAGTTGTAATTTATCTTCAAATTAATAGGATTATCATACAATTAATGCAGTGATCGGCAGATTTGGTGTCCATGATATACGCGTGGCAACCAATCAGGAAAAAGAAGCCTAGCTATCAACTAAAGACTGCATGATATTAGACCATCCTGTGCATTCTTAAAGACTGCATTACTTCTAATTATCTGTTACCCATGAAAGCTTCTAGTGCTAGCAATATGTCTTCTGCATATTCTGATGAATATCTTGTTGAAATGTGGTAGTCCCACATTGCTTAGCAATGTGGGGTATTGGAGAATTTTAGCTTATAAATAAGTCACCCCTTGTAACCTTTAATTTTATAAATGAGATGTAAATAAATCCAATTGGGTTTTCCCATTGGGTGTCTCATTTATCTAAAGTAAATTTTTTTTATTTCTAACATGGTATCAGAGCAAGGTTTTCGGCTTTAGTCCGGTTACCTCCTGGCGACCATCCGGCTTAGTACCGGCTTTCTCCGGGGCTTAGTACCGGTAATTTTCCTGCTCAGTATCGGCAACTTTTCTGGCTCAGTACCGGCTTTCTCCCGGCTTAGTACCGGCGACCATCCGGCTTAGTACCGGCAATTTTCCGGCTCAGTATCGGTTTTCTCCCGGCTTAGTACCGGCAATTTCTCGGCTCAGTACCGGCAACTCATCCGGCTCAGTACCGGCATCCTCTCGGTGCAGTACCGGTGACTTTCCGGCTTAGTACCAGCAATCTTTGTAATTATTTTTTTTCCTGTAATTATTTTTGTAACTCCAAACTCAAGGTTTGTCGGTTTGTCCACCTTGAGTTTGCGGGGGAGTGTTGAAATGTGGTAGTCTTAGCAATGTGGGGTATTGGAGAATTTTAGCTTATAAATAAGTCACCCCTTGTAACCTTTAATTTTATAAATGAGATGTAAATAAATCCAATTGGGTTTTCCCATTGGGTGTCTCATTTATCTAAAGTAAATTTTTTTTTTATTTTTAACATATCTAGTGGATCGATTCAGGCAGCTGGGTTCTCTTTCCCTTGCCAGCTGTTTAACTATCCAAATGCATGGTACCCAGAAAACTACTGAAATTGCAGTTAACATTCAAGGGGGGATCTCGAACTCGAGTATTTGTTCCACTTACAGTTTAGTATAACTTGGCAATGGGATAGGATTGGAAAGCGCATGAAATTAGGAGAAAATAAAAGCACGACACAGTTAGTGTACTCTATGACTCAGACTACTAAACGCGCGGTATTGAATGACCAACTGAATATCAGATTTGTGACTCCAGAATCAAGATCGTCATGTTATGAGTACGTGATGTTTATTTGTTAAAATGCTGGGGTGTTGAAGTTTTTGAAAAAGTGAAGAGAGATGAAATGACTTTTTGCTTATCTTTTCGGATCCTGTTACTCATGAGGAGTCAGAATATAGCGTGTGCATATATATTACTTTGCAGGATTAGGAGTGCTGAAGGAGCGTGGTTGCAAGACCTAATTACTACCAGATGGATTCCCAGCAGATCTTTGTCTGATCTCAGCAAAAAAAAGTACTTCAAGCATGATCAGTACTGCATATCGTCTATTAAGCTACATATATATATAAGGGTAAAAAGAAACATAGAACTATTTGTTTCCTACGTACATTGAAAATCTCGAATTTAAAATTTGTGGAGATCACATATAATATTCCCCCCTGCACCATATAATATATGCGGTTGCTGTGTTTATTCAGCATAAATATCACGATGATAAAATAAAAAGGGCATCGCGAGTTCTCCTGCCACTCTTCTTATGTGTTTTATGTTGACCTTATGTTTTGTTAAAGCAAATTGCAGAAACCCAATAACCCAAATTTTGCATACACGTCACCTTGGCTCGGAAACAACCTTAGCCTCGCCCTGAAAGCCTTGAATACTCAATTCCATGTCTTAGGGGTTAGGGCACTAAGGCCGGAACCTTTGCCTGCAAGACTGGCAAGTGATCTCCATGCACGTAGAATCTATCCGGCGTGTCGCCCTTTCCTTCATTCTCTCTGCCTTTTCCACCTCTTCCCTAGCCCTCTCCCACATGTGCCTCGCTCGCGAAAACTCCGACTGCGCCAACTCCATCTCTCTCCTTGCCAGCTCCCTCACCCGCTCCGCATACGCTTTCTCTATCGCAGCCAACCGAATCTGCTCGGCGGCCTGCCATTTCATTGCCTCAACGCAGCTCGTCTCGGACTTTCCATCATCGTAGGAACAGATGGGACCAGCTATAACACATTCCGAAGGCGGCCGGATTGGCGTTAGATTTATTGATAACTGCAGGTCTAGTGCTGGGCCTTCAAATGAATGATCAGATACCCTTGATCGATACCTCAAAGAAGAAGAATCCAAGGGCCGAGATGGCATGCGCGATGAAGAAGGTACAGTGTGAGGGGCAGGGAGGAGCTGCAACTCCTTTTGATCTTCCTCCCCCATTGAAAGAAAAAAGTCTCAGGTACAGAGGAAATGATAACGAAGGTGGTGGTGAGAGAGTCAGGCCTTGTGGGGGTGGCAGAAACATGTGGCTATATATAAACAAGCTCTACCTGCGCAAGTTACTCCTATACCCATGCTTCCCATGAATTGACTGATTAGCCCATTTGATCTTACTTAATTCAATTCCAGAAAAAAAAAGATCTCACTTAATTCGATAACTCAAAATCTAACAATACTTAAGGTAATTTGTTACAAGATACATTTGAGTATTAAGTAGTTATATGTCATAATATTTCATAAATCGAAAAAATTATTAATATAATATTATAGGGTTGCTTTTTTTTTAATGGCATCGGCATTCTAAACAAAGGGCATGTTTGAGCCCCAATTAATTGAGCTCAAAATTTTAGGTTTACTACTAAAAAATTCATCACATAATTTTTTATTATTATAATATTTATTAAAAATCTTCTTTTTCTTCACTTTTTCACCAACTCCCACTTTACTTTATAATATTTTCCAAACCCCAATACCCAAAATTTTTACCCTCAAACATACCCAAAGCCTCTCAGATTTTAATCCCTCCTGCAATAAAATCAAGTAAACGGGCGGTTTTGGTAAATTCACATTCGAATAAAGGAAAAGGTGGGAAATTCCGTTATAGAAGAGCCAGAGTGTGGGGGGAAATAACGGATCACGTTATTGGGCTATGAGTGGCTTTTTTTGTGTTCTTGTGCAGCGTATGTTACTCTTTTTTTTACTTTATTTTTTTAAAAAAAAATATATATATTTGAGTTTTTCTTTTTGTAGGGGATGAGGATGGAGGGGTGTGGGTGTGTAATAATTACTGTCGCACGTGCGCCGAGGGTTGTTTTTGGGGTTAAAGGGTTTTTTATAGTTTTAAAAGGATATTCGGCTTTATAAGTAGGCCCAGGTTGTCGGCCCCCACTACAAAAAAGCTTCTCGCTTTCTATTCAGCAGCCCATGCTAAGGCAGGTTGGCACGTGGGATGGGCACACCAGTGAGGCTGACCATGATTGTGGGGTTACTGGCTCTGCCACTTGGACTGTCCAATCAGTGGGTCCCTTTTGTAAGTCCTTTCTGCTTCTGGCGTCATGTTGGTCGAAAGTTGATCGGATTTGTTTTGCGCATATAGATAGATATGCACTGGCCGACTGAGGCCTGTCTGTGACTGTGAGTGAGGTGGGGGAGTGCGTGAAAGCAGTCCATTTAACTACACTATGCACGATCAGATATTGCACTACACTAGACAAGAGGTTTCTTGTTCATAACAGTAGATATCTCTTATCAGATTTTGCAATTTGTCAATCCATCATAATCCATATAGTTTAAAGTTCACACTGTTCAACAATTAGTTATACAAACATCATTAAATATTAATGATAAGAAGCTTAATCGGTTTAACATTTCTTTCTTTTAAGGAAAAGATGAGAAGCGAGAGAAAAATGGATGGAAAGTAGGGTAAAGGATTATGATAAAAAGAAAGGAAGGGATGTGAGGTTGAACTTTTTATAATGGATGTCATGAATCGGGATCGGAAGGAATGGGTTAGTGATGGTTAATCGATAAGGATGAGTACTACTGATTGATTGAAAAAGTGTAAACATGACCGGGAAACATCAAACAATTTCTTGCATATTAATGGAGGAACAAACCAATTTGGTTGCAATCTCTTTTATGCCGTGCTTATGGCTACGTTTGTTTCATATCTTAAGAAATTTTTAAAAACTTATCACTCACTTTTTCATCAATTTCAATACATTTTCAACAATCCCAATAACTTTTTACAAATTCCAACAATTTTTAACACATTTTTCACCAATCTCAAGAGAATCTACGCTACTTCCAAAATATGCAAAAAACAAAAACTGTTTTGAGATCTAAACCAAACATAGCCTACACATTTCCCCACCAAACTTTGTGTCATTTTTAAGCTATTTTTCTGGATTAGTTTCAAAATAGACAAAAAAAAAATGTGGAGAGTGGGATTTGAACCCACGCCCTTTCGGACCAGAACCTTAATCTGGCGCCTTAGACCAACTCGGCCATCTCCACCTGGTCGTGCGCTTGGCTTCGCCTCCTTATATTAATAAATATAATAACATTATCTTCGAGCGCCTTCGCGTGCGTATCTTTTCCAGTTGCCGCTACAACTTTCCCGCTATTTTAACCTCAGCAAACCAACCGGAGAAAACAGAATTTGCTCAGGAAAGTGACTGTCCAACAAATTACATCTTCTCGCATTCTCTTTCGTTATCGAACTACATGAACTCTCGCGATCTCGCTCTAGTCTCGACGGCCACTGTTTTCGGTGCTTTAGCCTCTGCCCTTGCTTTCCGCTTCTTCTTCAACCCTAGAAGGCACTTCTTTCAAACCAATATTTCTCAATACGGCGCTGTCTCGAAGAAATGCTCTTCTCGTAGCCCCTTCGATCCCTCCAAACGAGAAGGGTCTGTATTGTTCTGATTTTGACTTGCTCTATTTAGAGATTAAGCTGATGGACATTGTTTAATTTCCTATTTCTTTTTGTTCTCTACTAATTAATCTCTTTTCGTGTTGTTTATTATATGTTTCTAAAAATTTTGGTTTGATTTTTTTTATTTTGTGTACATGTCGGATGCAGATATTTGTCATGGGACGATTATTTTATGGCAATTGCATTTTTGTCCGCTGAAAGATCCAAAGATCCTAACAGGCAGGTCATATATTCAATTTGCTAGTACGCATGCTTGTGTTTGCTACTGAAAAGATCATGGTGTTGTGCAGTGCTTTGATTCTCTGTGGATTAGAGTTGTGAATATATTGTTTGAGCATGATTTGAGTCTCTGTAATCACTTGACATAGCCTACATTTGATTCAGTATATGCCCAACGCGAACTTCACGCGAGGTTCTGAGGCTGATTTTGATGGCATTTGTTATGATTCTGGAACATATTCAAGATATTGATGTAATACTTAAAAAAAAAAAGCAGTCGCAATTGGACTCCAGCTTGTTATTGTCATCGATCAACTATCAGATCAATCCCCATACATGTTGATGATGGACTTAATGCACGTCCACACAACACCTTCATAATCATAATCACTGCAGAATCCCGAATACTACATTTTTTCATTACGTTTATGAACAAAAAGATTGCAGGAGTTTGGGATCACTAAAGTTGTGTTATGTATGTCGTGAAATGGACGTTTTGCATTTTATGCAGGTGGTTGCAAGTTTACTTGGTGAATTTGAGTTAATGCTAGTCCTGTATTTGGTGATGCAGGTTGGAGCATGCTTAGTGAGTCAAAATGGTATCATTCTCGGTAGGTTCAAAATTGTCTCTAAATCTAAAGTATTTGGTGTAAGGTGTACTCCTTCCATTCCACAATAGATGGAAATTTGCGATTGTCACTTATTTCAGACTTCAGTGAACCAAAATATTGTTCTGAAATGCCCTTAGAGAGGCTGAGAGAAGTAGATTCTCCGTCTTTTTTCCACTTTCAAGCTGGTTCGAAGTTGAAAAAAACCATAGTTCAAATCTAAGAGGAACAACATGTCAACATCAGACCATCAATTTGTCGCATGAATTTTTCGATTTGTGTCTTCGACAATACAATGAAGGTCAGATATATGATGCTGTTATGCTTTATGTTCTTTGTTTAGGGATTGGCTATAATGGATTCCCGAGAGGCTGTTCTGATGACAAGCTTCCGTGGGCAAAGGTTAGGATCTCATACTGAATAAAGTAGTCTTGTTATTCAGTAAGGACTAGCATTAAACTGGACTTCTTATGTTCCAGAAATCCAAAACTGGGGATCCTTTAGAGACAAAGTATCCGTAAGTCTTTTGCTCTCATGAGCTCCACTTTTTTTTTTAAACCTTTTGCTTTGCTAAATACACACGTTTTGTCTCAGACTTATTGTGGTTCATGCGTTTGATTCTTCTGCTCCATTTACGTATTATATTGTGCTTCCCACCTGCATGAGTTCATGTTGGCAAATGCATGATACTTTGGTACAATAGTACAAAGCTATTCTCTATCCAATGTCGGATGATCTTTTTGCAATTGCTCTTTACATTTTAGATTGTCTTCTGCAGTTACGTTTGTCATGCTGAAGTCAATGCTATCCTGAACACCAATCATGCTTCCGCTGCTGGGCAGGTTTGTTCTTGGTGTCACTCTAGTCCCCTTCCATTTTTTATGATACTTGAGGACTCTTTTCATCTGTTTATGATCGTTGCAGAGGCTTTATGTGACCATGTTTCCTTGCAACGAATGTGCCAAGATAATTATTCAGGTCTGGTTTCCCTTTCTGCATATATAACAATATGGTGATTTTGGATTTGAACTTCGCTCATAAGATAGTGTTAACATTTCTGAAAAGGATGTCAAGAATTTGACCTCTGCGTAGGGGGCTTGCCGGGAAAATGCTGTGTGCTCATTCCCTACTTGCGAGGGAATTGAAGCGGAGTTTCAACTACACTTTGTTGATCCATAATTCAGGAATTTCAAAACAAAATGCTCCTTGCTATTTTTGCAAAAGCACCCCATATTATTATAACAGCGACTGTAATCGGCCCGAAACCCAGACTGGTGATACATAACAAATACAGGAATAATACTGTTCTGTAAAGCTAATTTCTGATAAACAAATCTCCCAAAAAACAATTGTCAATCATCTCAACAAACCAACATGACAAGGGTGATGTGGAGAGTTACAGGAAGATATGTTTTGACAAGCTAATAACGAGGCAGGTGGCTGTTTGTACTGCAGGGTAATCATTTTAGATGCAGAAAATATTCTTGAAGGTTGTCTTGTTCAAGAGAAGCTTTAGTAGAATCCTTAGCACAAGGGGTCTTACCAATGTCTTTTGAACAGCATGTGTCCAGAATTTGTATCAACCTATCGGTGGCATGAAGGCCTTAACCTTCTAGATCATACTTGCTTCGTAACTATTGAGACCTATCAAGGCATATGTTGACCTGCGTTTGTTCCCTTCCTTTTCTGCTCCCACTTAGCACAATTAGCTTCTTAATAGATCTAGTTGGTCTTCTTTATTGCAGGCAGGTGTCTCTGAAGTTATATATTTTGTGGAGAAGAGGTTAAGCGATTCAGACATTGCGTATATTGCATCTCACAGATTACTATCAATGGCTGGAGTAAAAGTAAGTCTTCCTCCACAATTATTCTGCAATGTCTTGTTTTTTTTTTTGAATTCCGAAGTCTTGTATGCAATGTCTAAACGTACTATTATTGCATGGGGAATATGTTTGTTCATTGACTAATATGATTCTTTTCCAAACTGCAGGTAAGGAAACATCAACCACAGATGAATCAAATTCTAATCAAGTTTGAGGACCCCTAGACTTCAGCTTTCATTTAGCATTTCTGGTCATACAGTAGCATTACTTGTATTGCAAGCCAGTTAAACAGATCTGCAAAGCATGTTTGCTCATTATGCACTTGTTTAATAGTTCTTTGTTTTGGGCTGGTTCCGGCCTCGTCCAATTAGTACTATAGAGGAACATAACCTCATTCATATATTTCTTTTCCTCTAGAAATCTTCTAGCATAGCCATCATTTTTCTGGGGAATTTGGTCCTTTATTCAGTGCCTAGCCCAAGCGCGGTTTAGAGTCGTGACCAAAATTGTTGACCCAGCTGGTCCATTGAACAGGAAATTGTAAGCTGAAGCCCAACCGAGGGCTGGACTCTGCTGGGCCTCAAGGCCCATCGCGAGATCTCAATCATGTTCCTTGGCTGGAAGGATCTAATGCCCAATCAGAGGTTAATTACCTATAAACTCATACAGATGAACATCCTTTTTCTCCAGAAGACGGAAGCAACCCCAAGAACAATACCACCTCCCCCCTAAAAGAACTCGTAAATTTTGCTCTACAACAGTCTCAGATGGTGAGAGCTTCAGTCTTATTTCCCGCCGGTACCCCTAAAACAATAAAGGGTCTTGTGTAAAACAATGAAGGTTTAACTATTGTTGACTTGCAATTAGCCTTTCCGGGGAGGGAAAAACAGTTGGTCCACATTAGTTGGAATTAAGAGCATCAAGTTGCCTTCGGAGATCTTCTAGGTCGTCAATAGAAGTAAGCGGTGCTTCTAGAGTGGGTAGTTTTTGAGGCTCGTCTGCACTTGGGAGCTCACGAACAAGACCTTCCGGAAGAACATCTGTAGATTAAAGGGCACATTAGAGAATAAAACAACAGAAACAAAACAAGCTTTTGTTGGGTGCTACCAAGGCACAAAAATATTTGAATCCTGCAACTATTTCGAGGCCAGTGGTCTTTTTAAACCTTTTGGCCCTCTTTTCATGTCTATAAAACAGAAGAAAGACTAGCCACATCCGACGAATCAAATCACAAACACAAGCGGAGAAGCAATATAAGATGTCAGGAAACACAAAAAACTCTATATCAAGGGATTCCTAGTGGTCCACACATAAGGATGCAGTCCTTAGACCACACTAGAGGACCCATGTCTAACATGTATTGGCATTTTAGAAGAGAAATCCGTCTAGCAATGCCAATTTGGTGCCTCCTGCTTTTCTGACACGGGTGCACAACATGGCCCCATCAAACAACCAGCAAAAAGATGGACCACCTTAAAAATACCGTATTCCATTGTAGCTTAGCAAATATGGACCACTGACTATATGGATAAACTAAAGCAAAAACTGATGATGGATTACCAGAACTAGCTGCATCAATGCTATCCAGCTCATTGTCACCAAGTACACTGAAAACCAACAAAGAGAAGAGATCACTAAACTTTGCATCTAAGAATTAACAGAAGCCATGGTACTTAGTACAAGCCTAAAAGGAAAGGCTTATTCCACATAGTTTACAAATATGCTTTGACCCAAATTATAATTAGTGTCAAGAGTTGAAAAAGTTATGTCAAGGCATCAACCTTTTCCTTCTAAAATGCAAGTACCTCCATCATTCATTCTTTCCCCCCTCAAGCATTGCGAAACATTTCTTTATCCACAATAATAATAATAATAAAACTACTTTCAAGAGACGCACCTTATGTTCCATTCATTGTCAGCATGAAGTGGCTCTTCTGTAGCAGGCAAGTCTTCAGCTTTCATTTTTGCTCTAAGTGCAGCATCCCTTGCTGGCATTGCAAGAATGTACTCTTTCTGCAAATAGAACTTGTCATTTCCACAAGCAGTTAAAGTAATAACCTGAAATATTGTGAACCAAGGCTGGAATTAATTAGTGTTACCTGTCGTTCTAGACAAACTACATTTGAACACTGAGGGTTTGGCTTCATTTGCATGGTGGGGAAGTAGTCTTTAAGAGAATTATATCCCTGAGCATAAACAAAATATGCAAATCAGCACCACAAGAGAGGAGGGAAGAGGGAGGGAGGGGAGGTAGGAGACGTGAAGACCTACCAAGTATGGAGAAACGTTTCCAAAGTTCAGCAAGAATTTAAGCGTGTTCTGCACAAGAAGCCCAGCAACAACCCCCTACAAACCAAATAAAATTTTCCAATGAAGGAAATATAGTACAAATAATAATAATGTATACCACAAAAACACTACACACCCATCGACCACTCAAAGATTGCAATTGCTATAATTGTCTGTGTTGTTCAAGAAGAACGAGGAAATCAATCCAAGCCATCAAAGTGGTTTAATTACAAATGCCAAAAATCTTCTGATTTAACGATGTGCTATGTGGTAAATCATAATAAAAAAAAAAACATGCATACTTGTTATTGCCTAGAAGAGCATTTGATAGATTGCGGGAAAAGACAATTTCATTTTGTTTTTTTATATGTAGACAGTTGGAAAAGGATAAATTATACCATGGTGGTAGGCAAAGATGCAGCACAAACCCCTTCACGCTTCAGTGTACGTTCATCCACCCCTGATGCCACAACCTAAACCAAAAGGGGGAGGGGGGGGGGGGGTAAATAAGTTTCACATCTCCATTTGAAGCATTCATATTTTATATTGAGAGGTAGAAAACATAAGACGTTTATAGAGAACAAAATAATAAACTTTCAATGTCAGTCATCAACTATAAAGAAACAGATTTTGGAAAATAGAACAAAAAATACTGTATATATGACTACATCTAACATTAGTAAATGCTGTGGTGTCATCCCAATTCAGACAATGAAAGAGCATACCAGAGGAGGAGCACATGCAAAACAGGCAGATTCACCAGGAATCAACAACTGAATATGACCTGAAACAGCATCTTCAGATACACCTGCCCATAAATTTGTTTTTAAAGTAAATTCCCTTGCAACATTACGTAATGTACATTTACACAGAAATCCAACAATCTTCTATTTACCCGTACATTTTTCTTGACAATTGGCACTACTCAACTTTACAAAGATATAGTTGACACAAAGCTTTACATCTAATTGATATTGGTATGCTTGTCTACATATGATGACATGTATACACAAAGCTTCACAACCAATGATGTATACACCTCTTAATTATGTACAAGTGGAACTTGCTAAGGAAGGAAGAAAGAATGGCACAAGCAGACGAGTTTGTTAGAAATATAAATTTTGCCTCCTGAGGCAAAATGCTTGCCAGTGAACATTTAAATGCAAGCAATACATAGATTCCTATCAAAACTAGTCATGCTATCATTCTTAGAATTTATGAATATGTACTAAAAGTTCACACTTCTGCTGACCACAGAGGAAAGATATGAGTACAGGTACTCTTATGCTTACCAGATTCCATCCATGTCTGATTCAGTTCATTGCAAGCCTGTAGGACCATTATTTATAAAGTTAGATATGAGAGAGAGAGAGAGAGAGAGAGAGAGAGAGAGCCTTTGAATTTCAAACAGTAAGAAGACAGTAGAGTTAAAGCCTGATTACCTGGTTAACAGCCATCCGAGCTTCATAATTATCAACACAGCTTAAGACCAGATCCACTCCACTACCTTCTTTACTTGGGCAAAATGACTTATTTTTCAAACTTGACACAAATGTCTCAAAACCTTGCACCGTGGTGATGTTCAGTGTATAGCTCTAAACACAAGATGAGTTGATTAGTCCAAACTTATCATTTCAAGGTATTCACATCGTATCCTCAAACCATACAATTCAAAAACAGTACACATTACCACTCAAATGAATTTGGGTTACAAGCATGCCATTATAAAGAATGGAAAAAGGTTGAGCCTTTATTTGCAGCTTCAATACTCAAAGGATCAATTGCATATAGGCAAGTAAGGAGCACAAACCAACAAGGTGGACATTGTAATGGAAAGTCCATATCAAATCATATTTGATGGTTTTGCAGGCTCCTTGACATAATAATCTTCTGTGCAAGGAGTGCTTACGGTGTAACATACAATAAGAGCTGCTAAAGGTTCAATTTAGAATGGATGTGGACACAGGCTAGACATAGAGGTCAAAGTCTGACTGAAAGTTAGGACACAATTGGAACAAAAGAATAAGAGCTGCTTAGAAAACATAGGGAACAAACTCCATTTCACTTTATCCTGCTTAGAAAATCTTAAATTTGGACAGATGGCACTAGCGATAGGAAGATCACCAGCTTTGGTTCTCTGAATATTGAAGATTGGCCAGTGTAATGTTGACCTAACATGCAACTTAAACAAGAGGAGTGTAAGAAAATAAAGCAAAAGTGTATTGCCTTGATCGCAGAAGTGGTTTGGGTAGATTTTCACACATCGCAGTTCTTGCTGTACATGTAAATCCAAAATCTCAAGGGTTCTTTATGTTCAAGTATACTTATACAATCTAAGCACGCCAATTTCAACATAAGATATCGTATTATGAGATTTTGCAAAAGGAAAGCTAGCCAAAGGAAAGTATTCGTCAACCTCAAATTATTGGTTTCGATTATGAAGTTCTATTATAGTGTCTACCTCCAGGAAAACATCTGGATTTATGTCTGAGAGTGTCTGTACAGCAGCGTCTGTCTTTGTCATACCAGCCTGAAAAGGCAAATCACATTATATACTTTATTAGCATGATTGCATCTTCCTACAATAAAAGAAACTTCTTATGCTTCAAAAATATAATTCATCTCTTCTCAATATAGCTGTCAAGAAGACTGTAGTGACACCTCCACAACAGCCAATAAAGAGAAAAGAGTACATTTAGTTATTTAGATTTGTTGACACACAGCTTTTGAAGGGTATATAATCCAAAAACGCCTATATGATGAAAGGTCACAGCACAAATCAAGAAGGGAAAAACATGGAGACATACCTGTTCTGGACGAAAGAATAACCTGTTCATGTTTGCTAACTCCACTTTGTCATAATCATACAACAAAAGGCGACCTATACCACACCTTGTCAGCATTTCAGCAGCAACACTTCCTACACCACCTACTCCCTGTGATGTCATGAGAAGGACCAATAAGAGATACAAATTTATTATTTACAGTAAACCTTATACTTCAGATATAAGTTGGGAAAATGGTGGAAGGGGACAAAAATGACTGCATCACTTAGGTTTTCTATTGCTACTATAAAGCTACCCACGGATCATGTCACATAGTGGTCCCCCTTGAGTATTTGGCCACACTGCTATTAAGTGGTAGCATAAATCAAACAGTAAACCATTCTTCGCTGCAAACAGAAGTGATGGGTGTCTTGAAGTAAACTTATGGGATTTAATGTTGAACACTGATTGAACCATAATTTGATGAATATAAATCATTCTACACCAACAAAAGAAAAAAATGATAGAGGAGCTAAATACAGACAACTATGGCAACAGAGAACTCCCGTATTTTTTCATAGTTCTTCACAATTCCCATCCTCTGAAGAGCCATTAGCCTACTATAAGGATTGCTATCTACCACCTCAGCACTCATATCCTGCCATCACAATAGTTAATGTGTGATTCACTGATATCATCGACTAGGAGTATGCATAATGCATCAACAAAGACCAAAAATAGGGAAATACACAAGACAATTACCTGGACTTTCAAACGCCTAATGGGTCCAGACTTCCCCAGACTTGTGAGACGTTCTACATGCGATCGTAGCTACAGAACACATTTGCAGAAACAACAACCAGGTTAAAAACATTACCATAAAAAGAAATAAGAAATGAAAGAAGAAAACGATTAAAAAGAGAAGGAAACAAAAGAAAAAGGGATTATCTTCCAAAACAAAACATTGTTAGTACACAACGATATCCTAGAAATAATATTTAGCATTCCACAACTTTCAATTTTATATCTTTTTGAACCCGGAGAAAGCCAAAACAAGAAATCATCTAACTCTTCCTAACCAAAAAGAGGTAACAAACCTAAAAATTAGCTTGCACTCTCTTCATACATAACTTTCTCAGCCACCACACAGCACACCAAAAACGGAAAAACTAAACGCCGTTTCAGGTTCTACATTGATAAGTTAGGACAAATTACATTAGACTCACCAATTGAGTTCTCAAAATACACAGACTTTATGCAAGTTTTTATTTTTCATATTTAAGCTCTTCATCTTTACAACTTAATCTGATCATTAGACATCATAGATCCGTTTCTAATTTTTCACAACGAATCCGAATTCGCCACTATTCTATCATACTCAGTTCGTCAGACTCCATACATGTAATCCAGAGAAAAAGCTAAGATCCGCTATATTATCATTCATCAATTATCATACAGACAGATACAAATATAATTATAAAATATACATAGCTATATTCATGTACGTATACTTGGAAGTACCTTATCAATTGAAGCACGATGAGAAGAATCAGTAAGCGATTGGTTGAGAGCTTCGATATCATGCAACAACTCTTTCAGTTCTGCCTCCATTAGCACTCTTTTTCTCTGTCTCGCACTCTCTTTCTCACTCTTTGATATACAGTAACTGCGTCCTCTGTCAAATTCGTTCCGTTGCTTGCAACTTTGACTCTGGAATTCGCCAAACTGGAAGGAAACGGAAATGCTTGCAGAGAATCAGAGACTTGCGATCTTCCCTTTTTTTTCCTTTTTCGTCGGTGTTGAGCGGCGATCTACATCTAGTGTTTGTTGGGCTCTAGTAAGGCCCAAAATATTGCTAGCTGGGCTAGGCCTACAGTCATTGGACAAAGTTTGGAGGCAACGGCCCTCCAAGAATTGGGTTCCATACATACGTTGGGCTTTGTATAAAAGGAAAACACATATTGGGCTCCTGAAACGTCTTAGAAATAGTATCTTTTAGAATAGTTGTTGAGGGAAAGAAACGTTTTTAAGTCACAAAAAAAATTCGGATACGTGACGACGTCGGAGATAACCGACTTGTCATTTTATTTTAGTATCGGCTGCTATAATTTTAAACGAAGGTGTTACGAAAAGAATTTGACGAGTCAATATTTTCAGTCATAGAAGCACACCAATCAATATATAGTAGCACTACAATATTGATTAAAAGGTTGGAGCAAGTTAACGAACTTATCACCTTCAATTATTTAGCATAGTAGTAATGGACTGGACACTGGAATATTTGAAAAATAAGTAAAAAAATAAACAAAATAAATAATAAGGCCAAGAAAGAAAGCTAATGAATTATTAACAGAAGAGGTAGCTAGAGTCTAGAAATCTCATCCAACATATATATAATTAATGAAATCTAGTCCATCTTTTCTGTATAGTCCAATCTGATCATATTCAATTGAGAGATCAGGGAAACCTTTGGACCGAGCTTTACAAATTAAATCAAAAGCTGATGAATGGGATATATATGTGTGTGTGTGTACATGAAGTTCCTTGAATTTTAATTTTCTTTTCATAATACTTGTCGTTCTTATCATCAATCTATTATCTAAAATTAGATGGAGCCCACAAAGCGAAGAAAATTCAGATGCTGTAAAGGAAAATCAATCACAAGTTGCAGGCTCTATAGGTCCAGGGCTTTGCAATTGCAGCTAGCTAGCATGCATTCACAGAGAACAAAGAGTTTGATAGGCTACCCACCATTCTCAAGAGGAATATATATATATATTGCAACGCCTCCCATAATCTGTCAAACCTGCGTGTCCTTGTCATGTCAATAATGGCTGTCTATCGAGCTATCTTTTTAAAAATAAATTCCCGTACCATTTTTCAAAGGAGATATGTTTTCTAGAAGTCGGTCGAAGATATATATTATTTTCCCTCCCCCTACACGGCTACGCCCCAAATTCTTGGATCGAATATTACTCAGTGAGAATATGGTTTCATGAATGAAATCTGATGGTCCTTTTGTACATGGATTTGATTCTCTACCTTTTGGCTGACCAAGAAAAAGGGTTTCTAGGATTGTTCAGTACTCTCCCGTTTATTCGACAACTGCAGTACTGGTTCTCCACTATATATGTCCAGTTTTGTCCGCTTTCGATCAATACACTTGCGGCCTGCGTTTTCAGCATGAGAAGCAAGCAAGTGCACCCTATTATTACGTACGATGCCGATCTGCAGTGATCTTTCATGCATGGGGACATGGGGTCTCTTATATATACTTGATTAGGTAGCGGTATCATTAATGTTACATAAAAGTGGCCCATGACTGGCTTCATGCCCTCTTCAATATATATTTTTCCTGGTCTAATAATTATCTCCCTCAGCACCCACGAAAAGTTGCTCGGATCAGTTTGGTAAGACTTAAACAGTGAGCATTCTTCGAAATAATTGTAGCGAATGCTCCCACGCTATCTTCCTTTCATGTACGTTTTGACATTCAAGTAGCTAGGCATGTGGAAGCAATTAGTGATATGTAATTATGCCTCTCAGGAGTAATCACATGTGCCTTCTGATGACTTAGGTTTTGGAGGCCGTCAGCATATTTTACCCCCCTCTCTCTCTCTCTCTCATGCACCAGCACCCAAATTACATAAGTTTGTGGGGGATCATCGATCTGTAAAGTAAGCAAAACATAAGGATAAGGATGTGGGATCAGTGCTGCGGTTTCATCAATCACAACAGTATTTTACATCAGTCATTTTCATGCTTTCCTACGTAGGAAGTTCAACAGCTTCGTGACCCCTTTGTGCATTATTGCTGTTTGCTTAGGGGGAATTAAGAAATCGAACAAAAAAGAGTCTCAATCATGCACATAATATTTCTACTATATATACTAGTTAGGTACCGACTAAACCCCTTACTGATTCTAATTTACCCTGAGGAAAAGCATCCCATGATTCGACTTCTTTAGCCGTATATCGTATATCATGGCCAATTAATGCCAAACTTTCTACCTCTGCAAATTAGAGCAATCCTACAACGTACGTGAGGTTATGACTGATGGGTTTCGAGTTGAGGTGAAAAGTTTCTTTTTGTAGATTGCTTGCTGCAGAAGGTGAAATTTGAGAAGGCATGAATAAAAACCAATCAATCAAGAAATGGTTGCTTTTAATATAATTATGACTTCATCGATCACACAAATTGACTGAATAGATGTTGTCGTGTTTCCCTGGGTGTCTCTCGAAGCTCTCTGAAGGATAGCTGACCTTCTTATTAAAAAATTTCAAACTGAACTTTCGTGTTGTATCTAACCTAACAATGTAATGAATTCATGACGAACATACATCGATCTAACAGCGTATTAAATCTAATTACACAGTATCAATGAAAAAGAAATGCTATTCAATTATTACGTATTGTGACTATTTCACTCCAAAACTTATCATGTAATTGAGTAAGAAATTATAGAGATTTTTTTTTCTACACAAAAAATTATAGAGATCACTTACCTACTTTCTCACTCGATCTGGCCCCTTCAAATTAGCATCACGTTCGTACTTACATAATTTATTACGTCATTGATTACTTCTGGCTGCAGTTTTATGTACGACCTAGAGAGCATTAATTAGGTCTAGCTGCGTTAACTGGTAATCTAGAAATGAAATGGAAAAAAGAATGAGGAATTAATCAGGGGAATGTTCGAGAGATGGCCCGTGGCATATGGCTGTAACGCCGCACTCGTTTCCTACCAAACCAAGCGATCCGTGCATGCTTTATCTCTTTCTGGCCCTCATGTGAAAGGAAAAAGATTTGTGTTCCACCAACTCCACATCCTCAAATCTTATCCAAATCTGCAATATTCCCATCTCCAAATTCCAAACAGTCACCAAAACGATTCATTTCTTTACGTCCCCACAAGAGTAAATATCCATAACTTAGCTTGATGTGCAAAATTCTCTAAGAGCTCTCAACTTGCGCCATGCGTAGAGATAGGGAATGAGATTATATTAAAGAGAGGGGGCAAAGCCGTGCCAAATCCATTAATTATTGTTACCTAGCTACCTTGTCTAAACCATCTGCAAAAGTGCATTCAGAAAGTATAGCTAGAGTGGCCATCCCTGCAAGCAAGTGCAACTGGGAATCATGTGGGCCGGACGCAATTAATCTTGTGGTTGAGTTAAAAAGATATTATAATTACTATTATTTAGCTTAAACCAGCTCACTGATCTTCAAGATCTAAAGGGACGTTATATCTATGTACCAATTATAAACCATTCGACTATAACCCTTTTAATTAGCAGGTAACATAAGCTTAATTGGTGCTTAAGGTAGATATTGTTTTCCTTTTATCTTATGTAAAACTTGGATTTGAGCCCTAGATATATATATCATACGTGAGGATTCAGGAGGTTTGGCGTTTTCTTCACTCTTGGAGGCTGCAGGAGATTAATATTGAGGTCAAACAACACGTTTATCATGGAGTCTGCGGGCTACTAGCTAATTGCATGGGGTTTCTTTCGGCAGCTTTCCTTATCCAAATTTGCTAGGCACTTAGATTGAGTACGTAGCTGTCTCTTTTACGTTAAAAAAATACGGTGCTCTTCACATGGTCACCCACAAAGATGTGTAGCCGCCCGCGCCCGAGACTAGCTAGCTACCTCAAGACAGCCCCATTACATTGATTTGATCTGCAAGGTAGATACATTAATTAATCCAACTTTTGAAGTAAGTCGAAGCTTCTGCATGCAAATTGGGTTATCAACTTATTATATATATCAGCAAAAGTTTAACCCAATTTGATGATTTCGACAATAATTAATACTTGGGAAATCAAATAGAGAAAATATTATATAATTGATAAGCAATTTGAAAATAATTTATGATCAATAGGTTCAGTACAGCTACATTAATGGTCGGTTCAAACATTTTATTTTGAACTGCTAATTACTCAAAAATTGAAATAGTTTCAACAACATACTTGAGAGCGTCCGTACCAAGTAATAAATCGCGAGCTTTACCGCCTAAATCATTCAACTTGCGAAGCTTTTGTTACCTAAATTATTATGACTTTTATCTTGCATCTCGTGCACTCCAAATTTTCAACTACCTACCTAAAATTTGATCCAAAATTTTTATAAAAAATTGAAAAAGGTTGTTTCTGCCGATGGAAACTAGGGTGTTGTTTGGTTATGTTGTATTTTGAAGATTTTGTGTGTTTTGAGAATTCTTATGTGAGATTAACTCTATTGGTATGCGTGTTGTAGTTATTTTTATGTAGTGTTAAAAATGATATTTAGTTGTAGAATATTTTATATTCTAAAAATTCAAAAAAAATCCTCAAAATTTGGTTTGGCCGAAGATTCCTAGATCTCATACTTTGACATGGCATCATTTTGTCGCACCGTAAACAGAGTAGTCCGTGGGCTCCATCATGCATGGGTCCCCTCCATGTCTTTGACCAGTCGCTTACCACTCCCACAAGAAGAGGAAATTGAATCGCAGTACTAAATTTACTTACAATTTTTGAACGAAAATATTGGTACCACGTTTCCCTTGACTATTTAATTCACGAAATAAATATATATACCCCCATATTTTGTTATTTTCTCCAACTACAGATTAAATTATCTAAATTTATCTTATGGTGCTAATATTTAAAGACAAATATCAGCAAATTACTTGTGGTCCTGTGGATACAAACATTCGACCGGAATCGATTTTTTTATTTTTTATAGGGATTCGACCGGACCGGAAATCAAATCCAGCGACCCACGACTCGTTGTTATCGTTAGAAGGGCTGTGGAGTAATTACGCCAATTTATAACTTCATTTCGCGGGGCCCAGCCCATTAAACGTTGCAAGCGTCTGCCGAGTCCCCCTCTCTCTCTATTTCCTCTGGCATATAAAGCCACGCTCTCTGCCTTTTTCATTCTGCATTTACTGAGACCGCCTTTACTGAGACCACCGAATAAAGAGACAAGAAGAAGAAGAACCACAGCGCCATATAAATACAAATCGCACTCCGCTTGGAATATGAGAAGCTAAAGCCGAGGCCAATGATGTACAGGAAAAAGCCTAGAACTCCGACGGCCAAATTTACCGAGAAGTCCGATCTCTTTGACGACTTACCGGACGATCTCGTCGTCTTCATCCTCTGCAAGCTCAGCACCTCCGCTTCTTCCCCCTCTGATCTCGTCAACATTTTCATCACGTACGTCTATGCGTCATGCCCTTCTCGTTCTCCTTCTTTCTCTAGAGTGTTCTTTTTTTTCCGGTAGTTTTTTTAAAATCTTTTGGTTACTCCCTGAAACAGATGCAAAAGACTGAACCGCTTGGGTCTACATCCCTTGGTCCTCTCCAAAGCCGGTCCAAAAGCTCTTGCAATCAAAGTCAAAAACTGGTCCGAATCCGCTCACCGTTTTCTCAAACTCTGCGTTAGCGCCGGCAACGCTGATGCCTCCTATACTCTAGGAATGGTCAGTGGTAGTGCTTACTGTAAATTAATAGGATAAATTTCAGTTCTTTCATATGTTTTTGGACTAATCTTTTTGTTCTTTTTTGGGTCATAGATCCGATTTTATTGTTTACAAAACCGAGGAAGCGGAGCATCGCTTATGGCTAAGGCGGCGATTAAGTCTCACGCGCCGGCTCTATATTCCCTCGCGGTGATACAGTTTAACGGTAGCGGAGGTTCCAAAAGCGACAAGAACCTCCAAGCTGGAGTGGCTCTGTGCGCCCGAGCCGCCTACCTTGGCCACGTGGATGCGCTTCGCGAGTTAGGACATTGCCTCCAGGACGGTTACGGGACCCGCCAGAACGTCGCCCAGGGACGCCGGCTTCTCGTCCAAGCCAACGCTCGCGAGCTCGCATCCGTCCTACGCTCCCGCTCCTCGCCTACGCGGAGGCGGCAGCATCAGAACCACGACGACCCGTGCGTGAGTGGTGCGGGTTGCGGCGGGCTGTTGAGCGACTTCGGGTGTAACGTGCCGGCGCCGGAGGCCCACCATGTAAACGGCTTTTTGAAGGATTGGTTCGAGTCGGGCCGAGTTGGGTTGGATGAGGAACTGAGGATGTGCTCGCACGCGGGGTGTGGTCGGCCCGAGACAAGGCCGCACGAGTTCCGTCGGTGCTCGGTCTGTGGCGCGGTGAATTACTGCTCGCGCGGGTGTCAAGCGCTTGACTGGAAGCTGCGTCACAAGACCAAGTGCGTACCGATGGACCGGTGGTTGGACGAAGTCGGTGCTGCTGGGGACAACGTTGCCGATGATGCTGGGGGAATGGTTGATGTAGAAGAAATTGGATGACAAAGAATTAAATGCCAGTGTTAAAGTAAAGTTGTCCTCTTTGTTTACTTCTCAGTTCCTTTTCTTAAGGTTTTGTTTCTGTGCATGAAGATATCATGAAGAATTAATTTTATTTATTTTTAATTATTTTCATAAACTGATCTAAAAGTGCAAAAGAACAAACAAAAAATCAATGTTGTTTGATGGTTAAATTGGTGGAGGACTTTAGTCTTTATTCCCATGGAATGGAAAAGAGCAGATCCCCTCGACCCAACACCTAGAAAAGGAATAGAAGTTCACCCGAACATTTCTTTATTTTGTGAAGCTGATATTTTTAGAGCCTTATCCAGATGTCACCGGAAAGTGGGTGAGGAGGGAAATTATAGGAGGAGCGGAGTAAATGGACAAAGACTGGATTGTGTGCAAATTAAGCATGGAAAGGGTCGCAAAATTGAATAACTAATGTGGCAGTTAAAATCCATTTGCAGAACTGGTGCTCTTCCCTTATCTCTTTAAACTTATTGTGCGACTATTACGTCCATCAGCCACAGGAAAAAATAATCTTGGGTCGTTGTTAAAAGTGGCGCAACTTGTTCTCATGGTCCCCTTTGTCTCTATCAGACTATCAGTGCAATATCTCACAGGACTCGGTGATTTTCTATCCTCCCATGCCGGCCATGCGCCATGACTTGAGCAATAAGTCATCTTACCAAATCTAAATTAGTCATCCGAAAAGACATCACATCAAGCAATATGGATCGAGGTTAACGGTCGATCGAAATATGTCTTTTATCAGTTCCATTTCATGCAACAGTTGATAAAAAAAATGTTTTGGCACTTTCCTTGGATCGCGAAAGAATTTGTATTGGGGAAACTTCAATGAAGTTTCTCTATGTTTCGAGGACGTTTTCTAAACGAAAGGAACGACCCCTCGTGCCCCCTGTTCACGTGCAGTACAAATCATAGAGGAAGAAATTCGACTATTCGAGGAACAAAGGGGACGTGGTCCGTGGATATATGTATTGTGTCGCCCAAATGTTTGATGCATGCAAATCTATAGGTTATGATCTTTAAACCTGCAGATTGGTAGATTTCGTTCCACATTATCACCAAAGCAAAACAGATAATTAGACCTATAATCTTGTAATTATGGATTCAGCGCTCCTGCATCGTGACTTCATGTGAGCGAATCGTACTGTGCATCGTGTAATATTACATCATAACGCTGTGGATACGTACGGTGTTTCATCTAGAAGGACGTATATATATATATAATTGCCTGCCCATGCTTGCAAGTCACTAAATTCTAAATATATACGAGTTTGTTCCAACTGCCCAATTGATACGGTCAGACAAAGACCTGGTCTAGTCCTTATTGAGAACACACGAAAGGAACTTCTAGGTTAATGGGGGGTAACCCAAATCAATGAAAACCAGAGGGAAAACATAGAAGAGATTTTCATATTTGAGGAAATGGAACCGAATTGCACATGTTATAAGATCATATAGGATTAGGAAAAGGGAAGTATGCTTGATAAAATATAAAGAAAATGCAAAGAGGAGACAAAAAAAAACTGTGGATGTAACCTTTGCTTGTGATCATGTCTAATCCCTGATGACTTCTTGCCTCTAATTAAAAAATAAGCAATATCAGTTTGTCTGTCGTTGTTGGAAGACCATGATCAGGAGGGCTGCCATAATTTTGTTCACATCTGATTGAAGATTTTAATACTAATACGTAGTACTGATGTCGCAGACTCACTCGCAGAACTGTCTGAGTCGAGGTCGAAAAGTTTGATTTGTGGTTATGTTTCTTGCTGCGGAAGATGAAAGGTTGATGAGAAAAGTAAGGACATCAACAAATTACGTAAAAAAAGAAAACTGATCATCAGCAAGCATGCAAGTTGTAACGCTCTGCAGACAATTCTTGTATTTATCCGTCGAGGATGAGGATACAGACGGCCGCATGTGTGTTTCTATGGGCGCCTTTTCAAGCAGATTTAAGGACACAAAATACTGCCGATCGAGTAGCTGACTTTTTAACTATATATATATATTTCTAACTACATAAATATCTGCTTGATCAGCTGGAATATTCTAAGCTATGCTGTTTGTATGCATATGATCCGTCTGTGTCACGTACAAGAAGAATATCTGTAATGACTGTAGACAGTAAGCTGTGAAATATAACGTAGGAATATTTGTGTCTGTGTGTATAAGCTACGAAAGGAAGGAAATTTGCTTGATAATTATAAGGTTATGGAGGCTGTGATTAATTATTCATTTTCCACCAACTTGGGGGTTTAATTATCCTCTCTTTTTTTGTTTCTGGAGACAAATGTAAAATGATAGTTTTCCAGCATTCCACATCTTCAGGCCTTATCCAGATATTGAAACTCCCTACGTACCCACTAGCTAGATAGGAGAAGTAGGGAGATGATTTTAGTTAACCTCTCTCTTATGTTCCCTCACCCAAGTCATAGCACATGTAGCTTGCTGAATTTGATTTTCAGGACTCTCACATGTCACAATATATGTTCAACTCAGGCCATCCATACCCAACTCGCACCTGCATGCCCAAAAGATACACGGAAGTAAGACAAAGATAGGTGACTTGTGTCACATCCACCTCCAACTTGTTGCAAGAAATAGATCGATGATCTAATTTGAAAAGAGATAGATATCGTATATGAGTTCTACAACATTTAATAATGTTCATATTGATTATTCATATGTTGTATTTAGTATTTATCTCTTTCGAAATTAGAGTATCCAATTTCAGCCTTAAATTAAAAGGATCTCTATCACACATCAACCTTGGTTACGGAACATGTCAAAACTTTGAGCCATAAATGGCTAAACTTCAATGCCTTGTAGGACTTTTGTTTTGTTTTTCCTTTTTCTTTGGGCGACTATTTGCACGGTTCGATATGTCTCCGGATGTATTGTATTAGCTTTTCCATATAAAAGTGAGGCTCAGCTTAAATCATAATCCCCCAGAACGTAGAAATGCATCCACGTGTCAACAACTTATCTTTTACGGATAAGGGGATACGGCGCTCCAAAAAATTAAGATCGTAATTCCATCCTTTCTCCACCGTTGATCATTTAGCTACTGGCAATCGCATCCGTACGTTTCAACTCCAAAAGCCCCCCCCGATGTACCTCGACCAATCCCCTCAGCCAAAGCACAGCTCCACCAAGCAACCATGGCTGCCCTCCAACGCACCCCTGTCTCCTTCCAATCCACCAAATCCTCACCGCCCGCACGAATCCTGAGAAACACGACCCACAACCTCTCCTTCTCTACCACATTCCCATCACTCAAGCTTCAACTCAGGCTCGCTGTTGTTGATGGTAGGGGCGGCCCAAGAATGTCAGTCCAAGCCGCCGGAAGCTACGCCGTGGCCCTGGCCGACTTGGCAAAGGCTAACAACACCCTCGACACGACCAGCGCAGATGTTGAGAAAATCGAGAAGATCTTCTCCGAAGCACAAGTGTTCAAGTTCTTCATCAACCCAATCATAGACACGGAGAAGAAGCGCAAGATGCTCGACGAAATATCTGCGTCAGCTAACCTCCAGCCCTTCACTACCAACTTCCTCAACATCCTGGTCGACTCCAAGCGGATCGACCTGATCCATGAGATCGTCAAAGAGTTCGAGGGCGTGTACAACAAGCTGACCGACACGGAGCTGGCGGTGGTGACCTCGGTGGTGAAATTGGAGTCGCAGCATTTGGCCCAGATAGCCAAACAGGTGCAAAAGATGACTGGGGCCAAGAACGTGAGGATCAAGACCGTGATTGACCCCAGCTTGGTGGCCGGTTTCACCGTTAGGTATGGGCACTCGGGGTCGAAGCTGATCGATATGAGCGTCAGGAAGCAGCTTGAGGAAATTGCTGATCAGCTTGACCTGGGCGATATTACAATTGGTGTATGAGTCTACTTCTATCCATTTTGTCTGTCATTTAATGTAATTTGGTTCTTTTTCTTTTTCTTCTTCTTCTTTTTCTTATTTTATTTTGTGGGACTCATTATTGTATGAAGTGTAAAAACTTCTTAATACTTTATGCTACTCTTTAGTCTTGGGCAAAATGCAGTTACTATTTTGTGAACTTTAAGAGATTAAATTTCTCATTTTCTAGTAACTTCATAATTTTGAGATAATTGATTGCTTATCCATGAACTTGGATTTTAACTCCATCTCCAACTTCTACGTATAATCATTACTAATGTTGACTTTATTTCAAAAATAACCACGCACTGAAGTGAATAAAAGTTCGTGTGTGGTCGGCTCCACTCCATGACCCTTAACAAAGTGAAGGAGAAGCAGTCCTGAGATTGACACATTGAAGGATCTAATGTCCCTTTAATGGAATGTCACAACAAAGAAAAGACGAGAAAAAGGTCCGAATTCCTTAGGGACAATTCTGTTTTGGCCCTCACGGCCCAATGTGCGCCAAGGACCTGAGGGTGGGTGGATACGGGACAGTGGACTCTTCTCTAAAAGTTAGCTTTTGATGTATGAACTGTGAAGGGAGGCTCCGTGCTCATGAGATTACGGGATAGAGGCACCAATTATCTGCGTGCAGGCAAATGAAAATGGTCTCAGAGAAGGGAAATGCGCTAGTGGAGGACCCCAAGTTGGTGTTGGGCGAGTGCGCTGTGCGAATAATGCGACTCTTTTTTTTGTTGGTTGCTCTTGGTGAGAGGGGAAAGCTCAATGTTGGTTGCAAATCAAGCGTGAGAGGGGAAAGCTCGATGTTGGAGGAGGAAAGGGGGGCATTAAGAAGATCTTGTTTTGATGATGTTCATCTCAAATTACCAGAAACCAGTCAAACTCGTTTCAATATAGCAGAACACAGGAGTCCAAATCCACACTCTTTCTTCTCGCAAACTGAGAGTTGGAAACAGTTGAGCCCCAGCATCTAGCCAGCCCCCAAAAGGTCGGTTGCCTCGGCTCGGGTGGAAAGAAAAAAAAGTTTTTTTTTTTCAGAATCACTCTTTTTTACAAATCTCAATAAAATCTGGATTACTTTCGAAAAAAAAAAATCACCAGTCCATCTAAGTAGTAAAAAAATAATTTTTTTTCCTATTTTGGCCGCCAATATTTATTTGTGTGGTCACTTCATTCCTGCCTTTATCTTCTTCTTTTTTTAAGAATCTAGCACCTAGTGGGTTCGGGATAAGATTCGGGCTTACATCTACAAATGGTTGGGGTGTTAGGCCAAGACCATTCCAGTCCAATTTGTAAAGTCCATGTTGTTTTCTGTTTTTTAGTCTTGTAAAGTCCATGTTAATGATAGTTATTGCAAGCTCTAGAAGGAAAAAGTCTCATGGAAGGCTTTAGTCTTTACGTAGAGATATACCCAAACTTCCAATACAGCTCCAAAGTAAAACCAAATGTAGGTCCAGTACAGAAATCTGCAATGGTCGGGCTTTTATTGACATGTTTTGTTGGGGGTGTTAGGGCCAAGACCCCCAAAAGTGTTAGGGCCAAAACCCCCAAAATTAAATTTTGAACAACCAAACATGTCACTAAAAGCCCGACCATTGTAGATTTCTGTATTGGGCCTACGTTTGGTTTTTCTTTGGAGCTCTATTGGAAATTTGAGAGTTTGGATATATCTCTAAGTAAAGACTCAAGTCCAAAATTTTTAATAAAATAAACATATTTCAAAAATTTTTAATTTTTATACATACATTTTTTATTTTTTACAAATCTTAATAAGCATCAACATTCAAAAAAATTCTCACAATTTTAAAATTTTTTTCCAAAAAATTTCAGTAAACAGACATCGATTTAGTTGCATTAAGAAAGGAGAATTTGGAATCGAATCCGCAATCGGAATTGGAAAGGTCGGAATTTCATGTTTCCAATTTTTTTTTTTCTAAATTAATTCAGGCTCAAATGGCACCGTTTGAACCTTGTTTTTTTTTTTTAAATATAAATAGGTTACCTGGGTCTTTTTCACGCGAAAGACTTCAGTCTCTCTTCTAGGCTAGTCTTCTTCATCAAAGCAACTCCCAGCCGCCACTCGCCAGCACCCCCTCTGAGTCCGGCCTCCGTCTTCGTCGTCATCCGTCTGGCGTCCCTCCCTCCCGAAATCTCTTTCTTTCTCTCAGCTCTTTCTCTCTCTCGCCGGTTGCTGAATTCAGTTGAGCTTTGGTGGCCGAATCTCTCACTAGCTCTCTCTTGAGGTGGGGTTTGTTAATTTTAATTTTGTAAATGTTGTATTCTGTAAATGCCATTGTTAATTAGATATGGGGATTTTAACAGGGTAATAGTTAATTTGATTTGGGGACGTACGTAATAGTTAAAAGGGTCCAAGGGAATAGCTGTGAATCTGTGATTAATTTGATTATTCTTGCCAGTGGCTTATTGATCGTCAGTAATACACGGTTTTCATTTACAAGAGCATCGTCATAGCATATTTGGCGAAGTGCGAATTTCAGAGAACTGCTTGACATAGAATATGAATAATATAATTTGCAAAAGAACAATCGGTAGGAATAATACTTTACAAATTAGTCTACTGGGATTCAGCTTCCTCGAGCTTATGTATTGCACGTGAGTTATGAGTATGAGTAGTTCAATACATCCACATTTTCCACTTAAAATCTGCAGGGAAACTATTTGGAACATATTAATTTAATGACTATCCGAAGTCTTGGAAAGCATAAAAATATTATGGGACTAAGCTTTGCAGATTGCACCCAAATGGTGGAAATTTGAAGTTCTTGTAGGAAAACTGATAAGTTGTAGTAGTTATAGTATCCCAAATGCACAAGATTTACGTCTGCAACCATTGTGAACAGATCTAATTTTCAACTGAAATTTTAATTTTGGTTCCCTGTTTAGATTATGATTTAAATTATCTCATATTTAAGATTATAATTTGATTAGCTGATGTGTTATATGTAATTTCACTTGTATGCAGGCTGCCATTGTGAATTCTCAAACTCTTGAAGAGGTTGCAAGACTTGAAAAGGTGCTTACTTTGTGTTGTTTATTTGATTATCTCATCTTGTTGTTTATGCTAATATGCGTAGATCCTGTAGGTTGTGAAAATAGTTGTACCTCTATCCCAGATTATAGTGGTTTTTGGACAGAATGAATTTATGGAATGATTGGATATACATTTTTTTTCTTTGTTGATGGAATGATATGCTTAAAAATATTATTATGAAACTGTATAACAGGGAAAAAAAACAAAAAAAGCAACCCATTTTCCGACCCAATAAGCATTTTGTGTCAAAGTAAAATCTGGGCCTTTAGGCTCATAATGGAACCGGAATGAAATTTTGGGTTCCTGAATGACCATCTGTTCCGGTACTCACCCTTATCGAGAACCAATCAAGTTAATGAACTGTATGGATTTGATTAATAACTGGCTATTTAAATATTTGCGTTGATTTCTTTCAGCGATTTTTGAGGGGTTTAGGGTTTGAGAGGGGTCAAGTTCCTAATATATGAGAAGCCTGAAAGACTCCATTTTGCTGGAGAAAGGCGCTTTTATAGAGGGTGTAATCAATTAGAGCCTAGGAGACAGAGTCTATTTGTCGTTGTGAAGCTCTAATGGCTGTTGGGGAAGTGACACCGGTAGCCTTGAACGAAGACGAAGAGAAAGAAGAAGAGGAGGAGGAAGAGCTCGAGTGGTCAACGGATTCAGAAGTCGGGGATGCATTGGACTGGTTGGACACCAAGGACGACGACCAAGCTGTGGATGGGAACTTTACGCTCAATTCAAGACGTCCCAATGCTCATGGCGGGCTTCATTCTCGACCTAATACGTCGGCTCTTCAACCGCTCTCAAATAGGAACCAGAGGTTCACCAGTCACATTCGAGCTTCGCCTTTGGAGGTAAATATAACTTCTTTGCTTATATTTGTTTGGAATGAATGAACAAAAAAATTCTCTTTCAGAATTGTTTCCAGGAAAAGATGGTAAATATTATGACTTTTATGTTTTTACACAGGAGTGGGAGGGGAGGTTGAATGTGGGCATGTCAAACACTGTGACTACTGCAATTCGTGGAAGTGTACGGGAGATGGCCATCGGCAGAACTAGAACCACTGAGAAAGCAGACCGAGCTACGGTTGAGCAGGTGAACCAACAATAAAATTCCCTTAACATTTTTGAACTGTTAAAAAAATGCGCAAGTTGTTCCTAGTAGGCTGTTTTATTCAATTCATCTTTTATTTTCTGGTGGCGAAGAAGTTACTAGAAGCTTTTTAAGAGGTATTACTAATACGACCTTCATTATCAGAAAGTTTCCGGTATTCAGAACTATCAGGCAAAAGGTTTAATAATCGCATCATGCTTTTTTTTTTCCTTTTGGCAAAATTACTTTCTGTGGACCTAGTTGTATCATTATCGTGGACATATTTGTTTGGAAAACCAGTTCTAGTTTCATTTTATCACGTTTTTTAAAATTGTTTTTTGCCCATTGTTTTGCATTAGGCTGCATAAGAAACTGTTTAGCATGCAATGTTTGACTAATGTACTATCCCTCCAGGCCATTGATCCTAGAACCCGTATGGTTTTGTTCAAGATGCTGAATCGAGGTGTATTCCACGATATTAATGGCTGTATTTCAACTGGAAAAGAAGTATGCAGTCCACTACTACCTTTAGTTTCTGTATTGATATCGACAGAATGTTCTAGTTTCGAGTTTACCAAAGTCTTTACCATTTGGTTACACCTTATCATGCAATCATGTTTTTCAACAGGCAAATGTTTATCATGCAACCAAATCAGATGGTCAAGAACTGGCAATCAAAGTATATAAAACTTCCGTTCTGGTATTTAAGTATGTCTGGACAAACCTTTTTGCTTGCCAGTGAATTTAACTTATAAGCCATGTTTCATAGACCGTGTGCTTATTGTTTGTAGCTTGATGAAGTTAATTTGTTGCTCTAAACCCCCACAGGGATAGAGACCGTTACGTACAAGGTGACTACCGTTTCAGATATGGATACTGTAAGCATAATCCTAGGAAAATGGTGAAAACATGGGCTGAGAAAGAGATGAGGAACCTTATAAGGTAAGAACAACATATGACCAATGCTATCTTATGAGCTTGTTTTGAAGTTGTTTCAGAATCATTGCTGTTATATCATATTTAGTATGGTCATTGTGAACTGCAGGTTAAGGGCAGCAGGAATTAGGTGCCCGGCTCCAATTCTTTTGAGACTTCATGTTCTGGTCATGGAATTCATAGGTAATGTGTGGATTAAAAAGATATTTTCAGATTGCTGTGACTTCTTAATTAAAATTTTGTGCAAGGACCAATTCAATTGGGACAATCCAACTTGGCTCCTAGCCCTGTGCATTTTGATCACATATGTATCAGTAGTAAGTGTAGTCCGTGCAGTTATCCTCCTTACAGATAAAATAAGTTCTTAGTCATTTTGGCTTAATATTCACAGCTAATTTTTCTTTATTTGTTTTCTTCTTTTTGTTCTCGCTTGGGCTCTTGTGAATAGAACTGAGTATTGGCTTCTAAAAATTGATATGCATATTGGATTGAAGTTTTGGTGCGTGTGCTTGTATAGGAAAAGCAGGTTGGGCTGCACCTCGTCTCAAGGATGCTGCTTTATCTCTTGATAGGTTACGTGAAGGTTATGTGGAGGTGTGTACATGTTTTTTCAGTCATTCTTCTAGAATTCTTGTTTATCTGAAGTGGAATTTCCTTCTTAGGTGCGGGGAACTCTTAGTTTTGAAGTGGTGTCTACTCTGTAAGATAATGGTGGATGATTCAATCCTTTGGACCTATATGAGTTGCTTATGTCAAGCAAACCTATTGCAGTTTTTTTTCCTTTCAAGAGATGCTTTAGGTGTATAAAATCCTCAATGTTGAGATATGCTTACCTTTGTGAGACCGTACTCCTATTTGTAAACAAACGTAGTACTGATTTGCACGATAACAGCAAACTCTTCTATTCTAACTTCCTTTTCCTTTGGCTAGTGAATAGGGCTCCGTGTAGCACTTTTCTGTCCTGTTGGAATGGTCATAATTTCTTTGCAATCCATGTTCTCAGGTGATTATTGCAATGCGGACGCTATATCAGAAGTGCAAACTGGTGCATGGAGACTTAAGTGAATATAACATACTTTATTTTGAGGTGAGTACCGATTATGTTTGTGCTGATGATTTTATCCTTTTCTTTTCTATGTTGAATTGGTGCTATCTGTAATTGGTGAACATCTGAATTTACTTCTTGTGATTCGTAGGGTAACTTGTATATCATAGATGTCTCTCAAGCAGTTGATCTTGACCACCCTCATTCACTTGATTTCCTTCGTGAAGATTGTCTCCATGTTTCAGTATGTTCTTTGGAATTGAAAATATTGGCCTAAATGATTTATAATCAGCTATATGGCTTAATTACGCATTGGTGGCATGCAGGATTTCTTCAAGAAAAATGGTGTAGCTGTGATGACAATTCGAGAACTGTTTGACTTTATAGTTGATTCTTCGATTGCTGATGAAGCTGTGGACATTTATCTGGAAAAGGTTTGGTGCCTATACTGTCTATTCTCTCCTCAAGAACTTTGGATATCTTTGTTGTGACTGCTTTCAACTTATATTAGGTGCAACAAAACATTTTGGCCAGAGGAGACATATCTGTGGAGGATGAAATTGCAGACTCAGTATTTGTTCAGGTAACCTGCATGGTACTGGTCTCATCGTATTAGAGTTTCTTTTGGATTACAATATCTCCTTACATAGCAATTCTTAAGCATGCCACTTATCGCAAAGATTGATACTTGAAACTGGTGTGTGAATGAGTTTGTGTGGGTGTGTGCATGCATATGCGCCTGTAAGTGGAAAGAATTAATGATATTCGGTGATTGAATGGAAATTGATAAATTTGGAGTTTGCTTTGTACTACTTTAACAGTCATTCATCCCAAAGACGCTTGAACATGTAAAGGATGCCGAGGAGGATGTGCAACGGATAACCGGTGGCCAGGACACTAGAGATATGTACTATCAGACTATAACTGGACTCAAGCAGGCTCTTTCAATAAATCAGCGTTCTTCACCTGAACAAACAGCGGACACTATTGAAGAATCCTCTGTTAAGCCAGTTGGTCATTCTATTCCTCACGAGAGTGTAACTCATTCTGAAAATCTCAGTGGTGAAGATAACTCAAGCGATTCAGAAGTGAGTTCATCTGAAAGTGAATCAGAGGTTCCTGTGGATAAGAAAGCTGCTAGAAAAGAGAACAAAAAGAAAGTCAAGGAGGAGAAGAGGGAGGCTCGGAAGAATAAAGTTCCCAAGGCAGTGAAGAAAAGAAAGAAGAAGTTAGCCAAAGCCCAAAAAACTAGATAGCTGCTTGTGCATGATTTTGTATACCATTTTCATCATCAGAGAAAGGAACAATTTTGTCTCTAAGGGCGAAATTGTTCTTTTCCCCATTATGTCCTATTTTAATTTTACTGGAAGATATAGTTTTGTGGTTTATATGCACATCTAATGTGGTCAATTAATCTTAATTTTTCAGCATTGTTAGTTTTGCATTTTTCTTGTTCCTTTTGGGCTTCGTTCTGTGATTATGCCGGTTTTCCTTGGTGCTTATTTTCGTCTACGCGGAAAACTCGCCTTTGGAGATGACACTTGTAACGCAGCACACAAATAGTGTCACGGAAATACATACGAGGTCTACTTTCAGATGTTAAGACGACCTTTATCGTCGTTATAGCGATTTCTTGTAATTTTCCCTTCAAGGTACCAGGGTTGGCGTTACATGAGGTGACGTTTCTGTGGCAATGAAAATTAGCTGGAGTGCTAAGAAGGTTTTGTCCGGTCCAAATGTTAATGCGACTAACATGTTAGTTGTTAATGCGACTACTGCCGATACGAAAGGTCTTAGTAATATTTTGAAGTCATACCTTCCACCGCAACGATCTTATTCGTTGCCGCACAAATAATGTCTGATTCAACTGAAAAAACCCTAGCCAGTGAGCTTGTAGCTCCGTTGGCGACTCCTCGCACAAGGGTCGGTCTGATCTGGGGTCGAATCCTCTAGCTCCTTTTCTCAAGTTACCTAAAAAATAAAAGCTGAACAAACCCTAGAGGAAAAGCACGAGGCCTCGCCCTCCGATCAACACAGGTAAAAGTTATTGTGTGAGTGGACGAGTGAGATTAGAAGTTGAGAAATCTAATGGCTAAAAAAATGTCACGTCATTTAATGAACCTGACCCACAAAATCGACCTGATTTCATTAAATGACGTGACGTTTTTTCAGCCATTAGATTTCTCAACTTCTAATCACACTCGTCCACTCACACAATAACCTCACTCACGCAGTAACCGGTGTCGATCAACACCTCAACGACCAGCAGTCCCAGGAATGAGAAATTATGGCCCGCGCTTGGCTCTGCTCGTTCCCTGAGGCAAAAGCGGTCTCCATGGACGAGGTCGAAGCATGGATCGACTCCAATCACGAATCCCTTCCTGAAGGCATCCAATCAATGCCTCACCCAAACCTTTGCCAGAGGCTCATTTCAATCCATAATTGCATGAAAACTCCCAACTCAGGTAATTGTAATTGATGAGGTGTTAATGTTTTCGTTTCTTCAAAATTGAAATTCGGCGTATTCAAAGCAAAGGAAGTTTTTTTTAAAACTTATCGCAGTAATCTTACTTGTCATCTTTTTCGTGGCAGCTGGGAAAATAAGCTAACCAGTTCGATGATGAGAATCCACCATATCGATTCCAACGTACTGATCAATGAAGACAAGTTTATTCTTGGTTAGAATCTTTGAACCAAGAGGAGGTGGTGCGAATCCGGAGGTCCAAGAATAGTTGTGGTCTAGGCATTCTCGATGTCATCTGATGCATGTGCACTACATAAAAAAGTGTCATAGACCCGAACGCAATCGGGTCTATAGCGACGGTCGGTTGATTTTGCAAGCATTTCGTGAATACGCTGGCACATACTTTGAGTTGCGGCCGCGACCGCCGCTAAAGGCCTCTGCCAGTTTTTTTTGCATGTCACCATTTTTAAAACACCACTAATTGTTTCTTATGTTTTCCTAGATCGGTAATACAAATTTATTTTAATAACCATAATTCATTGGATGTAAAAAAATTAAAGAACAAGGAGAATAAAACAAAATATACTTCATCATTGATTAATAATATTTTACAACAAACACAAGAATCTCTAAAGTAATCTATAAAATAACAATACGCAAGGACAGACTAAAATATTCAAATACAACACAATAAGCAAGGACCAATTAAAATCTTAATCCTCCTTTGACACATCAACATCCTCTATCTTGAATTCCTGTAATTGAAAATAAATATCACATGAAAAATAGAAATAAACAAAAGATTTATGTAAACAAAATATCTACTTGTATGTAAGGCTATAAGCAACTCTAGATAAACGGTCAAACATCTTGCAACAAAGAAACCGAATCCAAAATGCAACCAACCAATCAACAACTCACCATCCATACCTGAAAGTTTGCACCATCAACAACAGGATCCAATGAACTCAGGTCCAGCAGCCATTGATGAACAATCTAAAATATGGTCTTGGATTAAAGGACTCTTCTTTTCCTCCGCATTTTTCTGGATGAATTTCACAGTCACTGCCAGAATCTGTTACAACCCATTGTAGAACACAAACCATCATTTGAGAATATGAAGGCAGAGGGAAAGAAACAAAGAAATTTTAGTTGGACTTTGGCCAAACCTTCAACAAAAGAAAGAGTTTACTTGATCCCTACTCCACAAACAATGAAATCATACAATATTAGGGGGGAAATACTTCTTTGTAAATGTAAAGGGTACTTACAAAGCGAAAGCTCACAGTGAGGAGGTGGAAAAAACGGTTTGTCATATCATCCCCTTTAACAGAGTGAGAAATTTTCGTTTTGGGAAAAAAGGCGGAGCGGAAAATTTAGGTTTTGGAAGTAAGGAGGGGAGGACCTTACGTTTTTGGGAAAAAAAGGAGTGGCGGGGGTTGAAGAAACGGTACCGTTTTAATTAAAATGTTTTTTTTCCTTAATATGTAGTTTTTCCAAATGTTGAGTAAAATAGTTTATATTTTCTAATTATGTGTATTTAATAAATTAAAAGCAGTTGTAAATTATAATAGTATTTGAAAATCTTTTTATTTAGTAATAATTTTATATTTAGAAAATACATAACATATTATTTCAAAAAAATTATAACTAGTGTAATAATTTTAATTAAAACAAGTTGATAGTAATAATATATAATATTTATAATTTAAAAATATAAACTACCATAAAAACTATGACTAGATATTAAGTTATGTACTTTAATTGCATAAGCTAATTAATCTCACAATATCTTTTTGTTTGAAATTTAATAATATGTCATAATTAAATATTATTATATTACTAATTATTACAAATATATATGCTCATTATAAGCATATGATAATAGATGTCTAAACTACTTAGATTTAGTCAATAAAAATACAATTATCATAACAATCATAGATATAACTTTCATAATATATTTATTTTTAATTCCATATAACAACTTCAATTTTCATAAAACTCCTTTTAATTCCATGTTTTATTGATACACTTGTATCAACAATAAGGAACGCACCCCAGCCAAATTTCAAGTTTCCCCATCTTGAAGCCAGTGGTGTAGTAGTGTATCCATCAATGGAATTGCGATCTCATTCAAAGCAAAGGATATCAAATTAATCTTGTAAGCATGTATCTACTGACTGCTGTCCCTCAATATTAAATTCCTAATCAGCACCGCCATAATCGATGGCAACCTGCTCATAAGACTAGGTTTGTAAAAGCAGGAGTTTAGAAAGATTATGAACCACATTCATTTTTTCGTTGCAGAACCAGAACCTGCATTTTTTTAATTCATTTTGCTTGGGCCACTGCTACCATTCAAGGATCAAATGCAAGACTTTCGTGCTATTTTTATGATTGTATATGGTGTTATTAAAACAGTTTGAGTCAACTGAGATTCTTATGCTTGGTGCACTTGTACATTAACAGTCAACAATTCTCTGTATTTCTTTCAGGCAGAGCGTGATGGCTCAAATGAGTATAGTAATTACCAGCCAGGTTCACTGAACACTACTGACCAACTCATCAGGGACTTAGAAAACATTGACATAGTGTTCCATATTGGAGACATTTCATATGCGATTGGATATATCTCACAATGGGACCAATTTACTTCACAAGTGGAGCCAATCGCTTCAGCTGTCCCCTACATGATTGGAAGGTTTGTGCAATTGTTCATTGCATACTATCACTAAAGCTACATATATTTGTTTTGGAGTTGTACTTTATGAATACTTTTCAATTTCTCTCGCAGTGGTAATCATGAGCGTGATTGGCCAAATAGTGGGTCCTTCTATGACGGCATTGATTCAGGTGGAGAATGCGGTGTGTTGGCTGAAACCATGTTCTATGTTCCTTCTGAGAAAAGAGCTAAGTTTTGGTAAATAGCATGTCTTCTTTATAATTATTTAAAGAAATTATAACGTACATAATACAGTAGATCAAGCTAAAAGATACACAGACAAATAATCAAACCTCCCTTCTCAAATTTAATGATAGCCTGTTCTACAACTAGTGTACACACAAGAACCAGGCTACATAGTGATGGTTCCCAAAAAACAAAAAAAAGCCACTCGGCCCCAATGATGGTTCAAGTACGTTCAATTTTTTTTCCTTTTTATTCTCAGTTTGTGTCCAATTTCTTAAATAAGAAGTATGAATATGCAGGTACTCCACAGATTATGGCATGTTTCACTTCTGTATAGCTGACAGTGAGCATGACTGGAGGGAGGGATCACAGTACAGATTCATCGAGCAGTGCTATGCTTCAGCAGATAGACAGAAACAACCTTGGTTGATCTTTGCAGCTCATCGTGTCCTTGGGTATTCTTCTGACAAATACTATGCCGCGGAGGGTTCATTCGCAGAGCCCATGGCAAGGCAAAGCTTGCAAAAGCTTTGGCAAAAGTACAAGGTGGACCTTGCCTTTTATGGCCACGTCCATAACTATGAAAGGACATGCCCCATTTACCAGGTACAGATTAATGACAAGCTTTTTCAGGTTCTATAATGTGAAGCCAAGCACGTACAAATTTTCATCATGCACACATCAAATTCGCAGTTAGCTTTAAAGTCTTCCTCATTTTGAATCCATGTTGAAATGGTTTTTTTTCCACTTTTGTGTGGTGTAGGAGCAATGCGTGAATACGGAAAGATCACATTATTCAGGCCCAGTGAGTGGAACGATTCATGTTGTTGCTGGAGGGGCAGGTTGCCACTTATCGGCCTTCAGCCGAGAGACACCCAAATGGAGCCTCTACAGAGATTATGACTGGGGATTTATCAAACTGACAGCATTCAATCACTCTCCCTCCTCTTCGAATACAAGAGGAGCCGTGATGGGAAGGTATACGATTCCTTCACCATAGCAAGGGACTACAAAGATGCCCTCGCTTGTGTGCACGATGGTTGTGAGCCAACCACCAGGAGATCTTGAAGAACTGTACCGGAGCTGATCGCCAGAGTTTTGTTCACAGAGCTATATATCCCTTTCTATATTGATGCAACTCCATCAAGTTGCATCAATAGAATGAATGGAATGCATCCTCTCCTCCGGCGACCAGCTTCGCCTCCAGGTTCTATTCCCCATGTGGGTTTGGGTCTTAGACCCAGTTGTGATCGTATTGGTTAATGGCTGTTTCAGGCTGTTTGCAGTGGACCTTTTGTCCTTTTGCTCTTCGTAACGGGCTCTCTGCCCTTGGTCATGTTGTCGGCCCTTAAGATCTTTTATGTCGTGCACCTTCTTTTGTAATCTCCCCATTTCTGCCTCTATGTTTAGCTTCTGGTTGTACAGTACTTGTACTGTTTTCTTTGTAGTTTAATGATATTATCTTTGCTTTGAAAAAAAAACTCCATCAATAGAATATTCAATTTTTTTTCCTAGGCAAGTAGGGAAGGGAGACAAAAAATAGAATATTTGATATTATTATGGTATTATTCTTCTCTCCTGCTAGTAGATGTTGCTCCATTAATATCACTTCCTGCTTTTCGGTCATATATTCGTTTGAGTCTTTCAAATAATAGCCAAAAAGAAGGGCCGGGGCTAAGGGGCTTATATGGAATTCGCTATCAACTTTACCTGAAAATTTTCTTTATAAACAAACAACAAACCATGGGAAAGAAGAACTTCGAAGCCTGTATGTATATTACCTATTTTGTTTTTTCCTTGATCTGGGTGTGTCCTCTTCTAGACTTTCCTACTTTCTCTTTTGATCAAGAAAAATAGATATAGAAGAGCAATAGCTTTGTGAGTTAGCAAATGGGCAAAATTGATGAGGAAATTATATTTTGACAATTTGTGTGATATTAATTCTTTAGTTTATTTAAGGAGAATAAGAATATAAATTTTATTTTTGTAATTATAAAACTATGGATTTGCTAAATAGGCGCCGAGCATAAAGCTGGTTACTACAAAGGAAAAGCTAATTTGATATTGGATTTGACCAATTACATGATCAATAAAAGAAAAGAAAAGAAACACAGTACTATGGGACTAGTAATCGCTAGACAGATATATTATAAATATAGTACTATATAAAACTCTTTTTCATAATTAATGAACGTTAAAACTTAATGACAATCTTAAAGTATAGCTTAATTTATATTGCAAACTTGAAGTGTACATTTGAGCAATCACTACATTTTATATTGCTAAGGATTCTTCAATGCCTAGTATATATATTTAAGGCTTAATTAATGCAGAGTCCTTGTGGTATCTCATGACTTTTACAAATTAGTCCATGTGGTATGTGTTTTAACAAAATGATCATGTAGTATAGTTTTGGAAGAAATAAATACTTATGTCCAACTGTCGTTACCTAACTAACGGGACAGTACTTGCGTTTCCTGTACATGTCACGTTAAGGGTAATTGACATGGAAGACAAGGAGAAATTGAAGTTGCTTTTTATTTTTTTATTAAAAAAAATAGATGTCAACGTGTGAATGGTGTTGACGTGGCATTTACAGGACACGCAAGCACTCTCCCGTTGGTTGAGTAAAGACAGTTGGACGGATGAACTTATTTGTCTTAAAACTATATTAAGGGTATGTTTGTTTACCGAAATTTTGGGGAATAAAAATCTTTTGAATGTTGAAGTTTATTGGGGTTTGTGAAAAGTTTGAAGCCTACGTGTAAAAGTTGAAAATTTTGAAGTATGTTTGTTTTGTTGGAAATTTTGGGCCCTAGAATTTTGGGCAAACAAACATGTCCTAGATATGGACAATTTTATTAAAAGTCATACTATATGGACTAATTTCTAAAAATGGATACAACATGTACCTGTACAGTAATTAAGCCTATATTTAATCGTAATGTCCACATAAATGGCATGAGATTACAGAAAAAAGAAAACCGTAAGCAATCATGTAATTAATGATGTTATACCCACGTCAATTAAAAACTTTAATATAGCAAAAACACCTCAGTGAGTCGTGAGTCATGAGTCATCCCAATGATGGAGTCACTCCGATATATATATATATAGTTGTATATTTATGTTAATGGATGGCACTTCCCATTTAATAGTGTAGGATTCAAATTATCTAAGGAAGAATGAGTGGAAGTACTCGCATAATTATATATTAAGCGTTACTCGGTCACTCGCTGACTTTCTAAAGTCGCCCGTATACTCGTGTTTGTTTGGACCAAGGGCTCCGAGATTCCAGGTTCTCAGGCAGAGGTTTATAAGCTCCTTGATCATTGGGCAATATCGATTGGTTAATTCTTAAAGGCCCTTGTTCGTACGTTCCGTTTCACTAAAATAATTTTTTTTATTTATTTTTTAAATAAAAACTATATAAATCTCAGGTTTTGCATTGCCTATAGTTAGCCCTTTACATTAATTTATGTTAAGTACTGAATGGTCCAGTCCGTTAATTATATATAGATAAAATATGTTATAACCACAAAGCACAATGCGTGGAGCTAGCTGGGTGTCAATATTAATATTCTAGAAATTCCAAGAAAATGTATATTCTAGAATATTGTGATATAAATATTCAGTTATTCTTCTGTACTTTTTTTTAATTCTTTTGCTGTGTATAATCCTCTCTTCTTTTATATATATGTATGTATATAATAACTGAAGTCATTTTATGTTGTTGATATTATTGTGTTTTGTTTAGTATTTGTACAATCAGTCTACTATGCTTGTTCATATATATAAATTTATATATAGAGAGATGATGTGAACCTCGTCAAGAATAACGAGACCCAACAACAAAAGGGAACCCGAGATCGTTCAATGGAAAGATTCGAATGCAAATATGATCTTTCTAACCTTAACCGGATTTGATGCAGCCTTCTAGAACATGAATCATGGTGATTATTTGTTGCTGACGTAGATCAAGTTCAATATGACTCCATGAATTTGCTTGAACTAGGCTCCTTGTAAGATTTGCATAAAGAGATATTTCATTTTAATAAGTGAATATTATTCTAATAGAGTCCTTTGCACAAAAAAGAAATAGATATTCATTTTAATGGGTGGCACGTTCAAGTATTTGGATCTACAAAAACTAGCAATTTTTGAAACTAGATGCATGTCAAGAAGTCTTTTTTTTCTACTCTAATTTTCCTTCTTTTTCTCTTTTGTTTCTTTCTAAACAAACACCAAGATTCAATTCAACTAGGGAAATAAAAAAATGATGTGGATTTTGTGGGTGTTACTCCCCCGCTTGGTGCCTAGCTAGTGATTATTGAACTGTCTAAAGTCGAATATCTCTTTTATGATTCTTATAAGAAATAAGGGGCACAAGTTCTAAGTTTTTTTTTTAATCAAAGGAGAACGGTACCTCCGAATTTTATTAATAGGCCTCAGTACTTGTGATGGAGGACTACCGTGTTTACAAGAGAAAAATCATCCAAGCCTCAACTAAAATCGATAAAACTCACAAAATAGAGAATAAATTACCTCAAATGCAAATACAGTATAAATCTCGAAGTTTCCAAGGGATTTGTCGCCATCGAAATCCAGTGAGTTGTGTTCCCAATCCCCCATAACTCGTCAGAAAGTCTGCATGAGAAGCATTTCCTTCTTGTAGAAGGTGTTTCACCGATCGAGTAATCAAAGCTTGCAAGAATATATAAAATATTGTCCAAATAATCCTTCAAATACCCGACTGATCTACAGCTTTCCTCATCAACCAATAAACAACTAAATTCAAGTCAGTCTATATATATCCAGAATATTGATACCAAGCTGGCGGTAAAACTCCAAACCTTGAAGAACACCTCTTTAACTCAGCAGAATTATTAGTACCTGAACCAAAACTAACAGAAAAAACTAGCAAGAGTTTTCCTCGATCATCTCTAGCTAATAACTTCACCTGCCTCAAAAGGACCTGGATTCCCTGCACTACTACCATTCACATTTAATTTATATCGCCTGAAAGTGGTTTCATCCAATGAATCACTCGTATAGGAGTTGATTTAGTCGGCCTAACTGGAATATTAAAAGAAATAAGAATGGATTCATCATCTCTGTTACTCATCTAAGCTTTACCAAATTCTGGATAGCAACTGAGAGCCAATAGAGGGTCGAGTCACAAATGGAATCAAGGGTCCACCGTCCATGATGGGTAACATGATTTGGTCAATATTTTTTTAAAGGCCCTTGTATGACAGAAGTCACTAAAATAAACATTTTCCAGAACAAAGATGTCCTCGCTTGTGTGCATGATGGTTGTGAGCAACCACAAGGGGTCCAGGAGATCTTGAAGGAAGCAGATCGCCCGAGTTTTGTTCACAGAGCTATATATCCCTTTATATATATATTGATGCAACTCCATCAATAGAATATTCGATATTTTGTTTTCTAGTCAAGTAGGGATGGGGGACATAAAGTAGAATATTGGATCGATATTATTATGGTATTATTCTTCTCTCGTGCTAGATGTTGCTCCATTTTATATTATTGCTAAGGATTCTTTAATGACTAGTATATATATATTTAATGGTAATGTCCACACAAGTGGCATGGAAGATGAATTTTGATGTGACAGTTAGTAAATCATTCTCCTTTGCAGTGATTATTTGTAGAGATTCAGAAGGTCGTGCCCTCTTTGTTTGAATATAGAAGTTACCTCCATGCAGCCCTCTTGTGGGCGAGGCATGGGCAGCCCTTTTTGCTGCATAGGAGGCGTTCCATTTACCCTTGAACCCCCTTATTCTGTAAGGTGAATCTTTACTTGTCATGGAGGCTATCAAAAATAAGGGAATGGATAAGATTGGCGGATTTCAACTATTGTAGCTGATATTTGTAGATTAGCTCAGGCTAGGGTCTCTTGGGAGTTTTCGCATGTGAAGAGAGAAGCTAATGAGCTTGCCCATCAAGTTGTTCAATGGACATCTTCTGAAAGTTTAGAGGGAACATTCCTATTTCTTATATTCCTGTAACCATCATCTCGAGTGACAATCCTTAGCTTTCACCTTGAACAATCATGGAATTAATGATGTGATACCCACGTGAATTAAAAACTTTAGTGATGGAGGAGGAATTTCTACTTATTACAAAAGCCCATAACTTGAGGTCCAAAATAGTGGAGCAAGGGTTAGCCCATTCGATGTAATATGGTGCACCACAATGATTGGAGGTCAATAAAGGAAACTGACATTCATTCTTTATCGGGTAAAGAAGCTGACGTATGAGAATTATGATTATGATTATTCTCTGTTATTGACTGACTAACGAAAATGTAGAAAAGAAAGGGAAAAAGGTAGTCGATTCGAACCGTCTTGAAGGGGACCAATTCTGACAACGCCGACCTTCAATAAATGGTGGATGAGACAGAAAAAGTCTTAAGGGTGATACGGCTCAGGGGGACAATAAGGTCAAAGCCCAAAGAACGCCCCGGTGCCATACAATGAAAAAGAGGTATAAAAAAGAGAAAGAAATGAGCAGAAAAAGTACGCACTATTTTCTTTCAAACTCTCTCACTAATAACAAAAGTCGGAAAAAAAAAAGATATTGGAGAATGGTGATTGACAATGGCATCGGAGAAATCTCCCTACGGGAAGAACTCTGAGTTCTAGAGTGTTATTTTACTTGCAGAAGGAAGGTTGAAGATTTTGGACCGTTCAACTCATCTCAAGTACTAGACTTTAAATGTAGTTCCATCAACTTTTGGCCCAGTAAATTTCTGTGATAGGCCGATTAAAAATGACTTCATCATTTAATATAGCAAATTAAAATAATAACATTAGTGAGTCGTCCCAATGATTGAATCCCTCCAATTTTAATACTATATATATATATATATATATATATATATAAATGAAAGAAGTAGACGGGTCACGGGTGTCCTTTGATATTCGACCCATTTATAAAGTGTAGGATTCAAATTATCTAGGGAAAGAATGAGTGAAAGTACACGCATAATTATATATTAATGCACTGGATTATGCAAGCGTTACTCGATCCCTCTGACTCTCTAAAGTCGTTTCATATATATATATATATATATATATATATAATATACTCTTGTTTGTTTGGACCAAGGGCTCCAAGAATATTCCAGGTTCTCAGGCAGAGGGTTAGCTCCTTGACCATTAGGCAATATTTAATTGCTTAATTTTTAAAGGCCCTTCGTACGATCCGTTTCACTAAAATAATATTTTTTTGCTTTTTTAAAATAAAAGTAAAAACAACATATATAAAAATCACAGGTTTTGCATTGCCTAGCCTTTAGATTAATTTATGTTAAGTATTGCATGGTCCAATCCGTTAATTATATATAGATAAAATATGTTATAACCACAAAGCATAATGCGTGGAGCTTACTGTTAATAACAGCTCGATTATATTAATAATTGAGGATGTTCAAAAATTTCAGATACACGCATATATCAGACCCTTCGTAGAAACCACGAACTAACGAACAAGGAAGTCAAAAGGTCATATCTATACTCGTAAAGGTAAAGATCGATCGAGCGCATAAAGTACAACTAAACTGAAGTCATTTTATCTTGTTCATATTATTGTATTTTTTTAGGTTTAATTAGGTCGAAGATTAATTATAACCATGCAGAAATTATTATTCGTTGCTATAAGTAAGTTTATATTTACTCCCATATAGTAATATTCAAGCCGGCCCGTGTAATAACTATATATTTCTTTTTTATATATATACTTACAGAAGATAAGAGACAAAGGAATTACAAGTTCAATAAAATAAATGGACGAAACTAACACAGCTTTGCGAGTTGGCAATTAATGGGCAAAAATTAAAAAATGTTCTGAAATTTTTACTAATAGATATGTTTATCATGTATATTAAATTCATAGATGTATATATTTTATTTTAATAAGTGAAGATTATTTCAATAAAGTCCGGACTTACCATCGTCCTTTATTAAAAAATATAGATATTTCATTTTAATTGATGGCACGTTAATTAAAGTCGGATCTAAAAAACTAGCAATTTTTTTTAAAGATGTTAAAATTAGAAGTGTTTTTTTTTCTACTCAATTTTTTCCTTCCTTTTCTTTATTGTTTCTTGCTAAACAAACACCAAGATTCAATTCAACTAGGGAAGACCTTCGGGCTATAACTGAGGTAAAATTAAAAAAATTATGTGGATTTTGTGGATGTTACTCCCCCGCCTGGCGCCTAGCGCGCTAGCTCGTGATTTACATCGAACTGTCTAAAGTCGTGAATATATATACCTTTGTGTTTCTTGGGAACAAGGGCTCCATTACTCAGGTTCTAATTAAGGCTAGCTTATAATTAGCTCCTTGATGGGTAATACTGATTGTTCAATTTTTAAAGGCACTTACATAATAGAACTCACAAAAATAAACCTTTTTCAGATCACTTCGAATTGGGTAAGCAAGATTATATATAGAGAAAAGTGTAATATCGATCGGTTTAGATTCTGAGCAGTAGTGGGGAACGTGTATATATATATATATGGGTTAAATACATTTTGTCTCCCTTATCTTTGGGGTCATTTACATTTTGCATCCTGATGTATTATTTTTTACACATTGGACCCCTTAATTTACACATTTTTTTTAATTTGGGCCCTGTACCCAAATTGTCCGTCAATTTAGACAGATTTCTTCCAAACGTGGGGTGCAATGTGTACAAATCTCCAAAGATAAATGAACAATGTGTAAATACCCCAAAGATAAGGGGCAATTTGTAATTTTTTTACGGAATCCGTCTAAATTGACGAACAATTTGGGTACGAGGTCCAAATTAAAAAAATGAGTAACTTTACAAGTTCAATGTATAAAAAATAATACATAAGAGTACAAAGTATAAATCACCTCAAAGTCAAAATGTATTTAACCCTATATATATATATATATATATATATTATTGTCCGGCCTGCCAAAAGCAAGAGCCGTGCCATCTGGTCCTACATATTTCAGAAAATGTACGTAACCTGTGGCGGTTGAGACGTAGCAATTTGTGCAGAATGCTTCAACACGAATTGACCCGTTTAATTTGCCAACTATTCCTTTTGCTCTTTCAGAGCATATCAGAGAATTATTGCCGAGGGGAAATATATGAATATCGAAATGTACGTAGGAATCTTCAACGCTGATACATTTGACCTAAAAATTAAAAACATTGCGTGGAGCTGGCTGGCACTGGCAGGCAATCTAACTGCTGCTTCTGTTCTTAGAGATTCCAAGCAAAAAACTATCATGTTATGGTTAATTGGAAGTAAGATCAGCACGGACACGGTTGTCGTTTCTAGAAGTAAAATATAACTCCACTTAATTCGTGAGGTTTGGAAGATTACCGTTCTCTAAAGATTGGCGAAGCTACAGAAGTATACTTACGGGTGTCGTTTACATATAACTTGCAATGTACCGTCGTGTACAAATATCGTGTCACTTAGGAAGCAGAACCCGATCTCTGTTCTCTATTAAACTGTGGCATATATGGTTCGTATTATAAGAGAACCAGCAAGACACTGCTCGAAATCATTATTTAGATCATAAATACTGCCTGCCGTGAAAACTTTCTGTTCAGGGTTTTTTCCTCCCTTACAGCCTGGGCCTGTCGTGGTTTCTCACGACTCAAGCAGACGTTATCTGTTTCCCTTCTCTCTAACCTTCACGTATTCCACTCCTCCTTGTTCCTAGAAAGAAACAATGGTGGGGAAAAAAAAATTCAAAAAGGCGGAAAGATGAGGATAACTCTTGCAAGTCAATCTACATCCGTCATGGATTCCACTTACCCTTCATCTTAAAGTAGAAAAAGGAATTAACAGAGTGTCAAGCAGGGATAATTCTGGGAATAAAAAATGACGTATAGATCATTCACGCTCATTATATAAGGGCCATTTCCTCTCAGTTTGCTTCTCAGGGTTAAGTGACTTTTATACTGTACGTACTGTAGAAGAAATGGCAGAAAGCTTTCGTGGTCTAAAGATGTTCACCACTGTGGTCCTCTTGTGCTTGGTTTTTGCTCACGCTAGTGGGCTTGACGAGGAGCACCCACTATCCAAGATTGCCATTCACATGGCAACTCGTAAACTGAGTCAGTCCGTCACCATTAAGGCCACCCCGAAGATTCTCGGATTGCAGGTACGAGTGTCAACCATATAGCAAAATGGTAAATAGAGGTTCTTTTGTGACTTTTTATCTTTTATATGATTACAGGGCGAGGATACTCAATGGGTGACCGTAGCGATTAAAAACCCAAATCCATCTGTGGCTGATTGGGTTGCAGTTTTTTCACCTGCAAATTTCAAGTAATATACATCTCTAGCTGTATCATTTTGGTAGAGCTTAGTTAACCCATTGCAGTATAGAAGATAATAAAGATGCAGTAGAATATAATTTTATTTCTCAGAGGCTTTCGATGAACTGAGTCATGTTTTCCCCAAAGAACGGAGATTATAGCGCCATGTAGCAGAGTTGTGCACATAGAGGACGATATAATGTACATAAGTTTGCATCTTCTGCTAATGCACAAATTGAAGGAATATTTTTCTGTAAATGGCAGTTCATCAATTTGTCCCAAAGAGAATGTTGAAGACCAGTCTCCATTTTTGTGCACAAGCCCGATAAAGGTATGTCCAATGTGAAATTCACTGAGATGAGGTAGCATATAAAGCTGGCAAATTTCTTTTCTTTTAACAAAAAAAAAAAGAACAACAAGCAGGCAAATTCTTCAAATTTGGTTTTCGCTTAAAACAATTTGGTTTGTGCTTATCCAATTAACATTTGTGGTATTGAATATCTTTTTTGCAGTTCATCTTTGCAAATGCCACCAGTCCAAACTATTCAACAAGTGGCAAAGCTGTTTTGAGGTTCCAGTTGATAAATCAGCGGGCAGATTTCTCCTTCGCATTATTTTCTGGCGGTTTGTCAAATGTGTGTCCATGGATTCTACTGTTCTTATGCTTCAGTAATATGTTCATGTCTCAACTTGGATGTTTCTGAACATGTCTCTATTTATCTCGTTATCCTGTTTCTCTTGTATTTCAGATTAACGAATTTATTCTAAATCTATACTAACAAGAAATCACTGTGCTGATGAACATGGCAGCCTATCCTGGTGGCAGTTTCAAATTTCATATCATTTGCCAACCCAAAAGCACCTCTATACCCACGCCTTGCTCAAGGGAAGTCTTGGAATGAGGTAAGTTTCTATCAACTGCTGGTGCCTGGTTGCCTATCATATCTTCTAAGAAATATATTTGTCAAGATTAAACCTACAGCATATTCTTAGTAATTATTTTCCCAGTTCTGAACTAACTTTAAATGGACATGGTCAACTCACATGGATATTGACGGCCTTCTGTTTTAAGAAGATAATTCAACATCACTGTTCTGTTTTAGTTCTTTAGATGCTTATTCTTTGTACATTTTACGAGAACTCTTGAAGTTCATAGTTAAGGCCGGTGCGGTATATCGTCCACTCGCGTTCTATCCTTACCCTACCATTCGAACTTCTACTTGCAGATGACAGTCACCTGGACAAGCGGCTATGACATAGAAGAAGCTATTCCATTTGTTGAGTGGGGTATGAAGGGAGCACGTCAAGATCGATCCCCAGCTGGAACATTGACTTTTACGAGAAATGCCATGTGTGGTATGATTCGTTCTATCTACTAATAGTTGCATCAGAGTGCAAAGATTATTCTATTGATAATAAAAGGTATACCCTGATCGTCAAGTTTCAAGGTAGATGATCCAAAACATAAAACAATAATCAGTCCTAAACCGCACTCAAGAGTTTCTGTGCGTTGGTTGGACATGCCAACTAATTTAACTTTCAAAGACAGTTGAATAAACAAACTGAGATCAACATTAGAAAAAAGGAATGTTTAAACAGAAATTTGCAGAGAACAGAGCAGAAAAAACAGGGGAGTAAAGTCTTCAAGTAAATTTTTTCTTCTGTGGTTCCAGAAGCACAAAGACTAACCCTAGCTAAAAAAAACATAAGCATTGTAGAAAGCTATAGATTTGGAGCATGAACTATTGTGGATCTAGGCATGATAAATTTACCAACCTGTTTGCAGAGTGTAAGTCTAATTAACGCAGTTGTAGACTTATTGCATGAGGGGTTTCTGTGTTACTCTGCAGGTTCACCCGCACGGACAGTTGGCTGGCGTGACCCTGGTTTCATACACACAAGTTTCTTAGAGAAATTGTGGCCAAATGTTGTGTAGGCATTTCAACATTTGTTTTCCTGGACATAGAAGTGCTAATGACAGGTTGAACATATGTCCTGAAGATTGTTATTATCCATTTTCAGGTACACTTATAGGTTAGGCCACATCTTATCTGATGGCTCATACATCTGGAGCAAGTCATATTCGTTCAAATCATCCCCTTATCCCGGACAGAACTCATTGCAGCGTGTTATAATATTTGGCGACATGGGGAAGGTGATATTCAATATTGATGGAGATTTATAGCAAAAAGGGAAAACAAAATCAACATAATAGTTATCTTCTTAGAAGGACAACGCGCGTCAATAGTATCTAACTGTACTCCAAAGTCACATCATTAAATTTCCCATTTCTTTAAGCTTATGGAAGAAATGGTGGACTAACATGGTATCAAGTTATTCCTTACACCAAGAATTCACATCTACTTATATTTTAGTGTGTTTGGTGTTCACGTTGCGTTTCTTGCGCTTGATGGTTTTTATGCCTTTTCAGGCAGAGCGTGATGGTTCAAACGAGTATAGTAATAATCAGCCAGGTTCACTGAACACCACAGACCGACTCATTCAGGACTTGCCAAATTATGACATAGTTTTCCATATTGGAGATATTGTATATGCAAATGGATATATCTCGCAGTGGGATCAATTCACTGCACAAGTGCAGCCCATTACATCGGCTGTCCCATATATGATTGCAAGGTTTGTGCAATTGTTCAGTCCGTATACTCATATCTTGTGTATATCCATTTGGTTTTAGATGTTACTTTGCGATATGGCCAGTTTGAGAATCTTCTTTTGATCTCTCCTGCAGTGGTAATCACGAGCGTGATTGGCCAAATTCGGGGTCCTTCTTTAATACTCCCGATTCAGGTGGGGAATGCGGTGTGCTGGCCCAAACCATGTTCTATGTTCCTGCTGAAAACAGGGCAAAATTTTGGTAAGTTGCATGTTTTCTTCTTTCTAATTATTTTCAAGCGTTCATAGCGTCTTAGTATTATGGATGGACCCCAAAAATGCGCGACCAACAGGCAAAGTACCGTTAGGGATAAATACTACCTTCTCCAGAGACCAGAGGGGTAAATAATACCACGCTTATGCAGGTACCCCACGGATTATGGCATGTTTCACTTCTGTATAGCTGACACTGAGCATGACTGGAGGGAGGGATCAGAGCAGTACGCATTCATTGAGCGTTGCCTTGCTTCGGTAGATAGACAGAAACAACCTTGGTTGATCTTCATTTCTCATCGTGTCCTCGGGTATTCCTCTAGCTTGGATTATGCCCTGGAGGGATCATTTGGAGAGCCGATGGGAAGGGAATTGCAAAAACTCTGGCAGAAGTACAAGGTGGACCTTGCATTTTCTGGCCATGAGCATCTCTATGAAAGAACATGCCCTGTTTATGAGGTACAGAAAACTGGCAATACTCACTTATTTCCCAGCACTTGGATATATACAATGCCTCGTACTTAATTTGTTCGTGTTTATCTTCTGGTGATGTAGAACCAATGCGTGAATACAGAAACATCTCACTATTCAGGCACCGTGAATGGAACAATACATGTTTGTATCGGAAATGGAGGGAAATCACTAGATACGTTCAGCACTGTGGTGCCCCAATGGAGTCTTACAAGAGATGATCAAGACTGGGGATTTGTCAAACTGACGGCATTCAATCACTCGTCCCTCCTCTTGGAGTACATTAGAAGCCGCGACGGAAGCGTACACGATTCCTTCACCATATCCAGGGACTACAGTGATGTCATGGCTTGTGTCATCGACAGTTGTGAACCCATCACTGCGAAAACCTAAACTGAACCTTAGAATCCTTCCGAGGAACATACACGTGGGGATTTACATGTTGGGAGACGTTGATGTTGTTTTTGTGTGTTAATTGATTGAAATTCCGATTGGCAGGATTTTTTTTTTACTGCTTTGTTTTATGAAATTCGCCGAAATTAATAAAAACGTAGTGAAATTCGGCTATCCTCGTCTGACCTCTCCTTCTGGTTTATGATCCCTGGTTTTATACTTATATATATAATTAGAAGGAAACAAAAGCATTTTTAGTCCATCAACTATTGAGGTATTACTTTGCACTCTCAAATATCAATCACGTTACATTTCACTCATCAACTACTAATATTGTATTCTATACACTATATGCTCTGGATTTTGATAATATAACATAAGATGTATAATATACAAGATTGGTGGTTGAAAGGTAAAATGAAACAAAATTGATATTTTATAGTACGAAGTGTTATAACCTAATAGTTGATGGGCAAAACTGTATTTAATTCTACTCTACTTTAATTGGGAAGCCCACACGACGTGTAATATTTAATTGAAATTGAGGTAAAGTGCAGAGTCAAATTCTTGAACTCAGCATTTTGACTCCGATATCATATAAATCTACCGCCGCTCCTAAAAACTTAAACCAATAGAAATAGGTATATTTTTTATTTAAATTATATTCTCTAACATTTTTATAAAAATTACAGTCATTTTTATCTTCATCTTAGTTATAGATAACCATAAGAAAAGTTTAATTTACTTTAATTCTCCAATTAAAAAGTTTGAATTGTACTCAAGATGGGTATTCCCCAAATTTTAAAAATAATTATTCGTCAATAAATAATTATGGATAAAGATATAAAATGTATTTTTTTTGTTTATTTTGCACCCTCCAACTATAAAGATCTGGACACGTTGCATCCATAATTATTATATTTCTCATATGTCATTTGCTAAATACTGATTTCATACGCTTTGCACTATGTGTCAAAGTTTTGATCAGCCAGATTAAACATTTCATCAAAGTAGGTGTTTTAATTATTTTTTACTATCACACATTTTTCCCTCGACTTTTCTTATCGCATATTTCCTCAAAGTGGTTGTGTTAATTATTTCTTAGAAACAAAAAGGTTGTGTTAATTATGAGCTAGCTAGACCTTTTTTTGTAACAAAGCATTTTCGTGAATATTCTTTCTTCTAAAGCAAACTTTTGGTTCTCAGGCATCTAAAGTTGCCTAACGTTTGAGCACTCTTGTTTAGACTTGAGCATTATACCGGCATGCATATATATATATATATATATATATATATATATATATATGTAGTCCTAGTTCTAAATTTGCTCATTTTTACATGAGAAATTGGACAAGTGCCATGGGAACCAATAATCTTTCCTCCATCCGTGTTGGGATGTGGGAAACACATAACATTATTAAGACATAAAATCTAACCCCCTAAGCTCTATCAGATTATTAGAGCTTAATTCACCTATATATATAATATCCTCTGATTATTACTTTTACTCTATATACAGACAAAATCTAATAATTTTTCAATACAATAAAAATATTCATCAATCAACGGTACTTTAGATGGAGCCTTCATTTCATGAGTTAACATGCATATAATATATATATATAACCAAAAAAATACTTTCCAACACAAACTCCACTAGGACTACATATATATGCATGATAAGAGTACTATCTAGATCAGCTCTGTCCCGACTAACTTTCTGGACTTGTGAAATCTCTTTGTCCCTGAAAAACTTCGTAATTACCGGTCGCAAGTCTTGATCGAGAGTGGCCCAAAAGATTAATAACATTTAAGATTAATTTTGAACTTAAGATCCAACTCAAATAGTGTTAGAGTTTCACATTGATTAGGGATCATTTAATCTTATGCTTCATATACCTGCTGGGTTACCTCTTTCCATTGTCAATTGGTTTTGGGATGAAATTTGACATGGTATCAGAGCCAAAATATTTCTGGGCCGGATTGACCCATTTATTTGTGTTCTCCAGTGTTGTCCATGTGCATGGACCATGTTCAATCAGCCTGCACATGAGGGATAGTGTTAGAGTCATACATTGATTATGAACCATTTAATTATCTTCTGCTTTATATACTTGTTGGACCACTTCTTTCTATTGCTAATTAATTTTAAGATGAAACTCGACAAATAGAGCCTGCAGCAAATTCCAAACCAACTCTGGAATTGACTTTGAAGAGTAAAACCCTCTAAATAATTAAATAATTTCTTGAAAGTAGTTCCAGCTAGCGTACGTAAATTACTCCCAGAATAGTGCAAGAGCCTTTTAATTTGTTGTTTGTACATAAAAATGTTGTACCCAGTGGAGGTAGATAATGTACGTAGCAATTCAAACTCATTCTGTATTTAGTTAAAAATCAACCTTTTTATAAATTTATTGAAGAAGTTCTATTTGCCGAATGAATTTAAAAGAAATTGTATTGGGAAGTAATTTATCTGTAATTCGTGGCGCGGCTCGTTTATTTTTATATATATTATTCATACAAAATAATTTATACCCGAAAATTAATTAATCAATTAATTTATAAATATTGTCTTCCGATTTACATATATACTAGCTAGCACGATGTAGTACTGCATAAGTACGTGGTCAAAATTAATAAATAACCCGTCTCATGACTAATAATTGAGTTGTGCAGACCACAGTACGGGGTGTCGTTTACGAAACTCGTCTCTCTTTAAGAAGCAGAATCCAGCGGCTCTGAGCGCTGTCCCTCATTAACTTGTAGCTTCTGTTAGTATGATTCAGATAAGAAGAACAAGTATTATGCATGCGTAAGAAAATAATTACATAGAGGCCTTTGCCTCCCTAACTGCCTCCACTTGTTGTGGTTAATTTCTTAAAACTCAAGCTGACTTCTGCTGTCATGCTCTTGATCTCTAACCCTTCACGCAGCTCACTTCTTAGAGGAAGTCAAATGTGGATATTTCTCACATCTCAGGTGGAATTTATCTGCTTCTCTCCTATCTAAGCCTTCATGCGTTCCACTTCTCCTTCTCCCCTAAAGTACCAAAAAGTACTAAAAAATTCTAACACGAATCATTCTGAGAATCGAAATGGCATAAACTATTATCCAAAGTACTCTTTAAAAGGGCCATTGATCAGTTTGCTTCCCAGAGTAAGAGATTTCTTAGAGCATCCCCGAAATGGAAGAGAGCTCTCGAGGAGTAAATTTTTTCACTATTGTTCTGTTCTTATGCTTGGCTTTTGCTCACGTTAGTGGGTCAAGCGAACAGCCACTTGCTGATATTGCCATTCACAAGGCCACTCGTGCACTAAGTGAGGCCGTCTCCATTTCTGCCAGCCCGCAGCTTCTCGGGTTACAGGTAGAAGTGTCATTGCCATGCAGCAAAAAACATACGGTTTCTGTTATTATTTCAATTTTTCGTAGAACAAAAAAAACTTCTGGAAGAGTTGCTTTTTGAAAATCAAAAGGCAAAGGGTCTGCCCAAATGGAGGCTGATGTACACGAAGAATGTTAGGACTGCTAGCTTGGGGTGGGAGAGGGTGTCAGACACTAGTTCTTTACCACTAAAAGGTTCTTTTGGCAGAAATGACAATCTTTCATAGATATATGACTGACAGTTTTCGTTAATGACACAAAGGCCATGGACAAAAATTAGACTCGCAATAACACAAATGGTAATCTATCATCATTTGCCTCTGAAAATTGGTCATTTTTGTTCTTCAAAACATCGGGAGCCAGGGCTGCCCCCGCCCCTCTTGGTTTGTCTCTGGTGAAAGGTGACATGCTTCACCAAATTGAAAGAAAAGCAGGGGTTGGATTTTCAGTCTAGTTTCTAAATGCACATGAGTTTACCATCCATCACGCACAATCTCATTGAATTTAGATTGGTTTCCAAGTTTCGATGTTCATCATGTATCCATTTTGGCAGAGATTTGACACATTCTATTGAAGCTTTATTTTATATGATTGCAGGGTGAGGATACTGAATGGGTGAACGTGACTATTTTTAACCCAAATGCAACTGCAGACGATTGGGTTGGAGTCTTTTCTCCTGCAAACTTCAAGTAATATTTATCTCTATGAGATTGAATAGAACTGCATTTAATTTCTTAATGGCAATTCCCACGAACTGAGGAACATTTAATGTTTAAATGTTTGCATCTTCTGTTAATTCATTAATTAAAGGAAGATTTATGTCTAAATGGCAGCTCATCCACCTGTACACCAGACGACGGTGATGCTACTCCATATATATGCACCAGCCCTCTGAAGGTATGTCCAATGTGAATTTTGAAGAACAAACAAGCTGGCAAATCCTCATGTCTGTTTTTGCTTCTCTTAGTAACCTTGGCCTTTTTTAATATCTTTGTTCCAGTTTAAGTTTCCAGCTTCCTCCAGCCCAATGTACACACAAACTGGCCAAGCTGTTCTGTCCTTCCAGTTGATCAATCAGCGGGCGGATTTCGCCTTTGCATTATTTTCAGGGGGTTTGTCAAATGTGTGTCCATGGCTATTTTGCTGTTCTTTTGCTTCAGTAATATGTTCCTATGTCTTCTCAACTTAGATCTTTCTGAGCATGTCCGCTCTGAATATGGCAGCCTAACCTGGTGGCAATTTCAAATTTCATATCATTTGTCAATCCAAAAGCACCTCTATATCCACGCCTTGCTCAAGGGAAGTCTTGGAATGATGTAAGTAATCACTACCGATGGTTCGACCCTATCAAAATCTTCTTATGTACATTAGATATAAGCGAAGAATTTTATATATTTTTCAAGATAAAAACCTAAGTTTAAATTAATGGACATTGATTGAGGTTACTAAGCAGTACATTTGATACTGAGGGTCTTTTTTTCTTAAGATGATAACTCTCTTGCACAGTTCCCACTTCCCACCCAATAAATACTCTCCGGCTCTTAGAAAACTCATCTGAATTAATTTTGAATCTGTGTTTTTTTTTTCTTCTAAAATCCCCTGGAATCGCAAACCTAACGTTACAGTCCATGGTCAAACTCTCGCGTTTTCTCTTTGCTGTGACACAAGTACTCATACATGCAGATGACAGTTACCTGGACAAGTGGCTATAACATAGATGAAGCTGTTCCATTTGTTGAGTGGGGCCTACAGGGAACACCTCAATCTCGATCCCCAGCTGGAACATTAACCTTTACAAGAAACACCATGTGTGGTATGATCCATTATACGTACTTATAATTGCATCAGAGTATGTTCATTCTAGCCATAATCCAAGGTATCCTTATCGTCACGTTTCAAGTTAACTGATATAGTCCACAAAACAATCATTCATCCAAAACTACACTTCAGAATTGAATTGCTGTGAGTAATTGGTTGGATATGCCAACACAAGTAACTCACTAAGACAGTTCAATAAACAAACGAAAAACAACCGAGAGGGGAGAAGAAAGGAATGTTTCTGCAGAATTTGATGAGAACAGGGGAGTAAAATTTAAGTCTGATCTTTGCTACCGTTAGTCCGGCACCACAATAATTTTGACGACCTAGTCTCTTTTGCATCGTTGAAGTGCAATGCATGCAGTTGTAGACCCGTTCCATAAGGGGCTTCCGTGTTACTCTGCAGGTCCACCTGCACGGACAGTTGGTTGGCGTGACCCTGGTTTCATACACACAAGTTTCTTGAAGGATTTGTGGCCAAACTTTGTGTAGGCATTTCAACATCTCTTTTCCTTGACATTAGAAGTAAGATAAGAGATCGAGTCTCTGTTCTCATGAAGGTTGTTATGTTCTATTTTCAGGTACACTTACAGGATGGGCCACATCTTATCTAATGGCTCATACATCTGGAGCAACTCATATTCGTTCAAATCATCCCCATATCCTGGACAGGACTCATTGCAGCGTGTTGTAGTATTTGGCGACATGGGGAAGGTGTTATTCAATATTGAGTACAAGAGATTTATAGCAAAAAGGAAAGAAAAAAAACAGCATACTAGTTATCTTTTTGGAAGGAGAATTCTTCACTAATGTTGCCTACACACCAAGTTCTCCAATTTATACATCTTTAAATTAACACATTATCAGTGTGACTTCTACCAAAACTTTAAATTCAAGAATTAGAATTTCCCTCTTTCCACCAACATAAGTTTTCTGGAAAAGTATTGATTTAACATTGCATTGAAAAATATCGCGAATTTTCCCGGAGAAGATAAATTTGGAAGAACGTTACTATTATCTGGGTTTTAGGATGTTTGGTAACTGAAATGAAATTTTTATGCAAGCTCTCTGCATATGCCATAGGCATCCATCCTTTTGTGTTGTTGCTCCGATCCTCAGCAAAGACTAAAGAGGGTTTGCATGGGCATGCTTCTGTTTGATATGAGAGTGAGTAATGTTAAACAACATGGATTTCTTTGTTTACCTGTCAGGCTGAGCGTGATGGATCCAACGAGTATAGCGATTCTCAGCCAGGTGCATTGAACACTACAGATCAACTCATCAGGGACTTGGGAAACTATGACATAGTCTTCCATATTGGAGATATAACATACGCAAATGGATACATCTCGGAATGGGACCAATTTACAGCACAAGTGCAGCCCATCGCATCGACTGTCCCATATATGATTGCAAGGTTTGTGCCATTGTTCATTATGTAGATTTCATCTATATATGTATATACATGGCGTATATATATACTGCTTTATATTATGATGCTGGCCAGTTTAAGAACCTCTTTTATATCTCTCCTGCTTCAGTGGGAATCATGAGCGTGATTGGACGAATTCTGGGTCCTTCTATAACACTACGGATTCAGGTGGGGAATGCGGTGTGCTGGCCGAAACCATGTTCTATGTTCCTGCTGAAAACAGGGCTAAGTTTTGGTAAGTTGCATGTCTTCCTAATAATTTTTCTTGAGCATTCGTGGTTTATTAGCGCACTTAATGGTGCTAATAAACTGGAATCTGCAGGTACTCCACGGATTATGGCATGTTTCACTTCTGTGTAGCTGACAGTGAGCATGACTGGAGGGAGGGATCAGAGCAGTACGCATTCATTGAGAAGTGCCTTGCTTCGGCAGATAGACAGAAACAACCTTGGCTGATCTTTATCGCTCATCGTGTCCTTGGGTATTCCTCTGCCAGCGGTTATGCCTCGGAGGGCACAACCGGAGAGCCCATGGGAAGGGATAGCTTGCAAAAGCTGTGGCAGAGGTACAAGGTGGACCTTGGATTTTATGGCCATAAACATAACTACGAGAGGATATGTCCCATTTACGAGGTACAGTTTATGGCAAGATCATGTAGTTTCTATGCATTTCATACAAAAAGCTTGATGATCTATGAATCCGTGACTGTTTCTGTCTCTCTCTCTCTCTCTCTTTAATTTTGTTGGCTTTTGCCCATTTAGAATTGGCTCAGCTTACTTCAATGCCTGTCTTTAATATGTTATTGATTATTTTCTTGTGGGTTCAGAATCAATGCGTGAGTTCAGAAACATCTCATTATTCAGGCACTGTGAATGGTACGATCCATGTTGTCGCCGGAAACGGAGGGAAAAAATTAGATAAATACTCCAAACAGATTCCGAATTGGAGTGTTTTCAGAGACCTTGACTATGGCTTTATCAAGCTGACAGCATTCAATCACTCGTCCCTCCTCTATGAGTACATCAGAAGCCGCGATGGAAGCACACAAGATTCATTCACCATCTCCAGGGACTACAGAGATGTCCTGGCTTGTGTGCATGATGGCTGTGAACCAACCACTTTGGCATCCTAAACTTTGCCTTTTAAAGTTCTTTCTAGGAAACTTTTACAAGGTGGGGTCTTACATTTTCGGAGATGTTCCTGTTTTTTATTGAAATTTTGGCTGATTCCAAAAATAAATTTTCTGAGGTTTTTTTTTGGTCTGTGGCTGAGTTCTGATGTTTTTTTTAATGTCCTAGGCCATGGGCTTAACTTTGTTATAGGTTCAACAGTGTTGTGAACTTTTGTGAAATCAAATAAAGGGTGTGAGATTCAGCTATTATTCTCTCCTTCAACATTTGCATAGCTAGATTGATTATATCTTTATCAAATGACTTAAAAATAATTATATAATTATATCGGGGTACTTAAATACATATAGATATATAAACATCTAATTAAAACCAGCGACTAGCTACTTGTTTTTTTTCTTAAATACAGGTAGCTCAGAAAAAAAACAATATTAATTCCTGGGAATATTCGAATAGATGATTAACAAATGAGATAAATACAAAATCGGTCCTTATAATATACGCAAAAATCGAATTAGTTTATGTGATAACAAAAGCATAAAATTAGTCCCTATGATTTCACTTTTGTTTCCCGTTAATCCCTCCGCTAGGGACTACTTTTATGTTTTTGTGAGATCATAGAGACTAATTTTATATTTTTATTATCATATGAACTAATTCAATTTTTACATATATCACGTGAATTGATTTTGCATTTATCCCATAACAAATATTGAAGATATTCGTGGTTTCCAACGAGATCTGGACCAAATGGATAGTGAAGATCTACCGCTAGCTAGATTCTTCCTTCTTTTTGAGATAATTATTCGTTGTGATGTCACTGATGTGGGAATATAAAGTACAATATGCATGTCCTTAACTATTCTGGCCATGGAGAAAAAAAATTGACTCACTATTTTAGGAAAATTTTTATGTCACTATAGAAGGGATGTCCGGCTTTGATGATTCATGTCCGTAGGTTACAATATATTATTTGACAATGCTTTGGTCGGAGTGACTCTAAGCAAATTATTTGAATATACGTACCAGGTTTGATGTTATATTTTGAGAATTTGGCAGTTTAGTCATGTTTATACTCTTTTTACATTTGGGTTCTACTCTTATATTTTTCACATTTGACAAAAATTGTCATTTCGGTAGCTTTCCGTCCATTATCTAAGAGAAGCTTAAACCACGTCGTTTATATGCCACGTGACAAGCCAATAAACCACCTCATCTGCCAACTTAACTTCCACATGTAGGGCGGTAAATGAGCCGAGCCGAGCTGAGTCGAGTAGTGAATGTTCGAGTTCAGCTCGTTTAACACATATAAGAGCTCGAGCTTGAATAAAGCTCGAAAACCCATGTTTTAACTCGGCTCATTAAATTTTAAATGAGCTCGATCTCGACACAAAACAAGCAAACGAGCTCGTGCTACTGCAAGAAAGATTGCTATTTTATACTGTTGGGAAAAGCGGCACGAAAATTAAAGAAATGAGCACCAAGAATTTATGTGATTCGGCCCCAATTCGGCCTACGTCTACCCCAGAGCAATTTTATTAAAAACGCTTAAGAAAATCACTCTACCCGCCCAATACAATAGCTCACACTACACTCTTACTCTTTCTCTTTCTCTCTGCCCAAGACTCAAGTCTCATATCTCACTTTTCTCCTATAACATAAGCATCCATTTATAGGGAAAAATACAAAGAGAAACCTAAAAGAAAATCATAAACTTTGAATAGGGAGGAAAAATCTACTTCTATTCCAAGTCTATCTTATATGGGTGTGGACCCCAACAATTCTCCCCCTCTATACCCATAAGAGAAGAATTTGTTATTTACATCTTTCGATTGAGTGCATCTCGGGCTCTCATCTGTAGAACATTCCTGCAACTTTGTTGTCTGTTGTTCTCCCTTGCTCACCACCCCTTGCATCCTTCTTTTACTGGAACTTCAACCCTCGTCCTTGTCACCAAACAACCAACCACACTCTCATCCGAGTGCCTTGCACTCCGCCTAGGGTGCCCGCATCCCCTGCTTGTACTGTCAGACTCATGTAGAACAGTATCTCCTCCTGCTCTTGCATCTCTACCAGCTGGTTCCAAGCACCTACGCGTGCTACACGAAGTCGGAGTCATCAGTCACCACTGAGGCTTCTGATGATTTCCCTTTATGTGGTTTGTACTTTGGAAAATTCTGCTTAATATATCCCTCTTGGTTATAATAGAAGCAGATAATCTTGCGACCTCTTTCCTCTGGATTTATCTCAGTCTCCTGTATTCCTGTTGATTCCTCTGGCTCTTTCTGTGATGAGAGCTTATGATCCACTGTGGTCATAAGTCTTCATCTCCTTCCTTCGAGCTTCTTCACTGAATAGAGTATCATTGACCAACTTCATGGTCAATTTCTCATATTCGGTGCTGAATTTCCGAGAGAAACAACAAGAGTCTCTCAATTATCCGGCAAGGAACTCAAAAACAATAAAGCTTGAACCTCATTGTCGAAAGTCATTTTGACGTAGTTCAATTGATTGATCAGCCCAAAACTCAAGTCTCATGTCCCACTTTTCTCCTATCACATAAGTCTCTATTTATAATGAAAATAAACCTAAGAAAAAACCATAATCTTTGAATAGGGATAAAGTAAACTTATTCTAAATTTATCGTATATATATGTGGACCCCAAGGTATACCTGGTATTATTTGGACATCCCCCGATCCCCGTACACGGAAGAAGAAGGAACTATTCATGAATTTTTGTTATGCAAGTTTTTGCCTCCGTCGCACGCAGCTCCCTGCTGTACTTTGATGGATTTGGTAGCCGTCTCTTTAGTCCAGCATTAAAATCTCTCTTTCGAATTTCTAAATTAGGAAATGATTCAAGTTCGAGAAAACTTCCGCGTACGCCATTTATCTAATCTCTGTTGTTTTCAATGCCGGTGCTGTAGAATATATGCGTCAAATCAGGAACGTCGCATTACTCCGGCGTCGTGAATGGAACAATCCACATTGTCGCTGGAGGTGGAGGTAGAAAGTTAGCGGACTTCGCCACCCAAATACCCAACTGGAGCCTTGTCAGAGACTTCGACTATGGCTATACCAAACTGACAGCATTCAACCACTGCTCTCTGCTCTTAAGAGTATATGAAAAGCAGCGACGGAAAGGTGTTATATGATTCCTTCACCATCTCGAGGGAATACATGGAAGTCTTGGCTTGTGTCCATGACAGTTGTGCACCTAGCACCCTGGCGGCTTGTACTTCGTATAATATTTGTGTGATTTGGCACAGATGTATCAGACTGGGTCTTCCATTAAGGCAATTGAGTCTTAAACAAACACTTTTGTTAGGGGTAATGTTTTTTGCTTGGATAACTACAGTTCCAAAGTTCTATCTAGGATTCTACTCTAGAATTTTCACCTTTTGTGGCTGCATGACTCTCCCATCTTGCTTCCTTCTCCGGTGGCGGGAAGAGCTGAAGTTCCTCCCGTCCCCCTCTCCTCCTCTACTCTTGTCCTATGTGCCCGGATCTCTCAATAAATCCCCATTTCCGGTCATTTTTAGGGGTTTTTTCCGTGGAATTTGGTAGCTAGATCTACGCTATTCTGGAGGTTTTTGAAGACCACAACCTGCGGGGACGCCATCTACATTGACTGGAGAGGCTTTCTACACCGGCCAACTGACGAACGCCTCCAACTGCTGTTCGTGCCACCGTATTTCGTCATTGTCTTTCCTTTTCTACTAATCATATTAGTTTGCTGCCTAATAAGGTTTTTCTGTCCCTTGTGAGTCTTTGTATGGCCTTTTGGTCACCCTGCTCGTTAGCCCGCCGACTCTTCGGAGTGTCTGGTTCGCCCTTTAGAGCGTGTTCTTGAGGTTTTTTAACCTCCTTGATTTTATTAATGAAAGGTGCTGCTATTATGATTAAAAAAACTACGGGTAATGACAGTAATGTAACGCCGGTGTTTTAAGTACTTCAACATTTTTAGATGTGTAGGCCTTTGTTTGGATGGCAGAAAATTTTGTTAATTTTTTTTTTTTACTCACAGCAATATCTTATCACAAATTTCACCAATCCATCCAAGGGGTGACCATAAAATTTTGTTAATAATATTGATTGTTTAGATTTAAAGTTGCTAGTAATATATATTTTTCTCAAAAATTAGATTTGAAGTGCTTCCAGCTCATATAATCTAAACTAGAGTGAGAGTGGAACATCCTGTCTCCCCCACTAAACCTCCCCTTTCAATTATGTTATAGGTACATGCATAGCACTATACAACTAACTTTATGTATATCCGGCACAATCTTTAATTTCCAAATATGTCCCTGCAGCCTTACAACCCACTTTTTTTTAATTATATATTTTTAACAATAAATTAAATTTATAGCTTTCAAGAATTTCTTATTTGTCGTTGGAAAGTAAAAAAAAACACAAAGAACTCAGACTAAGAACATGTGGTATTTGGTTATGAATTAACATTTTTAAAGAATGTAAAAATAAGTTACTTTAGGGTTAGAAAAAATAAAGGTGAAAATACACTTTCTACTCACAAATTACCATAGGTTTGACACTTTGCACCACAAACTACCATCTTTAAGGAATTGCACCCTCAAACTACCAATGTTAGACACTTTGCACCCTAAACTACCAATTTTGACACTTTGCACCCTCCAACTACTAATATTAAACACTTTACACCCTCCATTTGACAATAATACCCTTGTTAAATTAATAAATTTACAGTAATATCTTTACTATATATAAAATAGGTGAAGGGCATTATCGTCATTTTAGTCTCAAATTTTAAAAAATGGTGTAAATTGTCAAAAATTGGTAGTTAAAGAGTATAATGTATCAAAATTGGTAGTTTATGGTGTAAAGTGTCAAAATTATGGTAGTTTGTAGGTGAAGAATGTATTTTCCTCGAAAATAAATAAAGTTAATGTGGGCGCACAGAACCAAAAACTAAAAAGGTGAAAAGAAAATACTGTCGACGTGTCCTTCACCTTCCATTCAATGGCGTTTGCCTCTCAAACTGTCCATAACAGTCTTGGTTTCTTACAGCTCGAGCTGACTTCCTCTGCTTGTCTTCTTTCTATACCCTTCACCTATCCCGCTTCTTCTTGTTAGTACCGAAAGAAAGAAAGAAAATCCAACACCCAAAAACAAGCAGAAAAAAAGGAAAGTCAAACACGGAAAGTCACGGATAATTCGAGGAATCTCAAATGGCATATAGATTGGCCAACCTCATTTATAAGGACCACTAATCAGCTGGCTTCCCAGCGATTGTTTTTGCTTCGCGGTGCAAGAAATGGAAGAGACCTTGGCTCGTTGCCTGAAGTTGTTCCCGATTGTGGTCCTCTTGTGCTTGGCATGTTTGAACTTGGCTTTTGCTGACGTTACCGGGTCCGTCGATCACCCACTGTCACAGATTGCTCTTCACAAGACTACTTTTGCGCTGCGTGAGTCCGTCTACATCAAAGCCAAGCCTTACGTTCTCGGGTTACAGGTAAAAATTTCACACAGTCATATTGAAAAATGTTAAAAGGCTTCTTTCATGGTTTCCATTCTGTAGAGGAAAGGCAAAAATCGAGAAAAGTAGCCTTTTGGAAATCAAAGTCACTTCACTGGATTAAAAGCAAAGTAGGGCTTGGATTTTTTTATAGTTCTAATCATACTAAATTCTAGTTTACATTAAAGTTAACTTCTTCGCCTAATTGGTAGTCATAGAGAACAGTGATTTCAGGGTGTAGACTGTTTTTTGGCACCATAGTTGCATAAATCTGGAAACTATGGTTCATGTTGTGATAGTACGTTGGTTAATTCGACCGTGTCAACTAATAATTGTAGTCAGGTGACGCGTGCCTTGTTTATATTCTGGGTATCGGCTTTATTATTCATCGTTTGATATCTTAGTGAATTTGGATTGGTCAAATTCCAATTTGCAGTGTCGATCCTCATTGTCTTCAGTTTGTGCTTGTTCTTATATGACTACAGGGTGAGGACACGGAATGGGTGACCGTGAATCTTGCAAACCCAAACCCGTCGGCGGAGGATTGGGTTGCAGTTTTTTCTCCTGCAAATTTCAGGTATTGCGCATCTCTTTAGCTGTATCAGTTTGCACAGTCTGGTAATATCAGGAGTCAACTAAGATCGAATATAATGCATTTTAATAACTTACTAGCTTTCCACCAATTGATTGAATGTTTTTGTTATAAATGGCAGCTCAACAACCTGTTCGCCTGTGAATTATGAAGATCAGGCGCCATATTTATGCACAAGCCCGATAAAGGTGTGTTCAGTGAGAATTTGGAATCTCTGAGATAATAAAGTATCACATAAAAGTGGCAAATTTCTGATTTTGGGTTTTCCCTTTAAACACAGTTTGATTTATTCTTGTCTAACTAACATACGTTATGAAAATATTTTTGTTCTAGTTCAAGTACGCAAATTCCTCCAGCTCAAACTATACAAAAACTGGTAAAGCAGTTTTGAAGTTCCAGTTGATCAATCAGCGTGCAGATTTCTCCTTTGCATTATTTTCAGGCGGTTTGTCAAATGTGTGTCCATGGCTCTTTTGCTGTTTCTACGCTTCGTTAATATGTTCATATAATCTTTGAACTCGCCTTCTTTGTGTCCTATTTCTTCTCACCTTAGATCTTTGTGAAGGTGTCTATACTTCTCTGATGCTACTGCATCTCTTACAGTTCAGACTATCCAATTATTTCTTCATGCATGCTAATATGAAATTACCTTACTGAATATTGCAGCCTAAACTGGTGGCAGTTTCAAATTTCATATCATTTGCCAACCCGAAAGCACCTCTCTATCCTCGCCTTGCACAAGGGAAGTCTTGGAATGAAGTAAGTTTATCCAAATTAAAGATCCGTCTGAAAATTTCTGACGGATGCTGGATATCATGTCAAACTCCTTAAGCACTGTCTATGTCAATTAAAATTTCAAGTCTCAGTGTTTCTCATTTTGGTGTTCCCAAGTCTGAACTAGTTCAATCAGGAAGTCTTTGCAAGGAGAAGTTGACAAAAGTCAATAAGACATACAATTTCACACAAAAGTGACGCTTATCGAAGTCCTCCTCTACGTTGTCCTCAGTATAGTAATTTTGGAACACAACTGCATAAATGATTGACCTTGCACACACGAAAACACTATATCAATTAACTTTTCTTTGTGTACTTGAGACCTGTTTGGACTTGCAGGATATATGTGCATATAATAAAAGCAGAATTTTTATGTACATTTTTGCATTATGCAGATGACAGTAACCTGGACAAGTGGCTATGCCTTAGATGAAGCTTTTCCATTAATTGAATGGGGTCTGAAGGGAGAAACTCAAATTCAATCCCCAGCTGGAACATTGAGAATTTATCAGAACAGCATGTGTGGTATTATTCTTTTTATCCATCTATGGCTGCCACACACTGCATACTCATACTTTCAGTTGCAAGTTGATCATACCAAAGTTGATCCATTTAATGCTTTCTTTTCAAGAAAGCTTTTAGTGATGATAGAAGTGCTTGATTATAGCTTTTTTTCTCCCTAACTGACGAATTAATGATCAGTTTTCCAAAGCATTTGAGAATTGCTGGAATCATGTGCCTATAGGAATAAAAGTCACGACCAGAAAAGTCCTCTGAGTCCTACTTTGGGCTTCCAAGAAAGCTGAAAGACTCCCCTCAATAATAATACCTCATTGTGTCACTTTCCATTCTTTATGATACAGTATTAAGCTTATGCCCAAAAATATTGCTTAATCGTGAATATACACGTTAGAAACATTTGACTATTTAGTTTGCCAACTGATTAGTTTTCATTTGCAATGCATGACCTCTCATCACTTGAGTATAAACTCTTACAACCTAGTCTTCATTTTGCGATGGCAGTTCAATTAAAGGGGTTCTTAATGCTGTGGCATAACAAGTTTCCATCTTACTCTGCAGGTTCACCTGCACGGACAGTAGGCTGGCGTGATCAGGGCTTCATACACACCAGTTTCTTACTGAGTTTGTGGCCAAACTCTGTGTATAATCTTTTTCTCATATCATTTTCTCGACATAAAACTATCCTTACATGTCGAAGAAATTATTGAATGTCATTATGATGGGGTTTCAGGTACACTTACAAGATGGGCCATTGTTTGTTGAATGGTTCATACATCTGGAGCAAATCCTATTCTTTCAGGTCATCACCGTATCCTGGTCAGGACTCGCTACAACGTGTAATAATATTTGGTGACATGGGGAAGGTAGTGTAGAATGTTGACTGAATCAGATTTATAGCTATCAGCTACATATTTGAAAACCATAGTAACCAGAAGTCCATTGCTCCAAACCATAATATAGATACAACATGGCACCAGCTGATATCTCTAAGGTTTGCAAAAGTCGAGGGCAATAAAATTCTGAAAGAGGTCATTTGCTGGTTTTTGAACTAGAATGGATCTGGCTTCAGGAGGATTCTTGAGAACCTTCACTAGGAATCTAATAGCTACAGGCTGCCCCTTCAGTTTCTATTATGTGTGTGTCTGTGTGTTTAGCTAAGTTGAGTTTCTACATGACAGATAGTAAAGAGATAAAATTCCGCTTGTATCTTTCAGGCTGAGCGTGATGGTTCAAATGAGTACAGTGATTATCAGCCGGGATCGCTGAATACTACCGATGAACTCATCAAGGACTTGGAAAACATCGACATAGTTTTCCATATTGGAGATTTATCTTATGCAAATGGATACGTCTCACAGTGGGACCAATTCACATCGCAGGTGGAGCCTATCGCATCAGCTGTACCGTATATGGTTGGGAGGTTTGTGCAACTGTTCAATATGTGTTTCCATCTATACAAGAGAATTAGATTGTTGGTATTACTTTAATATACTGGATAAAGACTCATTTTATTTTTTATCATCTTGCAGTGGTAATCATGAACGTGACTGGCCAGATTCAGGATCCTTCTATAAAAATATGGATTCGGGCGGAGAATGTGGCGTCTTTGCTGAGACCATGTTCTACGTTCCTGCTGAGAACAGGGCCAAGTTCTGGTAAACTATGAATAAATTTTACAAGTTATCCTTTATATCTGTGGTTATGTTGAAATATTACAATGAGGCTCAGCAATACAGGCAGACCCACACAAAAACTCATACAAACCTTCCTTATTAAGAACAGAAGGAGAATCCTCCCAATTCATGCACAGAAGAAGGGAGAGTACATGGTTCATCACAAGATCACTCTATTAGAATTTACACAATATATGAAAGGTGAGCTTAACTCAACTCCAAAAGACGCTTTGAGGAGTGATGGAAGCCACAACCTTATAAGGAGCACATTGACTAGTTTCTCTAGCAATGTGGGACTTCCAGCATTCCCCCTCACGTGTGGCGGGAGGACATCCAAGCCAACACGTGGAAATGAGTGATGGTGGACCACAAACTAGGAACCTTACTCTGATACCATATTAGAATTTACGTAATATGTGAAAGGTGGGCTTAACTCAAATCCAAAAGACGCCTTGAGGAGTGAGGGATGTCACAACCTTATAAGGAGCACATTGACTAGTTTCTCTAGCAATGTGGGACTTCCAACACCGTCCAAACACGTCAGCTTTGCACTTACCTACTAACAAAACTTTGGTTCCTTAGTGGTTAGTTGGTGAATTTAGTACCCCCTTGGCACCCAAGAGAAGTTTGTTTCCTTTGGGTGAGGTTGTTGATTCCCTCATTTTTTTGAGAATAGATAGCTAATCCGTTATGGTATATTTGCCATGTGAGAAGTGTACCAGCACATAAATTTTCTCATATGGATGTTTCTGTCGTAATCTCTTTTAATATGGCCAGTTCCTAAGAAACTGGTAGGTGTTTTTGTGTTTGGTTAAACCAGTAAGAAGGTGAATTGACCTCCTGTTATACATTCCAACAGATCAGTTTGGTACTTTTTTTCCAAACATTCCTTTGTTTTCTGTAGAGTGGTTGACATTCTTCCATTTTTCCTTAGTTTTCTGTAGAATATTTGTTTTCTATTTTTAGATTTGGGACCAAAATTTTAACTGAATGTGCAGGTATGCAACAGATTATGGCATGTTTCACTTCTGCATAGCTGACAGTGAGCATGACTGGAGGGAGGGAACAGAACAGTACCGGTTTATTGAGCAGTGCCTTGCATCCGCAGATAGACAGAAACAACCTTGGTTAATATTTGCTGCTCATCGAGTCCTTGGATATTCTTCAAATACTTGGTACGCCGAAGAGGGCTCATTTGAAGAGCCCATGGGAAGAGAAAGCTTGCAGAAGCTTTGGCAAAAGTATAGGGTAGACATTGCATTTTATGGCCATGTCCATAACTACGAAAGGACATGCCCCATTTACGAGGTAATGGATACTGCAAGATAGATGGAGTTTTCAGCAACATGGAAACATGCTTGCATACTCTTGTGACTTCATGCCTGCATTTGTAGCTTTCTTGAAGCACGGTTTAAAGAACAATCCATTAGTTTCACCTAGAGAGTACTAGCTTGCAAATCATGGCATGCCATCATTTCGAACTGCATTGATAAAGCAAACAACATATTTCTCTTACACAAGTTTGTGTCTCCGGACTAGCAGCACGTAAGCACTTCTAAGAAATTGGGAGCTGCACTGTGAAATTTGTTGCCGACTCTTTGTTTAGCGTCAAAAGTCTTTGGCTTTTGTGCTTCCATATTTTGCATTACCAAGTTTGAGATGATTCCATATAATTTCTCTAAACGTTTTGTTGACAATGTTGGTGGTGTAGAATCAATGCGTCAATTCAGCAAAGTCTCATTATTCAGGCACCACTAATGGAACAATCCATGTTGTCGTTGGAGGTGGAGGAAGCCACTTATCAACCTTCACCACGGCAATACCCGACTGGAGCATTTACAGAGACTATGACTTTGGCTTCGTCAAACTCACAGCATTCAATCACTCCTCTCTACTCTTCGAGTACAAGAAAAGCCGTGATGGGAATGTGTATGATTCTTTCACTATTTCTAGAGAATACAAAGATGTCTTGGCTTGTGTTCATGACAGTTGTGAAGCAACGACTTTGGCGTCTTGAACTGTATATTAAATTTCTTTCCAAGGAAACTTATGCCTGATGTATTTTAGCAGAGGTGTCAAACCTTCTGCTGATATTTTTTCTTTATTCTTTTTTTCTGGATCCTTCCGCTGATCATATAACTCTATGTAAACTCTGTTGAGAATAAAGGTTATGATACTTACATCTTGTCATCCGAGATTGCGTAGCTTTTATCAAAGGGTAGCTATAGCCTATGACAATCAAATCAATAGCGATGCCTGGAACTGAAACTGATCAGTCTCCCTTTTCCTCGTTTGTTTTTTATTGTATATATGCATGATTTCGCGGGTCATGACTCTTTTTTCTTTTTCTTTTTTGTATCGACTTGACCCCGTGGAAATACAACGTCGTGGCGTAAATTGTCAAAAACAATGGCTTTCTATTTTCTAATGATTCTAATCATCCGGATGTCGGGGGTAAACTCTTTTTATTGGATTATCTACCACTTTAACCATTTGGGAGCATCCAACTTGTTACATTTTTTTAGACAAGGAATACGAATTTCCCAATTGTTCCTCTCTTTTCATAAATAGTTAAACTACAAGTCGCATTCTTTTTCAGTCTTGTCCCCACTTTGCGGCACACAAGCAACTATCCCTTTATATATATATATGACTATTTACTCCTTTCATGTACATAGCAACAAAATCAGTATTTCGCGTTGAAGCCTTTATGATTGGGGTACAATCATTATTGCTATCTGCCGAAACTTGGGTTGCTTCGGTAAGTGCTTTCTTTTTCATGTGTGGAAAAATAATGCCTGTCAAAGAAAATAATTGGAAGATTGGGGTCCGGGGTTTTTGACTTTGTAACGTTTCTGTGGTTAGTTTTCAATAAAGTTCTGATGATTATGGCCAGCGATGAAGCCATGAATTTTTTTCGAGGGGGGCCGGAATACAATTATAAGCAAAAAAAAAAAATTTCGGGGGGGCTGGAATACAATTATAAGCACTAAAATACAATTATGACACTTTAAATATTAAATATTAATACTAAATTTTTTTTTTCAAAATCTTTGGAGGGGGCCAGGGCCCCCCCGGGCCCCCCCGTAGATTCGTCCCTGATTATGGCTTAAAAAAACAATAATAATTACATCGACTTAGGTGATAATGACTCGCCAAAGTAGGATCTAATTAATCACAATAATTTTTGGATTCATCTCTTTGCTTAGAAATTCAGTGGAGAAGAAACTTTGTACTGCTGCTACCACCTCTTTCTTGACAATTTATACACTGGATTAATATACTTCGCCCTCTAAATATGGAGCAAAATCAATCTTGTCTCCTAACTATGAAAATAACGATTACGTTCTCTAACTTACGAAAATCATTAATGTATGCCCCCATCCAAATTTGTCGTTAGGTCAGATAAAAGCATATGTAAAATGACTAAAATATCCCTCCAAAATAAAATTGTACATGTGCAAGAAAAATATGTAAAATGTTCTGGTGACCATATTGCCCAAAAGAAAGAATTAAAAACCAAAAACAGTGAAAGATGTTTTTATGGGTTGTTGACGAAGAGACCGCTAGAGGTAGGATGCAATTTTATCACAGTTAAAATAATTTCAATTACATTAACATGGTCTTATTATCATAAACGCACTTATATGAACACGTAACTAGTGCAAACACCTAATGCGAGACCAAATAATTCCATACATGTTTATTTTTTTAATAATTTCGATAATAATTATATTTGCTAATTGTTGTTAAGTTTGTATTTTTGAAAATTTCAATCATATTTACAGTTTTTTATTATATTTGTCAAATTTTATTTTTTTTATAAATTTTGCACAATTTATATCTTGATCTTTTTATTTTTGTAAATATTTTGTATTATTTTGATATTTTATCTAATTTTATAATTTTTATATTTATGAAACTATTTTCTACTTATTTTTTTGAATTAAATATTTTTCTGATTTTTAAATTATTTTATTATATTTATATTTATTTTTTGAATATCATAATAACTATAAAATAATATTATTTAATTTAATTTAATGAAATATAAATTCCAAATGTTAATCCATCAAACAATCCAACAAAACAATATTTAAATATTAAAATTTGAAATTTGAAACCAAAACCATAATCATAACCCTTTTGGTTGATGTTGGCATTGATGCCACCCAGAAACCTAGCTAGCTATGGAAATGTTTGACGGGGTAAGATCAATCACAGGCCGTGAGAAATTATTTAAAAAAAAATCTATTTTTTTTTATAAAAAAATTATGAATATTAGACAACAAGGAACCAAGGTTGTGTCTGTGTTGTAAAATTTTAGTGTTGTTAAAATTTTAGGTATTGGGTTTAGTGAAAAAGTGAAGAGAGAGGTAATTTTTTATATTTTTTGTAGTAAATAGTAATGATTTGATTGGGAGAGAGAGATTATATTGTAATATTTAATTGTGTTAAAATTTTAGAGGGGGTAAAATTTTGGTACACAAACGCACCCCAAGACAGTCGTGAGAAATAGCAAGAACAGTGGATACATCATGGCCTAATAGCTACATCAAAGTTAAGTTTCAAAAAAGGCAAGGGAGGCAGTAACCAAAACAGATGCTTAGAGGGAGAAACAAAAAACTGCCAAGCTATACAATGCTCCCTACATAAACAAGTCACACACCTAGCAAGAACTACAGCATCTGGGGAACTATGTATATGAACCACTTTATTCCTTGCTAGCCATATACAGTCACAGATTACACCTGCACACAAGAGAAGAAACTTGGCATCAACATGAGTGATAGGAAGATGTTTAATAGGATCTAAAAGTAGTGTAACCCAGTCTCCAATTGAATGAAAGGGAGGTTATGAAGCAGTAGCGGCCAAGGCGAGAGACTCCAAACTGTACAAGTGACTGGACAAGAAAAGAAAACATGAAACACCGTTTATGGTTCAGAATTACAGAAAGGACAAAGAACTAAAGGCGAAGAAGAATGACCAGAAGAAAAATCAGTTATTGACAAGCAAAATACCCCAAGCAATACGCCAAATGAGGAATTTAAAGCGCTCATGAATTGTAGCCTTCCACAGCAACTTCTAAAGGCGCTCAAGAAGAGGAGAAGAGATGTCAGAAACATTAGAACGTTCAAGTACTACAGCAGATTGAACAGAGAAATCACCAGAGGAAGTGGGTAACCAAACAAGCTTATCTTCGAGACAACATCAAACATAGACTGAATAAGAGATGTGTTATAACGCACGGGACTAGGCAAAATAAGATCTGCTATAAAATGACAAGAGTTAAAATCACAAAGGAGACAAGAACGAGGAGTCTGGATAAACGAAGGCAAGCTAGGAATCCATGGGTCAGACCAGATACGAATGGACGAACCACGCGCCAGAAGATCTCGAGTTTTAAGGATCCTCGTCCAAAACCAAGAATCAGAAGAGCACACAGAGGTAGACAATTAGGAATTATGCCTCAGATATTTGTGAGAAAAAGCAGAAACCCAAAGGTTATTAGTATGCGAAATAAGTTTCCAACCCAATTTAGCAACCAAGTCATAATTAAAATCATACATACACCCAGGAGTGAGAATTTTTTTCCGGATTCCACCGGAAATTCCAATTCCGATTCCAGTATTCCGGTACCAGAATTAGATCCCATTTATTTTAAAAAATAATCAAGGGCTTGGTGTTAAAAAAAACTGGGTCAAAATGACCCAGGTCATGCGAAGTCTCTCTTTTAGTCTTCTAGAGTCTTCTTCATCAAAGCGATGAAGCCTCTCGTCGTCCCAACTCTCAGCCGCCGCTCACCAGTGCCTAGCCCCCCCCCAGTCCGACCTCCGTCGTGCGTCTTCATCCCTCCCTCCCAAAATCTCTCTCTCTCTCTCAGCTCTCCCCTAGAGAGGCAGAGAGGGAGAGAGAGAGCCGGTGGAGGAGAGAGGGAAGGAGAAGGAGAGACTCGAGAGACAGTCGGTCAGAGAGGCAGAGAGAGCCGCGGTGGAGGAGAGAGGAAGTGAGAGAGAACTGTGAGAGAGGGTGGCATGGAGGGCTGGAGGAGTCAGGAGAGAGATGGTAACTAGCCTGGGCTACATTTTTGAATAATGAATAAAACCTGTGGAAAAATTATTAATTGAAAGGAACTAAGCACGTAACATTTTTAAATTTTAAGGCCTACATGACAATTCAAAGATACTAAGACCTAATAGCAAATTAAAAGGAACTAAGTACATTATAAGCTTATTAAGACAGTTCTACTAGAAGATAAAACATAGCTTAAATATTCAAAAGCACACATCAAGTTCTTATAGGAAATACTTCAGCATAAATAAGATATTATATAGCCATTAACCACAACCACCCTTACCTATGCCTAAACAAAAGAAAAATAATTCTTAACCGCACATCAAATTCTATAGATTCATAAATAGATTCTATAGATTCAACAACAATTAATTCATCACATTATTGACAATTACAGTGTCATGGGTCACCCAATTGACAGTTGAAACAGAACAATACCTGAGCTGAGACCCTTTTCTTTCAATTGCAAATGGCAGCTTCTAAGCACTGTATGACGCGTTGCCTTTCCAATTCATAATAAATTCAATAATCCTAATCAAATTCATAATCAAATTTCATCATATTATACATCACAAATTAAAATAAATTTCATCACTAATCGAAAAATAAACAGAGTTACAGAGAGAGACTTGAGTTGAGAGAGAGTACCCTAGGCTGGGCCACTGGAGAGAGAGAGAGAGAGAGAGAGAGTTGTGGTTGTGTCAACTTGTGGAGGAGGAGATACTGAGAGAGAACGGAGAGGCAGAAAGGGAGAGAGAGGGCCGGCGTTCAGTTCTGTGGAGCTCTGGAGGAGGAGCGGCTGGCGTTCTATGGAGGCAGAGTGAGGAGGAGAGAGGGATGGCGGGTAGAGGACTGCGGTTGGTGTCGGGAGGGGGGAGCAGAGTGAGAAAGGGAGAAAAATTGAAAAGGATGGGAGGAGGCCGAATTACACCAAGGTGAAACGCGTGGTTTTTTTTAAGCATAGGGTAAAACAACATCGTTTCACCCTCTTCTGCTTTTTTTTAAAAAAAAAATATACTAGTTGGACCGCCCTGGGTTGTTGGGGGCGTGGGTCTAAGGGGGAGGCCCATATAAAAAAAAAATTAAACAGATAGTTGAGCCCATCGCCCCTTGCTAATTCCACTTGTGTGTGTGGGGATGATGGCTGTTGTGCAGAGTTTCTACTCTCTATTGATTTTTTTTGGTTTTCTGAAAGCATATTTTTGTTTTTTTGCGCTCCTAGACAATTCAAATTCTTCCTTTTTTTAATAAAACTGTGGAAATTTTGAGTTTCATAAATGACCATTGCAAGCACGAGGAAAATAAATAAAACTCAAAGGCTATGTTCGTTTGTTATATTTTTCTAAAATTTGATTCTTAATTTTTTTTTTTTATCATCCAAACATCACAAACTGCACAAATACAAACGTGAAATACGGATTAACAAAAAGATCTAAATGAAGTAAAGTAAAGCTCGGTCTAGGGAATATGCTGGGTTCCTTTTCTCCTCGATCGGTGTGAGAATGTGGCAGCACACGTTTGATTAAAAAAAAAAGAATTAAAGTAGCGTGAGCGTGAACGTGAACGTGCGCTTTCTATTAATGTGAAAGAAAAGGAATATTGTGGGGCCGCACATGTCGTTGTTTGTCAAATGCACGTTCTTTTGTCTTGTCAGCTATTTGACGTGGAGATAAGCATTTAAAAACGACGACTTTTGTGATTTGTCTTCTAGGCTCTCCAGTCCGGCCAATCATATGACTTTCAGCAACATCTCTTTTGGGCTGTTTGCAAAAAGGTGTTATCTCGATGGAGAGAGAGATTATATTATAATATTTAATTGTGTTAAAATTTTAGAGGGGTAAAATTTTGGTACACAAACGCACCCTAAATTGGTAGCTAAAAATTTAGTTACTATAGTCCAATTTTTCTTTTAGTGATATTTAAGTTCAGATCTCGACCAAACATCATGTATTGAAAATTTGTTTTATACTTTAATTGTGCCACACGACCAAAACGCGTCGATAGTTCCGGACAGGACCGGAGGTATTCCTGTTCGTGGCTTTTTGCCTGACAGTGTATTTCTGTGGGTGATTCAGTAAAAAAAAAAGTATTTATGTTAACGGGGGTTTTCAAAATTTTGCCTCCGCCACGCCGCTGCAGACGTCACGTGTCGAAAAATATCTGACATTACAGCTTCTTAATATTCTATAGAAACCTTCGTCCATTATATATAAATATAAGGCTCCGAATTCTGATCACGAGTGTGTTCGGTTAAGGTTAAGGTTAAGGTGTTTTGTGAGAATTTTTTATATTTTGAGAATTTTTATGTGATGTTAATTTTATTGGTATGCGTGTTGTAGTTATATTTATGTGGTGTGAAAAATGATGTTTTGTTTAAGAATTCTAAAGATTCAAAAAATCCTGAAGATTCATAGTAAACGAAAGCCTCACTTATGATCCATATTCTATAGAAACCTTTCTCCATATATATACATAACCCACGCAGGCCGTGCTATACACAGAAGCTCAAGCTGCGATCGAGCAAGAGAACACTAAGGTATCATGTCCACAATATTTCTATTCCTTTTTCATTCTTTGAGTGTTTTCATAGTATTTTGATATATGATTGTAATTGATACGAGGTGATCAAGCATGTCTTGTTGGATGTGTACAGTAACTTTGTGAGGAGCTGTTTTTGGCAAGGAATTAAAACACTTCGATAGTTCATTTATTGTTGTTAAATATAGTTGATAGATGGAAAGCAATGTTATATATGTTTCTGATCTTCTTTGAAGGATACGAAGGACGAGAAAATACTCTAGTTTCTAATCTTATTTAATTTCTGTACGTCTACGTACGTGAGATGGCAACCAGCCGGCCATGCATATTTCTCAGCTCTCCTGGACAGGTAAGAACAAACGACGCCATCGTCCTCCACCATGCCGGGATGAGTAGGGGGGGTTCGGAATCCTTTTCCGTGCATTTGAGGCCAGAAGGTTCAAACTTGCCAGAATGCCAGCTGGGCTGTGCGTTTGAGGGAGAAGGTTCGAAATGGAGAGAATGGCGCAAATTAGAGTAACGAGGTACGGGTAGATCTCCGTCCCACCGGCGAGGATTTTGTTGAAACATGGCACCTGCTAACAGCGGCAGCCAGCAAGCTGACTTACGGTAGATCATAGGTTTGACTTTTCCCATCAGATTTATCTGGAGGTCCTCCTCGGTTTGCCAGGAGTTGGAAGTGGCACGACTGTTTTGACTTCTCTAGGCGAGCTTCGAAGGTCGGCGTCCATGACGACCGAAGTTAATGGGCTTGTCAGGTTTTGGTACTGTTGTTGTCGGACGTACAAGGCCATAGGGACGTATTCTACACTTCCGTTTTTGTTTGTTTGTCTTCTCTAAAGGCACGCACGTCTCATTTTTGTTTGTTAGTAAAATATTGAGGTGCTTAATGCTGGTGAGGGTCCGGTGGACTGGCAGATTCTTCCTTTTATTGCTGGTATCCTTACGTTGCGTCGGGTTGGTCTTTCGTGGTCCTTTTCTCATGCAAAGCGTAATGCTAATGTAACTGCGCATGACATTGGTAAATGGGCTGCCTTACAGAGTCTGGAGGGGAATATCCCCACTGCTGTATTTCCTGTTACTATTCTTTCCAGCAATGATCCATGGATTCATCCATGAGGTCCTTCTGGAGTTTGGTTTTTATTGACGTTTGCTTAGAAAAAAAAAACATTGACGCGCTTGTATGAAAAACCAATGCTGACTTTAAGATCGATGCATGATTATGTGTGATATATATTCTCCAATTCTAAATTTACATTATTTGACGTTTTTTTTTACTCCAATTTGACAATTAATGGAAGAACAGAAAGGCATGCGTCTGATCTCACTTTTTGTTTCTACTCCAATTTGACAATTATAGGAATGACAGGAGGAGGAATGGACCTGAATTTGACCTTGTGTGCAATGGCGGAAGGTGCAGGTTCAGCCGGGGGTCGTATTTATTCTACGGTTCATTCGTGTCCTAGATGTTCGGATGTTAATAAGGTTAAGTTTGGGCCTAAAGACCTGATGTTATCGAAGAAACTGTCCCGATGTGACATAGAAAACCCACATGGGATTTATTTTTTTTTTGATAAGCAAGCCAATCTCATTAGAAAAATGTATACAATACAAAGACTATACCGCAAACACTATTCTAAACAAGCCAGAAAAGAAGCAAAATCATCAAAATCAAGAAAGGGGCAACCAAGCAAGGAGTTGCCCCAAGTGAACAGCAAAGAAAGAAAGACACCCTGCAACCTATCCGAGGACATAGAACAATCCTCAAAACATCTTCTATTACGCTCACGCCACAGACACCACCAGATACCATGAGGAATCATTCGCCAAATAGCCTGCGCAAAGGAGTTTCTGAGTCTTCTCTTCCAACACCTCAGCATCTCTTCCACCGTCTCTGGCATAACCCATTGAAGATTCAGGATAGTAAGCACATGAGACCAAAGCTCACAGGCATAGGGGCAATGCAACAAAACATGATTAACTGATTCCCCACTACAACGGCATAAGAAACACCAATCAGCAATGATGAAACCCCTACGACGAAGGTTATCAAAATTTAAGCTCCTACCAAGAGCTGCCTCCCACACAAAGAAAGCAACCCTCATAGGGCACAACGATCGCCAAACATCCTTCCACGGGAAAGAAGGATCACCCCCTCTTCTAAGCACGTCATACATAGATTTAACAGAAAACTTGCCATCCTTAGAGTCCGTCCATTCAAGCACGTCCTCATCCCCGCGACTAGTGATAGCCCCGTAAACTAAGGCAAAGAAAGCCTCAAACTCCTCCAACTCCCAGTCATTAGCAGCTCTAGAGAACGGAACATTCCAAGTGACAGCCCCACCATCCTCCATCAGACATTCCGCCACCATAGCCTCCTTACAATGAGATACGGAATAAACCATAGGGAAAGTGATACTCAAAGGTTGCTCACCACACCAAACATCATGCCAGAACCTAACCTGGGCACCACTCCCCACCTTGAACCGAATGTGCTTACTGAAGGCATCCCAACCTTTACTAATGAACCTCTACAAGCTAACCCCATAAGGGCCACGACCAACAGAAGTATGCCAATCTCCAATCATGCAACCATATTTATCAGCAATAACCCTCCTCCACAATCTATCCCTTTCCGTAGCAAACCGCCACAACCATTTGCTTAGTAACGCCGTATTAAACAACTGAATATTGCGAATGCCCAACCCTCCGACATACAACGGGGAACACACCGTATTCCACTTCACGAGATGGAGCTTATGAACCTCAGCATCACTTCCCCAAAGGAAATCCCGTTGAAGTTTCTCCAACCTACTTGCAACTCCTGCCGGGATAGAAAACAAAGAGAGGAAATATGAGGGTAAACTCGAAAGAGTAGATTTGATAAGAGTTAACCTGCCACCCTTAGAGAGGTACATGCGCTTCCATCCCGCCAACCGACGTTCCATCCTCTCAATGATCCCATCCCAAATATGAATGTTTTTGAAGGAGGCACCCAAAGGAAGGCCAAGATACGTAATAGGTAAGGAAGAGACACCGCACCCTAAGATAGCCGCCAACTCCTGGACAGTCTCCACCTTGCCAATAGGGATGACCTCGGACTTAGAGAGATTAATCTTTAAGCCCGAAACTGCCTCGAAGCATAAGAGAAGACATCTGAGATTCCGAAACTGCTCATCATCCGCCCCACACAACACTAGAGTATCATCAGCAAAAAGAAGATGGGAAATAACAACCCCCTCAGTGGACACCCCTCCAACTGTAAAACCTCGTAGCCCTCCGTGCACCACAACAGCCTCCATCATATGACTAAAAGCCTCCATCACAATAACGAACAACAACGGAGAAAGAGGATCCCCTTGGCGTAAACCGCGGGAGCTTCTGAAGAACCCATGAGGAGATCCATTAAGGAGCACCGAAAACTTAACCGTCGAAATACAGAAGAAAATCCACCGACACCATCTCTCACTAAACCCACATCTCCGCAAAAGGTACATAAGGAAATTCCAATTCACATGATCATAGGCCTTCTGCACATCCAGCTTGCAAAGCATACCCGGTTCACCCGACCTCAACCTAGAGTCGATACACTCATTGGCCACAAGCACAGAGTCCAAAATTTGTCTGCCCTTCACAAAAGCATTTTGAGAAGGAGAGATAATCTTGTCAAGAACGCTCTTCAATCTGTTAGCTAAAACCTTAGCTAAAATTTTGTACACACCTCCCACAAGACTAATAGGCCTGAAATCCTTAAGAGTAACCGCGCCCGGTTTCTTAGGTATTAGGACAATAAAAGTAGAATTCAAGCTCCTAACAAACTTCCCCTCAGTCGCAAAAGCATCAAACACCAACAACACATCTCTTTTCACCACATCCCAACAAGATTTGAAGAAGGCTAAGGAGAAGCCATCCGGGCCCGGCGCCTTATCCCCATTCATGCTCTTCACCACACTTGTCACCTCCTCCATCTCGAAAGGCCTATCGATGTACTCAGCCTCCACCTCCAGGATCTTATCGAACTCCAACCCGTCCAACACCGGGCGCCAACCGAAAGGCTCCTGATACAACGTAGCATAATAATCAACAATCGCTCCTGAAATGACAGACGGATCCTCCACCATCTCCCCCTCCAACTCCAAGCTAGAAATGGAATTATTTCGCCGATTGGAGTTAGCAACTCTGTGGAAAAACTTAGTACAGCGATCCCCTTCCTTGAGCCACAACGCTCTAGATTTCTGTCTCCAACTCGTTTCCTCCAACTCAATTAGTCGGTCAAGCTCCCTGGATACAGTCAACTTCCTCTCCTTACCCTCCGCATCCAAACTACCCCTCTCATCCAACTCATCAAGAGAAGATAACTCCTGTAAGAAAGAATCTTTTCGAACAGAGAGATCTCCGAAGACATCTCTGTTCCACATTCTAAGATCCTTCTTCAAAGCTTTCAACTTCGAGTCTAACACAAAGCTAGCCGAACCACTGAAAACATAACCCTGCCACCACTCCCTGACCATCTCCACAAAACCGTCCACCTTGAGCCACATATTCTCGAAGCGAAACGGTTTCATAGAATTCCCCCACCGCCCGACCTCCAACAATAAAGGAAAGTGATCCGAGTACAACCGGGGTAACCTCCTTTGAATAAGCTCCGGATACATAGAATCCCAACTAGAGCTAACCAGAAAGCGATCAAGTCTAGACCACAATTGATGATCTCTACCGTTAGACCAAGTATATAACCCACCCACCATCGCCAGGTCCACCAAACCACACTCGGAAATGAAGTTTGAGAAGTCATACATAGCTCTCCTGCTGCCCCTACGCCCTGACCGTTCTCCAGGAAAACGAGTGACATTAAAATTGCCTCCTATACACCACGGGAAAGACCACAACGAAGAGATGCCCGCCAGCTCATCCCATAAGAGCCTTCTACAACTGTCATCATTCGATCCGTAGACACCAGAGAACACCCAAACATCTCCTTCCTCAACATTCCTGAACAACACCGAAAGAGAAAAGGAACCAATACACAAGTCCTCCATCTCCATAACCCGAGAATCCCACATAATCAAAATGCCACCCGAGGCACCCATCGCCTCCAAACTACACCACTTAACATGAGAACCACCCCACACACGTCTCACCAAGGCCCTTGAAATAGAAGACAATTTAGTCTCCTGGAGACACACAAGATCCGCCTTCCACCCTCGTAACAAATTCCCCACCCCCTTACATGTCATAACATCATTCAGCCCCCTAACATTCCAACTGACAATCCTAGGCTTCATAATACAATAGCTAAAGCCCTCCCTGACTTCCTACTCCTCCGAGAACTAGAAGCAATCGAATCATAATTCACCGTAGACCCCAAAGCCTTGATTTCCCTCCTCAACTTACCCCTGGCTCTCCCCACAGATTTGCTACAAAGCTGTTCCCTCTCGAATTCTAAAGCGGTGAACAGACTGAGCAAATCGGCCTCATGCCCCATGCAAGAAACTCCTACCAAATGCCGAAAAGACTGAACCATCTGCAAAACCCAGCTCGACGGTTTCTGTGAAGGCAAAGACACCCTCAGAGGCTGAACAAACAACTCAGATTCCTCAGACGCGACAGCTACCATCTCCCTTCCCAAACTACCAGAAGAGACTTCAACACAAGCCGCATCACTCTTCAGGTCCTCAATCACTGGAGAAGAGACGCACCCATCACACCCATCACACACATGGGATTTATATACGGCAGGACGATAAACATAGAGTGCCTGAAGCAAATCTTCCATTCTTTGATGAAACAATGAACTTTAAGCTCATGCATTTTGATAGAGGTAATAGATATTATCTCAAAGGACCAGGGTGGAAGGAGTTTGCTATCCGTGACAAGAAGCTACAAGAAAAAGATATCATTCGAATTTTTGGGTTGAGGTGCCATAGCTGTGAGGAAGTTAGAGGCTTCATGATGAAGACATATATTAAGTTTTAAACTTGTGATGTCAACTAAATAAAAGTTGAGTGTTATGCTTTTAGCCTTAATTAGGTGTGAACTAGTTTGATGTGTATCAATTTGGGTCTATTGTTCTTCTGTTAGCTGTCTTGTTTTCTTGTTATTGGTAGTATCATGAGTCCTTTGAACTGATTATGATTAAGGCCTCGCTGTCTATGGCCTTGTATATTTTAGTTCATAATAATATAAATCTTACTTAATAAAAAAAATAATGCTCGCTTGAGTCGCTTTTCTCAGTTGTCTCATTACCCAATTGGCTGATCAGCTGCATTTTCAGCAAAAAAAAAAAAAGGCTGATCAGCTGCATGCATGTGATGCCCTCTTTAAGTAGACCCACCCTACGTACCCTGCGCCACCCCCAAATTGCCGAGAAACAACAAAAAAAAAACCATAGGGTGAGTCATGTCTGCTTCAGATTGTCAAGGTGTCATGTGTTTCATAACTTTTGAAGTTCTGCTCCATAAAGTTCATACGTCATCCTAATGGACCACCCTGATCTATTGGGTCCCTTTTGGATACTAATTTTTTTTGTGCTTTTTCTAAGCCCTTTTGGACACTAATTAATTTGCTTGATCAGGTTATATGTGAGACCCCTACCGGCTACCCATAACCCAATGAGAGCTGAGATGTAATCCAATTACGAGCTGCTCTGTGAACTAGATTTTGATACATATAAACGAGTTTCCGCATATGATCTGCAGAATCTTCGGCGGGATAACTATGAACACTCAAAGTAATCTCAAATAGGAGTTTTAAGTATCGTTTTTGACTCATTGAATTCAAGAATTATCAAATTTTATCAATTTGTGCACTTAAAAGAAAGGGAAGTAACTATGAGCACTCAAAGTAATCTCAAATAGAGAATTTAAGTAACACATTGAGAAAAATTATCAAATTTTATTAATTTGCGCACCTAAAAAAATATCTAATCATCAAACTTGTGTCACGTATGTTATAAATGAGCAATATGACATGATTTTAACCGTCAGATTTTATTTCAGGTCGTAATTTAATTTGTTATGAAAGTTCGAGGGCTTAATGTATTAAGAATTGGTACTTTAGACTCTTATTTAAAATTTCATTTATAGTTAAAGGGGTAAAAATAACTTTTCAACCTATATCTTTCTCATATATATATACGAAGACCAACAATGAATTTTTCTTTCCAATATATTTGATTATAATCATCACGGTGTAAAACTTTAGAAAGGAAAACATCTTTATACCAAAAAAAAATCAGAAAGAGTAGGACATTTTAGATTAACAAGAAAATTAGATGTTATATCTTTAAAAGAAGAAGGATCTCCAATACAATTTTTTAGTAAGAGTATAAAAAAGAGAATTGACGGCGTCAGGAATTGTTTGGTTATTTTGCATAATGGTATCACCGATTTCATCAAGTTTAACTGCAGAAAGTATTTTTGATATTTGGTATTATTCAATTATGATTTCAACCGTATGTGTTTTACTTTTTATAACTTTATTGCTACCGTCTACGTGGATGATTCTACTCTGCTTTATGTTTTTATATACCATTTACAATTGTTATCTATTTAGCATTTTACTTGCACATTTAATTCTGTTATATATCAAGCATACAACTAGATTGGACGGTTTTAATTTATTACTTTCATTTTAAAAGACCACTACAAATGGACACCAGTTTGACAGTGCTATCAGAAAGGAACAAGATAGGTAATCGAAAAGTATATCAGAACAGGAAAGGGAATTTAAGATAAGGGAATTTGAGATCTTATAAAGAGAGAAGGTAGAGAGAATTTTATCTTTTGAACAATCTCTTTATGTTTATGTGTCCAAGGGGGAGGTTTTTTGCGAAGACATTAAAAGAGAGGTTTGCATAATTTCCGTAGGTCAGAAATATAATTTAAATTATCAAGAAAGCGTTAGAGTTGGGTTTTCTCTAGTAATTGATCAACAAATTTATTAACAAATTCAATAGCACGATGAATAGGAGTAAGAGTACCACGATGGATGTTATGACCAAGAAAGTCATTCTCTTACTTAGACTAAAATTCTTTGCAAAAGAAAGCATTTGCAATCTTTACAAAAAGAAATACTTTATAAGCAAATAGATAAACAGATTCAACATCCTGCTCTTCAACAGAACATTAAAACATTTTCTCAAAAAATAGAATATGAATTATATTCTTCTATTCCAATTGCTTTTTGGAATCGAAAAAAGCATATTATTACCCTTCCTTATGAAAAAGAATTTCTTTGAACGTAATATCCATACTAAAGCTCGCCCATTTCAAATGAATCAAGAGCTTATGGAATATTTCAAATCTCCTTGGAGTTGTGCTACTTTTTATATATACAAAAATGCGAAAATAGAACGAGGAGTTCCTCGTCTTGTAATTAATTATAAAGTTTTACAATGGATTCAATATCCTATTCCTAACGAACGTGATCTATCAAATAGATTACATGACTACTGTCTTTTCTAAATTTGATATGAAATCTGGATTTTATCAAATTCAGATAGCTGAAGCATATCGCTATAAAATTGCTTTTATTGTTCCTTTTGAAAACTTTGAATGGAATGTTATGTCTTTTGGTTTAAATAATGTTCATTCTGAATTTAAAATATTCTAAATTATATTTTTACTCCTTATTCCTCCTTTTCTCTTATTTATATGGATGATGTTTTAATATTTTCTAACAACATTAAACAACACTGGTTTCATTTACATAACTTCTTTAATATTATTAAAGATAATGGTCTTATATATATCCAGTTCCACATGGGGATGCTTGTCTATCCAATATTTTGGGAAATAAAATTTTTTAACAAAATAAACACACTCTAAAATTTTTAACTTGTACACATACATACTTTAACTTTCACAAATTTCAATAAATCTCAATAAAATAAAAATTTCAAAAATATTTTCCAAAATTTTTACGAACAAACAACTCCGCCTTCCATGATCCACGAATCCAATCCATCGTGAAAACAACGAAAGAAGCACATCTTTACTTGCCGTCCAAGTTCCATAGAGAGAGAGAGGGCTTCCATCCAAAGTTCCACAGTATATAGGGCTTCCATGACCATCCAAATTTCCACGGAATCCACTCCAACGTGAAAAGTGGAAAACAACAAAAGAAGCATATCTTACTTGCCGTCCTGTCACTCCTGTGTAATGTACGTGTATAAACAAGACACAGAAATGACAACCCTGGATCTGGACAAAAGAAGTAATATTCGCGATCCCCGACATGTGCGAGGCCCGCTTTGAATTTACCACTACTTTTGTGAGTACTGAGTACTCATGGACAGACTAAAGTAGCGGATGCAGTGGGGGCGCCCTGGGCGGCTGCCCCTGTTCTGTCAAATTAAAAAAAAAAAAATTTGTACATGTATTTGCTCCGAGACGAGCCAGCCGCCCCTGAGCCTGACTAGTTTCTTAAGTCGGCTCTCTTCTTAAGTTCAGTCCTTTTTTTAAAAAAAATTATCAGAGAGGATGGACGACTAATTATATGTTTGTAAGCAACTAATTATTTCTGTTTGATTAGCAAGAACATGATTATTTGTTTTCTCTCTTAGTTGCTTCTAACTGACGAATTGGCATTCATTAGTTTTATATATGTGTTTCTTGCTAAAAGCAATAGATATGTTAATTTCAAGAAATTGGTATTGTATTTTGCGTATTGTCTCTTGTTATTGCATTGGAAATCACTTTATCTCAAGAACAACTAATGCTATACTTGAAACTTTTAGGCATTAAGCAGGATTCTTTAAAGGGAAAATACAAATGAAGCTAGACAATTACACAGGAAATCTCCTCTATTGATTTATGTTATTGGTGTTTGTTTTCTAAATGGTTTTTGGTAATTGTTTCCAGCTAGTTGTATACTTGTTAGTATTGTGATTAGTCAATTGTGAATGGTTGAAAGTTATTGTTCTTAATTTTGATTAGTTGAGGGGTACGTGTATTTCAATATTTTTAATGTTTTTTTTTTAATTTTCGATATTTTAACTTTAAGACACTTTTTGCATTAAGTAGGAAAAAAAATTTGTTATTTCGCCTTAGGAATTTGCCCCCTCAACTTGAGTTATAGTTCCGCCACTGCTGATAGACTGGATATGGGTGGATGTCGACCTTGTCACTTTTGTGCAATCCTACAATATGCTAGATAAGGTTATTATCTTTATCTTTATCTCAACGTCAATGTAACTCCAGATAGAAAGACCCAACCTATAAGACATGTTTGTAGACTTACTAGTGTAAGAATGAGATTACAATAATGAATTTATTTATAAGTCATGGATTATAATAGACCATGTTGCTCAAACAATATGGGACTCTAAAAATGCCAGTGGAATTTTATGTTCCATAAACCTTGGCTTTATTATCTAAAGGGTGTCTACATGAGTGATGCATTTGATCCTGTCTCAGTGATTTCACCGGCACTGGATCTCCTTACGAGATTTTGCCAAGTAGGATACAATTTATAAGGGGAAAAACTTTTGAAGCAACTCACATCTCATATTTAAGATATGTTTCCTTTCTTTTGTCGTCGTCGCCCATCTTTAGATATATAATATATTGCTTGAAGTGCTGTCTGCAAACGTTAGATTGGTAAAATTGAAGGGAAATGTAAAGAAAAAAAAGGGTTTGGAAATTATTGAGTCAGGTAGTCAGCTAGCTAACACATATCATAAACCAGAACAATAGTAAGCTACTTAACATGTACCATTAGAATTTCGAAAGATCAATGCTTGAAAAGTGGGAATATTAGTCGCGGAAAACATGAGTAGCAATTACCTCAAAGAAAAAAAAAACTCCATGCGACATAAAAGATGGTTCTGATTGGTATACATAGACAGAAGGCAACTTAATTTTGTCATTAATTTATTCCAACTTATTGATATATGATGGTTGCAAGTACAGTCTCGGTCGTGTAGAATAATCAATGCGCCACTTCAGAAAAGTCACATTATTATTCACGCACCATGGACGGAACAATCCATGTTGGTGCTGGCCAGCGTCTTGGCTTGATCAGCGTCTTGAACAGTGTCCTAAAATTCCTTCGGGGAGACTAGTAACTGGGAATAAGTATGAAATCTGCCATTGATGCAATGGCGTTGTTAACTTGGGTAAAGCAGTGAAGGCTATTATAGTTACGAATTATTAATGCTAGCAAGGCTTTAATCTTTGAGTAGATGCGACAATTGGTTGAGGGAATGCAAATCTTTCCCATTTCCATGCATGAGCGATTCCTGCAGTGCACGTGTAGCTCACAAGCGAATACTGAATTACAAGAACATAAGCTGCCCGCTTGATCCAAACAAAAAATTCTCTACCTATTGCTGCCATCAACAGATATGTCATGGATAGGACATAGCTTCCATTTGACCTTCCTTGGAAGGTAACCACGAATGTTCTCTTTTCCGAGTGTCAGCCTTAACCATGGACCTCTCTCTCGAAGCCCAATTAAAGAGGTGCGCATCTGTATTTAACAATGGCCCAACACATTCTCCCACATACGTCTGTGTATAATATGTATTAAGGTTAATTAATTTAAGACATGAAAATGTTATTGTCTTAGAGATCGAGATATACTTTCGCGGTAGTTATTAACAAAGATCATGAATTATAAATAATAGTTTTCTATTTAAAATCCAAAATTTATAACAGTCAATTTTTTCTTCAAGTTACATTTGTAAATAAAAAAACAAGAACATGGATAAAAACAAGTGAATGTTTGAAGAGCTCAAGAAAAATAAAAGTAAACAACACATATGAGTTTTATTGTTAAATATATTCTCACATGAAAAAAAATCTAAAACCTTTGAATTTTAATAAAAACAATTGGGGTAAAGTCATAGTTAGCCCCGTAAGTATGAGCAAAAATCAAATTGGTACCAACTTTCGAAACGACGATTTCAGACCTTTAACTTTTGAAATTCATCAATTCACGCCCCACATCCAAATCAGAAGTTGAATCAAACGGAAAAGCATGAAAAATGACCAAAATACCCCTCCAAGATAAAATTTCTAAAAATATTTAAAATTTCATTAAAAATAAAAAAAATGATATTTTTTTTATAAAAAGTAATATTTTTCAAATAAAAATTATTGAAACTCTATTTCAATAATCTATTTATTTTTTAATTTATTTCTTAAATTTTTATTATTTTTAATTATTTATTAAAATTTAGTCTTGTAGAGCATTTCAGTCATTTTGCATGATTTTTCGTCAGACTTAGCGCCTAATTTGGACAAGGCATGAATTGATGAGTTTCAATTGTTAAGGGTCTTAAATCGTCGTTTTGAAAGTTATAAGTACCAATTTGATTTTTGTTCATATTTACAGGGCAAACTATGACTTTACTCCAAAAAATTTACAAATTTGTTAAGATTCAAGCTAAATCTTAAAATTATAGATATAGGGACCAACCACATCAGCTTCTTGAACATGCCCTAAAATTCCTTCGGGGAGACTAATAACTTGGAATAAGTATGAAATCTTCCATTGATGCATGCAATGGTGTGTTTAACTTCGGTAAAGCCGCGAAGGCTACATCAATTTTGCATATGGCTTACACAATGGGAGAATTGAAGATCTCTCTCATCCCCTCCAGTTTTAGCCGTTCTGCACTGTTTTTGTACAAGTTTAACGACAAAACACACACAGCTATCAAGCTTGGTGATGTAATTTAAATACAGCTTATTCAAGCCTAGAGGTAATCTGATTTAAAGGAGAAAATATTGCAGGAAGATTTAATGTAGTCGAAAATCAAGATTATCTCTCGGCTTGAATGAGCTCATGTATTTTAATCTTTCTCTTTACTATATCTCTACTGATTGAGACTAGACTAATCATGGGGATATGTTGCCTTAATTATCTCTCCATGATTTTTTAATCACATATCTTTGGAAACTCCACGACATTATTTCAGCACATCCGAATATATAGGCTGCCAATTTATAACTTGAATCACTACCAAATTCTCAACTAAACTTTCCAAGAAGAAAGGCAAGAATCTAAGGAGGCAGAAATCTCACCTCACCAAACTGTGAGTGCATGGTTGATTTTTATTTATAGAATGTTTTACAACATAATAAAATCAATCTCTACAAAGCATAACTTATTTGCCTGTATTAGAGATAATATCATAATCAATTTATATAAAATTTGATATGATATTATCAAAATCTCAAAAGATTCAAGTTTAAATGATGGAATATCTTCCCTATCATTAATTTGCTTTGTTTTGTATTTCTCTATGAATATAAACTTTTAACTTATAATCTGTATAAACACTTATATATTATCTGTCTCTCCTTACTCTTTCACCTCTCCACATTAAGTTTCAATTATGTTTTCTTTCATCGTGCAAGCAGGAGTACATTTTCTGGCAAAATCTCGATTGTAGTACTAGGAGTAATAATATTATATTTTGTGCTGTTTGGCTGCTAGGATATTGTTTCAAAGCTCCAAATTGTCATTGCTGTAATGTTTGGTTGGGAGGTTTGAGCAACTGTTCATTATTTGTTTCCATCTATAGAAGAGAATTAGATTGTTGGTATTACTTTATTACTTTAATATACTGCAGTGGTAATCATGAACGTGACTGGCCAGATTCAGGATCCTTCTATAAAAATATGGATTCGATCGGTTGGAGAATGTGGTGTCTTTGCTGGGACCATGTTTTACGTTCCTGCTGAGAACAGGGCCAAGTTCTGGTAAATTATCAATAAAATTTTCAAGTTATCCTTATATATATCTGTGGTTATGTTGAAACAATACAATATTGAGGCCCCGCAATACAGGCAGACCACACAAAAACACATACAAACCTTCCTTAACAAGAACACAGAATCCTCCAAATTCGTGCACAGAAGCGGGTAGAGTAAATGCATTGTTAAATTTGTTGCCAACTCTTTGTTTAGCGTCAAAGTCTTTGGCTTTTGAGCTTCCATGTTATGCATTACCAAGTTTGAGATGATTCCATATAATTTCTCTAAACGTTTTGTTGACAATGTTGGTGGCGTAGAATCAATGCGTCAATTCAGCAGTCGCATAATTCAGGCACCACTAATAGAACAATCTATGTTGTCGTTGGTGGTGGAGGTAGCCACTTATCAACCTTCACCACGGCAATACCCGACTGGCGCATTCACAGAGACTATGACTTTGTCAAGCTCACATATGTAAAGTACTTGGAATGTCACCAATATTAACAGGAAAATAGACAACCAGCAGACAATATTAATAGGCAAACAAGACAACCTAAGCATAATCGACACAAATTAATTATACACAGACCAAATTATTTAATCGACTGAAAGTCTAAAACTTAATGTATGCCTTCATCATGAAGCCTCTAACCTCCTCACATTTTAGGCACCTCTACCCAAAAATCAGAACCATATCTCCATCTTGAAGCTTCTTGTCAAGGTGAGCAAACTCTACCCCTATATAATATCTATTCCCTTTGTGAAAATACATGGGCATCAACTTCATTGTTTCGTCGTAAAATGGGAAATTTGCTTCACTAGGTACTCTATGCTGATCCTCCATCCGTATATAAATACCATTGTGGGTCTTGTATGTCGCTCCATGACACTTCTTTGCACAACAGCACGTCTTGCGGACCGGACTTAACCTTTGTAATATCAGGACATTTATGACACGAATTGCCCAGAAAATAAACACGACCACTGTCGTGTCCTAGATGTCCCGATATTACTAAGGTTAAATCTGACCCACAACACCTGTTGTTGTGCAAAGAAGTGTCTCCTAGCGACAAACGAGACCCACATGGTATTTATATACGAAAGGAAGATCAGCATAGAGTAACTGGTGAAGCAAATTTCTCATTTTTCCATTAAACAATGAATTCGATGTCCAAGTATTTTCACAAAGGAAATAGATATTATAACAGAGGATCAAGGGTAGAGATTATTCGCCTTAACAAGAAGCTACAAGAAGGAAATATGGTTCGGATTTTTGAGCTGAGTTGCCTAAAATGTGAGGAGGTTAGAGGCTTCATGATGAAGGCATACATTAAGTTTTAGGCTTTCGGTCGACTAAATAATTTGGTCTGTGTATAATTAATTTGTGTCGATTATGTTTTGGTTGTCTTGTTTGCCTATTAATATTGTCTGTTAGTTGTCTCTTTTCCTGTTAATATTGGTGACATTCTAAGTACTTTACATATGTGGCCCACAAGCAAATACTGATACAAGAATATGAACTGCCCGCTAGATCCAAACAAAAAATTCTCTGGCTATGACTGCCATCAACAGATGTAATAGGAGTTAGCTGTTGTTTGGAACCTTTCGGGAGTGGAAGCCCAAGGAATGAACCTCCTTTCACGATCACCTTCTGTCGGCATCAACCATCCATCTCCACTTCCGAAGGCTTGTCTTCTTGATCAATTGACGACCAATAGATGCTAGGAGATCATCAAATCGTAGAGGAGAATGCCGAGCCATATGCTGGAACACAACCTGCAAGGTTAGACACCAAAAAGATGACAAGAGTAAGTTTTTTTAAAGGACATAACTTCGCAATGGTGTGGAACGATCACAACAAACGTTAAGGCAGGTTAGATGGAAAGACAAGAGGAGATGTCGTTTCCTGAGCAATTTTTAGTTGCTACTCCTGGTACTGTTATTTGGGTTGTGGATAGCACTGTATGTGCACATATCTTGCATAAATAGCTAGTGTCTTTTATTCCGTGAAGGAGATAGGCAAGCTTAACAGGACAATAGCAACGTGACCTTCCCCTTGCATCCAGCAGTGCGGGCCCCCTTAACCTACCTCACAAAAGGGGCAGTCATAAAGAGTCTTAAAACTACTCTTATTACGACATTACGGCTTCTCCTGTGCCAGTGCAAGAAATTTGGTCATTATACGTACCCGGCAAAAATATCTAAAATGCGTCAGGACCAAATCAGCTTCAGGGAGATGAATATCAAGTATCTACTAACCTTGGAGTAACTATTTGCAAAAGCACGAGCTCGATTGGACTTGCCAAGATATTTTAAATCAGCACTCGCAAGCTTTCCATCCACAAAACTCAATCCTCTTCACTAATAGCAAATGGCAGAAGATTTCCAGGATGCAACCCTGACTGAAAATTGGACAACTTTAAAATACATGTCCTAGGAGCTGACTTGTTAAACTAAAATAATGAGGAAAATGATACGGAGGCTAGGTATGTTGGCACTCAGCAAAATAAAGCAATTTCCTGGGTACGCCTGTATAAAGTTATGCAGTCTATTTCTAGGTTGCGTCAGAACCACTTAGTAGGTATAGAAAGTCATTTGAATTAGATGACACCAAACTCACCAACTAATTCTCCAAGTAGGCTAATTATTTTGGAAGACAATGTAATGAATTTGTCGACCTTGAAATCTAATTTTCTAAGGTTGAAAAATTATGCCAGGTATATAATACCATACATGCGATGGAAAAAAAAAATGACAGGAGTTTAATAACAAATGAAAAAATGATAGCAAATGATAAAGGGAATGCAGAACTTAAGTTATGTAGAACACTCTCAAGGCACAAGTTTTGAGCGTAAACTACACAGCAAGAGGTGTACCATAAGAAAATAAATGCACACTTTAAACTATTCCATGTCTGGCATCCTGATACCAGTGTTGTAAACGATACAGAAATCTATGTCCAACCTTCAAAAGCTCCGCTATAAAGTGCAATTCACTACGATACAACTCAGTGAAAAGTTACCTGTTGTTGACTTGGAATCTGTCCTTTACTATCTGTGTCAAATGACATATTGACTACAGTTCTCATCCTTCCACACCAGTGCTAGACTGCTAGTGGTGTATTTCCAGTCTGATAATGTGCAAGCCTAAAGGAATCACACATGGTGGGATATAATCCCTTGACCTCAAACCACGAAGCAGCATTAAGCCCAAAGGAATCATTGAGTCATAACAGATCAAACAAAATGTATAATACCAATAGGTTCCATGATCTGACACCTCTTAATTTATAGATGCTTTTCACAATTGAAATGAGCAAAAAGAATGTGACCTATGATGTAAAGTGACAGGATATGCATTGATGCTACAAATGTGCTTCCTTACACATGGTCTGTCACACACAAATCATACGAATTAAAGCCAGAAGTTCTATCTTACAATCACCAGCCATCCTACTCCTCCAAAGCAATAAAGTACGAAAATGAGGACACCGGAACAGAGAATACCATTGTGGACAAGGTTCAACAATTTGGATGCTATCCACTAACCGCTAGTTATCCTAGAAGTTGACCCTACTCTATAACACTCAGAGAAGAACAGCTTATCTCCCAATCCAGGCCCAAAACAAACCCCAATATGTAACAGCACCCTAGGATAGCAAATATATTTCAAAACAAGGAGTCTGACACAACAAGAGACTATATATATTCCCCACCAATGCCCTAGGTATTCCTAAAGCTTCTCAAGCAGGTCGCGCAGCAATTTAGGAAGCCCAGACTAAAGTTTGCAATTGTAATCCACTCATGGGGTATGGACTGATCTCAAGCACAAACTGCACAAAACTACCTCACTTCTCATGGATTATGGCCAGATAATAAAAATTGGAAATCTTCCAAAGATATAAGCAACATTGCAAAAGAGTATCATACATCACCATGGACCAATAAATTATACATACAGATTTCTCAGCCAATGCAACACTAAAAATTCGAAGCATTTAGCATCGGACACCCTATCAAGGTAAAGGATTTTACTTGTTATAAAATATCAAGCCATCCTTGACATAAGGGACTGCTCCCGTATAAGCTGCTGACAGACCAACCTGGTCACAGTTGTACACTGGAACCAGACAAAACCTGTAGCGATGATAGTATGAAGGTTGGTCACAAGCACCAGTCTCGGCAAGCTTAGAATTCAACCAAAAGAACCTGAAATTCAAAAAAATTTCCCGAAGTTGCTGCAGCAGATTCAGGGCCTACAAAACAAAGTTCAGAAGTAACTCCATTAGCTGCTGCTGCAAGAGCAGTTCCACTGGCTGGACTCCTCAGAGATGGTGGTTCACACTGTCAAGAGCACAAGTTGTCATCTTTTCAGATTTATGAAATGTGAAGATAGCCAAGTCAGAACAATACATTCATCTTGAAGGAAAATCCTAAACATACCAATTGAGAGAGCATGTAAAGAAAAAATATTAACTCATTGGCATATCAAGAAGGAATAGTGGCCATCTTTGCCTAATGTCAAACAATTTCTTTAATACTTACCATAGACTTATTTACTGCAAAAAACAAAAGAAACAGTGGGTAGAAAATATACAGACTACCATCTTTACAGCTGCTTAAGTCCCTCCTGAGGGAAAAATACTAGTCAACTTAGTCAAGTAATTATATTTCTTTTTTCTTGACAGTAAAGTAATTATAGTTGATCCTATTAAGTAGTTGTTCCATCTTTTAAGAGACCAACATGTTAGAACATTTTATCGCTTTCTTATTCTTACATTTCTCAACAATTTAACAGAGCTTAAGAGAACTCCAATTTGACTGGTTGGCTGGCATGCAAACCTGATGCAGAATCCAAACTCAACGATGCCAATGTATCTGTCCATCCAACTACCGGAGCACTAAGAATTCTATGTTGGGCCAGAATTTGAACAGCTTCAGCTAGACTGGTGTCCGATTTTATCTCAATAACTGAAGGTAAAAATCATAATGCACTCAGCACAAGATAGAACAAGAGTATAAAAAATGGAAACGAAGAAACCAATACAATTTGCACATCATTGGTATCATATGAAAAGGCCAGTGGTCCACACAATAAGAATGACATAATCCCGAGACCGATTAAATCATAGTGGTAAGCCAATTATTCCAGAAAGCTCAGGAAGCAGGCCTCGATATCACAAACAATGTATACTGGGCCACCACACCGCACTACAAGAAAACTGATCTGCGTCCACGGCAGGTCCCGTCGCGGAAAGCCCGAAATTCCGTCACAGAAAGTCTTTCCTCCACGGAAAAAGGTCGTCGAAGTCTGGTGGCCATTGCCGCGTAGCGACAGACTTTCGCGGACGACAAATGCTCTTCGTCGGCATCGTTGCATCTGTGCCCACGATGGACGACGTTGGGAGAAAGCTTCGATCTCCGTCGTGGTTGGTCAGATGGCTGGTCAAGGTTGCCCTTAGCTGACGATGACCACATCGTCAAGAGAGCGTCTTTGCCAACGAGCGTTTCCGTCGCCATTATCAATTTTCTTTGCCCAACAATGACGAGAGGTTGATCGTGGAGAAAATCGATGGCCCATGACAATAGTTGTAGTAATTGAAGTTCATACGATGGGAAATGCCATGTTTACATATGAAATATCACGAAATGAACCATTATTTTGAATGAGTGAATAACACGAAGAGTAGGAAAACAGAGTAGAAAAACAGAGCAACTTTTGTTTGAATAGCAACAAACTTATAATCGGGTTATATCCAATTATCTCAAACCTCCAAAGGTTTTGTCACATAATATGAGACAAGTACACAAAACAAAGAGAGAATAATGCTTCTCAATGTTGTTACAGAAGACGGTAGATTCTTCGAACAGTCGGATGTTGAATCTTCTGGTCTGTCAAAAATTCATTTTCCAGCTTTGCTGAACAAGTGGTGAACTACAATGGATGTGTGAATGTATGCTTGTTCCTTCAACAAATCTGTATCACAAGTCGGAGTCCCGAATTTGGAGAATATGTATCATTTGATTGCGAAGTGACACAATTGCCAATAAATCGTCCTACAAGAAGACACCCATGTTATGTGTTAGATTAACAAAATCATTGTGAAAGACCTCATACAGTAAGCTCCCATCTTCCAACCTAGTTATATCAGAAAAGATATAATCGAAAACAGGGTAGAAAGCAACCTCCACAGTTGAAGTAAAACTGCAAAATTAAGTGTCCAGTAATAATTATAAAATCAATTATAAGAAGACAAAAGCACATACCTTAGTAGATGGAAGGTTATCTTTTCTATATACGGGACTCCCTGAACTCCCCCACCAGCAGCAGAAGCATCATGTATTAGTGTGGTAGAAGTAGCAAATATTCCATATTGGTTACTCTCCAGGTACAAGAAGAAGTTTTTGCATATGACCTCATTGCTGGAACCAAGTGATACACTATATAACTGTGTGAAGAAGCTTTCAAACCTCTTAGCTTTTGGAGGGAGATCATGAGCATCACAGTTTTCTTCTTTACATGAAAATGAAAGTCATGTTGGTCTGTAAAATCCTGATGATTTCTGCTGAAACTTATAAGGTATAAGCCATCTTCAGTAAATTTACAGAATGAATGGTCAGGGCATTCAACGTCATATATGGTATAACTTGGGACTAAATTCTCACAAAATCTCCTACATCAATGAACCTGCAAGCATCAAAGTAAGATTCAGTTTCTGAGCAGTACAATTTAAATGATCTCAGCAAGTCACTTCATTGCCAAACAAAAGATGAAATTCTAACAAGTGACAAATACACAAGTTTCTGTCTTGAGATGCAGGTTTAGAAGAGAGAAATTTGCTCTCATCCTAAACCAGGCACAATTTGCCTCTGTTTTGCTTGGATTAGTGGGACCAGTTTGTCCACTATCTTTCAGCCAGGTTCTAATTCTGTTGAGCTTGGACATGAGAGGATGGTATCTTGTTTGTACATGAGGTTCTTAGTTCAACGCCTTGGTACATTTCCTTGCAATAATGTTGTTGCTTCTAAACATCACTACTGATGCACCAATTCAATCAATACCTCCCCTGTTAACAAGGATATGCTAAAGTTAGCAATCTATTGGAAGCCTCATTTTGAGAGTGGCTATGGATAACCAAGACGAATTTATACATTTCTCTTTTTATGGCTTCACTCAAATTTTGCAGTCTACTTATTGTACTAGGTAAGGAGTAATAAGTCCAATTAATTTTTATCAAATATGAGATGATACCAGGATGCATTCAAAAATGAATTCCAAAACCAACATAAAATGATGATACTCCAAACGGTAAAAAGAAGCAACAGAGTGTCCACTAGTCTTAACTCTGATGAGAACTTCCATAACAACTATGATTGTTAGATATTCAAAGTAGCAGTCTGTTTTTGGAAGCAAATGCTACTATGGAAGCAATGAACTTACCGAAGAAATAAGTATCCTAGTCTACACAAGATTTTCAAGCCACTTAATGATATACTGAAAAAAGCCACCAAATATTTGTATAATGATTAGATTCAAACTAATTCATTTAATTCCAATTCAAACTAATTATTCCAATTCCAATTCCTACAACAAAGGGAATAACAATAACAACTTGGTGAGTAGAATCGAAGTACTTTCCTCACAAACAACTATTTGATGACTCTACAAATACTTACACATACCGGATGTTTGAGTTTTTTTTTCCAGAGTACACAAGAACTACTTAATTGTTGCTGCCATCTGGATCAAAATAACTAAACACGTAAAAAAGGGAACCAAAAAGTAGCCCACGGCGATTAAGCACTAACCTCGTTGTGAGTACATTTTACCGAAATACAAAAGATTTACATAATAAAGTCAGACATGAAACTGTAAACCAAAGGGGCAACGAAACAAAAAGGATAACCCTCTTTGAAAATAAATGCATTTGAAGGCAGTAAAATATTTCTGGAGCTCTTTCGTACATAAACACTCACTTTTCATTTACTTTCTCTACTCAGTATGGGAGATTTCCATGTTTGTAGTTTTTATTGCGCATATGGTGATGGCAACGGAAAATAATATAAGGGCTTAAGAGTCCAACCCTTGACCGACCCACGAGCATAGCAGCATAAGAGATATTATGTGAGGGGCAGAGAGGGAGAAAGAGTTTCCTACCCGTCGGAGGCAGCGAAGAACTATCGAGAAGGGAGCTGGGCAAACACGGAAGAAGACGATAGAAACACCAACTCACAGAATTAGAGCGATAAAAGCAAATAAAATACCAGCACTCCAAATGGCTCGCCTGCTCCATATTCTTCTGCACCTCCAATTTGGGGCCAAAATTTCAAGATAAACCCACCTCCAAATGAAGATCCCTAGGAAGATCAGAACTTTCCGCAAAGATTGTGAAGATCAACAATGAGAATAAAAAGAGGATTAGGTTTTTAGAGAGGAATTGGCCAAAGGAGAGCGATCGAAGGCTGTAACTACAAATTGGCCAAAGAAGGGGCCTTAGCGCAGGGAGCCTTAGCGCGAATGATTTTTAACCGCGAAATTTGATTTTTTTACTTTTCGTAATAATAGTTTTTACTTTTTGTAACAGAAGCAAAAAGGTATACTTAACTTTATACCTTTACTGACCAACGTAAGGATTTGGTCACTGAAGCCTGAGTTTTTAGCGACGAAGCATAGGAGTTGGTGGCTGTAGCCTGGTTTTCTTGTAGTGCCGTCGCACACGGTAGGCACAGTACATAAATTTTCTATTTGGCTTTCCAGAAACCCACACAAACACAAGAAAATTTTTCCTTGAAAACAAAACGGTTTTCGTTACCTGAGGTTTTAATATTCTTTCACCTTTTTCCACCCAAAAACAAAATAAAATAGGATTTCTGCTAGAAATTTCTTACGTTTTCTTCCCCCACAAGTTTCTCTACTAATCAGAAATTGATACATAGATAAAAAAAAAAAAGGTCCAATTTCAGCGCATATTCCCATCACACAATTTTCTGTTTGGCTGTCCAGAAAACCTCAAAAACACAACAAAATTTTTCCTTAAAATAAAAAGACGGTTTTCTTTACCTGAGGTTTTAATATTCTTTCACCTTTTTCCACCCCAAAACAACATAAAATAGGATTTCTGCTAGAAATTGCTAACGTTTTCTTCCCCCACAAGTTTCTCTACTGATCAGAAATTGATACGTACATCAGAAAAAAAAAAGATTCAATTTTAGCGCATATTCCCATCACACGAGATATTACAAATGAATTTAAATCACTCCCAAATTCCGCACTTAGATCAGTATACAATGAACATTGCATGCGAAATTAACCCATCCCTGTCAAATTGATGTGCGATTTTCAAGGTCACACAATTACAATCTACTATTTTACATGCCTGTGTCCGAAGGAGCTGGAGGGAACGCAGAGACTGGGATGCTCTCAAAGCAGGTATTAAACCTTCTCAGTGGGACTGAGCTGCGGCTCCATTACGTCCCACAGATCCTCCACCCGCATCCCCAACTTCGCCTCTAGACTCCCACTCCTCAGACTCTCCCCGTTCGCTGCCATCACCCCAAAAAACACACTCTCTCTCTATCTCTCTTCTAGATCTCTCCCTTTCTGACTCACTCTCAAAGACTCCGTCTCTATCCTCTGCAACTCTGAATCCGACAAGCGTAGGATCTCTTAACATAAATAAAGTACAAAACACAAGGAAACATCATGTCTATAACGCGTGTAACAAACCTTATCGTACAAGTGGAATCTTGACCGCATACTAATTATGATCTAATAATAGCCTTAATTGTGAAATTTCTGAACTTTAAAACCAGAATATATTTATTAAAGCTCGGAACACGTGGAGAGTTTTTACTGGGAGAACATGGATAATGGATTTTGATCGACTCGACGCTTCAACCTCCTGCACGCACTATTCGTCGTGCCTATCCTAAATGCTGTAACATATTCTCTGATTTTGACATTTGCAACCCCTAGTTATCCTCTGTTTTAATACAGGCAGTTCCTATGAAACTGGTTGGTGCTTTTGCGTTTGGTCAAAAGATGAGGCAACCCCTAGTTATCCTCTGTTTTAATACAGGCAGTTCCTATGAAACCGGTTGGTGCTTTTGCGTTTGGTCAAAACTCAAAAGATGAGGAGAGTTGAATTCGTGTCACAAATCGTCCAACATATCACTGGGTCCACTTTTCCCAATATCCTTTTTTTTTTGTGGTAAGAATGATTATTTTTACTAAATGTTCAGGTATTCAACAGATTATGGCATGTTTCACTTCTGTATAGCTGACAGTGAACATGACTGGAGGGAGGGAACAGAACAGTACCAGTTCATTGAGCGTTGCCTTGCAACTGCAGATCGATGGAAGCAATCATGGTTAATTTTCGCTGCTCATTGTGTGCTTGGTATCCAGGGCACAGTGGCTCATTTGAAGAACCCATGGGAAGGGAAAGCTTGCAGAGGCTTTGGCAGAAGTACAGTGACATTGCGTTTTTTGGCCATGTCCATAACTACGAAAGAACATGCCCCATTTACCAGGTAACGTGATACTGCAAGATATGGAGATTCTTGCATTTTGATATTTAGTTTTGCAATTGCTGAGCTGGACAGCATATCGTTACTTGGAGGATAGTCGAAGTAGAGACTGATGCTGAGCAGGAAGTCAGTTGGATATCAGTATCGACGTTAGAAGAGTTTTTTATTTTGCTAGTTTGTACAACTACAAGCTACGAGCTCTATATAAATATTTTGCATGTACTCTGTAGATGACACACAGAATATACGAGATTTTTCTCCATCTTTGTTTCTTATACTCTGTTTTTCAGTTTTCTGAATTTTGTTATGGTATCAGAGGATTTCTGATGGCTACTGAAACACCACTCGTCTTTGCACCACTCATCTCTACACCATTAGTTTCTTCCGCTATTCCTACCAACTCTGATATTCAATCAAGTCCATTCTTTCTTAACAATGGCGATAATCCTAATGCTATTTTAGTTTCTCAGATCCTCAATGCTGAGAACTATCCTAGTTGAAAGAGGTCTATGGAAATGGCACTGAATGCTAAGAACAAATATGTTTTCGTCAGTGGAGCACTTCCAAAACCAGAGCCAACTTCTGATACGTATGCTGTCTGGACACGTTGCAATGATATGGTAGCTTCTTGGATCCTCAATTCTATTTCCAGAGATCTTGCAAACAGTGTACTATACATTGACACAGCAGCAGGAATTTGGAAAGATCTCACCGAGAGGTTCTCTCAAGGCAATGGACCAAGAATTTTCCAGATTAAGAAGTCTATTGTATCTTTGACTCAAGGACAGACTACTGTCTCTGCGTATTACACCAGATTGAAAAGTTTGTAGGAAGAGCTGTCAAATTATAAAACTCGTCATGTTTGCACATGTGGAGCAGCCAAACATCTCGTTGATGAGCACAATCAAGAAAATATAATGCAGTTTCTCATGGGGCTTAATGATTCATATTCTCATGTTAGAGGACAGATCTTATTAATGGATCCACTTCCATCCATTAACAAAGTATTTTCCCTTGTTGTACAGGAGGAAAGACAACGAGATATTGTTGCTATTCACTCATGTTCTCCTGAGAACAGTGCTTTCTTCACCCGTGGACAGCTTCCTCAGCAAAATTTACAGACTTCATCTCAGACTTTTGCACCAAAGCCCACGACTAAGACATATGCTCAGAAGAAAGGACTCCCAACTTGTAGCCATTGTGGCCTTACTGGTCACACCGTAGACAAGTGTTATAAAGTCGATGGCTACCCCCTGGTTATAAGACTCGGAACAAGCTTATTTCATCAACCAGATTAGCACATCAGATTTCTTCGGATTTCTCCTCATCTGATGAAACTACTTCTATGCCATTCACACGTGCTCAATGTCAGCAGCTTCTGGCCCTCCTGCCATCATCAGATCTGCTCTGAATAATGATCTAGCAGGACCTTCAATGGTTAATATGGCAGGTAAAACACTTTCTTCAGCATCAGATAGTGCTTGGACTAAAGCATGGATTGTAGATACAGGAGCTACTGATCATATGGTCAGCTCTGTATCTGCCTTGACTTCTATCACTTCAGTTGTTAATTCTTCAGTCAAAATGCTGAATAACAACTTTGCTTCTGTTACACACATAGGCATGGTACAGATTTCCCCTGCCATCCTTCTGAAGAATGTTCTTGTGGTGCCATCTTTTTGTTACAATCTGATCTTTGTTAGCTTTTTACTTAAGCAGTTTTCTTGTTGTCTCATATTGCTTGGCAAATATCATTTCATTCAGGACCCTTGCACATGGTGAACGATTGGTTTGGCTGGAGAATCTGGTGGACTTTATTTTTTGATTCATAAATCTGCTGGTTCTCATTCCTCTTGTAATAACTCTGCCAGTTCTTCTGTTGTTAATAATCCGACTACCTTATGGCATTGTCGTTTAGGTTATCCTTCTTTTGATAGAATGTCTTTGTTGTACAATTATATTTCATCAACCAGATTAGCACATCAGATTTCTTCGGATTTCTCCTCATCTGATGAAACTACTTCTATGCCATTCACACGTGCTCAATGTCAGCAGCTTCTGGCCCTCCTGCCATCATCAGATCTGCTCTGAATAATGATCTAGCAGGACCTTCAATGGTTAATATGGCAGGTAAAACACTTTCTTCAGCATCAGATAGTGCTTGGACTAAAGCATGGATTGTAGATACAGGAGCTACTGACCATATGGTCAGCTCTGTATCTGCCTTGACTTCTATCACTTCAGTTGTTAATTCTTCAGTCAAAATGCTGAATAACAACTTTGCTTCTGTTACACACATAGGCATGGTACAGATTTCCCCTGTCATCCTTCTGAAGAATGTTCTTGTGGTGCCATCTTTTTGTTACAATCTGATCTTTGTTAGCTTTTTACTTAAGCAGTTTTCTTGTTGTCTCATATTGCTTGGCAAATATCATTTCATTCAGGACCCTTGCACATGGTGAACGATTGGTTTGGCTGGAGAATCTGGTGGACTTTATTTTTTGATTCATAAATCTGCTGGTTCTCATTCCTCTTGTAATAACTCTGCCAGTTCTTCTGTTGTTAATAATCCGACTACCTTATGGCATTGTCGTTTAGGTTATCCTTCTTTTGATAGAATGTCTTTGTTGTACAATTATATTTCATCAACCAGATTAGCACATCAGATTTCTTCGGATTTCTCCTCATCTGATGAAACTACTTCTATGCCATTCACACGTGCTCAATGTCAGCAGCTTCTGGCCCTCCTGCCATCATCAGATCTGCTCTGAATAATGATCTAGCAGGACCTTCAATGGTTAATATGGCAGGTAAAACACTTTCTTCAGCATCAGATAGTGCTTGGACTAAAGCATGGATTGTAGATACAGGAGCTACTGACCATATGGTCAGCTCTGTATCTGCCTTGACTTCTATCACTTCAGTTGTTAATTCTTCAGTCAAAATGCTGAATAACAACTTTGCTTCTGTTACACACATAGGCATGGTACAGATTTCCCCTGCCATCCTTCTGAAGAATGTTCTTGTGGTGCCATCTTTTTGTTACAATCTGATCTTTGTTAGCTTTTTACTTAAGCAGTTTTCTTGTTGTCTCATATTGCTTGGCAAATATCATTTCATTCAGGACCCTTGCACATGGTGAACGATTGGTTTGGCTGGAGAATCTGGTGGACTTTATTTTTTGATTCATAAATCTGCTGGTTCTCATTCCTCTTGTAATAACTCTGCCAGTTCTTCTGTTGTTAATAATCCGACTACCTTATGGCATTGTCGTTTAGGTTATCCTTCTTTTGATAGAATGTCTTTGTTGTACAATTATATTTCATCAACCAGATTAGCACATCAGATTTCTTCGGATTTCTCCTCATCTGATGAAACTACTTCTATGCCATTCACACGTGCTCAATGTCAGCAGCTTCTGGCCCTCCTGCCATCATCAGATCTGCTCTGAATAATGATCTAGCAGGACCTTCAATGGTTAATATGGCAGGTAAAACACTTTCTTCAGCATCAGATAGTGCTTGGACTAAAGCATGGATTGTAGATACAGGAGCTACTGACCATATGGTCAGCTCTGTATCTGCCTTGACTTCTATCACTTCAGTTGTTAATTCTTCAGTCAAAATGCTGAATAACAACTTTGCTTCTGTTACACACATAGGCATGGTACAGATTTCCCCTGCCATCCTTCTGAAGAATGTTCTTGTGGTGCCATCTTTTTGTTACAATCTGATCTTTGTTAGCTTTTTACTTAAGCAGTTTTCTTGTTGTCTCATATTGCTTGGCAAATATCATTTCATTCAGGACCCTTGCACATGGTGAACGATTGGTTTGGCTGGAGAATCTGGTGGACTTTATTTTTTGATTCATAAATCTGCTGGTTCTCATTCCTCTTGTAATAACTCTGCCAGTTCTTCTGTTGTTAATAATCCGACTACCTTATGGCATTGTCGTTTAGGTTATCCTTCTTTTGATAGAATGTCTTTGTTGTACAATTATATTGCTGATGTAAATACTTCCAAAATACATCATTGTAGTGTTTGCCCCATGGCTAAGCAACATAGACTTTCTTTTCCAGTTTCTGTCATTACTACACATTCTCCTTTTGAACTCATCTATTGTGATTTGTGGGGTCCATTTTCAGTCCCTAATCACAATGGAATTCGGTTTTTTCTCACAATCGTAGATGATTTTACACGTTGTACTTGGGTTTATCTACTTCAATCCAAGTCTCAAACCAAAGGTTATCTTCAAGCCTTCTTTGAACTTGTCAAAACCCAGTTTAATCTTCAGGTTCGAATCCTCAGAACTGACCATGGTTCCGAATTTCATTTTTCTGATTTGTTGGCCTCCCATGGCATTGTCCATCAGCATTCAAGTGTGGCCACACCACAGCAGAATGGGACTGTGGAACAAAAGCACCAACATCTCCTAAATGTTGCTCATGCTCTTCGGTTCCAATCCAATCTTCCTCTTATTTTTTGGTCAGAATGTATTCTCTCGGCTGACTATCTTATTAACAGATTGCCAACTCCTCTTCTTGGCAACAAGACGCCATATGAGATGTTATTTTCCTCCATTCCTGATTACCATCACCTTAAAGTTTTCTGTTGCCTATGCTATGTTTCAACTCTTCCTAGTAATAGACACAAATTTGATGCTCAGGCCAATCCTTGTGTTTTCCTTGGTTACCCATATGGAACTAAAGGTTACAAAGTTTTTAATCTTTTCACTCATAAATTCATGGTCTCTCGTAATGTTGTGTTTCATGAGGATTATTTTCCCTTTAAGCACAACTCTTTTCATTTTCCAAATTCTGCCATTACTGTCTTACCAAATATTATTCCTGATCTTTCATCTGACATTCCCACTTCCTTTCCTTCACCTGTCCCAGATCCACCTCATTCACCTCCTACTCATCATACTCCTCCTCTTAATGTTGCAGCTCCAACAGACACCATTTCCACCTCTGTTCATCCCACTGCAACATCTGGTTCTTCTCCTTCCTATTTCATTTCCCCCATTGTTCCCGATGTATCTGTAGAATCTTCTTCAGATGCTATTGTTCCCACTAGAAAATCTTCTAGAGTTTCAAGAAAACCACCATATCACGATGATTATCATTGTAAGTTGGCTATGCATTCTAATGTCGAACCAGTCGAATCCAGCAAGCCTGATTTTTCTGCTGGTCACCCATATTCTATAAATGATTATCTCGGGTATGGCAAGTTATCTGCTGCACATACAGCCTTTGCTTTATCTGTCAGCACCCATGTTGAGCCTTCCTCTTTTCAACATGTTGTCACTTCACCCGAATGGAGAGATGCCATGAGTAAGGAAATTGAGGCTTTGGAACTCAACAATACCTGGACCATCTGTGATCTTCCTGCTGGTCATACTCCTATTGCTTGCAATTGCAAGTGGGTGTACAAGCTCAAATTTAAAGCAGATGGTTTTATAGAACGGTATAAAGCCCGGTTAGTGGCTAAAGGGTTTACACAAAAAGAGGGGTTTGACTATTTTGAAACTTTTTCACCGGTTGCTAAACTCACCACAGTGAGACTATTATTGGTTGTGGCTGCTTCTAAGTGTTGCCATGTTCACCAATTGGATGTGAACAATGCATTTCTCCAAGGAGATTTGCATGAAGAGATATACATAAAGCTGCCTCCCGGATTTACTCGAAAGGGGGAGACTAAAGTTTGTAAATTGAATAAGTCCTTATACGGCCTCAAACAAGCTTTTCGGCAATGGTTCATCAAATTTTCTGATTTCTTATTGACTAATGGATTTGTTCAATCAAAATCAGACTACACTCTCTTTACCAAGCAGTCAACCGATTCTTTTCTTGCCTTGCTAGTCTATGTGGACGATATTATTCTTACTGGTGAAAATCTTGATCTGATCTCTGATTTTAAGCTTGTTATTGATCAGAAGTTCAGAATTAAATATTTGGGCTCCTTGAAATATTTCCTTGGCTTGGAAGTTGCTCACTCTCAAGCGGGTATCTCTGTTTGCCAAAGAAATTTTGCACTTGACATTTTAACCGATTCTGGTTTTATAGGTGCTAAACCAGTTCTCACACCTGTTGAACAGAACATAAAACTTGTCAAGGATGTTGGCTCTCCTTTGACTAATCCTACTGAGTATCGTCGACTTGTTGGTAGGTTGCTTTATTTAACCATCACAAGACCGGACCTGTCCTATGCTTTGCAACTTCTCACTCAGTTCATGGATACACCACATCAGTCCCATTTGGATGCAGCACATCGAGTACTCAGATATATTAAGGGGTCTCCTGGTTAAGGTCTTTTCTTCCCAGCTCATGGTGATCTTCATCTTAAAGCCTTTACCGATTCTGACTGGGCTGGTTGTGTTGACACCAGAAGATCTGTCACTGGCTTTTGTATATTTCTTGGTGATGCTCTGATTTCTTGGAAGTCCAAGAAACAGTTTACTGTGTCCCGTTCATCAGCTGAAGCTGAATATTGTGCTATGGCGACTACAAGCTGTGAATTGCAATGGCTTACGTATCTGCTTCATGATTTGCGCATTACTCATCCTCAACTGGCTCTTCTATTTTGTGACAACCAAGTTGCTCTTCATATAGCGGCTAATCCGGTGTTTCATGAGTGCACTAAACATATTGAATTGGATTGTCATCTTAAGAGAAAATTCAGCTTGGTTTACTTCGCACATTACATGTTCGTTCAAAGCACCAGCTTGCTGACTTGTTTACAAAATCCCTTGCTTCTGATCAGTTTCGTTTTTTGCTCTCCAAGATGAACATTAATAATATATGTTGTTCTTATTGAGGGGGAGTCTTGCATTTTGATATTTAGTTTTGCAATTGCTGAGCTGGACAGCAGATCGTTACTTGGAGGATAGTCGAAGTAGAGACTGATGCTGAGCTGGAAGTCAGTTGGATATCAGTATCAATGTTAGAAGAGTTTGTTATTTTGTTAGTTTGTACAGCGACAAGCTACGAGCTCTATATAAATATTTTGCATGTACACTGTAAATGACACATACAGAATATACGAGATTTTCCTCCATCTTCATTTCTTATACTCTGTTTTTCAGTTCTCTGAATTCTGTTAGAGATCACCTGAACTCCAAGGCGACATGCTTACAACGTTACATGTTCTCTGACTGCATGCCTGAATTTGTAGTTTCTTCTTGCCAAGTTTTCAGGCAGAGTATCATATATATCTTGAATGCCATCAGTCCCCCTTTTGCTCGTTTGGTTTTTATTGTATGCATGATTTCTTGGGTCAGGACTCCTTGTTTACAAGTTAGTTACATCAACTTAGGTGATAATGGCTCGCCAAAGTAGGATCTAAGCACAATATTTTTGTGATTCATCTCTTTGCGGAGAAATTCAGTAGAGAAGAACCTTTGTACTGCGGCTACGGTGCTACCACCTCTTTCTTGACAATTTATACAATCTATTAATTTTTTCCATGTTATATGCAACCCACACCATACCATATTACCATCATCTAAGGATGCAGCAGTGGTATAGTTTTGAAAACCCACCACATACACACCCATTGGAAAGAAAGGAAGTCTCATGAAAGTTTTGGCCTCCATCACAAGCAGCACGACTACACTTTTTAAGCAATGCCCAGCAACATTATTGAGTTTGTTAGCCAACTGGTTTAGCATTAAGGTTTTTCTCCTTAGAACTTCCGGATTGTGCAATAACAAGTCTCAGATCATTTCACCTTGACATTTCTCTGGCTGTGTAGAATCTATGCGTCACTTCAGAAAAGTCACATTATTCAGGCACCATGAAAGGGGGAAAAGATTCGATTCAAAGAAAAGCAAAGATACGGGTCAGATAAACCTTCTTATATCCAATGGCCAAGATGAAGACACCTCATTTAATGAGAAGAGACCGGAAATGGCTTAGGGCCTGTTCGTTTAACCAGTATTCTCAGGATTTTTTAGAATCCTCACAATACAAAAAATTTTATAACCAAATATCATTTTTAACACTGCATAAAAATAAATACAACACGCATACCAATAAAGTTAACATCACTTAAAAATTCTCAAAAGACAACTCAACCGAAAACACTCTTCGTTTTGACTCGGCTTTGGCTTAGCTTTTAACGATCCAGTTTTGAGTTGTCTTCCCCGACACGCCTCCCTAGTTTTCTTCTTCCCTGCTCTTCATCGTTGCACCCGTTCCATTTCCAGCGAGAGAGAGAGAGAGGGTTTCAGACAGGGAATGCAGTCATCATTAAGTAGTTCTAAGAAACTCTTATCTCATTCCCCCACCGCAGTAGCCAACCCCCACTGCTTCAGCACCAAAGAAGAGTAACGGGTACTGACTAAAACAGAGCTCATACCACCTCAAGCAAACACAGACTAGTAGTTGAAAAAAAAAACGCAGACTAATAGTCTAATTCAATTACTTTTTTTTGAAAAATATACATTTATCTGATTTGGCTCGCTCAATTTTGACTTTTGTGGAAAGCAAAACCAGCAGCGTATTGCATATATAAAACTCCAAAAAAAAAAAAGCAAAAGATTCCTCTGTTTCCACTTCACATACACGAAAGCAAGCCACAAAACCAAAAGAAAATATCAATTTTCGTCTATTCTTTTTTTCTCAGGAGCCATGGCCCATACACATCAAAACGAAAATAAACAGAGGAATCAATATTTTGCACTAGAAGGATATCCTGCGCTATGGCTGTATAGCGGATTTGCTTCTTTGGGCATGAAAGCACAATATGGCTGTACGAAAATCCTTTGCTAGCTTCCGCTAGCTTCTTTAGGCATGAAAGCATTAATATGGCTGAATGAAGCTAGTCTGTGTGAAAGGCTCTAATGGAAAGCCCAACGGGAAGAGGCTGTTATCTGTTAAGGTCCTGAAGTGGCTCTCTTCTCTATCACGCTGAAAATGGAATGGGTGCAACGATAAAGACGGGGAAGAAGAAAACTAGGGAGGCGTGTTGGGGAAGACAGCTCAAAAAAATGGATGGTAAAAACTTGGCTCTCCAAAGCCGAGTCAAAACTTAAGCCATATCCGATCTCACCTCATTAAATGAGGTGTCTTCATCTTGCCCGTTGGATATAGGAAGGTTTATCTGAGCCATGTCGCTTTTCTTTGTACGGCTGTTCTGTAAACCGAATCTTTTCTCCCATGAAAGGAACAATCCATGTTGTTGCTGGAGGGGGATGGTGTAGAGCAGGAAGCGAACTAGGCCCCGGAGTAGTACCCGAGTGGAATATCTACAGAGACCATGAATTTGGCTTTGTCAAGCTGACAGCATTCAATCGCTCTTCCCTCCTCCTGGAGTACAAGAAAAGCAGTGACGGAATACAAAGATGTCTTAGCTTGTGTGCATGACAGTTGTTCGTCAACCACTTCGGCGTCTTGAAGTGTGTCCTCAAATTCCTTCGGGGAGACTATAACTTGGAACAAGTATGAAACCATTATATTTACGTATTATTAAAGCTAGCTAGAATGGCTTTAATCTTTGGGTAGATGCGACAATTGATTGAGGGCAACTCGTTTTTGGTTCATGAAACATCAATTTTGCCTATGGCTGACGATATGGGAGAAAGACCTCTCTCATTCCCTCCAGTTTTAGACGTTCTGCGCCGTCTTTGTACAAGTTTTAACTACAAAACACACACAGCTACCAAGCTTGGTGACGTAATTCACTCACTTATATGTACTGAAGAAGCACATTCCAGAAGCAGTAGCTAAATACCAAAGCTAGCGGGCCCTCACCATTGCTTATCGACGAACCATGCTTACGTCGACGTTCACACCAGAAAGTAAAAACAAATTAACTAGCAAACAAAGCCTAGTCATACGTTCCCACCAGAAAGAAAAGAAAAAAACAACAAATTAACTGCAAACACACAGCCTAGTCAAGTGGGGTATGAGAATTATTAGATACGTCCACCGACTGATCACCCCTTTTTTGTCTGTTGTAGATATGGTATCTGCCGCCTTTTGTCAAGTGGGTATGATAATTATTAGATATATACTTGCCTCCTATTAATGTTTTTTATTAATTTAAAAGAAAAAAAAATGGCATATGCAACTCGGGATGAGAAGTATTCATATTCAACTCGGTTTGTACGTCGGTCAGCGCGCGAGAAGAGATTAAAAAAAGACGTTGATTATAGAAGGAATTAGGAAACTATAACTTGGAATAAGTATGAAATCTTCCATTGATGCAATGGAGTTGTTAACTTTGGTAAAGCAGTGATGGCTATTATATTTACGAATTATTAGAGCTAGAATGGGTTTAATATATTGACGAAGGGATAAAAATCATTTCAAGCGTTTTGTCCTGTTCATCCTGCATGAATATGCGTAAACTACTCATTATGATATTCCCATTAGTCTTCTTTTTCTACACGTTCCATGGAAGAAGAAAAAGAAGACGGTTAGATGTTGATATTTACGTTCTTTGCGTTATAATTATCTTCCATTTTTTATTTTTTTTTAAAAAGCGTAGGTGGAAAAGAAAGGGCAGACACGTTTAACCATTCATTCTCAGACACATTTAGACACGTTCCATGGAAGAAGAAAAAGAAGACGCTTAGATGTTGATCTTTACGTTATTTGCGTTATAATTATCTTCCATTTTTTAATTAATAGAAAAGAAAAAAAAAACGTAGGTGGAAAAGAAAGGGCAGACACGTTTGACCATTCATTCTCTCTTAAAATTATATATTAAAAAATATCTGCTTCTAAAATTATAAATTTAACAAATAAATATTTTAAAAATATAAGGCTAGCTAAATTAGTCTGTCAGCCCTTGGGGTATGACCAATTTTCAGATTGGTCACTAAGGTAATTTTTTTCCTATAGAGATCCCTGAGATTTGAATCATTTCCCACATTGATCCTCGTCAGAACAAATAACGGAATTTAGAGTAATAGAAAATTTCACATGTTATATTAGAATAAGTCTTAAGTTTAAGATTTAATTATATTTTAATTAAATACTATACACGGAATTAAGTATTAAAGAATATAATTTAAATAAAAAAATATTAATAAAAGGTGAGTCATTTCCTCAGTGGCAGGATTCGCAGAGAAGCTTCATTGCCTTTCTTCTAAGATAAGATACAAGAGGCAGAAAATAAATAAAAGAAATAAAAACTTCACAAAAAACCGAAAAGAATGTATATGACGGTGTTTGTTCGCAAATGTTTATGGGATTAAGGCGTCAATATTCAAAGGAATTCAACCCCGATGATTTTAGCTTTTTTTAAGGTCGGAGTCGGGTTTTGAAACAGAAACTCGAGAAAAATTAGGTTCGTGTTCGCTTCTTTAACCCAAAACCAAATCATTCAAAAGAACCTTATCTCGATGATTTTAGCTTTTTCTGGGTCGGGGTCGGATTTTGAAACATGCACCGGGAAAAAATCATATTTGTGTTCGAGTCTCTAACACGAAACTAAAGTATTCAAAGGAATCTGACTCTGACGATTTTTGCTTTTTTCGAGGTCGATCGGGTTTTAAAACATGAACCCGAGAAAAATCAGGTTTGTGTTCGCGTCTCTAACCTGAAACCAAATCATTCAAAAGAACTCGACTCTGACGGTTTTGGCTTTTTTCAAGGTCTATGTCGGGTTTTGAAACATGAACCTGAGAAAAATCAGGTTCGTATTTGAATCTCTAACCCGAAACTAAAGCACTCAAAGGAATCTGACCCCGATGATTTTAGCTTTTTTCGGAGTCGGGTCGGATTTTGAAACACGAAACCGGAAAAAAAATCAAGTTAGTGTAACCAAAACATTCAAAGGAACCCGACCCCTTTCTTACTCTTTCAAAAAGTTTATTTTATTTTATTTCAAATTGATGTTAAAAATTAAGTTTATTAATCATATAAAATTAAGAAAGATATAATACACATAAAAAATATTAAAAAATATATTTGATGTAACAACCAAACACTGAAAATTAGAATACTTTACTGAAACATAATGTATTGAAAACTGCTTTACAAAAAAAAAAATTACTTTACAGCAAAACAAACAAACGGACCCTCAATTAGTTTCTAAGTCAAATGTTAGAACGCAGTATGTAATATTTCAAAAAAAAAAGTTTGAAAAGTCAAAAGATGAAACGGTGCAGAGGGATAAGTTATTATCCCTTCCGCATCACCATTTGAAAACTGAACGTAAAAACGTTCAGTTTTCAACGCCGAAATGTTTAAATGTTTAAATTTTGATTTCTTTTCAAATGTTGAACGATTTTTTATCGGATTTTCGCCCTTTTTAAACCCATTTAGAGATCTTTAAGTTTAGATCTAGGTTAATTGCGAAAATTTCTGCCCAATATTGGAGTTTTCTCTCTTTTGAAACTCTCTCTCCTCTTTCTCTCTCTACACGAAATTCTCTTTCTCTTACCTTTGGAGACGCGATTTGCAGGAGTTGGGTGATTTTTGGAGGTAGGTTTGTTTTAATCTTGGTTTAGAAAGATATTTCTTTGGATTGATTTGGGTTATGTCGTTTTATAGACGACGTTGGAGAGCCGTTCTTCACGTATTAGGCGATTTTTCTTCAACTTCGTCGGCGCGATTGGGTGAGCTTTTCTCTAAGTTCCGACCTTTAATGGAGTTTTAGATCTGAATATTCTAGATTTTCCAGATTAGTTTTTGGTTTGCTTTAGGGTAATTGAAGGCGATTTTAAGGAATTTCGCGATTTTGGGAATAACCAGAGTTATTGCAGTTCAGGTGTGTTTGTTGTTGGAATTCTATTATTAAATTACTTTGGGGATGTATGAGGATTTAGATGACAAGTTGACTGATTTTCAAATGTATTCTAGGTGCTGATTGACTTTTCAGCAATTCTTTGTGAAATCTTAAACTTCGATTAAGCATCGAGGTAAGTGACTTATCAATGAGATCTTATTCCTCTAAACTTTTGTGGAATCTAAGTGCACGAAATGTTTAATTATTCTGTGAGATGAAATTGATTTAAAAATATTTCTTTGTGCGAGATTAAATCTCTTGTCATTGGTGAAATAGATTTTGAAAACGTGCACTATTTTTATATAGTTTGATTCATTATATGGAAAAATGTACAAATTTTTGATAAAGATGAAATTGTTTAAATTTCATGAATTTGTTTGAAATATCAAACTTGAAATGTTGGATTGTTGGAATATATTTATTTTGTGAGTATACTTTGAAAATTGTCTTTGCGCTGGCAATATATGTTTGCGGTCTGTGTGGTCTAATATTTGGAGGTCTTTGTGGCCTAGAGGTCTGTGTGGCCTAATATCTAGAGGTCTTTGTGGCCTAATATTTGGAGGTCTTTGTGGCCTAGAGGTCTGTGTGGCCTAATATTTGGAGGTCTTTATGGCCTGGAGGTCTATGTGACCATTGGTTATTTCCCTATATTGCGCGGCCTTGGATAATTTTTGTTACAAACTGATATTTTTGGATTCGGTATGACTCACAGTATTTTATTTCTGGATTTCGGTTATTGTGATAAATTGTTTTTTTCCCCTACCCTCATTGACTTGCTACTTACTGAGCTAGTTATAGCTCACCACTTATTTTCTATCTTTCAGATTTAGAGGTTGGTGGCAGCGAGTGATAGAAAGATTGTGAGTTGAAATCTCTGAGAGTAATTGCAAGATGCAGAATATTTGAATAAAGAGACATCTTGAGACTCTAGTAATAAGTGTTTTATTTCAAAGACTTTAGTAGTTTTATTGTTTATTGAGACTCTTGTTAAGAGAGGTATTTAAGGATTTATGTTTTTAGTAGTGCTCTGACTAAACTGTTGGGATTCATTTTGACTATTGAAGATGGAATATAAATTTTTATGAATTTTTTTTTCTTGATTGAGATGATATTTTCAAGCGGTATGCTATCCGTTTAGACTTGTGGGTCGGGGTGTTACACAGTATATTAGAATATTCTTCTAATATATATGTATATATAATATATTCATCACAAACTTTGCTAGTCGTCACTGTTGAACCGTTAGATCAGATTCCCTCTCACATGCATGCATGAAACTCCCAATATTTCTGCAAATATTTTTCAAACACTTCAAATTATATCCGGGGTGCAACAAATTTATGCATGGAATCAGTCTTTTCGTCTATTTTTAATTTTAAATATCGGACATTCCAACAGTCAATGCCACTCGTCCGATCGACGTAGATGACTCGTTACACTGACAGTAAGGACCGTCTCACATGCATGAAACTCCAATATTTCTGCAAATATTTTTCAAACACTTCAAAATATATCCGGGTTGTAACAAATTTATGCATGGAATCAGTCTTTTCGTCTTTTTTTAATTTTAAATATCGGACATTCCAACAATCAATGCCACTCGTCCGTACAGAAGGACGTCCGTTTTACATTACAAGTCGATTTTTTGTAGGCAATAAATTCCTGGTTATATGAGAGATCAACTTCCGTCTGTATCAAGCGCTTGCCGATGGATTACAGGTGATGAGTCACCTGTAATGTGCACATACGTGCACATATAAGGTGCTTCGGGACATTCCCTTTTTTTGTGTTTTATTTATATATATGGTATCCGCGTGCGTTTTGTCAATTGGGTATGAGAACTATTAACACACGCCAAAGCTCAAAAGTCAAAAGTGAAATCAAAGCTTCCAGATTAAACACCAACGTACGTACATGATCAGCGCAGGTGGAAGCAGCCACGGGCGGAGGGGGACAGCCAGGGACGGTGCCAAGTTGGGCTCTTTTTCATCTTTGGGATGGGCTTTCTTCTTATGTCTTTTTCATCTTTGCTCTGCTCTTTTTCATCTTGAAGTCATGCATGACCTACAGGTACGTTAATAAGAAATAATTATTTTTTAAAAATAAACCGCTTTAAGAAAATTTTTAAGAAACTTAAAGTAACATGAACTCTTGTACTCGAAAGTTTCTAAACAAAGCAACAGTTATAATCTCATCCTTATACCTACAGGCGGAACTAGCGAAGGGGGTGGGACAGCCGCCCTCCTTCACCAAAAAATATGTTTTTTTTATGGGTTAAGTCCCGCCTGCTCCTTCAATTACCGTTGTGGTACTTTAGTGTGAGGAACTATGAAATTTGTCTAAATGAAAAATATTTTGTCTCTACTTTCTTCTTGTAGAAGAAATGGATGGAAACCACTTGGCATAGGGGCTGGGCCCTCAATCACCGTTTGTGGTCCATTTTGGAAAGCTTCCTCTCTAAGTTTCTTGAGGCGTGGTGGTGTGAAATGTGAATGTTGGAATGTACCTTGTTGTTTATTTTCCAACGACGAAGCGTTTTGAAGTCCGTTTCAAGTTCATCATTCAGAGGTGACATTGTCTGCAGTCCCAGAACTACTTGTCGTATAGGGGTCATGTTCAACGTTTTACTAAAAAACCCTGATGATTAAGGGGTCCCTCAAACAGTTTATTTTCTAGAGGCCAACGATGATCTGTCCAACAGGTCATTTCGAAATGATCAATTATACAGGACGTAACTCTAATCTTAGTCGTCCTCAACAAAATGTACTGGACCGTCTACATTTGTGCTTATACATCTTTGACAATGTAGGTCTGCCTCATTGACTTGAAGAGTTGTGTTAATCTTTGCACTCTATTCCGTTGGCATTGGTCTTACGAGTTGCAAATGTAACCGTTGAGTGAGTGTTTCTTAGCGATGAAATTTATCAAAATTGACTTGTGTAATAAGATAAGAGATGAATGGATGAATGATAGTATGGTGGTATACATCGAGAGATAAATTTTTGAAACTATTGAAAACAAAGTTATTTCGCAACGTTTTCAGAAGATACAGTCTTGTAGGATCTAATTGCCACCTCTCAGTATCAGCAAATAGTACGGTACATGTATTTCAATATTTTTAGTATTTTTAGTCCTTAATTTTTAATGTTTTAACTTTAAGACATTTTTTTGCATTACGTATTAAATTTTTTTTGTCATTTTCCCTTAAAGTTTGCCCCCCTTCGATTGCATTCCTAGTTCTGCCACTCTTTATACCAGTGAATATATATACAAGTATGCTCTATGCGTTATGTTTTTCACAATAGATATAGGTTTATGGACTGAACTACTTAAATTTTATGTCTCTCTTATCTTTTTTTCTCTCTTTTAGTCTAAATTATTTTTCTTTTATATTTTTCTTTTAACATTGTATCACAATCATTTCGTTCTTATGGCTCAGGCATGCCAGCACTCTTGTTGGCCTAGCTTGGCCTAGTTTAGGCCTAATCCAGACAGTACCTCGTCTAGCCTAGTTCAACTCTAGGCCCACTCCAATCTGGCCTAGTTTAATTCTGGATATAGTTCTGAGGCAATTTCGACAACATTATGACTAACTTTTGTTTATCTTTTTTAGGCCTTCTGGCGCTCGTTCCACATCATTCCAACGAACTTCTAGCATATTCTCTAGTGCTTTTCAGTGCCTCCGTCTGACATCGTCCCTCGGGCTTTCTGACACCCTGTTCGACACCACTTCAACGAACTTCTAGCATCTTTTTTCGGCGATCTTCTAGCAACTATACGCTGCAATTTTTTTCTTCTTATGGGAGATCTTTTTTGTAAGTCCAAACTCTTAAGACATTTTTTTTCTAACGTTCAATATTTTTAATTTTTTTAGTCCTTAATTTTTAATATTTTAATTAAGACATTTTTTTACATTACTTAATATTTTTTTTTCTCTTGAGAGTTTACCCCTTTACTTGCATTCCTGGCATTCCTGATTCTCTTGTATAGAAATTGTATGGATATTATCACACGACGTAGATTAGCGACAATTTTCCGATTCTTTATAATTGATCGATCTATTACGTACTCAAGAATAAAAAAAATAAAAATAAAGTGTGAACCACAAGATAGGGTCAACGTACGGCGGCCCATAGAACCCGAAGATCAAGATTTTCTAGTCAACTATGAAGTCGTCAATGGTGCCATGGTCTGATTCCTATTCTGTCTATATATACATATACCTACCTTCGCCTGTGCTCTACGGAGAAGCTGAACAAGCTGAGACAAGAGATCATACTGAGGTATGATCATGTCCACGAGAGTAGTTACTTCTTCTGCTTTTTGATACACCTAGGACATGGATTCTATATGAACCAATTAGGAGTGTGTAACGGTGACGTAGGTGCCGGTTTGGCCAAAACCGACACTGTCACCGTTACTGACAGTGAGAAGAAATTGAGACCGGCACAGGCAATCCGATTTTGCCGGTGTCGATTTTATCGGTAACGGTTAGAGATAACCGCCGCTGCCGCCTAGGGAGAGAGAGGAGTAGTGGCTGAATTCTGAAGGCCATAGAGAGTAGAGAGGAGAGGGCGAGAGAGAGGCGCTGTGCAGCAGTAGAGTGTAGAGGAGAGAGAGGTGCTGTGCGGCTGTTGAGCGTTGAGAGGGAGGGAGTAAACTGTGAAGAGATGGGGAGTGGCTAGCAAAAGGCGCCGTTCTCTTCTTAAAGAGAACGGCGCCGTTTTCTTTTATATTAAAAAAAACGTTACAGTGGAGTAGTGATATTAGAAAGAAAGAAAAAAAAAAGTGGCGGTTTCCGGCGAGTTGCCGGTGCCAATTAAACCGGTAACCACCGGTTTAACAAAAATCACCACTGGTGTCAGTACCAAAGAAGAAATTAGAAGTCACCCAACCGGGTACTTCTACGTAGCCAACCGACCATATTTCTCAGCGCTCTCCGACAGGTAAGAACAAACGCCATCGTCCTCCACCATACCGGAATTCCCGTTGTCAACCTCGTTGCTGTCGTTGTCGGAGTTGTTCAAGGAGGGACATGTGCTGTTGCACGACGTCGGTGGCCATGGCTGTGCGTTTGAGGGAGAAGGTTCAAAATGGAGAGACTGGAGCGAATAGCGTGACGAGGTACTAGGTCTCACCGGCGAGGATTTAGCCTCTGAAGGGCCTCCTCTGTTTGCCAGGAGTTAGAAGCTGTACGACAGTTTAGACTTCTTGAGGCGGGCTTCGAAGGTCGGCGGCCATGACGATGGGCTTTTCAGGTTTTGGTAGAAGGCGTTATCGACGGTCTGTTTTTTTTTTTTTGGTAAGAGGTAAGTGTATTAAAAAAAAGAAAAAAAAAAGACGTTGCTAGAAGCCTAGCAACAGAGTTCACAGACCCAGGAAAATAAACGCAAAAAAAACTCAAAGCCCAAGAACAGAAGGGGCCGAAAGACAAGGCTTAAAACGAGTGAAACAGAGACGCGAATACTAACTAAGTTCCCACTCAAATATTGCCGTGAATACCCCAAAACTCTAGCCACGTAGGGCTATTCTGCCTTCTAGCCAGCGTCTCCAAGGAGCTTAACCGCAACTTCACAGAATACACAATATCATTAAATACATCAACAACTTTACTCGGTTCACAGCTGCACAAAGGCAAAACGGTCTGTTTTTTTCTTGGCCACTGAAAAAGGCAAACAGCAATTTAGATAGTCCAGCAGAGAGAACAATCCTGGTTAACAGAAAAAAAAGGGCGCCCAAGCGGCCCAACCCAGGAATAAAATACAGCAGAACAGGCCCTGGTCGAGATTCAGATTCCAGAATCATCTGGCTTAACATCTGGCCCTGGTCGAGATAGCGACTCGTTCTTACATCCGCTCTGTTTTTTCTCTAGGGGCAAACGCACGTTTCATTTTTGCAAGAGCCTTAGGACAAACCAGTGCTGATTTTATGATGATGCATATTGATTCTGTGTTGTATATGTACTTTTTCACTTGCTATTGTTTTTATATCTGACTATTTGTTTTTACTCCAATTTGACAATCATTGGAATGACAGGAGCAGGAATGGACATGAATTTGGCCTTGTGTGCGAATGCAGAGGATGCAGGTTCACCCAGCAGTCGTGTTTACTCTCTTGGCAATCCGTGTCCTAGATGTCCCAATATTACTAAGGTTAAGTCTAGCCCGCAAGACCTGCTGTTTTGCAAAAAACTGTCTCGTACCGACATAGAAGACCCACATGGTATTTATATTCGGAAGGAGGATCAGTATAGAGTACCTAGTGAAGCAAAATTTCCATTTTAGGACGAAAAAATGAAGTTGATGTCCATGTATTTTCACAAAGGGAATAGATATTATATCAAAGGATTAGGGTGGACAAAGTTTGCTCGCGTTGACAAGAAGCTAGAAGACGGAGATGTGATTCGGATTTTTGGGCTGAGATGTCAAAGTTGCAAGAAGCTTAGAGGCTTTATGATGAAGGCATATATTAAGTTTTAGGCTCTCGATCGACTAAATAATTTGGTCTATGTATAAATTAATTTGTGTCTTCGAGTGTCTTGTTTACCTGTTAATATTGTTTGTTGGTTGTGAAATGGTTAGCATGGGGCCGGGGGGCCAATGTGAAATGGTTAGCATTAATTTGAATATTTTACCATGAAAATTAAATATTCTTAGGATAAATATACTAGTTTGCACAGTTGGACATAGAATTCGTGACACTTTGTATTTTAATTTATTATTTTTATCATATTACAATAATCAACTATTATATAAAGAAACATCTAATATTATACATAAATCGTGATTAGAAAAAAGAACAAAAAAGACGCAATATCCAATTTTTTTTTAATGAGCAAATTCGAAACAGCTAAACAACTAGTAAGGATAGTCACAGCAAACAGCATGGAAAGAAACAGCAGAGAAAGGAATAAAGCGAAAACAGAACAGCCATCTATTTCTCGAGATTGGGTGCTTTCTTTTGACAAACAGCCGACAGATAATTTGACTGCGCATCTTTACTGGCACGAATCTAGAAAAATAAATCAATAATAAAAAAAACATCTTAACTGCCACGAGCCATTCGTGTGACTTTCCCGTCATTATGGGTGTAAGTCCGGTCCGGCCTCCGGCGGAACTCCGGATCTGCTTCCGTCATCGGTTCTAGGAAGATGAGGTTCATAGCTTCTAGGAACCGGAATCGGTGGTGGATTTGGAGTTTTCCCGGAAGCAAAATCGGAACCGGAATTTTCCGCCGGTTCACCGGAATACCGGTTCTGGTTATTTTTTATTTTATTAAATTATATATTAAAACGACGTCATTCTATTTTAAATAGAACGACGTCGTTTAGGTGTCATTTTTTGAACCAAAAACCCTAAGTTCTCCCTCTCCTTCGCGACTCTCCCTCAGCCCTCACTCTCTGTTCGACGTTCTCACTCTCAGGCAGCCAGACCTCACTCCCTCAACTCTCTCTCAGTCTCTGTAACTTCCATTTCTCTTTCTCTCTTCTCTTATAGCCTCTCTCTCTCTCTGCTGAGGGCTTCTCCGGTGACGCAACTCCCTCCACCACCATGTCCTCCATTTTTGGAAGGAAATAACAGCTTTGCCAAATGCCCACCTCCTCCACCATTTCAGGTGCTTCAATTTACTCCAGTGGGCAAAGATGGAGCTCCGTTAGCAAAATTGAAGCCGCTCCACTAGGACAAGGTTAGAGCGGCCTCTGATCGTTCTATCGTTTGGGATAAGCTTCGATCAAGTTCATTCGAGTAAGTTTTATGTTTGTTCTTGTTCTTCCGTTTCTTTCTTCTTCTTTTTGTAACATTTAAACCACCATCCCATCATATGGCTGAACGAGCACTGCTTGACGGAGCTGGTGGCAAATTGATCATCCAATGTCTGCCTAGTAATGCAGTAAAATGTGATGATAATGTATGAAATAGAACAATTTATTGTGGACGTATTATTCATTGTGATATATTGCTAGGGAAAAAAGCATCCTATCATATCTCATTTGACTGAGTCCCTCTTTGTTGCTACAATTGACTTAATTTTCTGTATAAATTGAAACCTCTCCAAGCAAACATGTCCTTGACCCAAAGAGACTACAGAACATAACTATACTCTCAAAAGCCTTGAATGCGACTGCTGAACAAGTATGTGAAGCACTAGTACAAGATATAACTCCTTGACTTAGATCATAGGCTATTTTATCAAGTGCTTATTCATATGCATAGCAAGATGCAATTGTAAAGAGCATGGAGTAACTATATAACGTGAACTAAAAGACTAGGTGCTTATAGATTTCTCATGAATTGGGTGTCCAGGTGAAATTATAAGAAATGCACTTATGTCAGAATTGGACTTTCAAGTTTGAATGTGATTCTCATGAATGGCGGACACAATTGTCTATAAAATCATACTTCCTACCTACTTCTACTGCTTGGCAATACTAATTGTTCTCTTGTAGGATGGTTCTTGTAGGCTTGCACTTCCAGTAAATGGATTCTTTACTAAAAAAACACTCTCAGGCCCACTCTCAGAACTGAATCTTTTCCCAACACACACACCATCGGTTAATTATAGTGTTTGTCAAATGAGCAAGGAATGGCTTGTGTTTACAACAACTGGAAGCACTGGTGAAGACGGTACCAACTAAAGAAGAAGAGGGTAAGCTCTCTAGCTATAAAGGAGAAATAAACGAACTGGGTTCTGCAGAGAAGTTTGTCGAAGATGAGGTAGTTCACTTGAGGAATTCTTTTTCAATGCAAAACCCAATCAGCTTTCATCCATTTGTGAATTGTGACGAATGAATAAGATCTTTATTTTTTGTAAAAAAATGTTTAAATGGGCCAAAAAGTATGACAAATATTATCGGAATTCCGTTATCCGCTATCCGCTTCTGCTAAGTCCGCTAAGAGTCGGAAGTGGAAGCAGAATAGATTTTAGCCATCGGCTAGTTAGCGGACCGGATGTCGAAATGATGAATTCCGCTTCCGACATGTCCGCTATTCACCCTACCCGACATTGTCGCTAGTTCTTTAACCAAGCTGGATTGGTTTACAATGTGAGGATGCAGAAATCTCACCTCACCAAATAGTCATGAGTGCGCGCATGGTTTGTTTTGTTTTGTTTTTAATCAAACGGCTTGTGGCTTGGAAAGCCACGAACCAAACTATAATAAAACAAAACCAGCCAATACAGAGCAACAACAAACCAAAAGAAGGCTATAAAAACTACAAAACAACAACTGACTAAAGGGGATCAGATCCCTGAGTGCATGGTTGATTTTTATTTATTGAATGTTTTACAATGTCTTTACAACAGAATAAAATCAATCTCTACAATAAAAGCTATTACTCTCCAGAATAAAAGCTATTAATTACAAAAAAAAAATGCAGAAATCTCATCTCACTAACTAAATACTGAGTGCATGGTTGATATTTTTTTTATATAATGTTTACAATGTCTTTACAACAAAATAAAATCAATCTCCAGAATAAAAGTTATTAATTACATAAGATTTGCTTTATTTTGTGTTTTTTTATAAATAAAAACTTTTAACTTATAGTCTGTATAACCACTTATATTTGTCTCTCTTTACCTTTTTCACATCAACACATTATGTTTCAATTATGTATGTCCTTTATGTTTTCTTTCATCGTCCGAGCATCCCATTATATATAAGTACTCAAATCAGTCGCACAACTTTACAACAAATACACTATACCTCTAGGCAAAAGAAGGCGGCATATATACCTCTTGCTATTCGATATCCATATTTACCTCATCTTTTCTTTGTACTCCAATTTGACAAATACGGGAATCGCAGAAGGAGTAAACGTGAATTTGGACTTGGGTGCAATACAGGAAGTCGCACGTTTAGCCGGCTGTAGTATTTATTCTTTGGGGGTAAGTAGGGAGCCAGGATTAAATCTAAGGGGTTGAACTTTAAAAGTGAAACGACAAGAATTTTTTTTTCTTTCGTAATGCAAAAAATTGTCTTAGACTTATAATATCGAAAATTAAAGATTGAAAGCATTAAAAATATTAGAAAACATGTACCAAATTATGTACTGCGACTAAGAGGTGATAATTGCATTCTACGATTTTGCATATTCTGAAAATGTTGCAAAATGACTTCGTTCTCAGTAGTTTTAAAAACTTCTTGCTCGATGTACACTACTATGCAATCATTCATTCAATCATCTCTCATCCTATTACGCCAATACCAACATGGTTTTAACAACCAAATAAAGTCTACAAGAATTAAAAGTAACCGAAAAATCTGCATCCAGGAAAAATTGTATTTCTAACAAATATGTTTTCTAACCTTCATGTTAGATATTGAATTCTACAATGAGAACACAATATGAGCACTAGCATTTTGTTGAGAAATTGCAGCAAGTATTGTAAAGTTGAAACATAGTGAAATTTGTTCTCAGGGCAATTGGACAAAAATCTGTGTGAAGAAGCAGTTTTCAAGACAGTGAAATAAAGTAATGTTATTTCTTGTCGTTTGCAAAATTCATATCCACTGGGAGAGAGAGCCGAGAGGGAGAGAGATCGCGCAAGAGGGAAGGGGAAGCTGATTTTTCAAAAAAAGGGTGAAACGGTGCATTTTAATTTTTTTAAGCTGCTTATAAAAAAAAGGTCGGGCTAATGGGGATCAAGCCCAGGCCGGCAGATTAAAATAGGACTGGGCTCTAGTTGACCTGGGTCTAATGGGGGTCGGGCTTAGGCCAACTTATGAAAAAAATAAAAAATAGAAAATAAAACACATCTAATTTTTTTTTGGGCAAAGCAATGGGTGGTGGCCGCCCTGGTTCGCTACCCCTTGCATCCGCCACTGTCCACTGTTTGGGGTTGGGCCATCGGTGTCTTAGATGTCTGGATACTTAAAAATATTAAGTGTCTGAAACAAAATTTCCATTCTTTGATGAAATATATTGTTGATATATTACACATTTTTTTCCTCATCCTTCTAATGATTTCATGTGAGAAATAGCTACTCAAGCCAGTATTTTTTTAGTGAGATTTATATTAATATATATGAACCAAAATACACAAGGCAATAGGCAAGGCCTAATAAGTCCAAAGTACTTAGAATGCCATCTATATTAACAAAAAAACAATACAACCAAAGACACAAATTAATTATACACAGAACAAATTATTTAGTCCATTGAGAGCCTAAAACTTAATGTAGCCTTTCATTATGAAGCCTCTAAGCTTCTCACAACTTAAGCTTCTCAGTCCAAACATTGAACCATATCTCTATCTTGTAGCTTCTTGTCAAGGCGAGCAAACTCTATGTACCCACCCTGGTCTTCTGATATAATATTTATTCGAGTTAAATACACTTTACACCTTTATGTTTGGGGGTGTTGACACATTGCATCCTAATATTTTATTTTTGAGACATTGAACTAATTATGTTATTTACTCCAACGATTTGCACGCCGGAGTGAAATTTAACTTCTAATTTGACGGTAATGTTTACATGTGCCTCTCACATGACTTCAGTCGCTGTCAGATTATTGTATTGTCCTTGAATCTCAAACAAATCACGATTAAATGAGTTTCAAAACCCAACAAGCAAAAATCATGAGTTGTTTAAGATTCAAGGGCAATACGGTAATCGACAGTGACTGGGGTTACATAAGAGACTTGTAAATGATTATTGTCTAATTTGACGACAACTTTCACTTCGAGGTGCAAATAGTTGGCGAAGATAACATAATGAGTTCAATGTCTCAAAAATAAAACATTGGGGTGCAATGTATCAACACCCCCAAACATAAAAGGTGCAAAGTGTATTTAACCCTATTTATTCCCATTGTCAAAATACATGGACATCAACTTCATTGTTTTGTTATAAAATGAAAAATTTGTTTCAGCTGGTACTCTATGTTGATCCTCCCTTCGAATATAAATACCATGTGGGTCTTGTATGCCGCTACCGAACACTTCTTTACACTATAAAAGGTTTTGCAAGCCAGACTTAACCTTAGTAATATCGAGACATCTAGGAAACAGATTGCCCAGTGAATAAATACGACCGCTGGGCGGCTTCTAAGGTTAAGTCTGGCACTCAAGACCTTCTTTTGTGCAAAGAATTATCACGTAGCAACATATAAGACCCATATGCTATTTATATTCGCGGAGGGAAGATCAGCATAAAGTACCTGGTGAAGCAAATTTCTCATTTTACGATGAAACAATGAAGTCGATGCTCATGTGTTTTTCAAAAAGGGAATAGATATTATATCAGAGGATCACGGTGGTAGTTTGCTCACCCTGACGAGAAGCTACAAGACGAAAATATGGTTTGGAATTTTGGGCTGCCGTGTGAGGAGGTTAGAGGCTTCATGATGAAGGCATACATTAAATTTTAAACTCTCAGTCGTCTAAATAATTTGGTCTGTATATAATTAATTTGTGCCGATTATCCTTCGGTTGTCTTGTTTGCCTGCCATCGACAGATACTCTCGCATTCCCATGCATGAACAATTCCTGCAATGCATATGTGGCTCACAAGTAAATAGTGATACAAGAATATGAACTGCCCGCTAGATCCAAACAAAAAATTCTCCAAAACTACTCTTATTACTAGATTATTGGCTTCTCCTTTTCCAGTGCAAGAAATTTTGTCATTACATGCACCGGGCAAAAATATCTTAAACGCGTCAAGACCAATGTTAAGTATCTGCAGGTATTCAACAGATTATGGCATGTTTCAGTTCTGTATAGCTGACAGGGAACATGACTGGAGGGAGGCCGGAACAGAACAGTACCAGTTCATTGAGAGTTGCCTTTCATCTGCAGATGGACGGAAGCAACCATGGTTAATCTTCGCTGCTCATCGTGTGCTTGGATACTCCTCTGCTTCTTATTCAGGGCACGGCGGCTCATTTGAAGAACAATTGACAGAAGCCTTCGGGACAGTGGAAGCCTCGCGCACAATGATCATAATCTCAACGACTTGTACTTCAATTACGAAGATTCTTTTGTTGTTTGCTATTTTTTATTCGTATTATTATTGTTATTTTCGTTTTCGTTTTCCCAAAAAAATAATAGCAATAAGCATCGATCCCGTAAAAAATCGGAACCATTCGTATGTAGGAGGTTAGGAGGTTCCTCCACAACAATGAGTCAATGACACCCACAAATCCAGAAATGGTCCAGGCACCCGAATTCTTTTGTTTTTGGTGTTAAAAAAACTCATAGATGGAGTTGAGTGACTAGTGATCCGGATGGTGGACAAGATGGACTTGGGCGAATACGAGGCCCATTTGATCTTCCGTACAAGGTAACCACGAATATTGTTCTCTTTTTCCAGTTTCGGCCTTAGCCATGGACCTCTCTCTCCAAACCCAGTTAAGGCGGTACGCATCTTCGTTTTCTCGGGAGCAAGAAGCTTTGAATGAATTTAACAATGGGTAACACAAATGCACCTAAATGGCCCAACTCCGCTGCCGACCTCCTACCGTTGATTATTAAGTACGAGAAACAAGTAAGAAATTTTAGTCTTTTTCAAAATATCGGACGTTCCAAGAGTTCTGAAAATTCTCCCCTCTCCCGCATAAAATTAAGAAGATAATACCTTTTTAGAACGTTTTGTAAAAATAATTTAAAATATCATATATTCAACAAAATTTACAAAATTAACATCTGATTTTTTTAAAAAAAATCATGTGCATGCTATGCATGCAAGCAAACTAGAGTATTCATGTTTTTGGCATTTTTATTGTTTATGAATATTTTACTAAAGTCGGAATAAATACTTTAAAAATATTAGAGCTAGAGAAATCACGTACACAGATGAAAAAATCTTAACTCCTTCCGTTTTGACTTCGGACCCGGGGCGTTACAGCTTTTCTCGGTGCACGCCAACCGTGGAGGGCAGATAAAAGTACTTGTATACTTCCTTTCCGCAGGTGATCTCACGGAATCTGAAAAGCACCCTTTGATCTCCATTTATAGGCTGAAGCAAAGGTAAGGTATTGTCTATATTTTTTTCTGCGCAATGAACATTCATGCAAACTTCCGGGAAGGAGGCAAAGGATGGGTTACATATAAAGTATTATTCCAAGAGAAGGACCAGTCAAATCAGCGCGGATCAAAGGATGGGTTACATATAAAGTTGTATTGGCTTTTTGGAAACAAACTTTCAAGCAATGTCGGCCTCCATTGGGCTATCTAACCTAATGATGAATTCGAAGATTAATACAAACGCACATGCCTTGACTTTGTTATCCTCTTTTTGTTTAATGGCAAGATTTACAAAAAGAAAAAGAAAAAAGTTCGCACATGCCTTTGCTAGGTAGTGGGCAATTAAATGCAAATTGGTTATCTACCGTAACTAGTATATCCGCTGGACATCCGAAAGTTAACTGGTCTTTTTGAGCTTGTGCTCTTTGGAGTAATGAACATTGAACAAAGAACTAAAAACGAATTCGAAGATCATTCATGGTGACATGGTCCAGCGCACTACTGCACTCGTAACCCCTTTTTTTTTTAAGCGCAGTACTAGTGCTCTTTCGAGTAATGCATGCGCGCACTAGTGCATTCATGGTGACAACTACAAGAATTACTTTCAAGGAATCCTTGTATCCGAACAATAAATTGAACGGAATCTTTCAATAAATTTGTGGCATATTTTGTTGTTATTACTGTTTAGCAAAGAATTTCATAGAAGTTGATGTAGATATTTGATCCTCCATATTTGTAATTGATCTATTGTCATTGTTTTTGTTGGGGAGTATTATACGTTGAGGTGGAGTAATACTCTAATCTAATCTGAAGTAATTTTTATTATGACATTGAAGGATGAAGTTACTGATGGATGAAGAAATTTTGAAGTGTTAATTTCTTTTCCAATTTTTGTTTTGTTTCTACCTGCTGAACTATGTTGTTCTGTTTTGATGAAATTCTTAATTGAATGTTCTTGAGTGTTGTATGATATTCGTACCATGAACCATATCATTTGTCTTATATGGTTTTAACATCTACTTCCTATTTTGTTTGTTGCACTGTAAATGATTCTTGATTTTAATATCCTGCAAGGTTGTTTGGTTTGTCGTTGATGGATGTTTGAATTAAGGTTGGTAGATCTATTGATAACAAATGGTGGTTTGTTGTCCTTGTTGATGAGAGACATGATATGTTGGTTGGAGACATGGTTTGAGATTTTAATTATGTTTAAATTCCTTTTTTGGCCTCCTTCTTGACAAAAAGGGGGATAAATGTTTTACTAAGTACTAAGTTGTTAGCTGATGAAAGTATTTAAGTTGCTACAGTTATTATGATAATATTTTTCTATTGATGAACAAATTACATTAATGTTGCTATGATTGTTTGAGACTTTCTAAGTGAAGCTAGAAGTTAGGGGGAGATGCCATCTTGCTGGTAAATAGGGGAGATGTCCTCTATAGCGAGACTTGTGAACTTTGCAGATTAAGCTTATTTAATATGGTGCTTAGTTTCAGTTTTGATAACTGTTAGTTTCTATATCTGTAAACTTTAGCTAATGCCTTTGTTTATAAGCTTAAAGGTTTACTTGATGCTATCATTATGATTGTGCTAACTTTTGATTATCATTATGAAATTTCTATAAGTTGTGCTGTTAGTCAGGGGGAGATGACCTCCTATGGAAATACTTATCTCAGGGGAAGATTGGTATTTACTCTTGATGCTCATGTTATTTCTTTTAACGATTTGGTGTTTATAGTCACTTACCTCTGGACTAACGTTTATGTGAGTTAGTGTGTATTTATTGAGATTGCTGCGTGCAGGTTGAAAAAATCTCAGGAATTGTGTTTAGCCTATGTTTTAGTATATGTATATGTCTATTTATAAATAGGTTCAGTGGTGGTGATCAGCAAAACTTATGTCATTAGGGATTGGGTTAGTTTTGTCATGAAGTTCGCCAAAGAGGGAGATTGTAGATGTATTTTAGTTGGCGTAAAACTTCATGACATGTCTTAGTTATTCCTAAGATTCGTCATTATGTGAATAGTAGTCACTAACATCATATGGTCACCAATAACAACGTTCAGTCCAGTCGTCTTATGTGGTCACTATTAACAGTTGACTAATCTCATTGTTTTTTAGTTTCACATGACAATTTTTAAATGGTTACTAACAATATTGTCATGACCACTATTGTTTCGTCCTTTAAAAAAATTGATGACTTTGTTGGTTTAGTACCTATAAATCCTTTGTCGATGATTTTCTAAATGGTCACACCATTACCATTTATTGTTTTATCAAAAAATTCCATTTAGTTACGAAAATGAAATGGTCACCGTATGACTCTTGATGACGAGGTCTGAAATGATTGATTTTGTACCATTTTATCTATACGTCGAAATTTATTCATATTTGCAAAAATCCAAATTGTAGCACAATTTATACCCCGTAATAAGATATCGCAATACCAACATCGGCTCTTTAAATATGAAAACATTCTAAAATACATAAAAGCAATGCAAAATAGCAAAGTTTTACACAAATAAAAAACCTAGAAAAAAGTATCAATATTCTACAAAAATCCAAAACATAAAGAATGTACAAAAGTCTATGCAAGTCAAAAACCTTACAACTAGCAATAAAACCCTATCAACCTCTTTGTGAAACCTGTACCAAGATATGCTGAAGTTGCGATAGCATTTTTTTTCTTTGTGCCTTTTACATATCAATGCCCTCCTCTTTACTGCGTGTAATTGAAAATAAATAAACTCAACACACAAGAGTTTCTACCTTCTCTGATGCCAAAACAGAGATGAAGAGATAAAAGAGAAATCATCAGAAAAATAGAGAAAACAAAAGGCAAAAAAAATTTGATAGAAAATGTCAAAAGCAATCTAAAGAAGTAATGATTAGTTCTTATCAACAACTGAGACGATTGGGTTACGAAGCATAATCTTCAAATCAAATACGCACCGTGGAGAGGGTTGTGCTTTAACTTGGCCAAATTGGTACTACAGGGTAGCCTCCAACATAGATTATGCCATAACTACTCTCTTCTCCATTTCAGCAAGTGATGCAGTGGCCTCTTCATATTTTTACTACGGATAAAAGACCTAAGCAAAAGATTATTGAGCAACGAAAACGTGTCTAGAAAAAATCATCTTGGTCAAGATAGATAATATTTGAGGTTATGGCATCAAATGTATGACTGAATGAATCTTACAAGGAAAGAAACTAAAATGGTTTGTGTGTACAGAACAACAACCACCTCAGCAGCCTGCTCAGAAACAGCAAGAAAAGTCCCCTGAGAGTTGTACAAGAAAAACAACAGTAGAGAGAGCACAAAAGAGTACCACATTTTATGACCATCGACCGTCTAGGAAAAGTTCTAAGGAGCAACAAGATTTTAAAGATGTATTTGTCAAAGAATTGCTATTATTTTGCAAATCCACTTGTTCTGCCCTCACTGTTATTAAGTCAGACTAGGGCATTGTTGTTTCATTTAGGTTCATGTGATACCCTCTTTATTAAGCACAGTAGTTTGTTAGGGCATGTGGTGAAATTTTTTTGCATTACAAATGAAATTTTTTTTCCGTCATTTCGTCTTTAAAATTCGACATCTTTAAATTTTAATTCTTGTTCCGCCACTTAAAGTATACTAAATTTCCTTACTAGGAAACTTATGCCTTATATATTTTTGCAGAGGCGTCACACCTTCAGCTAATTTTTTTTTTCTGGATCCTTCCGCTGATATGATTCTATGTAAACTCTATTTTTTTTTTCTAAATCTATGTAAATTCTGTTGAGAATAAAGGTTATGATATTTACATCTTGTCATCCGAGATTGCGTAGCTTTTATCAAAGGGTAGCTATAGCCTATGACAATCAAATCAATAGCGATGCCTGGAACTGAAACTACAGAACGAATTAAAGTAGCCAGTGTCTCAGATTAAAGTAAACATAATTGAACCCATTATGTCTCAGATTAAAGCTCGGATTGTGGAATATCCTGGGTTTAGTTGTTCTATTTCTCCTCGGAGTGCGAATATGGGATCCTTGGTTGTATTTTGTTTTGCCGGGGGATCTTTTGTAGATACAGTAGTATTATTTTTATTAATAATATATAGCTACGTTTGATTAAAAAAAAATTTAAAGTAGCCAGAGCGTGAGCGCGAGCGTGAGCTTTCTTTTAATTTTAAAGAAAGAAAAGGAATCTTGTGTTTGTCAAATGCACTTCCTATTGTCTGTCAGCTATTTGACGTTGGGATAACCATTACATGTAGGGGTGTACAGTGTACTCATCAGAATCGAAATTTAACCTTATGACATCCGGTCTGTTAACTAATAAATGATTAAAATTGATTACGTTTCAGCTAACTTTCGCTTCCGGTTCTTAGGAGACTTAGAGGAAGCGGAAGCAAATTTAGCGAAAGTGGAAAGTAGAATTTTGATAACCTTTTGAGTCATATTTTTTTGGCTTATTTAAGCATTTTTTTACAATAAATAAAAATCTTATCCATTCATCACAATTCACAAATAACATCCTAAAACATACAATTGGAGTTTGATGATCCATCTAAAAAAACAACAACGCGAAGCCTTAAGATAGTAGAAAATGAACAAGATGCAAAATTAAAAATAACTAAACAATTCACGTATTAAAGCATGATATTGAACAACCTAGATTAACAAATAAATAAAAACAAGTTCACAATCACAACAATATAACATTTAGCCGAATGACTAATACAATATAGACATTGACATTCTATGCTAACAGTTCACAACAATATGTAAAGTCAACAATGGTACTGGCACTGCAAGTGCTGCTCATAACAATTAATAAGAGATAAGTGCAGCTCATAAAGAATCTAATAAAAAAAAATCTATGGTTTTGTTCCCCACAATAAGTGCTGCTCATAATCAAGAAGTTATAGCATTATGTAATTTGTTCCACACTTCCACTATCAATCAAGAGTTCATAGAGAGTCACGTTAAGGAATTTTTTTCTAAGGCCACAACTGTAAAACTGGAGACCAGAAAATTGACATATTATAATCTGAATTAATCAACTAGGCACCTGTCAGTACAAATCCTGGCAAAACTATAGCTTCAAAGGGGAATCTTTACAGTCGGTACAACAATGAAATCAAGAACTACTGGAATACCAACATTGGAAAGAAAGACACAATGTAGAGCCCAATAACAATGCAATATAACATATAACAAATAATTAACGTCGAACAGAGATAAATCCAATGCAATATAACATTAACAATGCAATATAAGTATATAACAATGCAATAACTAAATAAATAATTAACATATTCACAGATTCACAACTAAAAACGAATAATTCACAGATTCACAACAGGGAGATAGAGACTCGAGAGATTCGCAGAGAATAGAGAGAGAAACAGACATAGAGAGAGAGTGCAATAGAGAGACAGAGCGACAGAGAGATAGAGAGAGACATACTGAGAGAGAAGCAGTGGAAGCCGCCAAGATAGAGGGAGTTGCTTCGGCCAAGAAAACCTCAGCAGAGAGAGAGAGATGGAATTGGAAGTTAACGTCGAAGTTCGAAGTTTCGAACACAGAGACTAAGAGAGTTAAGGAACAGAGGGAGTGAGGCCTGAGAGTGACAACGTCGAAGTCGAACAGAGAGAGACTGAGACTGAGGGATGAGAGAGGGTCGTGATTCGCAAAGGAGAGGGGGGGAGGGGGACTTAGGGTTTTTTTGAAAAATCATATACCGTGGATCGAAATTATATATTTTTTTTCAAAAAAGAACACCTAAACGACGTTGTTCTATTTTAAATAGAACGACGTCGTTTTAATATTTAGTTAAAAAATTTAAAAAAACAAACGAAACCGGTTTTTCGCTGAACTGGTGAAAACTTCTTGTTCTGGTTCCAGGAAAACTCCAAATCCACCTCCGGTTTTGGTTCCTGGAAGGGCCAGACCTCATCTTCTCGAAACCGGTGACGGAACCGAAACCGGAGCTCCGCCGGAAGCCGGACCGGACTTCACCACTAATTACAAGCATTCATATTAAACTCTGAACTATCATATCAAACTACTCTTTAGTTAGGATAATGCTGGATGAAACATTATGACAAGTTCCACGTCGAAGAAGAAAAAGAAGATGCTTAGATGTTGAGCTTTACTTGCTTTGCGTTAATTATCTTCCAATAAAGATCAATTTAAAATCAAATATTTTAAAAAAAAATTCACCAACTTGTTACAAACACCCTAAAGATTCTCACTACTATCAACTTTCCAACAAATTTTGACGATTTTTGGAAACCCAACATCACAAAATTCAAGTAATTCTCAAGACTAATTTTCAGATAAATTATTGAATTATTTCCCCTCTTATACTATAATATGAAGAACTAGAAGTTCTCCTCTCATCCTGCGCATTTCCAACTAAAAGTGAGAAATGTGAGTTTTGACATGTTATAAATAGCTTCAAAGAACTGAAAAATTGGAATTTGCGTATCCGGTTTAGCTTTGATTTTAAAATAGACAAAATTAAATAGATCAGTTGACACAATTCTAACAATGAGATCCTAACCAACGATGCACATAACACTTTTTTCTTCAGATCTAAATTATGGGGAATTTAAAATACGTTTTTATTACATTCAGCACCTAAGTCAATATTTTTTACTTATTGTGCACTTTTTCTTCAGATCTAGCCGTTAATACTTTTCTGCATAGCCTTTTTTTTCGTTTGATATAAAAGTTAGATCTTCATAATTAATTAATTTGACCTTTTATAGATTCAAGGTAGTCCAAAAGTTGGTGGCCAATTTTAGTGGATGTTCATTCTATCGAAATCTGGGTGTAGTCAATGACATTCTGGAAAGGCATACAACTCCACTTGATCCGATAATATCACTGGGTGTAGTCTCGACTCGCTAACTTCGAGTGTGTCTGTGGGTGTCTCATGTCTGGAGAGAGAGGAAGACCACAAAGTAAGACTCGTAATTAATTTGTTAGCCTATACAGTGACTCAAATCTGACCCCATGATTGTCATGACTTGCTCCCTGTTATATTTAAGTTCAGATCTCGACCAAACATCATGTATTGAAAATTTGTTTTATACTTTAATTGGGCCACACGACCAAAACGGTGCCCCCGGACACAAACAGGCTGGACACTTCAATGGAGGAAATTCCCTGGCGCATAATATTAATTGGTAAGTGGGGATATTGGAACCTTGTAAATCATGGAAATATTCTATTGAAACGGTGCCCCCGGACATTTTATCTTGTGATGATCCTGCTGTTATTGGCAGGGATCTTACTTAATGAAAGGCTCATGTTAATTACTCAGAGAAAAAAAAGCACATTCCAAAAGCACATGCAGTAGGTAAATAGATTAATAAATTCTTTGTTATTGAATTCAAAGCGGGCCCTCACTGCTTGCGTATCGATGATCTTATACGATTATTTATATAGAAAATCTACAACTACAAGCAGTTAGTTCAAAGAAATATGAACAGTAACATATGTCTCACTTCTCAGTGACCACTAGCTAACAAGCTAGCTAGCTAGCTCATTTATCATGGGCCATTGGGCCATCACCATCACCACTTACCGCCATAAGCCTGGTTACCGCCATAGGAGTGGTTAGTGGTTACCGCCAAGACTCATTGGCCTGATACTTCTCCTCCTTACTCTATATATAAACCTAGCTTCCTCCATGTATGTCAACCCACACAGCACCGTATACACTGAAGCTCAGACTGCGAGCACGAGAACACAAAGGTACAATTTATTTTCATTCTTTGAGAGTTTTCATCTCATCCTTATTCTATATATTAAACCTAGATTCCTCCATGTATGTCGACCCACACAGGCCGGTCTACACAGAAGCTCAGGCTGCGAGCACGAGAACACCAAGGTACAATTTATTTTCATTCTTTGAGAGTTTTCGTATCATAGTATTTTGATATATAATTGTAATTGATACGAGGTAATTAATTTTATGTTGGATGTGTGTATGTTAGAATAAGTAATATATGAGGAGCTATTTTTAGCAAGTAATTAAAATACTTCAAGAGTTCATTTATTGTTGTTAATTAGATATGTATATATAGTTGATAGATATTGGAAATTAATGTTATGTTTCTGATCTTCTTCAAAGGATACAAAGGACGAGAAAATACGCTAGTTTAAATCTAATCTTATTTTTTGGACGTCTGCGCGATTGAGATGGTACCAACCGGCCAAATTTCTCAGCGCTCCCCGACAGGTAAGAACAAACGACATCTTCCTCCACCATGCCGGGATTCCCGTATTCAACCGAGTTGCTGTCATTGTCCGAGTTGTTCAAGGACGGACTGGTGCTGCCAACCGGCCATATTTGCAGGAGGCTTAGGACGTTTTCTCTAGGGCAAACGCACGTCTCATTTTTGCAGGAGGCTTAGGACAAACCAGTGCTGATTTTAATAAGATGATGCATATTTATTCTGTGCTGTATATGTTCTCCAATTCTAAATTTACATTTTGCCCCTGTATTTTTTTTCTACGTATTGTCCTGTTCTTTTTTCACTTGCTATTGTTTTGTATATCTGACGTTTTGTTTTTACTCCAATTTGACAATCATAGGAATGGCAGTAGGAGAAGCAGAAGCGAACATGAATTTGGCCTTGGGTTCGAACGCAGAGGATGCAGGTTCACTCAGTGGTCGTGTTTACCCTCATGCAAATCCGTGTCCTAAATGTCACGATATTACTAAGGTTAAGTCTGGCCCGAAAAACTTGGTGTTGTGCAAAAAACTGTCTCGTAGTGACATAGAAGACTCACATGGTATTTATATTCGGAGGGAGGATCAACATAGAGTACCTGGTGAAGCAAATTTTTCATTTTACAACGAAACAATGAAGTTGATGCCAATATATTTTCACAGAGGAAATAAATATTATATCAAAGGACCAAGGTGGGTAGAGTTTGCTCGCATTGACAATAAGCTACAAGAAGGAGATATGGTTCGGATTTTTGGGCTGAGATGTCTAAGTTGTGAGGAGTTTAGAGGCTTCATGATGAAAACATACATTAAATTTTAGGCTCTCGATCGACTAAATAATTTGGTCTCTGTATAATTAGTTTGTGTCTTCGACAGATTGGGTGTCTCGTAGGTGCAATGTTTTGGCTCATAGGTTGGCAGGTTGGGCTACTTCTTGTAATGTTTCTGGTTTTGTTCTGCTTTCTAGTTTACCCGAGCATATCCGAGGTTGTGATATGTTTCATGCTCTTTAGTTCGGTTTTTTAATATATGCGAGGTTATTTGGCAAAAAAAAAACAAAACAAAAGAGGACACCAGAACAGATGCTAGGAGATCATCAAATCTTTTGTCAGCATTAACCAACCATCTCCACTTCCGAAGGTTTGTCTTCTTGACCAATTAATGAGCCAATGATGCTAGGAGATCATCAAATCTTAGAGGAGAATGCCGAACCATATTCTGGAACACAACCTGCAAGTCTAGACACCTAAAAGATGACAAGAGTAAGCCTTTTTAACGGACATAACTTCGCAATGGTGTGGAACGATCACAAAAAACTTTAAGGCAGGTTAGATGGAAAGAAGAGAGGAGATGTCGTTTCCAGAGCAATTTATAGTTGCTACTCCCAGTACTGTTATTTGGGTTGTGGATGGCATTGTATGTGCACATATCTTGCATAAATAGCTAGTGTCTTTCATTCCGTGAAGGAGATAGGCAAGCTTAACAGGCCGACAACAGCAACATGACCTTCCCTTTGCATCCAGCAGTGCGGGCTCCCTTAACCTACCTCACAAAAGGGGCAGTCATAAAGAGTCTTAAAACTACTCTTATTACCACATTATGGCTTCTCCTTTGCCAATGCAAGAACTTCAGCTTCAGGGAGATGAATGTCAAGTATCTACTAACCTTGGAGTTACTATCTGCAAAAGCACGTGCTCAATTGGACTTGCCAAGATATATATTTTAAATCAGCCCTCGCAAGTCGCAAGCTTTCCATCCACAAAACTCAATCCTCCTTCACTAATAGCAAACCGCAGAAGATTTCCAGGATGCAACCCTGACTGAAAATTGGACAACTTTAAAATACATGTCCTAGGAGCTGACTTGTTAAACTAAAATAATGAGGAAAATGATACGGAGGCGAGGTGAGGGATCTGATATTCAGCTAATTACGATTAAGGCATTGCCTATTGGGTGTTTGGCGTTGTGGCTGACAGCTGCACGTGATACTCCTTTTAAGGAGAGTCACTCTACCCTACCCTGCCCCACCACCAAATTGTGTTCCGTAACTTTTGTGTAGAGGTGTAACCTACCTCAGATTTATATTTAAATAAAAAAAATAGTAAGCTCAGATATATATGACTTAGAAAAAAAAACAAAGCTTTCATACATGGACAATAAGGGTGAGCATTTTATAATAAGGAAACCGGAATTTTATAGTTCGGTACTGGAATATAAACTCATTTTAGCAATTATTTAGAATCGGAACCGTAATTGAAAATTCCGGCGTAAATGTTTGAATTTTTTTTTCTAAATTTTTTTAAAATAAAAAATTTTAGAACTCAAACGATGTCGTTTGAACCCTGGATAAAAAAAAAAGACAAACGTTAACGACTTAACTTGACCTGGGTCAAAACGACTCAGGTCACACGACGAACACTGAACACAGAAGTTCAGAACACACGCAGCTCTGCTGCCCTAAGCTCCTAACTTCGGACTTCCCTTCCCAGCCGCCAGCGACAGGCAACAACCCCCCACCACGGCCTCCATCCCTCCCAGCGTCCCTCACGAAATCTCCTTCTCTCTCTTTCTCACACACACCTTTCTCAGATCTTTGTCGACCCTCCCGACATCTCTCATTCTCTCTCTCTCTCTCTCGGTGTGTAGCTGCCATCAAGTGGGCGAATCTCTCAACAATATGCTATTGGAACATCTGTTATAATCTATTGGCCCTCGAAAGGTACATCCCACTACCTTATTTGTCATCTGCTTCTGATATGGTACTTTCATGCTTTCTGGAGTGATCATGAGAAGTAAAACATTATTATATTATGTAAAGGACTCTAAACTCGTAATTATTAATCTAAATTAAGTTCTGAAAATGAGTGTTGATAACTTATTCTACTCCTTGCCTTACTTCATGCCTAATTCTAGAACTAGAGTATTCTTGTTGTTGCTTACTGTGACGGATAGTTCAGGATCACTTTATGTTGCAGGTTGATAAATTGAAGATATTATCTGAATCTCTTGTTTAACTCTTCCTCCAAAGCTGAGACATGCATTTTAGACATAGGCGGAGGGAGGGGGCGAACCGGGGCCATTGCCCCGGTTGCTCCCCCCAAATTTTTTTTTTTACATGCATTTTTTTTTATTTTTTATTTTTTTTATTAGGTTTGCCCCCCTTAGCCAAATAAAAATTATGCTTGCCCCCTTGTCTGCCTAGATTAATCAGCCTGCCCCCCTTAAAACCCAAGCAGCCCAATACCTCAAAATCAAATTAAAAGAATAAGCAGAGAGATATTTATTTATGTCAAAACTTGAAATCTTACATTAACTTGTCGACGTTGTCGTGAATTTTGCGACGAATATTTCATATACTTCTCCTGAGTCCTGATAATCGTTGTGTGTTGTAATCATTGAAATAGATGTTTTCACTATTCTAGTATTGCTTTTTTTTTTTGTTCTTTTGCCTTTTATGTTGGACTTGGTTGAGAATTTGGATATCGCAAATACTGAGAAAGGGGGTGGTGTGCTCTTGTTGGATAAGTGATAATTCAATTATTCAAGTGTGCTGCGTGTCCATCTTTACTACTAGAGAATCAGTGGTTATATCATTTTATTGTCACTATCATCATCTAATTTTACATGTCTGACTTCTCCACAATTTATGAAAATCCAAAGTTGAAGTAAGACTCATTTTCATCTATCTTTTGTTTGTTTAGGTCTGATTTTTCATAGCCCATGAGATTAACTTGTTTTTAATTGTCTTTCTCTAAAGGTGAAACTTCTTTTCCATTGTAATTTGTGACGTTTGGATCAAGTTATAAATCTATTTCTTCAAAATTTAGCCAGGTAATGGGCACTTTGAACTACGATTTTTCTGTTTTCTCATTTTGTAAGGGGAGTAGAATAGTTATTTGGATGTTAAAATTGAACTTTTTGTCCAATTTTTTTTTCTATTATCATTTACCAAGTATGTATTTCCTCCTTGCAATTTCGGGTTATTTTATCGTTGATAGAGATTCCACTCTTGAGAAGCCCGTGTTCAATAGTACTGTCACACTAAAAAAAACTATAGCAAGGGTGAGAAATATTTTTATGTCATTGGAACCTGGATTCTTTTTGAACTTTGGATAATTTGGATACTTTTTCCAATATGCTTCGTTTTGCTATTGTTTCTTTCAAGAATAATAGAAATACAGTAATTGTTTATTTTTCTCATTTATGTGTTATGTTTTCTTTTTACATATCCCAACAAATTAAGCAGGACTTATTGAGCATAGGGCACATCCTTTCTAGCAACAAAAATAAGTACTTCATTTATGGAAGTAAAAAATTATATTGCTGAAAATATTTTATTTCATTTATGTGTTTTGTTTTACAAAGAATATATATATATATATATATATATATATATATATATATATATATATATATCTTTTGTGTTGTGTGATTAGTTGGTGCTCTATTGGTGTCTTGAACAACAAGAATTTAATTTTTAATGTCACCTCTCAGTATCAGCAAATAATACGGTACGTGTATTTCAATATTTTTAGTGTTCTTAGTCTTTAATTTTTTTTATTTATACTCTTAAGACTTTTTTTGCATTAAGTAGTAAAAATTTTTTTTTTTTTTTTCCTTAAAAAGTTTGCCCCCCATTAATTGGGTTTCTGGCTCCGCCACTGATTTTAGATCACAGGTATAGAATAATATTTCAGGACTGGTTGTGTGTATTTGTGTACTTGTGTTCAAGTTTGCATACCTACGATTTTTCATGTGTCCATGGCTAAACATGCTTGAATGTGCATGCATGGATGCATTAACTTTCAACATGGTTTGGATATATTCTTTCTAGAACAAGGGATGCCCATCATTTTGATAACATAATAAAGGGGAAATATTATCATCATTTTGGGTTTTGTTTTGCCTCTTGAATCCCATCCGACAATAGCTTTTTCTAGGTTAAAACATATCTCCTGCATATCACATTAAAATAGTAACTGTGCCACGATGTCCCGATCAGAAATACAGTCCAGTTTCTGGTAATATTGAGACTTGAGGTGCATTATAATCCAGTTGGAAGCGGCCTCTGTGAGGAGGGAATCTCTGTACAAAACACCTTGATGGCATCTCTTTTTTTCCAAGAGTGTTGAATTTTGATATTTTGTTGTAGTGGAAGATGAATTCTCCTAAGTATCAAGTTCTTTCTCGCATTGCAAAAGATATGTTGGCTATCTCAATTACTATCGTGTCATCTGAGTCCGCTTTTAACACTTCGGGTCGAGTAATGGATGTTTTTCGCTCTTCCTTGGCGCCTTGTACTGTGGAGGGCCTCATATGTGCACAAAATTGGTTGCATGTTGCTCCTAAACTTGAAGAAGAAGATAACGACATAGATGGTGGAGATGATCCCTTGAGTTACAAACTAGATATGGGTATACTTTTTATTTTGTTAAAATCTTTTGATTTGTTAAGTGATTATTTGGTTTTCTTTGTATTTATCTTATAATTGTTTTGTTTTGTTTTTCTTTTGTAGATATGCCAAGTTTGAAGGCGCAAGTTGGACAAGCAGGAGTACCAATACCATGATTATGAGATTTATAGATATATTTTTTACAAACTGGTTTAAAGTTCTCTCTTTTGATTATTTATGCACGTATTTTACACCTCAACGTCACTGTCAATGGTCAATTTGTTTTATTTGCTAGTAGACCGTTACTCTTTGAAATAGCAAAAGATCACTTTTTTGGTTAAAATTCCAAATTGACATCATGGTTAATATTCTTGGCTGATTTGTTAATGTCTACCTAGTTTAGTCAGCAGTTAACCTTTTATACTTTATTATTAAACGTTTTTACGGTTATGAGAAGTGAGAACCGAAACATATTCCAACAACTAGTTTAGTCAGCAGTACTGGATCCTTTGAGACAAGCTTCTGCTGAGCTTCAAGTGTTGGAGGTAAAGTGATCTAGTGAGTATTGTTTTTTTGCCCTAGGCACGTAATCTAGTGAGAGTTTGGTACATAATCTTGAGAGCCATGCATGATCTCATATGCTGTAATTAAAAATCTGCAAGGATCATCTTTGTTAAAATTCCTTTTGTCTAGCCTTGCCGGGATTATGTAGATTAGGCAGAGGTGGTGAGTTTTTAATTAGTACTTTGCAATATATTAGCGGTTAATGAGTTTTTGGGGAGTTGAATGCTCCATTGAATTTTTTTGCCCGCTTGGATGTTGAACTACGTACTGATTTATGCAAAGGAATATTGTTTTTTAGGGAATTGCTATATCCTAGATTCGATTTAAATTTCTTGCCCAAAAAAATATATTCCATACTTGTAAAGCATCTTTTATGATTACATGTTTATGTGCAGACAAAAAACTCTTGGCCAACACTCTAATTGCTCAAAGGTTGAAGCTATATTAAAACCAGTGAAGAACAAAACATGGCTGGTTGAATGAGATCCAACAGAGATAACTACTACTGTTCTTGTTACTGGATTACCTACATTTGCTCACTAATTTAGTTTAGTTTATTTCGTGTAATTATGTAATTTTTTTCCTTTGATGTCTTGATGATAAAATGATATGTTTTTAATGTTATTATGAAACTGCTGCTAATAGGGGAAAAACAGAAAAAATAAAACAAAACAAAAGATCCCAAATTCGGCCCAAAATGCTTAAAAAACAATTTGGACCAAAGTCAAAACTGGGCCTCCATGCCCAGAAATGGAACCGAAATTTTCCAGATTCCGTTTCCATTCCGGTGAATTTCATAATGGAACCGGAATGGAATTTCCTATTCCGATGATTACTAGAACTTCCATTCGTTCCGGTACTCACCCTTAATAGACCACCCTGATTATTGGGTTCCTTTTGGACACTGATTAATTTGCTTGAGGTTATATGTCGAGACCCCCACCGGCTACCAACATCCCAATCACAGTTGAGATGTATTCCAATTACGAGTTGTTTTGTGAACTAGGTTTTGATACATATAAACGAGTTTCCGGATATATATCTGCAGACGATTTTCATATCTTGGGGAGAAGTACAACTCAAATTATTAAAGTAATTTTAAACAGCGATGTCAATCTTTGACACATTGAATTTAAAAATTACTAAATTTTATCAATTTACGCATCTAAAAAAGATCTAATCATCAAACTTGTGCCATGTATGTTATAAAATGAGTCATGTACGTGACACGATTTTGACCGTCAAATTTTATTTTAGGGCACAATTTTATTAATTGTAAACGTTAAGAGTGTTGTGATTATTAATTTTGATCCCTATTTAAAATTTTATTGATAACTAAAGAGTTCAAAGTAAGTTTTACATCATTTTTTTAGCTATTGCAAATGTATGTTTTGAAATTTTCTCCTAGCGACAAAGAGAAGAATTGGAAATTAACAGGAAATCGTGTAAAAAGAAATATTTCGAATCACTACTATTTGACCTAACCTATAAGACACACTTGTATAAAGAATGAGATTAAGGAATAACTTTATCTGAAGGGTGTCTGAGTGATGCATTTGATCCTGTCTCACTGACTTCACCGGCGCTGGATCTCCTTCTTATGAGATTTTTCCAAGAAAAACTTCTGAAGCAACTCACATCTCAGATTTAAGTTAGACTTCCTTTCTTTTTGTTGTCGCCATCTTTAGATATATTGCTTCTGATTAGCATACACACTGAAGCGGCTTCCGATTAGCATACACACTGAAGCAACTTACATAAAAGCGGCTTCTGATTAGCATACACACTGAAGCAACTTTTTCTCATTGATGATAAATTATATAAGTGACAAGTTTTATATTGACAACTTACGAGGTTAAACTGAAATTTAGAAAAATTTCACTTTTAATCTCTAGGTTTTAATCCCTTTTTACGAAAATATCATTAAGTTTCAAAAATACAAATTTCACTCCCTCCAGTTTCTATCCCTCTATAAAAAAAAAAAATCCTTCTCCGTCATTCATCTATTAACTTCCCTAACAGCAGAGCACACACGTAAGCAAGCATTATGTCCTCAGCTCATTCATCAAGTCCGCAGCAGCAGCAGCAACCAAAATCCAAGTTTGTTATTCCCTCTGTTCTTCTTCCTGGTCTCTCTCTGAGTGGAAATACAATGAAAGGGAACAAAAAAAAACACTCTCTATCTCTCCACTCACTCTCTCGCTCGCTGACCTGTGATTTCCCAACCAGTCGAGGTATGTTCACCTCTTTTTCTATGTTGGTTTCTCTCTCTCTTTCCACGATCTGATTTCAGCATGTATACTGTTATTTGATCCTTCTCATTGTGTTCAACTTTGTATTGGTCCTCGTTCTGCAGGTCTTTGTACAAGTACAACCCCAAAACAAAGTTATCTTTAGTTGGGGCAAATACTCTCGGATTGCCATGCAGGAACAATTCCTGCAATACATATGTGGCTCACAGGCAAATACTGAAAATACATGAATATGAACTGCCCGCTAGATCCAAAAAAAGAATGCTCTGGCTATGACTGCCATCAACAGATGTGTCATGGATAGGAGATAGCTGCTGTTTGGAACTACAAATGACAGAAGCCTTTGGGGGAGTGGAAGCCCAAGGAATGAACCTCCTTTCATTATCACCTTCTGTCAGCATCAACCAACCATCTCCACTTCCGAAGGTTTGTCTTCTTGATCAACTGATGAGCCAATAGATGCTACGAGATCATCAAATCGTAGAGGAGAATGCCGAGCCATATGCTGGAACACAACCTGCAAGTTTAGACACCAAAAAGATGACAAGAGTAAGCTTTTTTAACCTACCTCACAAAAGGGGCAGCCATAAAGAGTCTTAAAACTACTCTTATTACCACATTATGGCTTCTCCTTTGCCAGTGCAAGAAATTCAGCTTCAGGGAGATGAATGTCAAGTATCTACTAACCTTGGAGTAACTATCTGCAAAAGCACGTGCTCGATTGGACTTGCCAAGATATTTTAAATCAGCCCTCGAAAGCTTTCCATCCACAAAACTCAATCCTCCTTCACTAATAGCAAACCGCAGAAGATTTCCAGGATGCAACCCTGACTGAAAATTGGACAAACTTAAAATACATGTCCTAGGAGCTGACTTGTTAAACTAAAATAATGAGGAAATGATATGGAGGCTAGGTATGTTGGCACTCAGCAAAATAAAGCAATTTCCTGGGTACGCCTGTATAAAGTGATGCAGTCTATTTCTACTATGCATCAGAACCACTTAGTAGGTATAGACAGTCATTTGAAGTAGATGACACCAAACTCACCAACCAATTCACCAAGCAGACTAATTATTTTGGAGTATCAAGCTAAACAAACCTTTTGCACAAAGCCCTCATCCAAGAAGCCAAATACCACAGGAGGCTCATCCGATGTAGTCAAGTTCCCATTATCTTGTAGCTCCAGTACCACCTTGATCAAAATAAGTAAATAACTAAAAATTAGATAATCACAATGTATGTCTATAGTACTATTTACAGGTGTCAAAAAACTTGAAATGACATTTAACATGTCAAAAGGCTTTAGGAAGAAAATGTAATGAATTTGTCGACCTTGAAATCTAATTTTCTAAGGTTGAAAAATTACGCCAGGTATATAATACGAAACATGCGATAGAAAAAAATATATGTCAGGGGTTTAATAACAAATGAAAAAATGATAGCGAACGATAAAGGGAATGCAGAATTTAAGTTATGTAGAACACTCTCAAGGCGCAAGTTTTGAGCGTAAACAACACTGCAAGAGGTGTACCATAAGAAATAAATGCACACTTTAAACTATTCCATGTCTGGCATCCTGATACCAGTGTTGTAAACGATACAGAAATCTATGTCCAACCTTCAAAAGCTCCACTATAAATTGCAATTCACTAGGATACAACTCAGTGAAAAGTTACCTGTTGTTGGCTTGGAATCTGTCCTTTACTATCTGTGTCAATGACATATTGACTACAGTTCTCATCCTTTCACACCAGTGCTAGCGGTGTATTTCCAGTCTGATAATGTGCATGCCTAACAAATAAGAATGAAGATGACATTAGGAAGGACAAATGAAAATGAAACTTTTTTGCTCGGTAATAATCTAACCACACATGGTGGGATATAATCCCTTGACCTCAAACCACAACGCAGCATTAAGCCCAAAGGAATCATTGAATCGTAACAGATCAAACAAATACCAATAGGTTCCATGATCTGACACCTCTTAATTTATAGACACTTTTCACAATTGAAATGAGCAAAAAGAATGTGACCCACACAGTAAGTGACAGGATATGCATTGATGCTACAAATGTGCTTCCTTACACATGGTCTGTCACACATAAATAATGCAAATTAAAGCCAGAAGTTTTATCTTACAGTCACTAGCCATCCTACTCCTCCAAAGCAATAAAGTACGAAAAATGAGGACACCAGAACAGAGAATACAATTGTGGACAAGGTTCAACAATTTGGATGCTATCCACTATAACACCCAGAGAAGAACAACTTATCTTCCAATCCAGGCTCAAAACAAACCCCAATATGTATCAGCAACCTAGGATAGCAAATATTTTTCAAAACAAGGACTCTGACACAACAAGATACTATATATATTCCCCACCAATGCCCTAGGTATTCCTAAAGCTTCTCATGCAGGTCGCGCAGCAATTTAGGAAGCACAGACTAAAGTTTGCAATTGTAATCCACTCATGGGGTATGGACTGATCTCAAGCACAAACTGCACAAAACTACGTCACTTCTCATGGATTATGGCCAGATAATAAAAAATGGAAATCTTCCAAAGATATAAGCAACATTGCAAAAGAGTATCATACATCACCATGGACCAATAAATTATACATACAGATTTCTCAGCCAATGCAACATTAAACATTCAAAGCATTTAGCATCGGACACCCTATCAAGGTCAAGGATTTTACTTGTTATAAAATATCAAGCCATCCTTGACATAAGGGCCTGCTCCCGTATAAGCTGCAGACAGACCAGCCTGGTCACAGTTGTACACTGGAACCAGACAAAACCTGTAGCGATGATAGTATGAAGGTTGGTCACAAGCACCAGTCTCGGCAAGCTTAGAATTCAACCAAAAGAACCTGGACTCTGCTGTGCAGTCATAGAGTGAGTAACCGCGCCAGCAAACCATGTCGATCACGTAGTATGTCTGATCCGACTGCAAGTCACAATCCCAATTTTACCACAAAAAATTCACAAAACAGATATGCATTGTTTAAAGGGCCTGGTACTCTCCAACATGCAATATCAAGGTCTAAAAGACCGCATATTTATCATAGCTACCTCGTGAAAGATGCCGTCGAGAATGGAATATGATTGAGCAGAGCCTGAAGCATCTCTGGTCCTAGCTCCGTTGGGGAGAGCAGATGGGAAACGGTTTAGAATAGAACCATTCCGTAGCCTGCTAACTGTGGTACTGTTAGTCGAAACGACAAAGCATCGCTTCCCAGCCGGCCTTGCAAATACATACCAACCCCCAAAACCAGTACTAAGTTTACTCATGGTATTAAGGGAAAATATTTGAATTGATAGGAAAGAATAAGAGACAGAGAGAGTGGGAACCAGTCTTGAGCGAGTTGATCAGGGACGTCGATCATCCACTCGGGAAGCATAAGCTGTCCAGCGAAGTAGCGAACCATTTCCGAGCTTGCGAGCCTTTGGGTTTCGAGGCCTGTCGAATATCGAACTCACTGGGAATTCGGCTAAGGATTCGAGTTCCAGTTCGGGCTCGGATGCGGATTCGGCTTGTGGGGGACTGGAGGTATAGGAGGGTGGAGGCTAAGCAGCGGGCATGTTGCTGGGCATCGCGCCGAAGATCATGAGGAGCCATTTTCGAGTTCGAGTTCCAGTTCGGGCTCGGATGCGGATTCGGCTTGTGGTCGGAGATTGCAGGTCGTTTGAATGGCCGCCGAAGATCATGAGGAGCCATTTTCTTGCTCCGTCCACTTACTCTCAAGAAATTAGCCGTCTGGCCTCACTACCAATTTATGAACTTCAAAAAGGCCAACCGTCGTCGTAAGGCCTTTCCAAAATTTCCCCCATTCTCGTTGTGACTTGTGAGGCAGCTATATATTAACGGACTGTAAAGACAATAACTTATCGACGTAGTATATTTTTTGGTAACACCCCCATGACTTTTCTTTAACCAAAAGAACTTGCAAAGACGCGTTTGCAATTTGTTAAGAATTAAGCTCAGTATCTAACCGTTGACACGTGTATTCTCTGCCAAATGTGTGGAATATAGACGACGTCGTATCAGGGCGAAGCCGCTAAATTAAAAACGGACCGCAGAAGCTAGCAAGTAGGAGCGTTTCTGTTCTGGAAAATTGGCCTAGAGGTTTTCGAAATTAGAAGAAAGAAGTCAGTTCCGGTGTTTTGGAGAATGGAGGGCAGTCTGTGGGGTCATTTGCCGCTGTTGGTGAGGTCGAATTCGAAGGAGTCGGTGGAATATATTCTCCAAACCCTTTGGAGGACCCGAAAGACCGGCCTCGACTCCGGCGACCGCCTCGTCATCCGCGAAATGCTCCAGCTTCAGCACGACTCCGACCTCGACCCTGTAATCTCACTCTATTTACTCCTAACACGAACGCATATTACAAATTGATGGAATTTTTCTTATAAGATTTGGGGGCTTATTTAAAGGATTTGAGTTGTATTATATATTTCTGACTTTTCCACATTGCAGCTCTTGGTATGCCTTCGCATGTTGATCCGTAGGTGTGTTTACGAGAATGTCAGCAAGGACGACATTCAAAAACTGTTTCCCAGTGAAGTATTGCCTGAACTTCAAAGACTGTTGACGCTTCTGCTGCAAAAGTTTCAACGAGAATGGCAGCAAGATTTACTCAAGGACCAGGTCAGAACTTCTATTATCGTATACACAGCCTCGTTCATCCCGGAAATATCTTGTTGAATTCTATCAATTAACTACTATTCATGTACTTTCGCTCATGTGGGTGCCACACTCTGAGTCTACCACGTTAAATTTTTAGTTTTTGTGAGAGAAGCTTTGGGACTGGCTGCTCTGAAATCCTATGATGAATTACTACTTATCCTTATAGCAGCCTAATTGATAAAAAGAAAAATGTTGAAATTTCTCTCAACCATCGTGTATCCGCACATAAATTTCTCAGCTTTACTTAAGAATGAACCATATTTAGGTTACTTTGCCACGGGTGAAGGCAATGACATGGAATATGGCAAATCAGCAGGACACAGAATCGGCAGACCCTATGGCGGTTATCAACTTGAAGGTATATAATGATTATCTCTTACTTCTGAATTTTTACTGGTGAAAACCACGTAGGATGAATGCCCTTGTGGTTTGGACTGGCTAATTCCATAACAGAGGAAGAGAAATAGACCTAGATAGAGACGCCCTAGAAGTATAGCACATGCTTATTGACTGTAACTACTCTTTTGTACAGCTTCAAAATGATGCACAGTCTCACCCGGGAGAATTGGATGTGAAGTTCCAATTAGCTAAAGATACTCTAGAGACAATGCTGAGCTCCATGCACTGTATAAGGGACCAGTTGATTAACACAGTAGGTGTCGTCCTTGAATTTTGCTTCTCCATTCCAACATGTGTACAAAGTATAAAGATGGTTGTCTAAATATGTCCTATCGTCTTCTTTTCAGGATGACACCTCAAACAGGCATTCATCCCAAGAAACCAATATGGTGTGATGTACAATAGCAGTTGGATGCTGCTATATGGTTTGGCCTCACTATTTTCGTCTTATTTTAGATCTCAATATATATGCAGTTTGGAAATAAAGGTTGTTTGATCAGTTGAAAGATGTAAACTTTGTTTCTTTTTGCCTTTTCTTTCTCTTTGTTTCTACTAGAAATTTTTCCCATATGGAGAATGAGGAAAAAAAAGTGTAATATATCAACAATATATTGGAAAGCAAAGGTTCACTGGCAAATGCTGTAATTTATCAGCACCTAAATGGCAAAAAGAAGAAGACCAAGAATAGAAGAGGAATTTAACTATTGATAATATGCATAGACTATATGGTTATGCTTTTTGCTTGTACTTCTAGAGAAGAAAATTGAAAAGAAAACCACGTATAAATCATGTCAAGGTGCGGTAGTGATGGCAATGCAATTTAATAGTGCTGGTGGTCATTGTTGAGAAGTGAGGAAAAGTTAACTGTTTGTCCCGGAAGAAACCTGATGTATTTCACCAATAATTCATGGGACGAAACAGCTTTGTGCTAGTAACTATGCTTGCTTGCTTAGACCAGTTGTTGTGGTGATGCAGATTAAGGAAATGGATATTGATCGAGCACGTCCTTTGAGCTACTCAAGAAAGGTGGATCCACATCAAATCTGCAAGTCTCCAGCACCACTGTAGTGTATCTCCAAGTTGAAAGATGAACAATGTATGTGTACGGTAAAGCAGGTTTACATTAGACACTTAAAACAATGTAATTACTCAAAATACCACTGGGGTTCTTCAATTCTTTGTGACAAATTTCCATTGAAATTTATATGTCAACATCCTGAGGAAGTTACCTGTCTCTTTCACAGACCTCATATTTACAAATGAGAGTTCTGGTGGCTGATGGTGCCAGCTTGACTCTTTTCAAGTTCTTTTGAATGTAGTAGTATTCAAATGTTAGGCGAACATTGACTTCTCCGAACTTTCTAAGGCACGCTTTTTGCTTCAGAAAATACCATTACTCGCCCGTGTGCTGTAATTCCCATGGAGAAGAAGGCCATTCCCAAATAGGATCCCGAAGCTTCTGGCAACCACTTCCAGTGGAGGGAATGTCTTGAGTCTACAGAATTTCGACTTGTAATGATTTGAGTTTATCTCCACTGTCAGAAGTGACAAATTTCTCATATTGCTGTCCTTCTCGACTGTATAGGTAGATGGTGATGCCTGTGATGCTGTTTCTATCATCTGTTGTTAGGAGCATTTCATTTCTTCAGCAAGAAAAAAAAACCAAATTTGTTTTGTTTTTTGGCGGAAAACCAAAATTGTTGGCAGCTTATGCGCTGTTCCTTTTCCAAAAAGTGAGGCGCTGGAACCTACATATCTGCCCATGAGACAACTCAGACAAGTGACAACCCATAATTGTCCCCAGAAAGACAAGTTTATTTTAGGAAATAGGAAGAAAAAAAAAACCCTGATTTTCTGCTATTTTTAAAAGGAAAGTTTACAGAGTAACAGAAGTTGAGTATATGATACGGAGAGAAATACCCATAGAGAAATCTGATTCAAAAGGATAGAGAAGGCTGAGTACGAAAGTGGCGGTCGTCTCCAGCGTTCTCCGGTTATTGTTGGCCGGCACGTGGTCCCTCACGAGCGGGCGCGTGTCTCACACGCGCTCGCTCCCTTTTTGGATCTGTTGTAGTGGTTCTTGGTGGTATCTCGGGGCTTTGTTTTCTAGCCGGATTATGGCCGGCCAACGACTTTTCTTTAGTCTGTCTTGTTGTGTTTTCCCTGTGTATTTGCTTTTCATTTCATTGAGATTTTGTTGTGGACCTTGTTGTCCTTTGTTGTTGGTGTGGATGCTCTCTCGAGGAAGTGGGAGTGCGGTGCGTGACTACTCATTCCTCCTGCGACCGCCACTTTCGGCAGAGTTTCTTTCAGGTCTTTGGACCCGCTTCGAATTCACGGTCCTTTGGGACCGTCATGTTGAGGCCTTTATGGCCAGTTGGAATCCGACCTTTATGGCCCCTCGATGTATAGCCCGTAGGGCTTTGTATGATGTTGTAATGGGCTTTATGCTCAGGTTCTTTGTATCCGGCCTCGAAGGTTGTCTGTATCGACAGCATGTTTGTACGTTTTTCCCGTAAAATAAATTTCACAATTGCTTAGAAAAAAAAAAGTTGCTTTCTTTTTACTTATTTTGTCTTAAATATCTGCTTTCTTTTTACTTATTTTTATGGAACAAATTAACACACGTTCACACCAACTGGTTATGCATTGAGTCAGCCCCAAGTTCTTGATCCTTTTTTGTGTTCCCACAGTGATAGGTGATGCAAACAATTTGACAAATGTGGTGTTGTGGGGATAGTCTTTCAAGAAGCAACAGCTGACTAGAAAAATCTGCTTACGAAATCCCTCTCTAATTTTCTGGTATATGAATTGGTCAGCTGATATGACTAAATGAGTTATTTTCCTATGGTCATTGAATTTGAATAATTTACCGTGAAAATCAAATATTGTTTGGGATAAATATACTTTGCATCCTAGATTCTTGATACTTCGTACCCTAATTTATTATTTTTTTTCATATTGCACATATTTGAGACACTTTGCACTGTCGATTTGAATGAAAATTAAATTTTTTAGCACGCAAAATAACATATTTATTCCGATAGTTTTAACAGAAAGTGAAAAATATTTGAAATTAATAGTTAATTAGTGCAATATCAAAAACATAAATTTTGAAGTGCAAAGTGCCACGATAGTATACAAGTACCTTTTTTTCTTTGGTAATTTAGGAAAACCGGGGAAAGGGGAAGACAACCACGTCGGATATAGGCGTAAGACAAACAAGTAGACGTACAACGGTCAACTCACACATCTTTCAAAAGGGCCTATCCTTTGAAGGAAAAGTGTCAACTTATAAGTCTACAAGTTTGCCAATACCCGCCTATGTGGGACTTTCTTTTTCTTTGGTAATTTGGGGAAACCGGGGAAAGGGGAAGACAACCACGTCGGGTATAGGCGTAAGACAAACAAGTAGAAGTACAACGGTCAACCCACACATCCTTCAAAAGGGTCTATCCTTTGAAAGATGAGTGTCAACTTATAAGTATACAACTTATAAGCCTACCCTTTTGAAGGATGTGTGAGTTAACCGTTGTACGTCTACTTGTTTGTCTTACGCCTATACCCGACGTGGTTGCCTTCTCCTTTCCCCGGTTTCCCCAAATTACCAAAGAAAAATAAAGTCTTACATAGGGCGGGTATTGACAAACTTGTAGACTTATAAGTTGGCACTCCTCCTTCAAAGGATAACTTTAAAGGATAGGCCCTTTTGAAGAATGTGTGGGTTGACCATTGTACGTCTACTTGTTTGTCTTACGCCTATACCCGACGTGGTTGTCTTCACCTTTCCCCGGTTTCCCCAAATTACCAAAGAAAAAGAAAGTCCCACATAGGGCGGGTATTGGCAAACTTGTAGACTTATAAGTTGACACTCCTCCTTTAAAGGATAGACCATTTTGAAGGATGTGTGAGTTGATCGATGTACGTCTACTTGTTTGTCTTACGCCTATACCCGACGTGGTTGTCTTCCCCTTTCCCCGGTTTCCCCAAATTACCAAAGAAAAAGAAAGTCCCACATATGGCAGGTATTGGCAAACTTGTAGACTTATAAGTTGACACTCCTCCTTCAAAGGATAGACCCTTTCGAATGATGTGTGAGTTGACCGTTGTACGTCTACTTGTTTGTCTTACGCCTATACCGGACGTGGTTGTCTTCCCCTTTCTCCAGTTTCCCCAAATTACCAAAGGAAAAGTATACAAGTACCTTTACTATGCCTAATTGTGCGTGAAAAAAAGGAAAGTAAAAGATTCCTCATTCCTTTCCTCGACCATGTGTTTTTCTTGAAAACGAGTAAGGCATCTAAGCTACCAAAAACAAAGGGGAAAATTTGGTAATATGGTCAGACTTTCCTTGTACCATCCCATATTTAGCTAAGCTAATGTTGCAAAAGGATTTGGATTCTATAAGCTTCTGCCAGTTGGGCACGCGGAAAAGGGGAATGTATCGGAACAAGCTCTTCGCTAGAAACTGAATTCTTTAGGCATGTGTTCAACCACCTTACCTTCTTTTTCTGTCAAATTTTCCTTATTTTTTGGTTGATTTCTATCTTATTTGGATAAATCTTCCTAATTATATTCCCTTTTTTTCTTTTTTCTTTTAATCTACCTAAGTATACTCAAAACATATCCATCCATACAAGAAACGCTTCGATGCTTCCAATGATTCATCTATGGACATTCACTTATCCAACCGCCTATCTCCAAAACTCCACAGCAACATGTAAGAAAGATATACTCCCGCATGTTCCTCCTCACGGTCCTGATTCCTTTTGTTGAAAACACAATTAACTTCCCAAGCAGCCGCCCGAAGACTTCCTGTTCATTTCCGTTGCTGCCCAAAAACCCGAACATTCTCTCTACCCACCCACCCTTTCTAAAACCCGAAAAACAAAAGGAAAAATGGCTTTCCTGTCCCCTACCCGGCCCTCTTTCCAAATTTCTGACCCATGAATTATCGACCCCAATCCGTCCTCACTCGCTTTCTCTCCGTCGGAGGCTCAAACCCTAAGAAATCCGAAGCCGGAAATGAACACAACCACGACTGGTATTAATACGGACGCCGGCGAGGACCGAGTCCTCGCCACGGCGCAGCAGATCGTGAAGAGCCTCAACACCCCGAAAGAGGTACGAGAGGACATGCTGTTGATCTTCTCCAGTTTCGATAACCGGCTCTCCAACATCACCAATCTGATCGACGGCGAGGATTCGAAGACCGTGGAGGACCGCTTCGATGCGGCTGAGAAGGTCATCCTCCGGTGGGACTTCAACTCCCTCGAAGCTTGCAGGCTCTCGCTTAACTGGGAGGACTCCCGCGATGAGGGTGACGAGTACTTGTCCGCCGTCGACGAAATTCTTAACCAGATGGAGGAGTTGTGCTTGAGGTCTGATACCGATATCGTGGACCGGGCAGAGACCGCGATCCAGCTGGCGATGTCCCGGCTCGAGGATGAGTTCCGCCACGTGATGATCCGCAACACGGTCCCGATCGACGCTGACCGCCTCTACGGCTCGATCCGCCGGACCTCGCTTTCATTCCCGCTCAACGACGGCGTAATCGACCCAGATTTTGACAGCTTCAGCGAGGACGACCGTAGCTCCAGCCATCAGTTCCACGAACGCGGAGCCAGCTTGGGCGACAACGCGTCCGTTGATTTGATCGATCCTAAAGCCGTTGACGAACTGAAAGAGATCGCCAACCGGATGCTTCGCTCCGGTTACGAGAAGGAGTGCGTTCAGGTCTATAGTAGCGTCCGACGCGACGCCTTGGATGAGTGTCTGGCAATTTTTGGGATCGAGAAGTTGAGCATTGAAGAGGTCCAGAGGATTGAGTGGAGCTCCTTGGACGAGAAGATGAAGAGATGGATTCAGGCTGTTAAGATTGTCGTTGATGTTATTCTCAGTGGCGAAAAAAATCTTTGTGATCAGATTTTCCATGGCGCGGACGACGCCAAAGAAATTTGCTACAACGAGACCGTAAAAGGTTGCGTGATGCAGCTTTTGAACTTCGGGGAGGCGGTTGCTATTGGGAGAAGGTCTCCTGAGAAGTTGTTCAGGATATTGGATATGTATGAGGCGATGGCAAACGCGTTGCCAGAGTTGGAGGCGATGGTCACCGATGATTTCGTGATTAGTGAGGCGAAAGGAGTGCTCGAGGGGTTGGGCGAGGCAGCCACTGCGACATTTGTGGAGTTTGAGAATGCGGTTCGAAGTGAGGCTTCAAAGAAACCGATGCAAAATGGTGATCTTCACCCCCTGACGCGCTATGTGATGAATTACGTGAAATTGATTGTGGTTTATAGCGATACCCTGAACTCCCTGTTAGAAACTGCGCAAGATGATGGGTGTGATGCTTCGCAAAATGAGAATGAGAGTGACGACTTCAAACTGTCTCCGTTAGCCCGCAGGTTGGTGTCGTTGATATCCTCCCTACAGGCCAATCTCGAGGAGAAATCGAGACTCTACGAGGACAGTGCGCTGCAATATATATTTCTCATAAACAATCTTCTGTACGTAGTACAGAGAGTGAAAGATTCAGATCTTCGGGAGCTTTTAGGTGATAATTGGGTTAAGAGGCGTCGTGGCCAGGTACGGCAATTTGGGACGAGTTATCTTAGGGCTGCCTGGAGCAAGGCATTGTCTTTTTTGAAGGATGAAGGGTTTGGTGGGACCTTAAGTAATGCTTCAAGGGTGGCTTTGAAGGAAAGATTTAAGAATTTCAATGCGTGCTTTGAGGATATCTATAGGGTTCAAACTGCTTGGAAGGTCCACGATCCTCAGCTTCGTGAAGAGCTTAGGATATCTGTATCCGAAAAGGTGCTTCCAGCGTACCGTGCATTTTTGGGGAGGTTTGGCAATCAAGTAGAGAGTGGAAGGCACACTGGGAAATACATAAAGTACACACCGGAGGATTTAGAGAGTTCTTTGTTGGATTTTTTTGAAGGATTCCCTCGAGTCCTGCACCACATGAGGAGAAAAAGTACATAGGATAAACAAGGACTCTTGTAACAGGTATGATCAAGGATTGGTTTACAGAGTGTTGGCCTGTTAAATGTAGCTCCATGATATGATGTTTATCTTTGTTGTATTAATGTTATGTCATTCATGTTTTCATGAACGTTATTGTAATAATTTATGTACATGTATTGTAGATTTGTAGTTTTTGTACGAGTGCACATTGTCACGGTTCATGTATTTTATTACCATGAATCAGAGTTTGGAGAAGTAACCTTGTGGCGATAGTTAATTTGGCACCCTATGAGCTGCTACTTCGTTGTGTACATCATAGTTTGCCATGTTCATCTTTTTTTATTAACTCGGTTCTTTGGAAGTCCATTGTGCTAAGTGGATGTTTGTGCTGTTAAACATGCACACAAAATATGAATGACAAAAACTCGAAGAAGTTGCTGCCCCACACTAATAGTACTATCTAGAACTTGATATTTGTTGAGATATGGAAGTTAAAGGCCTCAGTTATCTTGGTGTTTGTGGAAAAATTGTGTACTTTACGCGGTCAGGGATTAAGGCAGAGTGATATCCCTTCCCAAAGGGGGCTGATCATGAAGGAAGCTCATAGGATTACTGCACAACTTACAAGTGGGTGTGCACAGCTCGGCTAACCCTAGGAGGAACGTTTGAAAACCATGTCCTGATGTTTTTACTCCGCTAGGAAACATCATTTTAGGGATAGTTGATGGCGTCAGAAATTCGGTCTGCAGGAATTTCCATCTCCTGCTTGAAGTTTTTTATGGGAAAGGACATTTAGGCTTGCATATACCATTCAGTTGTTGAATTTGTTGATTAGTGTCTTGCCCGATTTTTGAAGTTGCTTAACAGATATTTGTTCTGTGAGATCCATTAAGTCTTTTCTCGTCTGGCAGTATTATTGAAGAACTCAAAAGTAAGGATTAGTATCCCGAAGAAACAAAACGAGATATGTTCATTAAAAATTATAGAAGGGTGAAAGACAAGAAAGAGATGGAGGAAAGTCTCTACAAGTTACAGGGAGCGCAGAGCATTGAGTGAGAAGTGAAAGTAGATCGCACCTCAGTCCCTTCCAGTTTCTTATTCTCTTCCCATTTTACTTATAGCAGAGAGAAGTAATAAATATGCAGAATTGCTCCTACTTTGTAGTGCGGATAGTGAGGTTATTTGGTTTCAAACAGGAGCTCTCTCTCTCTCTCTCTCTCTCTCTCTCTGTTTTGTGCAATTTACACAAGGTAGTCTGAATTGCACTTTGCTTTGTAAAGCTTGGAGATAGTCATCTACTCAAGTAAGAGGCAATCAACATGGAGGAAATTCAATCCTTTGAAATGATATAAAATTCATGGAGTCGAGGTGAAAGATTTTGCTTTGTGCTGTTGAAGTGATAAAATCCTGTTTGAATCGGAATTTCTTTAGTGATCAAATTATGAAACTAGTTCGGAGCCCCCATCGTCGCATCAGAATGTAGCTCAAAATATATGTAGCTTTGTACTCCAGCCCTTGCATACAATTGTTGGTTGTTCTGATTCAGTAGCTATGCAATTTTTTGGCTATTTCGCGTGGGAAACTATGGCGAACTTGTAAGATCGTCGCCTTTTTTTCTTGTGATTTAAGATTTTGAGGGCTTTCCTGTACGCAGTACGCCTTTTTTTTGGGGGGGGGGGGGGGGGGGGAGAAATGTGCTCTAACTTCCAAAGAGAAGCCAGATTTTTGGGGTACCATTCTACTAAAATGTTTCGATTACGTAGACGTAATTGTGTCAATTAAGTTACATAGAGTGCACGTAATGAGGCTTCTTCAGGTAGATATCATCATATCAAGTCGGCAATTTGCATCAAGAGAGAGATGGACTATACATACGCGATTGGAGCACAAAACCCTACGTTCTAAATGCTTTTAAGCATTTAAACAAGTGTGACCCAATGAGCAGTAGTCTTGCTGGTGCTACAGTGACGGATTCGCTTAAATAGTAGTTATGATTCAAATCAAACATTCTACGGTGTGAGTGCTCTTGTAATCACAATTAATAGGGTTAAGCTCGTTAGACCCCTTTTACTTAAAAAAGAAAACAAGTATGACCCAATAAAAAACTGGCTCTGTCCTCTGAACTGGTGAATATTATCTTAACATGTGTCTTAAGGCTGTGTTTGCGTCCTAAAATTTTACACACTTTAAAATTTTAACACAATAAAAAATTACAATATAATCTCTCTCTCCCCCATCAAATCACTACTATTCACTACAAAAAATATAAAAAATTACTTCTCTCTTCACTTTTTCACTAAACCCAATACCTAAAATTTTAACAACACTAAAATTTTACAACACAAACACACCCTTACTTGCTCCTCCTAATCCATTCATTACTTTAGGGGCCCATATAACCTGACAAAAGGGGGCCTCATATGCTGTATCTGGTGTCCAATTATTGCAAGGGCCAAGTTGACAGGCTCCAGAATATTTGCCTGGACTATTGCAGGGCCCCTGGACCCCCTCCCCTCTTTTGAAGCTGAGATTATTGCATTGTTCTATTGGGCGAAGGAACTTTTCCAAAGAGTGAATAAAGCAGCAATACCTATTTATATTTACTAAGCGGAGTTGCAATAGATTCATTTCCGGCATCCGTCTGTGAATGACAACAATCACACGCTGTGAGATGAAGTTTTACCAAGTTTTACAGCATGGAACACACCCGCTAGCTGTAGAAATGAGCATGGGATATCAAGATTAAAAAGCACAAAGGCTGATGATTTTTTTTTTTAAAAAAAAGATGTATTCATTAGCTTGTAATAATACAGAAAGCGCGCATGAAGGTCAGTGATGCAGGGAAAGGAACTATCCGAAAGGGGGTTAACTCAGTCAAACTGGAGGAGAAATAGTTACAGGAGCTTGACCATGATACAATAAACCCATTACACCAATCTCAAGAAACCAGGAAAGGACAACCGGTTGGGAGCAATTAGGATGTTATTCTTGATGCCTCTTAAACCCTGCTATTTTGGGGTAGCGGGAGAACACCATCAAAGAAATCGCCAAAGTAGCCATGGGGTTCGTGTACAAGCTTTGAGATGATGTCTCTGAGCGTGATCACTCCAGCCAGATTCCCATGATCATCAACGACATATGTCCGGTGGATCTTCTCGGAGTCAAGCAAGTTAATCAATTCCTTCATGGTGTTGTCCCTTTTGCACATAATCATGCCACTTCTAATTGGGGTGACCTTGTGATGCTTCTCTAAGTAGCTTCTAACAGCTGCCAGGAAGTTCTTTGCTGTGATAGATCTGTCATAACATGTCAGTCGAGTGCCATTGTAGTCAGCTTGATTGAAAACTTTGAATGGACCAGAGGTAGAAAAAACTTGGATCTAACTGGAAACCTCATTAAGATCTGTTATGCACAGTATGACAATAACTCAAATTTATACGCTTATCATGTATCTACGTGGAAGTAACCACACCTCAAAACAAACTATCTAACTGTGCCACCTTATTAAGAGATCATGCCAACCTTCAGATCACTTCTCTGATTTGGCAAACATGTTATCTGGGGAGGTCTGCCGGTGTTGTTGGTTTCCCATTGACCATAAATATTGCCCAGTTTTGTTGTTTATAAGACCCTTTAAAACTATACAACCAATTTTATTGGCAGGTTATCAGCAGTGAGGGAGGCAACAGAGCAGGTTGAATTTTATCCAATTTTACCCATCCCAGTGCCATAGCAAAACAGTGCCTCCAGAACTTCAAGAATCAGCCATAAGACATAACAAGTAACAAAAGAAGCACGACTTTGGAAATTAATTTGCCTACAAACCTGTAATCGTGATAGATCTCTGGTGCAATTAGCAAGAACTGGACATCTCTTAAGCTTATATTACCCACTGCCCTGCTACCACCGCTTTCGACAACTGGTATCCCTCCAATCCTCTTTTTCCTCATCAGCTTAAATGCCTGTAGCACTGGTTCATCCTCATAGACCTACAACAAAAAGTAAGCGCGTTAGAGAATTTATGAAGATGTAAAACGCACTTCTGGGCCAATCTTTCTATTGTGCACCACCGAACCTCAAGTTTCATGCCAATGAACATTTACAAGGGCTTAAATATTGTTGATAGAACATATTTTCTAGCAAATGAAGGTGAGCAACAAAACCCCTTGGTACCATTGCGGCATTTTGTAAGCCCAAGTACAATGAGATTGAAATTCCTTACAATTAATAAAACCTAATAGCATAAACAGTGACAATAATATCTTGAACATGAACATAGATCTAATGCAGCCAGACAGGAAGCCTTTACACCTAAGAACTCCTATGGGTACGGTTTACAAGCAAACAGATTTTGGCATTATGCACTGAGGATGCACACAACAAACATGGCATCCACAAAGTACAACTTCTAAAAAAACACACCTTGATAACACGATCAGGTGTCATCACAGGAAGGCCAAGCTCAGATAGTTTCTTGTTTCCCCAACTTTCAAACCACTGAAGCCCAGCACATTCAGCTAGCATGTGAACAACGGCAGATTGGGTGATGATGTTGTCGATTTTTCCTTCACCCGAATCAACCACAGGAATACTCTTCAATTTGTACTTTGAAAGCAGCAAGAGCATGGTCAGAAAAGAGTTGGATGTCTGCAAAGCAAGAAAAGGGGCCCATCGGAATGACCCAGAGATGTCTCGAACCTGAATGCTAAGAAGTTAACAAGTGCTTTCCAAAACACAAAAATGGGAGGGAAAAAAAGCTTAAACTACTTATAAAAGTCAGCAGTAGGACCTTTGTGTTCTTGTACAAGTCGGAAGAAATCAAATCTTCAAAAAAATTTCCTGAAGTTGCTGCAGCAGATTCAGGGCCTAGGAAACTAAGTTCAGAAGTAACTCCATTAACTGCTGCTGCAAGAGCTGTTCTACTGGCTGGACTCCTCGGAGATGGTGGTTCACACTGTCAAGAGTACAAGTTGTCATCTTTTCATTTTTTGAAATGTGAAGATAGCCAAGTCAGAACAATACATTCATCTTGAAGGAAAATCCTAAACATACCAATTGGGAGCATCTAAAGAAAAAATATTACGTCATTGGCATATCAAGAAGGAATAGTGGCCATCTTTGCCCTAAAGTGTAAAAAAAAATTCTTTAATACTTTAAAATAGACTTATTTACTGCAAAAATCAAAAGAAGCAGTGAGTATAAAATATACAGAACATCATCTTTACAGCTGCTAAGTCCCTCCTGAGGGAAAAATACTAGTCAACTTAGTCGAGTAATTCTATTTCTTTTTTCTTGAAAGTAAAGTAATTTTAGTTGTTCCATCTTTTAAGACACCAACATGTTGGAACATTTTATCGCTTTCTTATTCTTACATTTCTCAACAATTTAACAGAGCATAAGAGAACTCCAATTCTACGGGTTGGCTGGCATGCTAACCTGATGCAGAATCCAAACAACAATCCCCGCAAACTCAACGATGCCAATGTATCTGTCCATCCAACTAGCGTTCTCAGGGGCATCGACATCCAACACCGGAGCGCTAAGAATTCTATATTGGGCCAGAATTTGAACAGCTTCAGCTAGACTGGTGTCCGATTTTATCTCAATAACTGAAGGTAAAAATCATAATGCACTCAGCACAAGATAGAACAAGAGTATAAAACAAGAGTATAAAAAATGGAAATGAAGAAACCAATACAATCTGCACATCATTGGTATCATATGAAAAAGCCAGTTGTCCATACAATAAGAATGACATAATCCCGAGACAGATTAAAGCCAATTATTCCAGAAAGCTCAGGAAGCAGGCCTCGATGTCACAAACAATGTATACTCGGCCACCACACCGTCGCATACGGTAAGCACAGTACATAAATTTTCTATTTGGCTTTCCAGAAACCCTCACAAACACAAGAAAATTTTTCCTCGAAAACAAAACGGTTTTCGTTACCTGAGGTTTTAATATTCTTTCACCTTTTTTCCACCCAAAAACAACATAAAATAGGATTTCTGCTGCAAATTTCTTACGTTTTATTCCGCCACAAGTTCTCTACTAATCAGAAATTGATACATAGATCGGAAAAAAGGTCCAATTTCAGCGCATATTCCCATGATCCATCACACAAGAAATTACAAATGAATTTAAATCACTCCCAAATTCCGCACTTAGATCAGTATATATTGAACATTGCATGCGAAATTCAGCCATCGCTGTCAAATTGATGTGCGATTTTCAAGGTCACACAATTACAATCCAGTATTTTACATGCCTGTGTCTGAAGGAGTTGGAGGGAACGCAGAGACTGGGATGCTCTCAAAGCAGGCATTAAGCTTCTCAGTGGGACTGAGCTGCGGCTCCATCACGTCCCACAGATCCTCCACCCGCATCCCCAACTTCGGCTCTGGACTCCCACTCCCCAGACTCTCCCCGTTCACTGCCATCACCCAAAAACTCACTCTCTCTCTCTCTCTTCTAGATCTCTCCCTTTCTGACTCACTCTCAAAGACTCCGTCTCTATCCTCTGCAACTCTGAATCCGACAAGCGTAGGATCTCTAACATAAATAAAGTATAAAACACAAGGAAATATCATGTCTAAAACGCGCGTAACAAACCTTATCGTACAAGTGGACTCTTGACCGCCCACTAATTATGATCTAATAATAGCCTTTATTGTGAAATTTCTGAACTTTAAAACCGGAATATATGTATTAAAGCTCAGAACACGTGGAGAGGTTTTACTGGGAGTGCATGGATAATGTATTTTGATCGACTTGACGCTTCAACCTCCCGCACGCAACTATTCGCCGTGCCAATCCAGTCGTCTTCTTCAGACTTCTCCTTCTTCCTTTTTTTTTTTTTCTTTTCACTTTCTTCTAATTTATTATTCCAGAAAGACAGTCTTATCCGGTTTTAATGAAAATCCACCTCGGTATCCCACTCTAACGTGCACCGGCAGCACCGCATCGTGTTTTGCGCACGTATAACGCACGTGGCCGCCGCTCCCTGTTTAATGTGCAGGGACTGAGTTTGTTTTTGTGTTGTAAAATTTTAGTGTTAGTTAAAATTTTAGGTATTGAGTTTAGCGAAAAAGTTATGAGAAAGGTAATTTTTATATTTTTTGTAGTAAATAATAATGATTTGATGGGGAGAGAAATTATATTGTAATATTTAATTGTGTTAAAATTTTAGAGGGGGTAAAATTTTGACACACAAACGCACCCTGAGGAGTTTGAATATATGATTAATATTTTTTGTCCAAATATGTGTATTTTTATACAAATACTACTAACGTAATGTTTCATGTAACATAAATCTTACACTGAGGCCAATTTATTATGTCTTATATCTTTTTAAATTATATCATATAGTTTTGACAAAAAAATCACAGATAATCTTAATCTGATTAAATTCAGTGAATTTAATTCAACTAACTTGGACCTCTGCGTGGTCGGGTGGTAGAAAGAAGCAAACAAAATTAATAACCAATAACCCATGAAATTTTATAATCACGTCTCAATTCCTCAACTATTTTGTCTGTACTATATTAGTATATTATATAATAATTTTAATACAAAATTATAACAGTTCTCTAAAGTTTGTAACTTTCCAACACGAAGTCAACAAATTGAATCAACTGTCTTTTAATATTTGGAAAAATACAATTTTCACTCACAAACTATCAGGTAGTGACACATTACACCTCAAACTACCATCTTTAAGATATTGCACCCTCAAACTATCAATGTTAGACACTTTATATTCTAAACTATCCACTTTGACATATTACACCCTCAAACTACTAATATTAAATATTTTGCACATTTCATTTGACAATAATACCCTTAATAAATTAATGAATTGACATCAATATCTTTAATATATGCAAAATGGGTCAAGAGTATTATTGTCATTTTAGTCTACAAATTTGACATAGGGTGCAAAATATCAAAAATTGTTAGTTAGATGATGCAATATATCAAATTTGATAGTTTAGGATGCAAAGTGTAAAATCTATGGTAGTTTGCAGGTGAAAAATGTATTTTTCCTTTTAATATTTATCTATTCAATACAATGTATATATAGAATTAAATTAAATTAAATTAAAAAATAGGACAAGGAACCAATTTGAAATTTGAAAATAATTAATATACGGAAAATATATAATGTGAGATTGGGTTCAACTTACTGCTGGAACCATTAGTTGGACTAGGCCCAATGACTTTTTCTTTTGGGCCTAGGGCAAAAAAGTCCAACTACCACTTGGTTGTCCACATGGCTAATGCCTGATCCAGACTGGCTTCCATTCCGGATTTTCGGCAGACAAAACGGAGCAGTGTTTTAACAAGGGAAAATATATATTACAGAAGGATTACTATGATCCCGTATATATAGCGGAGTGAAAAAACCGCTTTTAGTTCTAGATATACACACTCGATTCACTCGTCCGTACTTCGCGAGGGATTTTTCTGTCTTGTTTTAGCCAGGCGACATGGAGGATTCGTCCTACTGTCAGCCGTCGGATTTGAATAATCCAACGGCTTCTGGCGCCTCCAAGTTCCTCGTCGACCTTCCCTCCCGAGGGCTCTTCTCCTCCATGGTCGTCTCCTCGAATCCGGTGATTTCTCTAGGACTGCTCACTCTATTAAACCCTCTAAACCCAGCGATTTTCGTGAATGTTTCTGATTGGTTGCTCAAAGAAAAAAATTGGGGTGCAAATTGGAGATTATAATGTTTGTGAGTTGGGACCAGCGGAAGTCACAACAAGAGAACTTTATTGTACAACTGAGACCGAAGCAAGCTTTTGAGTTGCGTTGTGGATGTCATACTCATATTTATATTTTATGAAACGAAAATATTTCACTTTGTTATTTTTGTGGTTTCTCTGGAACGAATAATGGTTTAGGGTTCAATGTTAAGGGGGTTTTGGTTTTGGTTGTTGTTATTTGTGAAGCAATCATCTTTACTACAGTCAAAGAATGTTTTGTCTAGTGTGATTTGTGCATATCATGAGCACTGGATACATATATACCTTGGTGGCTGCATGCGTGAACTATCTGGTTTTGCTAGGGTGAGTTGGTACTACTACATTTAATGCTGTATTAACAATCGTTCGGATGTATTACTGGAATTAAGAATTGATCCTAAACAATTTAGATTGGGACAGTTATATTCAATCTTTGGAATCTGTTGGAACAGATTTTTGACTAAGGATAATGTTGGAGACTGAGTTTAGGCTTCTGGATGAATTAGAGAAGGCTAGCTTCTCCCCTTGTTTTTTTTTTTTATCTGGCAACAAGCTGAAGCAGTTTAGTTTTTGGATCTAAGGAGTTCAACATCCTTTGTGGTTTCTAGAGTCACACAAATGAATGTTCTGGCCTCCAAATATAATAGGATACAATTGCTTTTGATTGGCTCTGACGACAAATTTGGGAGTCACGTATGGGGACACCAATTAGTGGTTGTTATTGGTATTCTTTTATTGAATGGGTTATCTTAGGATATAACGGTTTCACCTTGGGTCACAGAGAATGAAGGTTCTGGCCTCCAATTTTGGCAGTCACCCATGGGAGGTCTTTTTCAGGTCTTAGAAGCCAATTAGCAGTTGTTATTGTTGTTCCTTTCACCTTCATCTAGTAAGGTGTGAACATAAGATGTTCTCCCAGCTTATATCTTATTGCTGAGAGGCATTTTTATATAGTCACTACCTGTTGTTTTGCTGCAGAGTCACTTTTCCAATATGACATATGACCATGCTTTCAAGAAGTCAAGGATGAGTTGGTTGGCTCATAGGAATTTTATGCCTTACTTCTTTTATGATTTGGTATTTGTAAGCTGATATTATTTAAGATAAGCTTCCAAACGGAACGAAACTGTTGGAAGAAAGTGTCGAGAAGTCTCTAGCTGAGGTGCTCGAGGAGGATCCGTCATTGGTTTTGTTTGATCACCCAAGTCTCTGCCAGCAACAATACTTTACTGCTCTATCTGAATGAATGATAAGGACTAGAAAGTTATCTAAAAGAGGACTCTCCAAGTGTACAAGTTGTAATTGGAACTCATCATTTGATTTTTATTTGCTATATCTAGGTTCCCATGCTAAGTTGATGGCAGGGAGGGGAACTGGAACTAGTCAAATGATTTATCAAGTATTTCTGTGCAATGGGTTGTTGCAGTGTTTCTCTTGCTTAATCATATAGGAATCAATTTTTGGAAAAAAATAAAATAGTTACTAGGGTTTTTTCTGCCAAATACTGTTGCCTTTTTTTATTTCAACCTTTTGCTCTTTTGTTATGCTTCTTCTGTGTATATAGTTAGTCTAATTCTCCATTAGATTTTTGTATCAGGAGGATTGACCTTTTGTTTACGTCTGAAAATTTTGTGCAGGGCGGGATGCGAGTATATATTTGTGACCATGACACATCACCTCCAGGTGTCTTATTACTGCTATAAATTCTACAGACTGCACTTTACATTTCTGATTGGTTACATATGTTTTTGTTACTCTCTTTTTTTTTGTTTCATATTTGTCTCACATTTCTCTCTTAGGCAAGTGTGTCAATCTTTATGTTTTTTATTTAAGCGGTTAACTTTTATGTTGAAGATGTGTTTCGAACATCATTGGAGTGAATTCTGAACCTTATAGGCAGTGGCGGAACCAGGACCGAATTTGAAGGGGGGCCAACTCCTAAAAGAAAATGCCAAAAAAAATAATTAACTACTTAATGCACAAAAATTTCTTAGAGTTAAAATATTCAAAATTAAAGATTAAAAGCATTAAAAATATATTATATTGAAATAAAAGTACCGTGATATTTGTTGAGACTGATAGATGTCAATTGGATCCTACAGTTCTACATATTCTCTATACTGTGCCCGTGTGCAAATAAAATATGTGACACACTTTTTCACTGATTTTTGAGTGCTTCACATTATTTTCTATCATCATTGTGAGCACTATTAATTGCACCAACATGGTCACCAAATACCTCAACTTCCTTTTTCAAATTGCTAAACCCCATAGATGTAAACACATCACTTCCGGATCTTGACTAAACAAAACACGAGGTTTTTTCGAGCTAATATTCGACTCAGAAGTAGCAGCCACGCTAGGAGTACCAGACGACCCCGTTGGTTTTTTTATCAAAAACTTTTTCATTATCTAAAAAAAACGAAAACAAAATTTATCAATTTAATTTCACAAGTCACAACCTATTGTCCTAATCACAATTTCACAACCTAAGGCCTAATCACAATTTCACTATCTAGTCATAATCACAATTTCAATATAATTTCAAAACTTAATTGATAATCAATAACCACAATAATATGAAAAAGAATTTGAAGTACAACAATCTTAAAATCAAATAAGACTTGTAGTGAGATTTAAGGGGGGTCATTTAGTTAAGAGTATGTATATAAGTTATATATATATATATATATATATAAATTTAAAGTGAAGCATGAGGCCAACCGGGACCAGGGCCCCTGTTGGCCCCCCCTTGCATCCGCCAATGCTTATAGGACTATTTGAAACTCGTGGAATGATACTATGTTTTACATCGGTGATGTAATGCTATTCTAATTGTTTGAGCTAAGACATCCCTACTTTCAACAGTGATAATCTGAGGCAATTCTAATGTTTGGACTAAGAAATCCTTGTGCTACGCTGATGTGATTTTGTTCATATGAGAGATCACAAATGTACTCTATGTTGATATCAGCTTTTTAGTTTTGGGTACAATTGTTCTGAAACTAAGAAACATTATGGACAAACATTGCTGGGATGATATTGATATTTCATACTATGTATGATCTCTATTTCCTTTATGCCATTAAACAAAATAAGGAAAGAGAGATGCTATATGCTGAAGTGCTACTATGGTCCTCCTGGGATATTTGCGAGGTTTTCATTGACTTTTTTTGCACATCTAACTCTAGATTCCCTTGGAGGGAGGATGCTCATGCAACTTCATACATTTTGACTGTTTATATTTCTAATTAATGTGGAAGTTTTGTCTGACTTTCTCGTATATCCAGAGAGCCAACAGATAAAGACAAACCAACAGAACATACTGATCAGATCACTCATGCTTAGGAAACTGAAGGGTGATTCAAGTGCAAAGGATGTGAAGGGTGTAGCTGCAACTGAGGGTTCTAGAAAGAGGTACTACTACCATAAACTTATAAATGATTCATGTTTGACCGTAACAAGATATACTAGTGTATATGTTTTTTGTTAGAATTTTGGTATACATCTGCCCCTTTACTCCAACGATTTAGATTCTAGAATATAGAGACTTCTCAAGTGGTTTACCTCATGAAATGCACTTAGTGTTTAATACGATATTAGGGTGTCATCTACTGCGGAACAACCTTTTTCTTCTGGTGTGCAAATTTTATCCAGTTGTCTGATTTCCTTATATCATTTCATCTTTTTTCAGGGGTACTGAAAGGACTTCAGAAGGAAGAACCTCAGCCAAGAGAGCCATGAGTGAAATTAGTTCTAGACAGGGTAGGTGCTAATGGTTCTTGTCTTGTATTATTTTCACGCTGGCTGAATATATATATATGCCATAGAAAACAGTCAACATGCATCTGAAGGCACACTATGCTTTAGATGTTGGCGGTTATCAAATCAGTTGGACCTGTGAGAGACTTGTGCATTTCCTATTAAGCTAAGATCTTGTCACTCCTTGCCGTCTTAAAGTTTTCACTTTTGGATGTGCAGAAGGATCGAATAGTCAATCATCCAGTAAGGACTTACAAAGCCTCAAGGTTGAGAGGCTCCGTGCCATTCTGAAGTCAAAAGGTCTTTCCGTTAACGGAAAGAAGGCAAGTATAAAGACAATTGATCAGCATCTTGCTTAGGAGTATCCCCTATTTCTAGGAGAGTTAGCAGTTAATATGTCATCATTTTGCATGTCCTTTTTCACGATTGTGCTGTCCTTTATTGATGAGTAAAAACACATGTGCAGGTTGAGCTGATTGCACGCCTGAAAGGGGCTACTGGATAAGGATATTACAGGACAGAAGGGGGTGAGAAGGAGGTATGCAACAAATCTGCCCTCTCCGTTTACCCATCCAGAGCAAGTAGGCTATTTTGCTCTTTTTTGATGTACCATAGGATTAGCGAGCGTGATGAAACTAATGATTATCTGGTGGAAAATCTGTGGGCATTGCGTACCGTGTTATACTCAAGTGTACTTATGCTTTGTTGTTCAATGTTCTGGTATAAACTACAATGCTTGTACTTGCTAACTAAAAACTTGGAAACTCGGTGAGATCGTATATACCCTATTGAACAAATGGATCGGCACTTTTCGAATCTTGCTTTGAGATGAGCAATATAGATTATGGGCCCACGGCCGATAGAGCCCTAGTGATTTAACAAGAGGCTTTGGGCCCTCCAGAGAAGTTGCTACGAAGCATCTATCAAAGAAGACCGATATATCCGCATTATTGAAGCTGTCTCTTTTCGCCTGTTTTATCCACATTTTATAAATGCGACGGCAACCCAACTATCACTGTTTGTCTTTGATTCTACTGTCATTTCATTTTCCCGGGAAAAAAAAAACGGCACCTTTGACCTTTTAATAGGAAAGCACGAGAACTATTTTATTGTTTGAATCCATGTTTCTTTTTTAAATAGGAATTAATAAAATATAGTGATTAATAGTTATAGTTTCGCATTAAAAAATCCATGGACTCTGAATAATATTACATCGTTTTTCTGACTCATTTTGTGGACAGTGACCTAAAAAGAAATGACGTATGGGGTTAAATTATCGAGTAGAATAAAGCCAACCGCAGGCTAGGTAATTCCACACGTGTGTGCGCCCGCAGAGAAAGAGAGAGTATCGTCACGTGTGCGGCCCAGGCCACTTTATGGCCCCCATTTGTCATTTCTGCCGTCACAAAGACAGCGCCGTATCATTCAGACGGGCCAACACATTCATTCTAAAAAGCCCGATTAGGATCTGTCGGACTGTAATTGGGCAACTGAACAGAAATCTACCATCACTTTGGATAAGGTAGCCTGTAATATCATATTGAATGGTGTACGTGTACTACTGTTTAATTTGGTTTTTTGTGTGTGTTCGTACTGTTACTCGATTGGAGATTGTTCCACTTCAGGAAACAAAACACGTGACGAAAATACTTTCACGTGCTCATTTTAATTTGCGGCTAAATTGTCACGCCCGCCCATGATCAGAGTGGGGCCGGGGTGCCTGGTTCAATCCATCACGTCGACTTACATGTCAACCTCGAATGTGATTTAACTGAAGCATGGGATTTCGATTTCCCCAATTGATTGCCAATGAAAAACTGTACACGCTTCCTTTCAATGGATCCGAATTGTACACATCTTTAACACAAGTGGTAAAGATCAAGCAACTATTATTTAAAAAAATAAAAATTAATTTTCACTTTAAATTAAGGGGTAAAGATCAAGTAACTATTAAAATCATCGCATTAAATATTTTAAGGGATAAATGTAAAATCAGTCCCTGAACTATACACAAAAATCGATTTAGTCCCTGTGATATGAAAAACATTGATTTATTCAATTTGATTCTATTTTCGTTTGTTATTGGTCCTCCATCAGGGACTGATTTTATCACTTTCTGAAATCACAAGGACTAAATCGACGTTTTTCATATCACAGAGACTAAATCGATTTTTGCGTATAGCATATGGCATAGGCGGAGGGAGGGGGGGCGAACCGGGGCCATTGCCCCGGTTGGCTCCCCCCAAATTTTTTTTTTACATGCATTTTTTTATTTTTTATTTATTTTTATTAGGTTTGCCCCCCTTGGCCAAATAAAAATTATGCTTGCCCCCCTTGTCTGCCTAGATTAATCAGCCCGCCCCCTTAAAACCCAAGCAGCCCAATACCTCAAAATCAAATTAAAAGAATAATCAGAGAGATATTTATTTATGTCAAAACTTGAAATCCTACATTAACTTGTCGGCGTTGTTGTGAATTTTGCGACGAATATTTCATATACTTCTTCTGAGTCCTGATAATCGTTGTGTGTTGTAATCATTGAAATAGATGTTTTCATTATTCTAGTACTGCTTTTTTTTTGTTCTTTTGCCTTTTATGTTGGACTTGGTTGAGAATTTGGATATCGCAAATACTGAGAAAGGGGTGGTGTGCTCTTGTTGGATAAGTGATAATTCAATTATTCAAGTGTGCTGCGTGTCCATCTTTACTACTAGAGAATCAGTGGTTATATCATTTTATTGTCACTATCATCATCTAATTTTACATGTCTGACTTCTCCACAATTTATGAAAATCCAAAGTTGAAGTAAGACTCATTTTCATCTATCTTTTATTTGTTTAGGTCTGATTTTTCATAGCCCATGAGATTAACTTGTTTTTAATTGTCTTTCTCTAAAGGTGGAACTTCTTTTCCATTGTAATTTGTGACGTTTGGATCAAGTTATAAATCTATTTTATTCAAAATTTAGCCAGGTAATGGGCACTTTGAACTACGATTTTTCTGTTTTCTCATTTTGTAAGGGGAGTAGAATAGTTATTTGGATGTTAAAATTGAACTTTTTGTCCAAATTTTTTTTCTATTATCATTTACCAAGTATGTATTTCCTCCTTGCAATTTCGGGTTATTTTATTGTTGATAGAGATTCCACTCTTGAGAAGCTCGTGTTCAATAGTACTGTCACACTAAAAAAAACTATAGCAAGGGTGAGAAGTATTTTTATGTCATTGGAACCTGGATTCTTTTTGAACTTTGGATAATTTGGCTACTTTTTCCAATATGCTTCGTTTTGCTATTGTTTCTTTCAAGAATAATAGAAATACAGTAATTGTTTATTTTTCTCATTTATGTGTTATGTTTTCTTTTTACATATACCAACAAATTCAGCAGGACTTAGCATAGGGCACATCCTTTCTAGCAACAAAAATAAGTACTTCATTTATGGAAGTAAAAAATTATATTGCTGAAAATATTTTATTTCATTTATGTGTTTTGTTTTACAAATAATATATATATATATATATATAAATACTTTTGTGTTGTGTGATTAGTTGATGCTCTATTGGTGTCTTGAACAATAAGAATTTAATTTTTAATGTCACCTCTCAGTATCAGCAAATAGTACGGTACGTGTATTTCAATATTTTTAGTGTTCTTAGTCCTTAATTTTTTTTATTTATACTCTTAAGACTTTTTTTGCATTAAGTAGTAAATTTTTTTTTTCCCTTAAAAAGTTTGCCCCCCATTAATTGAGTTTCTGGCTCCGCCACTGGCATATGGACCAATTTTGCATTTATCTTAATATTTAAACTAACAAAATTCATTAATATATATCAAAAATCTTACGGTTAATGTTGCCTCAAAGGCATTTGCATGCCGGCCGGACCTAACTATATATATAGCATGCTTAAAATGTGAACTCCATGTAAGCCGGAAAAAAAACACGCTGAAATTTACGATAATGCATGTGCAAAAGATAGAAGAAGGCTCATGCAATGCTTATGGAAGAAAATTAATCTTTGTCCCTCACTTCTTATCCGTAATGAGAAAATCACCCTTTTATATATGCCCCTAGACTTCCCGATGTACCCCCACGATCCTCTTACTGTAATTCGAATAAAAACATTAATTTCTGTCGTTGTTCTTCTGTCAAAACTCTCGTACGTTGCTGTGCATTTTGGTAAATGTGTTTACAACTCTTCTCCCACTGGCATACATGGTCTTTTCTTTTCCGGTGTTTGGGGTTTTTCTGATAAAGTAAAGGTGGTAGGCTTTTTATGTTTTCTTTCTATAGCATTAAATTGACAAAATAAAAGTTGAATTTCCGACCCGAACACACGAGTTTTTATTGAGCTGGCTGTAGCTACAAAAATGTGCAATAAAAGTCGCATGCGTGAGTCGGGATGACGTCCAAACTTCCGCCGTAATATATATTCCATTGTTCAAATTAATTACGTCCCCGTCTCCACGCGCCGTTTTTTCCTTTTAAGCTCGAGAACCATGTGTGATAAATTTGTAGTCCTTTTCTCCTCGTAAACCCTAACACAGAAAATGAGAAAATCTCGCTCAACACAATTTGACGTCGGCCCCTCTCTCTCTCTCTCTCGCATGCAAAAACACCCGCATGCTCAATACATATATATATATATATATATATATATATATATATATGTGTGTAGTCCTTCTGATTCATATTTTCCAATTGAAGTGATCTGCAGTACTGTTGACTGCTGAGTAAAATATTCAAAAGCAAACTAAACCATGTTTATCTTCTTCCTTGCCCTCCTCTCTCTAGGGTTTTTCCTTCTGTCATCCTTCTTCTCATTCATACTTCAAATCCACTGGAAATCGTCCACCACTCACCGCCCTCCTTCATACCCAATTATTGGCTGTCTAATATCGTTTTACGAAAATCGCGGCCGTCTCTTGGACTGGTACACGGACCTCTTATCTGAGTCGCCTACCCAGACCATCGTGGTGCAAAGGCTTGGATCACGACGTACTGTTGTAACAGCAAACCCGGCTAACGTCGAATATATGCTGAAGACCAACTTCAACAACTACCCCAAAGGCAAGCCTTTTACTGAGATCCTCGGAGATCTTCTTGGCTATGGCATATTCAACGTGGACGGTGAACTATGGTCCACCCAGCGCAAACTGGCGAGTCATGAGTTCAGCACAAAGTCATTGAGGGAGTTCCTTGTCAAAACTCTTGAAAATGAAGTCGATCACCGACTGATGCCATTGCTCGAAGAGGCCGCTGAGAGTAACAAAATAGTGGACTTGCAAGAAATACTGAGAAGATTTGCGTTTGACACCATCTCTAAGGTCTCGCTAGGCACAGACCCGTGTTGCCTAGACCTATATCGCCCCTTGCCGCCACTTTTTAAAGCCTTTGACATGGCTTCGGAGATAAGCGCCATGCGTTCAATGTCACCGGTGTTCTGGCTATGGAAGATCAAGCGCGCTCTGAACTTAGGGTCCGAGAAGAAACTCAAAGAAGCAACAAGACTCGTGCATGCCTCTGTGGTCGAGATTATACGCAACAAGAGGAGAATCCTCGAAGAAGACGGAGAAAACAAATGTGAGGGCGACTTACTGTCAAGGTTCTTGCAGACGGGCCACGACGAGGAGGTGGTGAGAGATATGGTGATAAGCTTTATCATGGCCGGCCGAGACACCACATCATCAGCCATGACATGGCTCTTCTGGTTGCTTTCCAAGGCTCCTAACGAAAAGCAACGTATTCTGAAGGAAGTAAATTCCGTACTAGGCAATGGTGAAAAACGATTAGACTTTGAAAATCTAAAGGAGATGCGGTTCCTAAAGGCCTGCTTGTGCGAGTCCATGCGGCTCTACCCGCCGGTTGCGTGGGACTCAAAGCACGCCCTGAACAACGATATTCTGCCTGACGGCACTCCTATCGGGAAGGGAGATAGAGTCACATATTTTCCATATGGGATGGGGAGGATGGAGGAACTGTGGGGCAAGGACCGGTTCGAGTTCAAACCGGATCGGTGGTTTGATGAACACGGAGGAATCGAAGGCAGTCGGGGGTTGAAACAGGTCATGAGTCCTTACAAGTTCTCCGTTTTTCAGGCCGGTCCGAGGGTCTGCCTCGGCAAGGAGATGGCTTTCATACAGATGAAGTATGTGGTGGCCAAGATATTGAAGCGGTTCGAGTTCATGCGGGCTTGTGAGGAACAGCCGGTTTTTGTTCCTCTGTTGACTGGTCATATGGCTGGTGGGTTCAATGTCATGGTCCGGAAAACTAGTGGCCGTGGTGAGCTCCCGGTTTCGAGCTCAGATTAGTCGGCCTTTAGGCTTGAACATGGTATTCCATCTTATATATATATATGAATTGTACTTGGCAGCTGTACTAATTAACTCTCTTTTGTCGCGATAATTGTTCTTTGCCAAAAATCACGACTATCGTGAACTAATTAGCCTTATATGAAGCTTGAACTGTGTTGTGCAATATTTGAAGTGGAAATCGATCCCTTAATTTGATTCTTCCCTAATGACCAAATGATTTGAGAGGAAATTGTATTATTTGCCTGTTTAATTCATACTATATTACGATCTTTTCATCTTTGTGATTAATATTCTTATCACGTTAATTCCTTATAATAATATTGCATTAATTTTGAAATTAATGAAGGGAGTAATAGTTCGTCTTTATATATATCCAATATCGCCATATATAGTTTGAAAATTTAAGATAATTCAAATGAGTGGTTTGCAGAGAATCTTCTGTCAATTTTGTTAATGCCCTTTTATTTTGGATGAGATATATAGTACTCCACATGCAGTACGTGCGTCCACAGAAATTAAGTTCCGGCTTGGGAATATTTTATGGGTGAAAATACAAGAATTAATTAGATAATTTAATTAAGACACTAATTAACTAAAATGATTTATGTCATTATTTTAAAATTTTGAATAAATTAATTAACTAATTATTTACCTCGTGAATTCCATTCCTATGCCGCCTAGCAACGACTTTCACTAAAGTTTGGCAACTTAACAAAATCGATTAATTTCCAGCAAAAGTATTAAAAATCGATCAGTTGAGTGATCGATATTTTCCTGGCCTAGCTAGCTAGTCTGCATAATACTATCCTTCCTTGAACGCCATGTGCATGATTAGGCCACTTAAAAGGAAAGTACATTAATTGGTCGTAAATAATGTCTTCAGACCTGCATATTTAGAAGAGCATATCCAATCTAATATCCCAACTTACCTGGTGTTTGCTCCACACCCATTAATATACCCAGTGCGCGGCAATGTCCACAGACACGCACAGCTTGCATGCACTTTACCATATTCTTCTCTAAGCAGCCACATTAAGATCATGACGAGTCGCAATCTTTGGCTAGCTACTTTATGAAAGTTGATTAAGTACTCTTCAAGATTAATTAACACGTGCTTCCAAATTCGGATTCCCGTAAATTTCTTCCAACTCCGATCCTTATCTAATTAATTAGACTTCTTTGCCTTCAAGTGAGTACTTATTATTGTCATCCACAGGAAAAGAAGAAGAAGACATTTCTTTAAGTACTCCAAGCCCCAGCTTTCTTATGTTAATTGGGTTCTGATCAAGCTGTAGGAGATCCAATTGGATAAGCTCGAAGAGAAGAACATCTACTAGTCTTCCACTAACCAGCTCTGAACCACAGGTTTCGTGATTTAAATATCTTGGCTGATAATTTTGGGTGTTATCTGTCTCAAACTGGTATCAACCCGGCCCCCACCAACATGATTCAATTTTTTCTTCTGTAACTAATCATAATTCTAATTCACAAACGTGGGGACATCATGAGCCTGCTACATGGAAAGTATAAAGTCGCTTTCTTCTCATGCGCCCAGGAAAGATAAATGGAAATTTGTATGGTATGAACAGTTGTCAAGAATATCTCGCTACGATAATTTACTTGATTTTATCAATTATTTGGATTTGATGTGGTTGATGAGTTTGGTTGAGCCGTTAATGTTCCCTTTCTTTTTCAACTGCTATTTTGCATCCCTGTGCCGCGGCCTGAGGTTACACAATTTCGGGAATACATCGATCTAAAATGGCTTCCTGCAATCTGAAGACAGAAGATGAATTCCCACAAATATGTATATATATCTTATACGTTTAGTTTATTGTAGCAATCAGCCTATCATACCATTTGTAATATACTTAGTTCCTAAGAGGCGAGCCCCTTCGAAACATGTGTTCTTTTGGACTATGGTTAATAACATCGATATAGAGTATCTTACGCCCTTTAAGTAGGCGAAATGCTCCTCAAAATTACAGAAATTGTACTTCAGGAAGTCTAGAGTACGATCTGATCATGCATATACAGAAACGACCTTTCGTGTTAGGTACAAGTTTAGCATTTGGGGCTTAATTAGCTGGATATTGCTTCCCTTATTACACTATTCCCGTGAAGGTCTAAATATTCATTACTCTTCTAAGCGAGCAAACGACTTCCCATCTCTCAGATGCCCGGCCCAGTGGGGTCATAAGAGGCTGCAATGGCATTGCTAGATATTGCTTTAATTCGCCTGCAGTAGAGGCATTGAGCATAAATACGCATCTGCTTGCCACATGTGACAGATCCCTTTAGATTCTCTGATCTTGAAGTGACTCGATCGGTAAACAGGGCCGTCCCTCTACCTATCATGGCAGTGTTAAATGCAAGCTACGGTTCAGTCGGCAAGTTCTGATAGTCTCTTAATTAACACCTGGCAGATGATTTGTTTTGCACATATCTGCCGCAGTGTAAATTGTGTAATGGGTGGAGAGCAGTAGTATATATATATGTAGAGGAGCTGAACTGCTAAACCTGTTTGCAGTATGATTCTTCTATAAACAGAGCACTACCAGGGCCTTTAATTATTCATACATCAGGAACACAAGTCAAGAAGAACAAAGACTCTGAATGATGCATATGACTTCCTATCAGGTGACAGGTATGGCAAAGAAAAGAACCCTCATTATATAGGTGATGGACACTGAAGAGATTGTCGCTGGCCCATGATTTGGGACGTAAAAGAGTTGAGATTTCATGTCAATCATTCCCGCTCTTACAGATCATTGTAACACTTGTTAACTCAAGTCTCAAGCCATATAATTTAGCCTTCATTGAACTCACAACCTTGAGGTATAGAAAAGTTACAAACAGGACTTTGAGATAAGAAAATCGACAATTAGCTCACTGAAATCAATATTCCGTAAAAAAGAGACTTCTCCGTTCAATTAAGCCTATAATTAAGGAATAAGCCCGTGGCTTAAGAGGGTTTACCAAATGGGATTTGTTTCACATATGGAAAAGGAAGTTATAAAGTGGCTCATATCTTTCAAGCAGTATATGAGTCAATTGTCTCGGTGGAGGAGGCCCGGACAATTTAAGGCTGTTCATTCAGCGCTCAGAGTTTGGGCACAACTTGACTGTAACACTTCGTTACACAAAGGAAAATGTGTCCTTCCAGACAAACATGCTAAACATGTTTACAGTATTGTTCCAAAATTCTATATACACAAAGGAAAATGTAATTGATTGAAAAAAAATAAGGAAAATGGAATTGGACTTGAAAAAAACTAATATATTCAAGAGCAATTAGAATACCACTAATATGCCCAACTTTCATTGAATATAAAAACCTAACAGCACATCAAAAGTCGGCAAACTTCAGCCAAAACACTAGACTAGTAGAGCAATATTCTAGGGTTTTAATGGAATTTGAGCTAAAGTTAAAAAAAAAACAGAAAAATACATATTTTCTTCACGAGCAACGATCACGTCCATTGTTAACACCTAGCCACAAAGCTCTCATGACATTTTCTTCCCGTAGAGCATACCATACAGTCCTAGCCGGAAAAGAAAAGAGAGAGGGGGGAGGGGGGGGATGGAGGGAGAATCCGTTTGCTCTTGAGCCAGACAATCAGAAGACACAAGAAAACAGCAGGACCTGGGGGATTATGCTAGAAACCTTGACACGCAAACTAGATGCTACAATTATCCTCACTCAAATGTTACCAGGAGCATCACTTCCAGCAGACTTGCGGTTCAGGTAGCGAATAACAGCATCTTCAACCCTGAACATTTGACCAAATAATGAAAGGAAATTAAGAAAAACCTTTACATAATCCTTTTCATTGGGGAAAGGTATAAAACAGGAAATATATCAGGTGAAGCAAAAAAAACAACTTAGCATTAAAGTTAAGATCCTTCTTCCCAGCATAACCATGTTACAACCGCAAGCCACTAAAATTTGTCATGAAAGTGTCAAAAATTAGTTTTCAGTTGATCTTCCGAATTAAAATCTGTCCACAGGATCATCACTTTTCAATGTTCTTTTGAAGGAAGAGCAAGTGTAAATAGGATCTTAAAAACTCATCCAATTGATAAAATGATACTGCAAAGCAGTAGGATTGTAGGCTACTATCCGTTCTTGTGTTTTCACCTTGACAAGTTACAATCATTTCCCAATTTGACATGGGGAGGTTCTACATGTAACAAAGAGAATACTAGTATTGGATGGTCATTTGTAGGGATCCGGTTACCAATGGGAAAATCTAGGAAATACTTTATATCAATCATCTATGAGTTAAATAAGATATACCAAAAACACAACAAAAAAGAATGAACTAAAAGGGCATTAAAGTGGCGGGCTTTACTTTGTATGAAGAAGCTAGTTTCTAATACATTCAGATACACATGAGATGATGGAAACACAAGAAAAAGAGAACAGAAGCTTACCATGGTTGATTATAGAAATCAGAATGGCGCTCTTTCTCTGCATTACGGCTAGCATCTCCAGCAGCAAGCTTTAGATCCTTGCTCTGAGAAGCAATCAAAGTATTAATAAATTCAGCTGGAGACAGACTAAATCCAAGAAAGAAAGCCCGCCTCCGACGATGCTCATGGATCTTCTTTATAGAAGCACGAATCAATTCATCAGAAGCATCAATCTCTTTTTGGTCTTCAGTGTTTGCCAAGAAGGTTGTCATTTCCTTCTCTAGTTGAAAAGGCACATCAACGAGTACATCATAACAAGTAGTTCCAGCAGGACAATTTCCTGAAAGCTTGATTTTATGCTCCAAGTGTATAGGCGGTGGGGGGGTCAAATGGTGTGATATCTTCTGTGGCACCATGGCAAACTTCATAATCTCTGCCCCAAACACTTTCTGAAGAGGTGGATCACAGATAAATGAGGAGGGATCATCAGAAGCCTGCAACCTCCTAGCCTTCACATAATGCCAAATTGCAGAAATAATTCTTGGGCGCGCTTCAACCTCCATTCCAAGAACTTCAGTCAGAGCAGGGGAAAGTTTATACTTCTCGGGCACATAGTTCATTTCCAGTCTTAATATCGCAGTGAATTCCTTATCCCCTTTTTTCTTCACCTCGAATCCCTCATGAAGAACAGGTGACCGAGCACTCTCCCACAGGATTACATGGTTATCTGGATAGAGGCTTTGGTCCAAGTATATGGTAATTTTCTTGAAAAAAGACGAAAACTTTGGGTAAGAAGAGCTCGGTTTCTGCATTATTCCAGCCACTGCAGGATCCTTTCCATCTTCCAGTATCCTACCAATGATCTTAAGTGACCAAGATGGAGGCTCTGCATCCTTATTCTCAGGATTTGGTTGTGTCTGATTTGCGAAGGTGTTGAAAACATAAATCCGGAGGGTTTTCTGAACACGATGAGGGTTTTTAAGGGAATCCTGGATTTCGATTTTCTTTCTTGCCATAGCAGCATCAATTCGAGCCTCCAGTTCAAGCATTTGAGTGAAAAGAGCAGACTCGGGCAAAAGTGCAGCTACTTTTTCTGGTATTTGGCTATCAGATAGCTTCCGCTTCTTTCTCCGAGCAGCCGGTGTAAGCTCCATTGTCTTATACGGTGAACCTGTGTTGGCATTGGATAAACCTGGAGGTCGAGAAGGCGGCTTTTGAGCAGTCCTCTTGGCACTCCCAGTGCCAGGTGTTGAAACAGTAGGTGACGCGACACCTATATTGCCAGTATTTCCAGGATGCAACTGGGCAACTGGCTGAGCTTGACCGTGACCTTGACCTTGAACTTGAACTTGAACTTGACCTTGACCTTGACCTTGACCTTGTAACTGAGCTTGAAATTGGGCATGGGCAGCCTGAGCTTGTGCTTGAGCATGAGCTTGTGCCAGAGCAAGCGCCTGAGTTTGAGGCTCAGACAGCTGGAAGTGACCTGGAAAGTGTGAACCACCTTGTGTTTGCGGTTGTGACTGAGAGAGAAGATGGGGTTGGTGATTCATGGGCATAGATTGAGAAACTGTCCCAGAATTACCGAAAGGAATTTGCACTCCAGCATTCTTCTTGGTATTATTATTACTCATTGAAATCGTTGTCTATCACCACAACCCAACGCCACAAATCCTTCAAGGACAAGACAACACCATCAAAATCCTCTGAACTTTGTTTTGAGCCCCTTGAATCAATAACTAAAACATACTGAAGCCAAAATTCAAGCTTTCTTTCGCTCAATTGAATTCCTTCGATATTTTCAGCAACAAAGCGTTCAACTGAGAATAAAAGATGAAAATATCAAGAATCCACCACGGAACTCCCAACGGTGCCGTTCTTTGTATAAATTGTTTTCTTCTCTGGAACCCTAGTGTCACAAGCGAAACCCAGATCTTAATCACAATCTGAGCAAAACGAAGCCTAAAAAAATTGGTTTTGGAACTAAAACTACAAATCCAGTCTTCAATGCAAACAATGGCTTCAATTAAAAACCGAAGGCAATTAGGAATCAGACAATGAATGACAAGCGTAAGTAACCGTAGACATCTACCAGAAAATATGGGTTTAAGAATAAGTGAAACGATCAAAACGAAACGTCCTTACTTGTCCGTTTCTTTTTCCTCCTCGTTTTCTCAGCTTTGAGACCGCCAATGAAGCCAACCGCTTCTCTTCCCCTCGCCTTCCCCCCCTCTCTCGCTCTGGCGCACTGGTTTTTTCAATCGTCAAAGTTACGGAAATACCCTCGTTAAGTTTGGAATGGACAATTTTCGAAGGAGAGCCCAATTCGAATCAACATGGGCCCTACTTTCGTGCGAGAATCCAAATAGGTAGGAAGCCCGGGATGCCGAATTTGACACGTCAGCTTAGATCCGACCCTGGTTGGGTAGCTTTTCTAAACAGAGAAGTCGATCCAACATGTATACAAAGCCCAGTATTGTCAAAGGCGGCCCAATCCAAGTAAACATTTTAGCTAGCCCACACCAAAACCCTAGCACCACCACTAGGCTTACCGGCTCTCTTAAATCTCTAAGACACTGTCCCCAGTCTCATTTCTCTTCGGCTGGGATTTTGGGAAGGAGCACCGAGTACAGGCAGCAGTCATGGTTAGTTCTTCTACTCTGGTTAAGCATTTTGAAAGTGATTTATTGTTTTTTTATGCCAAACGGTAAAAAGGGAGATAGATGCAACTTTGCTTCTCAAAAGCCTTGAGTTGTTGGCGTTTGTTTTCTTATGAGATGTGTTGTATTGAATTTTCAGGTAAAGTATTCGAGGGAACCAGATAACTCCACCAAGTGTAAGTAGATATATCCTGCTTCTTATATTGCAATTGTAGTTTCGTTGGATCTTGTTCAAGTATTTGTTTGGTAGCTGTGAAAATACGGAATAATTAAGAAAGATTATTTATTGGTACTTAAATTTCCAATATTCACGTTCAAGAAAACAATGTGTGTGTAAGCCATAGGCATAGGTTGGTCCTTTGTGTTAATTGTCTGCTAAAAGCAAGTTGAACTTGTGAGATTCAAAATTTTACTTGCTTTCCTTTAGTTCTCTCCAACAATTTTTAACACAATGGAAATTTGATATGTTACTCTTCTGACTATGGTTCAGCCTGCAAAGCTAGAGGCTCCGCTCTCCGAGTTCATTTTAAGGTACGCTTATGTCAACTTTGTTTGAACCTCTTTGTTGTGTATGTGCAGTTTCTTTTTAACATAATTGCGGTTCAGTTTTATGCTATTGCATGTCTAGGCATATTTGGCCGTGGTTGTTTGATGATAGTCATTGGAAAGAAGTTAAGCATGTATAGCGAGCACAGTCACTATTGCTGTTCAGATGCACAATTTATTAAAATCCTTTGGGCTGTCACTTGATGCTACATATAATAAGGTTTAGTTGCTCTTCTGAAACTGATAGCTAAAGGCAAGGACCTACTGATATACACATGGGTTCTTTGTGACCTTTTGGGAACCCAGTCAAATGTAAAAATTTGGTTGGTGTTCTGTATGTGAAAATGTTGGTGATGGTAATAGAGAACCTATTGATATAACCTATTATTATGGATTTATGAACACAGGTTGTGCTGCCTTCCTTTTCCCATTTTAGAGTGCTCTCTTTGTTTGTTATCTCACCTTGCCAGGTCAATAGTTTTTGTGCGCATAATAGACCTTAAATTTCCAACACGAAGATAGTTGACTCGACAGTGGATGTAGTAAAGCATACCAATGGTTTTATCTTATTTTCATGCAGCTATAGCTCTAGAAGTTCTGACATCGGGTTTCTTTTAGTATATGTAATGATAATTCGTAATTCACTAGCTATAAGTGCATCTTGGGGTTCTTCTGTATGAAATCTTCTATTTGCTTCTTTCTACATTACTGTTTTTTCATTGTTTGGTTGGGTTCATTTTCTCGTCTTATCCAGAATACCAGGGAGACAGCCCATGCTATTCGAAAGTTGCATTTGACCAAGGCCAAAAGGTATTTGGAGGATGTTTTGGCCCACAAGCAAGCCATTCCATTCCGTCGCTTTTGTCGTGGAGTTGGACGAACTGCACAAGCTAAGAACCGCCATTCAAATGGACAAGGACGCTGGCCGGTTAAATCTGCAAAGTTTATTCTGGATTTACTCAAGAATGCTGAGAGTAATGCAGAGGTTAGTTATGTTATGTCTGGAATTCCTCTGATTTTGGTTTCATTCTGCTGGCTAACAAGATTTGCATGTTGCTGACTCTCTCCAGGTGAAAGGTTTGGATGTGGATTCACTTTACATATCTCACATCCAAGTAAATCAAGCCCAGAAGCAAAGACGTCGCACATACCGTGCTCATGGAAGAATTAACCGTGAGTGCTTCTCTAGACTGTAGAGTTGAGTATCTTTTCGTCATGTCAGCATGTCAACCTAATATTACCTATAAATTTGTTTGGCAGCATATATGTCATCTCCGTGCCATATTGAGTTGATTTTGGCAGAAAAGGAAGAAGCTGTCAGAAAGGAGGTAAACTTGGATAAACTGGTTGCTTGGTGTGCCATATTTATGTGCTTGGTGTTATTCTTGAGTTAGATTTGTAAAACTTGCTTGCGTACTTGTTATCTTGTTTATAGTAGTGCGCTATGTCTGTCATTAATAGTTTGACATACTGTATTCCTCGCATTTTGCAGCCTGAGACTCAGTTGGCTCCCAAGAAATCGAAGGCGCAAGCACTACGCAGTGGTGCTTCTTCTTGAGACCGAGAGCTGTAGACCGATTTCGTTCTAGTCTTTTTCTTGGTTGTTCGAGCAACATCAGAACATTTTTGTTTCTTTTCTTTCAGAGTACTGTAAACGGAGTTTGTTTTTGGGAGACTTGAATTGTTTTGGAGCCTATATGAAACGAACCATTGCTTCCGGTCATACTCTTAGCACGAATGGTCTCACTTCTTTGGTTCTCTCAATGCAACTGTTTGAGCTGTCTAAATGATTATAAAGCCAGAGGGCACCTTTAATTTGATCTACTGCGATGTGAAGCAACGACTTGTAGTATATCTCTGAAAATGCTACGGCCCACTTTCCAAACAATAGCTGTCATGTATGGAATTGCGGCCTTTTCAAACAATAACTGTTGTATGGAATTGTGAGAAGAGAGATAAGCACGTAGATTTTAAACTATTTATTGTCGGGTAAAATTTTAAAACCTACTATCCGCCATCATTCATTTCTTGACGAATTGTGTATATTTGGAGATACACAATACCCAAAATTTTGCTCGAGTTAGTTGAGTCAAACGAGTTTGCAACTTCATTTATGTTTATCATGACATTATTTTACAATCTTATTGGGAAAGGGTGAATTGCCGGTAAGAACACAGATCAATTAAACTTAATACATGTAGAAGCCCCTAACAAGGCCCAAGTACATGGGAGCAATAGCCTTGCACAGAATGAACTTCAAGATGGTAGTGTATTTGAATTACAAGAGGACACATAACTACCAAGTGTTGCAACACTCAGGTCCCATATGCACCCAAAAAGGAGTCTCAAGGTTGCACAGCTTCCAGAAGTTTCTCATAAACCTGTCTAGCAGACAAATCTTCCACCTAATACAATCACCCCAAAAGTTAATTGACATGGCTCACCAACTTAGTTGAGAACTTTAGAAGACTATACTTGAAAAGTGTCATGCACGAAATTGGAGTAAAAAATGACCAAAACAGGGTGCATAGGCTTCTGAAAAAGTGTTGGAATAAAATACTCACACAAGGGCCTACTCCCCACCAGTTAAGACGGTTGTTAACTTAAAATATGCACCCATCCATCAACCACTTAAGCAGTTAACAAGTGTCCAGCATAAACATCTAGAGCATACTCGTGCTTTTATTTTTTTGTTGGGGGGGGGGTGCATAATTATGGAGGAAAGGAGTACATTGGGAAGATGGTTATCTTGAAGAGGACGTGAATTCAGCATGAAGTTGGTCAACATATTTCCATGTAATAAGTCTTTGAACTTTAGAAATATGGAACCCCTTACCCTCTAATGCCCAAAACAAAATATGAGCACTAACAAATGTGAGTGAAGAGACAGCAACTTCACTCACATCTAGATATTAAACCAAAAGACAGATTCAACCCACCACAAGGAGTTTTGATTTGTTGTTCCACCCTCTCTGTAGAGTCATCTGGCTCAGTCTCAGACCCAACACCTGAATCAAGAGCGAAAGTGTTTATGGTTTTCTTGACGTTTAAAGCATAAAAGAATCCGGGACCAACTTCCATTGGCTACGAGGGAAAAGAGACATACTTTGCCCATGAATTCCAAAAGCTCATTGTTAGCTTCCCCACGGGCTGCAGGTGCAGCTACAGACACACGAACATCATCAGCATTCACTCCTGACATAAAGCAGAGATTACCAGTTAAGGTACAATGCTTGATTGTTGTTGTAAGTTAGGAAAATGTTGAGATTCAGGACAGAAGAAGCTAAAGGGAAATTGCGCAAGAAAACTAGAGAAAGGCAGTTATGGAGTCCTTTTTCTTCCTTACCTATGAATGAGTCCCATGTGCAAAAGTAAAGCATATATGTCTACATGTCCATACATACTTGCATGATGCACGTACGCGCGCACCCACACAGAAACACATACATGAAGGCCTCCAATAGTCTATTCCCAATTAGGTAAAACATACTATGTTGATAAGTTGCTTGCACAAAAAACCTGGAAAATATTGGTCAAGCCCTTGGGATTTGAGATAAAATCCAAACCATAATGATTGGTGCAGATAGGTGTTCGGCATTAGTTTCACCTTAAAAGGACGTTCTCAAACGTCAACTTTTGTGAGGAATACTATCTTACTAGGACTAACGTGGGTGCTCCTAAAAAAAGGGACTAAACCACTTCACAACATTTGACAGGAAAGGCAGCAATTAAAGTTTAGCTTCCATAAATTGAGTTAATAAAGATTTGAGATTTGCAAGCACATTATGTGTCAACGGAAACATCTGCAACCAAATGATGACAGTAGATCATTGTATACAATGATTATAGGTGCGTTCTCCCAGCAATATATGAATCTGATTAAACTTGCACTGTAGGAGCAATCATGTCAGATAAGATAACATTTGTTACTTGTGATTGCAGATCGTTGGGCCCGATCTTCAACTTCTATAGCAACTTGAACAAGTCCTCCTTTTAACTGTGATATACAAGGTGGAACAGGAGCATCCTAGAGGACAAAAAAGAGAGTTAATATGGGATATTCTAGAGTTTAAATTCAACTAAATGTCTATATTTTAAAATTCGAAATCACATAGCAGGCAAGTGGGAACAAACATGTGCATGCAGAGATTCAAGTTCCTGATTAAACATAACCATTAATGATCCTAAAAGTGTCAACAGCTGAAGGCTGGCGAAAAAGCAAGATAGAGAGAGAGAGAGAGAGAGAGAGAGATCATGTCACTTGGTGAATACGAGACTATTAGCTTAAAATAGTTTATTGACTTGTGCTGTGAGAGAAATGACCCATACTTCACTGATTTTCTATATTCAAGCTCACATATTATGGCCGATGATAAGCATTCGTAACCCTTCCGTATACCTGTGGGTTAGTTTCAGCAGCAATTGTACTAAGTGCACCATCAACCACATAAACAAAAGAAGTGGCTTCCAGATCTTCTTCGGAGCGATAGCACACAAAGAGTCCACAACCCATACAGTTCATACGGAATTGCTTCTCCAGCTTCCCTTCACCCCTGGAGAATAAAGATTGAGAGTGGAAATATGAGTTCAAGATGCTAGCACAAATTAATGGATTGATTCGAAAAGATAATGTGCTAAATAGCCTAATGAAAAACGGTGAAAATTTGGCCCAAAATTTAATGCCCATTATAGCTCAAAACTAAATCTTAACGTATTGAAGACAGCACAAAAGCACCAGATGTTTGAGTAATCTGAAATGGTTGAAAAGAACAAGCTTGCAACAAGACCCTCAATAGGTAACCAAATACCGTTTCAAGAGAACTTTCCCTGCGTCGTTAATGTTCAACCTTGCAAGATGCTTCGTCTTGTCCAATACATATGCTTTGTCAGTCTTCCTTTTGGGCATTTTCTGCAACTGGGTATCTTAGAACAAACACACTTCAGTATGGAATATAACAACTTATGGCAGCTTTTCAGGGATTCACCATACAAGATAATTTAAAAAGTATCACGCACACGTAGTTAACCGCTATTCATGACACATCAATCGATTACAATCTGCTTCTCAAGTAGTGTTAACTGTTAAGTCTAAATATCCTAAAGGGCGAATGTGAAGCTTCTTTTATTTTTCTGAAAGTGAATATGTCATATTTCGAAACCATTAAAGTCTGTCGTCCAAGTGCGCAAACCATCTTTAATATATATATTAGCTCGCTCAAATAGTATATAGTTTGCACTTCATCCAAATCCAGGGAGCATCAGAAATACAAATCAAGCTAAATCAATCAGAGTTCACCTCAGTTTGATAGTGTATAAATAACGTATTATTATTCGTCCGAAAGGAAAGAAAGATTACAAATAACGACAGTCTCTCCATGTCGAGGCCAGATTATAACTTAAAGAGAAAATACAAGTCTTAGATTTTATTTGCCAAAAATTTATCGGGAACCGAACACGGGATTAGAATGAGAGAGAAAGAACCTGTTATAAGGACGTGAGAACCACAGTGCTTGCAGTAATAGACAAAGAGATCGGAATCCGGTCCATTAGGAGCCGCGTCCTCGCTCGAGTACGTATGCGTCGTTCTCTTCGGCATTCTTTGCTGCTGCTGTTACTTCCTCTTCTCTCCAAGAGCCAAGGTCCTCTTGTCTATTCTTAGCCCAGGACAATATATTTTTTATTTTGTTATTTTTTGTAATCCCCAGGACAGGATATTCACAACTATGTCGTCTCTTTTTTTATTTTTGGCAGTCTTCAAGGCATAGCAGGTTTCCTACGGGTAGGGGTGTAAGTCCGGTCCTGTCTCCGGCGGATCTCCGCCTCCGGTTCCGTCACCGGTTTCGGGAAGCTGAAGTCCGGCCCTTTCAGGAACCGGAACCGGTAGTCAAATTTGAGTTTTCCCGGAAGCGTAATTTTCCGCCGGTTAAGCGGAAAAACCGGTTCCGGTTTATTTTTTATTTTTTTATTAATTGAATATCAAATAGAACGACGTCGTTTAGTTGTTTTTTTTGAAAAAAATATAATACCGCGGATCAAAACGGCACGTTTTGATCCGCGATAAGAGAAAACCTAAGTCCTCTTCCCCCCCACCCTCTAGCCTCTCCTTCGCGACCCCCCTCGGCCGTAAGTCCTCTCCAGCTCTCCTCCTCACAGTCACTCCCTCATGTCTCTCTCTCTATTCTTCATGTTCATCTGCCATTAGTCTCTCTCTCTCTCTCTGTTCTCCGGCGGGCGGCTAGTGCAACGGTCTTTGAGCTCCGGCGGGCGGATAGTGCAACGGCCAAAATTTCAACGTGAAATCTGCGATAGCTTGCGGGTTTTTTAATTTTTATGTTTCTCTTTTACCTTATGTTCGTACTTTACATAGTATTCTCCTGCATTAATTTCCTTTTGTTTCTTGGTTGCTGTGGTTCTTTTCAGGCTTGGTCTCTGACGCCTTCCATTTAACATTTGGCTGTGGACTTTTAAAATTTTCATTGTTTGCAAAGGCTGCCTCACGAAAACAGCCAGATAGAGTGTACACATATGGGTGAGATACGAAACCGTCTTCATTGGAAGAAAAATGGAACCGAATTTATCTTTTGAAGTCGATGGAATAATCTCTTTGTTTCCTTTGGCAATATATTACTCTAGTTTCTCTTGACTTTGATAGGTTCGATGTTTCCCTTTGTCACTATGTTATATGTGTTCCAATTGATGCTATTGAGTTTAAGAATTTGTTGGGATGGGTTTTAATAATCATGTTTCATCTTTATACCAGGTACAAGAGGCTATAAGTCTTGTCTGCTTTCACTAATACTCTTAGGTATTTGAATTTGTTGGAATCCATGCATTGAAGTGCTTATTTTCAGCCACTTTAGTTTAGATACGGAAAATGATAACTGTATGAGTGACTTAAGTGTAGAACATATGTTGATTCTCTGCAGGAACTGCTAGTTACCCTGTGACTGAGGAAAGTTTAATGGAACAATTCTTCTAATCATTTTACTTGTACTAGCTCAATCAAGTTTATCGAATTCTATTTCCTTTTCTTTTTCCATCTAAGATCATATATTATTGTGTACCTCTTGCTTGATTTCAAACATCCAGTACGTTAGTGACAGTATTATGTTTGGAACCTGGAAAATTACCCATCAATGTCAAGCTGACTGATTAGCACATGCTATGGAATTTCGTCTGATCGGTACGTGCAACTCATGTAAGAGCTTTTCTCTCTCTGTTAATGTTGATAGTGTACTGCCTGCTGCCTGGTTGATAGTCAAAACCATGAGTCTGATTTACTCGTTTGATTATAGGTTTTAACTATAAAATTTTAACTTCAATAGATCAGGTTCAATGTAAACATTTGCATCGACATGAGACTTGGGGGATGCTAAACTTTGAAGCTTCATCCAGAGGTTAGGCGATCCCCATTTTTCTGATGAAACTGTTCTTCATTTTAGATGAAAAGGGCAGTGGAGTAAGTGTTTTCAGTAAACTAATGTTGTGTACTTGGGATTGGACCAAAAAAGACTTGCTCAGGAAGTTGCTTGAAAAACAAGCCAGAGGCTTAGGTTTAGAATTGATCCTCCGATTTAACAGAGATTGATTGGAGTTTGAGACAAAAGACACAGAAGGCTGGAAAGGCAGTTTTTATGTTACTTCAGCCTCCTATGTCACTGATTGCCCCTAAGAAACATAATGTCCGCCTCTATTTAGCCCTATAATGTAAAAACTTACACATTGCTGAAAAGATATGCCCTCCCACAACTGCAATTGAAGGACTGCTCACATTACATAGCAAAGTGACTTATGTTCTATATGCAAAAGCAGAATAGCAGAACTTACACTCAACTTTCAATAGTTGTAGATTTTTGTTTGCTGGTGATCAGTATTGACAAGAATAGAAGTACCCTTTGTGTTCATGTGACAAAATCAGTATTGACAAGATTTTTTTTACATTTGTTTGTCAATTACATGTTTTAGGATTTTATTTTGTAAATTACATCTTAGCGGACTTAGCAGAATTATGCTATCCGCTTCTGCTAAGTCCGCTAAGAGTCGGAAGCGGACTCTATTTTGGTCATTCACTAGTTAGCGGACCGAATGTCGGAATGTCAAATTCCGCTTCCGACTAGTCCGCTATTCACCCCTACCTACGGGTAGATGAACCGATGCCGTTTTGACCAAGAGCCTTTTTTGTAATTTGCATCAGAAGCGTTCAATTGAGTTTCCCATTTTTCGGTCCACAGGCCACCTACTGAGATTGAACTGTTGTCGGGCTTCTTGACGAACCTTAATGTTGGGTTCTTTCGATTTACGATTTTTTGGGGAAATCTCAAATCTAACTAGTTTGAAATGAAAGAGAGATCCGCGACATCGCCAGCTACAATAGGATGCTTTATGGAAGGAGATAATAAGCCTGCTTGGATGGGTGGAAAATGCCCCGTAGTACATGATCAAGTGACGAAGTCGTCTATCTTGTTTCAGCAACAGCGGTTTTCCGTTTACACGCGCACGCCCAACGTAATTCAAATGGACCGAAGCATGCACAACCGTAACGCCCCTTGCAGTTTCACGCTCATAATTTCATGCTCGTCGCGGCAGCCCGAGACACTTCATCCAACGGTTACGCCGCCTCGGGAATTGGGTACTTCCGCCCCCATAGTCTTCCTTCCTCGTTATTCCGTGCTTAACAAAACGTCACCGTAATTGGTTCGACTTGAAGCCAAATAGTTCATTGCTCTGTGCATCTACCTGAAGCCATACTGACAGTTTTAGAGAAAGTGAAGGCTAGTCAAAAGTCAAAATAATAATTTATTTTTGAGAGAAAAAAATAATAATTTATTTTTATCAATAAATCATTATGTTATATATAGTCGGAAAAAATAGAATCATAAGCCGCATGAGAATTGAGCCACGGGTATCGGCTCTCCGTGCACCAACCGACCGAACCCAAACAAGTGGGGTTTAAAAAAAAATCAAAGAAAATAAACACACAAACTAACAATTTCCATAGTAATTACAAAAAAAAACAATTGCATAGTAATTAATAAAAGCAGGTTCTTCTTGAATAGTCTATCTATCACCTCTCTGTCTCTCTATATTTCTTGCATTTCAGCCTCCCAACAGAGAGAGAGAGAGGCAAAGGGGAGGGGAAAAAGAGGGGACCAGAAGCGAGAGGCATGGTTTCAACGAGGCGAAGTGGATCTCTCTCCGGCAACAACAACAGCACGAGCAAAAGATCATCATCTTCCGAAGATAAGCCTCCGTCACCCAAGCGTCAAAAGGTGTACCTCCCAACCCAAGAGGGAAATCGGAAGGAAATTCAACGCTTAATTACTGTTGGTTTCTCTATCTACGAAAGTGTCAAAGTTTGCGTTTTTTTTCCCTGAGCTGTAGATTTGTGCGATTTCAGGTCGATAATGGCGGTGCCTCGGAGAAACCGACTGCTGCGGCGGCGGCTGAGAATTCCAAGGAATCGTGCGCGCCGACGACATCGGAAAATGCTCCGATCGAAGGGGACGCAGTGAGCCCAAGTGACGCCGAGGCCGCGCCAGTGGCGGCGCCGATCGCCGAGGGTGCGTGCTTCTCTCTCGCTCTTTGTAAAAGCTTGTTTCTCCGTTCGTGGGTTTCGATTTGTCGAGTCTTATGAATATCGAGTTTGAAAAGTTTTGTCATTTGGTTTTGAAGGGGCTTCTCCGGCTGCGATGGTGGATAAGCCGAGGAGTTCGTTCTCTTCTTGGAGTGTTTATCAGAAGCGGAACAACCCGGCGACGACCTTCGAGACCTCGACGCCGTGGTGCAAGCTTCTATCACAGTCTGCACAGGTTCTTTTTTTTCTCTTTTTGGTTTTTGGGTGCTAATGTAACTTTAGTGATGAGCTGAATTAGTTTGCAAAGCTTCAGTCAAAGCATTTCCGCTGGTTGGCTGCGTTTTGGCATCACAATATGATTTTTAAGGCTTAAGGCTTGGATAATTGGCACATACGCGCGCGCGCGCACAGTGTTTTTGGTTTGACAGAACGGGAAAATGGGTTAACTTTTTCCTGTGCGTTAAGCTTTTCCTTTTTCCATGCCGCAGAATCCCAATGTTCTCATTTGCACCGAGAGCTTCGTGTTTGGTTCAAGTAGACACTGCAATTTTCCTTTGAAGGATCAGAGTGTTAGTGCGAATCTTTGCCGAATCAAGCACACGCAGGTATAATTCTTGGGCTTCAGTTTGGGCATGTGGCAAAAATTTTGCTAGGATCGGTGCAAAATTGGTCAGGGTTTGCTCAGAAGCAGGCACTTTACTTGGGTGTACTTGGTTTTCTGTGTTTTTGGAGATGAACTCCTTAGATATATGTACATGCTGTATGAAAACTCATTGTTTCTGGACATGCTCAGCGTGACGGCAGTGATGTAGCCGTGCTCGATATTCTTGGGAGCAAGGGAACGGTGCAATTAAATGGGACCAATGTCAAGAAGAGTGGTGGCAGCTGTGTTCTTAACTCGGGTGATGAGTTGGTGTTTGGTGCTAACCACGCTTATGTATCCTTTTCTTTAGTTCTTGATTGGTTCTTTCGGTTCCTTCTTGGTTTACTCTTATATTTTTCCTCCTGTCCTCTGCTGAGCCATGTCTGTGTTCTACATCAGTATTTGTGTATTCTTTAATCCCTATCAACATAGATCTTTCAGCATCTGTTGTCTGAGGTTGCAGTCAAAGGTGCTGAGGCACCAAATAGTATCGGAAAACTTCTGCACCTTGAAAGGAGGGCAGGGGATGCTTCAGCTGTGGCTGGAGCATCTATATTGGCCTCTCTCTCTAGCATGCGACAAGATCTATCACGTTGGAAGTCTGCAACTCAAACCAGCAGTAAAACCCACCTGTGTCCTGAGGTACCTACCCATTCTGTTGTTCATGAAGGCACAGAAATCGAGCCTGACCTGGAATGCAACTCGGCACCAAATACTGAGAGTGATAAAGCTGCTGAAGTTGGAACAACCAACAAGAACTCTCCTCACGATTGCAACCCGGACTCTGGCATTGAGGCAGGCAATGTAAAACTCTATGGGGTGAATGATTTGCTAAGGCCTTTGTTCAGGATGTTAGCTCAATCCACTAGTTGTACCGTGAAATTGAGCAAAAGTATATGTAAACAGGTTTTGGAAGAAAGAACCGAGTGGATGAGGGATTTGCAGCCGGCATCAACATCGGGTATGTCTTTGCGGTGTGCCGTATTTCGAGAAGATGTTCGTGCAGGAATTATTGATGGCAGACACATAGATGTTTCTTTTGATAATTTCCCTTACTATCTAAGGTAAATTCTTTCACAGTATCTAATGTGGCTTGTTGTTTGTGAGTATCATGCCCTAGCGATTACATTTTATGTCTTCTAATCTTTTAAATATTTTCGACTAAATTTTTTTTTGTTGTTGTGTGTTTTCTTTAAGAAACAGTTCCATGTTAATGACTTGCTTTCTATTTTGTCTTCGTTTGCCTTATTTGCCTTTGTTATGTAATTTTTTTTGGAAGACTTCTTTTCTGTCATCTTATGTGTATAGGACTTGTTTAGTGTATAATATGAAGTGTCTGATCTTGAAGAGTCTTCCTGGTTGCTAGGAAGGGACTTTTTTGTATGGAGTGTATTTTTCTCTCGGAGCCATTCTATTTTATTATTTCTGTGGTCTGTAATTCAGATGCTATTGAATACAATAATTTTGTCTATATTGAAGTCCTGAGAGAAGAGGCATGGGGATATAATACTGCGAGTAGTTGCATTTTTAATGTTTATAAAGATAAAAGTTCTGAAGGTATTAAATTCTTTCAGAAAAAGGCCTCTGTTGGGGCAACTCCTCTACCTAGAAACTGTTATTTTTAGCTTGCAGTATGCTCTATGCTTATCAAATCGTTAGTTTCAAGTTCTCTTGTTGTATGCCTAAAGCCAATTTCAATAACTTGTAATCGAATGAAATAGATTGTGCAACTAATTTACATTGCTCTAGGGTGAGCTAGAGACCCTAATATCCTAGAGGCAAATTGAAAATGACAGTTGTAATTCTGAAGCAAAGGTTTAATTTCAATACTATAAGATTAGTAAAGGGCCCTTGCTCCTCAATGAAGCTCTTGATTTTATCTCACCTTTTCTTTTAATCTTCATTCTCTTCTACTTCTGAAGCATATTATTTGGGCATAAGAGCAATTTTTCCTTGATGTTCTCATTGGGTATTATGCCATAATGAAATAGTACTCGTCCCTTTTTCCTTTGAGAGGAGGCTCTTTATCCAAACTTATTTGTTTCATTATCTGCCTTAGTTATATTTTCTCTGAACTTCAAGAGACAAATAATGTGGTTACATTAAGCTTTGAATCTTATAAACAGCACAATCTTAATCAACGTGAGAAGCTGCCATTGGATTTCTTCCATGGACCTGCGATGGATGGAATTCACTTCTAGGGATCCAAATTCTTCCAAAAGGTTTTGTTTCGTGCTAGAGGCACAGGTTGCTTGCTTACTTGATTCTTGGCCTCAACTTAGTTGAATGTCAAGCATTAGGACATAGCACCTTGATTAGTTGAACCTATGGAGTGACATAGTGACTTATGCTATAGTATTTGCTGCGAGATAGTAATCTATTTTCACATGTAAGAAAGAGTGTAAAATGTGATATCTGTTTTGGAGAGCCAAGTTGTGGTGGCAAACAATCTGTGACACGAGGAGCGATAACTTTGGTTAGAATAGAAAGTGTTTGTATGATTTAACTGTCTCATATTTTTTGTAGCTCTATGTAGTGGTTTGTAATTCATACGGTACTTACAACCTTGGATATCAACAGATCAAATGACTATCGGCCGGGCATGCTGTCGTTTACCAACTTAGATTACATGGAGTTTGATCTTTTTTTTTTTTTCCTTTCATATGTTGGTTTGTAGATTGATCATATGATGGATGGTCCTCTATCTTGAATTATTCAATGGTACTCGGGGTTTCAATTTTTTTTACCCCTATCTTGCAGTGAGAACACAAAAAATGTGCTGATTGCAGCTTCATTTATACACTTGAAGCACAAGGAACATGCGAAGTACACCTCAGAGCTTACCACTGTGAACCCACGAATTTTGCTTTCTGGTCCTGCAGGTCTGTGGGTATTTTCTACTAAATTTAATATTTACCGCACATTGTGAGGCTCTATTGGTTGAAATTCCAAAAATTGAACTGCCATTTCTGTTTCTGATTCGTTTTGTAGGGTCTGAGATATATCAGGAGATGTTGGCAAATGCACTTGCTAAATACTTTGGGGCTAAATTACTCATATTCGATAGCCATTCATTTTTGGGGGTAAGAGATAATTTCCTTATTGAGTGTCTATAGAAATAGTGTTACCTTGCATCTTTTAAACTGTAATATTGGACTTAAGCTCTCATCTTTTGTTGCTTACTCATTTGATAGGCTCCAGTGATTAAGGTGGTCTTTGAGTGCCAAACTTTTGGTCCTTAATTAAAAAAACAACAAAATAATCTCTCTCCCCATCAAGTTATTCTTTTTTATTATAATATTCATTCAAATATTTTTTCTCTTCACTTTTTCATCAACGCCCATAAATTGTCTTCATTTTTTCACCAACTCTCATACTCCAAAATTTTAACCACCCCAAAACTTTAATACTCAAACACGACCTAAGTCTCACCAGGGATTGTTGTATTTTTTATGTAGTCTCTATTTTTGTCATCTGATTTCCTTTCGATGTTATCTGTACTTTTCTTTATCATAAAGTACTAATAACAAACGTTGTAGGGTTTATCATCGAAGGAAGCAGAGCTGCTGAAGGATGGATATAATGCAAAAAAATCCTGCACCTGTCCTAAACAAAATCCTGCAACTGCAGATCTGTCTAAGAGCAGCGATCCAATGGCAGTTGAAGCAGATCCACCAAGCTCTTCAAATGCACCTTCTTCTAATGGCTTGGAATCTCAACCTAAGATGGAGACTGAAACTGTACCCTCTTCCTCCGGGACATCTAAGAATTACTTGTTTAAATTAGGTATTCCATTTGATTTAGACATTGAGACGCGCTTTTCACTTCGTTTGATCTGTGTTCAAATTCTCTTCCACTTCTTTGATGTTTTGGATTTTCTTTTGGTTCCCTTGTGTCACTCTATAAATATGAACCATGCAGGTGATAGAGTAAGATACATTGGTTCAGCTTTGGGTGGCTTATACCCTGCATCATCTCCTTCAAGGTAAAATATTATGGATCATACTAGTGTTAAGTCCCCTTCTTGTCTCAAGTATTTTCTTGACTTGTGGATGATGTTTACCCATTTGATCTTTGTGTAATTTTCAATTGAGCTTGGGTATATATCTACGAAGAAGTCATATTTTGGCTCTCTCTCTCTCTCCCCTCCTTTCCTCCATTCTTGCGCAAGATGAATTGCTATGGTTATCGTGCAGTGAAAAACGCCTTGTTAACTCAATCTATAGGGGCCCACCTTATGGAAGCCGTGGAAAGGTGGTATTAGTTTTTGAGGAGAATCCAGTTTCAAAAGTTGGTGTAAGGTTTGATAAAGCCATACAAGACGGGGTTGATCTTGGAGGTGTCTGTGAGGGGGGTCATGGGTTCTTTTGCAATGGTAAAATCCTACTCATATGAGACGATTTTCACAGGCTTAGACCTGGCAATTTGTGCCGTTGTTTTCAGCTTTTCCTGTTGCTGTTTATTGATTCTCTCTCTCTCTCTCTCTCTCTCTCTCTCTCTCAGTTACGGATCTTCGTTTGGAAAACACGGGTGTTGAAGAACTGGACAAGTTACTTATCAATACTTTGTTTGAGGTAGTTTTCTTCCCTATTCTAATTGATCAAAATTCTGTGCTTATTTTTACTTAGCTTCTTGATCACTTACTATTATCAGGTCGTGACTAATGAGAGCAGAGGCTCACCTTTCATTCTGTTTATGAAAGATGCTGAGAAGTCTATTGCGGGAAATGGAGATTCATATTCTACCTTCAAAGGAAAACTTGAAAAGCTTCCTGATAATGTGGTTGTAATAGGTTCACACACTCATACCGATAACCGTAAGGAGAAGGTAATGTTTATATGATACTTACTAGCATATTGGATAGTTCTCATCCCTGTTGTGAGTGTATGGTAATTTTGGCCCATCCAATCATGTTATCTGCAGTGTCTTGTACTCCATTTATCTGACTAGATGCCATAGTCCCCAATAATTTCTTCTTTTTTTTCTTTCAGCGCCCTTTTTGCTGGATGTTTTCTCCTAGTAGTAAATTGGGAACTAAGTATCAGGACATAGTCTAAAAAGTAGCAATGCTGATGATTCATCCTTTATCGATGCTAGGAGGAGATAAGTTGCAAGTGTTAATGCTAAAGGAATGGTTCTGGGTATGCGACCCAATCTAGGTTGAGTGGCCTGGAGGAACTATGAGCTACCTTCATCTTGAAATAGGTATGGGAGTGAGGACTGTTGTCTACTAAGGCCCAGGGGTGTAGCAATCCTAGAGAGGTGAAATAGGTCCTGCATAGAGAACTACTCTTATCACATTCTACTCCAATTTGTTTGCTACTTACTACAGTGGTGTGATCTACATGGCCTAATTCCCATCTTAGCATCTTAGAAGCGCGTCATGTACCTGTTTTTATGCCTTTAAGAGAACAGCCCACTTCTAGCGTGGCATTTGGCAGTGGCCAAATTGGTATTTAAGAACAAAAGAAAATCAACAGAGAAAAGAGCATTATAAGTTGTGCTGTCAAGTAGATGTCAAATAATGGCTCTAGTAGGGTCTATAAAAGTTTCACTTGTACATAACATTTAAAATGCTTTCTTTTAGCTTCTTCATGTGCTATTCTGATCACCCGCATATATTTTCTTCCTTGCAGTCGCATCCTGGTGGTCTGCTTTTCACGAAATTTGGCAGCAATCAAACTGCTCTTCTTGACTTGGCTTTCCCGGTAACAGTCATGCCTCTAAATTAACTGTAGTTTCCCATTTTGGTTTAAAGTTGTGCAGGTTATGGTGTAGGTTTTTCCTATTTTGTGTTCTGTTCTTTGTGTGGAATAAGGATGAGCACAATGCGCTTTATATGGTACTTCGTTTTGAATGCTTCAGAATATCTTACTGTGTGTATTTCTAAGTTTTGGGTCAAGAGAAAGATATACTAGTGTTATTGATTTTTTCTGGTTTATTTAATTAAGTTTTTTATTGAGGCATTTCCAGAAGATTAATCTTGATTTAAGGCTTTGTAGTTTTGTGGACATATTATTGTCATTCCTCCTTTTCGCCTTGCTCGTTCATTTGTTCTAATATATGTGAAGAACTTTATTCTGTGTTGCTTTGGACAGATTGAAAGTCTGCGGTTTAGGATATTCACTTCTTTAGAGTTTCAGATGAATGTTTCGTTTTATACAGCCATCTTAATCAGTCATATCTACTATCTTGTTTTATTTCCAGATAAAGAATGATTAAAGATAGAAAATCTGCACAAAAGTAAGAACTATCTTCCATAAAAAAAAACCTTAGGTGGGGAAAAGACTATATCATAGACAAACTCCCATTTTCAGCTGAGAATATTTTTCCATCATTAGCCCCTAATAAGGATCTACTGATAATATGGCCTGACCTCAGAAGCCAACTATGATTTTGAGTCAGCTGGAGGCCACAGAGGGTGCCCATTATAGTTCAGTTTTTGTCTTTTGTTTGCGAAATCTCTGATTTGTTGCAAATTCAAAACACATTTGATAACAGAAGTGCAATTCTGAAAGGATAAGATAAAGGATACAATATGATTTTGGGTGATTGATTTCACGTTCTCTGTGGGGTTTGCTCCCTTCTATAATATGGACTTCTGCGTGGTTATGATTACTTCTTGTGTATGATATGGATCGTGGAGAGTAAAGGTTGGAAAGTTGGACCATCCTCGTGATTCATTTTTATGTATACAAACTCTGTGCAGAAACCTTTTATTCTACTTTTTGATCATGTCTATCTCATTCATACACTTTTTTTTTGAGACAGTTACAGAGGTTGCTGATGGAAATTGTGAAATTGTTGTGGTTGACAGAATTGTTCATTTACAGAGGCATGATATTGCTGTCTTTTGATTTTCTCAGGATAGTTTCGGAAGGCTACATGACAGGGGTAAGGAGGTCTCCAAGTCAACAAAACTGCTGACTAAGCTTTTTCCCAATAAAGTTACTATTCACATGCCACAGGTTTGTGGGGGTGGATTCTATATGATCAGTTACTTGGCTTTGCTTTCTCTATGTATTGTGGAAGCTTACAAAATTGATGCAGGATGAAGTGCTTCTTGCATCATGGAAGTGCCAATTGGATCGAGATGCTGAAACCCTCAAAATGAAGGGAAATCTGAATCACCTGCGCACTGTGAGCATTCTTCCCTGCTTACATTTTAGAGCACCTGAGTATTGTTGTTGCTTCTAACTTAGTTGCTTGATGGATTAGTAATTGAACATTTAAAGTAAGCTATACAAAAATGGAATTTTGAGGATGATGTTTAGGGTTTAGTATGTGCAATGGACGGTGAATTTTTGCTCTGCTGGAATGGTGTGGGAGATACAATACGGAGTTTTTGCAAATGATACCAATGGTTACTGTTCATTTTGTGTAGGTTCTTGGTCGTAGTGGGATGGAATGTGAAGGACTTGAGGCACTATGCATTAAAGACCAAACGCTCATGAATGAAAGTATGCTCTCTTTTTATACATCAAGACATGATAACTTCTTGATTTTATTTTGTTCTATTATAATTGTGTTCTGCATTCCAGGTGCGGAGAAGGTAGTTGGATGGGCCTTGAGCCATCATCTAATGCAGAATGCTGAAGCTGATCCTGATGCAAGGCTTGTATTGTCTAGTGAGAGGTAATTGATTGGTTACTTGCTGCCGTCATTTTCATTCCTTGTTGGCTGAAATGTTAGTTATTGGATGGAAAATACACAGTTGTAATGCCATGTTGCAATTCTGGCAGCATTCAGTACGGAATTAGAATCTTGCAGGCTGTCCAGAATGAATCAAAGAGCTTGAAGAAGTCACTTAAGGTAATTTTTGTACATTCGCTCGAGTAGATTATACTTTTGACTATTTTCCTGTGGTACAATTATTATCTTATTAATCTTCATGCTTGTTATTTTGAAATCAGGATGTTGCAACAGAAAATGAATTTGAGAAAAGGCTTCTAGCTGATGTTATTCCACCCAATGACATTGGTGTTACTTTTGACGATATCGGGGCTCTTGAAAACGTGAAGGATACATTGAAGGAGTTGGTGATGCTTCCTTTGCAACGGCCTGAACTATTTTGCAAAGGCCAATTAACTAAGGTTTCTATATTCTCTATCCAGACAAAACATGCTTTTTTATCTGAATATTGATGAGTTACAAATACTGTGATCCATTCGTTCAATTCTTAAAATTGGGGTGGGCACCAACCCTCTCAGAGTTGCTGGGTCTTTTCTGGCAGCTGGATGGAGTAGAAGACCCCTTGAACTGACTTGGGCCGTTCTAACTGAGCCGGCACTGATGCCTGTGAATTGGGCTGTAGTTGGTGGCACCACCAGCTTGCTACTGGATCTGTGGCAAGAGTCCGAGATCTCGCACCTACACCATGACCCACCACCAAACATGGCAGTAGCCGTGGATGTTGGGTCTTTGGTCCCTATTTTTGTTAACCAGCTTGACAGTTGTCGGACATAGGTTTCTGTTAATGACCACACCCGACCAACAGCAGATGCTAGTCATTTCAGGTTGTAGTTGACTAGAACCGTCAGTCGAGCTGGGTGTCAGGGGTTTTGTCCACTCCTGCTTGAAATCTAATAACAGCTGTTCTTTCTTGTGTTTTGGCGTAATTGGTTTATGTTTATTGAGGGAACTTTTCACTTTGCTCCTCGGATGTTGGTTCCATCATTAACGGGGTCCTCTGGACAGCATTCATTTTTGAGATTTTTGGTTTTCCAAATGAAATTTAGTCTAGAATAATTTAACCCCAATCATACAAATTTGACTTGATTTTAAGAGCTGATTTTCCTCTTCTTTTGATTTTTGAACTTGCTACACTGTCATTCAAGTTCAGATTTTTTTTTTCTAAGCCTTTAAGTTCAGAATTAAAAGTTGCAAATGGGTGTATGATGGTTTTTTTGGCGTTCTGCACAAAAATGTAGATGTTGGAGGAAGTGAAGTTCCTGTAAGATATAATTGATAATATATAAGTTACCTACACATACGTGTGCAAGTTTTAGAAATGTTAATATCTTTACCTTTAAAATTTGGATTTTTCTTATTTTATTGCTTGACCATGCCTTTAGATTGTTCTCCCTTCATAAATGTGGTTTAAGCATCACTTCATACTTCTATCAACTTGTACTTTTATGGGTAAGTCTTTCGAGGATCAATCTAACTGGATACCTTCTGTTTCCAGCCTTGCAAGGGCATATTATTGTTCGGGCCACCTGGAACAGGTAAGACAATGCTTGCTAAGGCTGTGGCTACTGAAGCTGGTGCAAACTTCATCAACATTTCCATGTCAAGCATCACGTCTAAGGTTAACTATCGCAATTTGCTTCATTGACTGTCACAATCTCTAAACAATCTTCATTACATAATTTTTAACTGTGCTCTTGTCCTTCTGACGGCAGTGGTTTGGTGAGGGTGAGAAGTATGTGAAAGCTGTTTTCTCTCTAGCAAGCAAAATCGCACCAAGTGTTGTATTTGTTGATGAAGTAAGCTTTTCAAACCTTTCAGGTGGAATCTGTATTTGTTAATCATCCTGAGTCTTATTTCAGTTAGTTCCTGTAGGTTGACAGCATGTTAGGCCGGAGAGAAAATCCAGGGGAGCATGAGGCTATGCGTAAGATGAAGAATGAGTTTATGGTGAACTGGGATGGCTTACGGACAAAAGACACAGAGCGGGTCCTTGTACTTGCAGCTACAAATAGACCTTTTGACCTTGATGAGGCAGTCATTAGAAGGCTTCCTCGAAGGTAAAAACATCAATTCAAACTGGGCCCAATGAATACATATATGCAAAAGACTCGCCCCCGTGCTTTTTATGTACATGCATGCATTTCTTGTTCTAGGTTATTTCAACATTCTGGAAACTTGCAAGTCTAACAGATGCCAATCTTTGTATGATGCGGGTTCTTCCACAGATTGATGGTAAATTTGCCAGACGCTCCCAATAGAGCGAAGATAGTAAAAGTGATACTGGCAAAAGAGGACTTGGCACCTGATGTTGATTTTGATGCAATTGCAAATATGACAGATGGGTATTCTGGGAGTGACCTGAAGGTGATATTTGATAACAATTCCATTGATACCTGATAGCTTTATTATCCTTCAAAAAGTGGAGTGACTGTCATCATATTTACTGTCATATTGCAGAATCTGTGTGTAACTGCTGCTCACTGTCCAATTAAAGAGATATTAGAGAAGGAAAAGAAGGTTTGTTTCTTCCATCTGATCATGGAGCAGTTTAGCAATCTGTTCTTCGTGCTCAACAGTTGCCCCCTCACTGTCCCTTGTTTTGCATTATCGAAGTTATTTGGAATATGCTGCACCAAATTTAATTTACTGATATTGTGGTTGCCGATCAAACTACCCAATGATTAAAACTGCCTTAAAAAAGCATCCATCCCAACCAATTCTACAAGGATGCAAAAACTAGAGCTTCAAAGTTATGTGCTAAAAATTGTCCGATATTTTACTTTTTTCATGCATATTTGGTATAGAACCCTTTGTTTACATCAACTTTTTACTGTCAATGAGCTTTAGCTCAAAAAGCATGTCCTCCTTTTATGGTAGTGGGGTTGAAGTTATAGTTGTGGGTTCCATCGGACTGGGTCCATTTGACCTCACAAAATGCTAAACCTTTTTATTGATACACTGCAGAATGAAGTTGAACTGAAGCATAAAAGAGAAAAACTGAAATACACGTGTTTGTTTGCTTAGATTCATAACCAACTGATGCGGGTGCTCTTTGAATAGAAGCAGAATCTTCTGCAATCTAATATCTTATATCTTACAGGAGCGTGCTGCAGCTCTAGCAGAAGGTAGACCTGCCCCAGCTTTGAGTGGTAGTGCAGATATACGGCCTCTAAACATGAGCGACTTCAAACATGCTCATGAACGGGTAAATCGGCTCTTAAATCTGAACTGATACGACCGTTTCCTTTGAATTGCTTTTCATATTTCTTATACTTTTGATGTGGGAATAGGTTTGTGCAAGTGTTTCATCGGAGTCCGTGAACATGACCGAGCTTTTACAATGGAATGAGCTTTATGGTGAAGGGGGTTCAAGAAGGAAAAAGGCTCTCAGCTACTTCATGTGAAGGCTTTACTGTACAAATGGTTATTTTTCCCTTTCAAATTGTCTACCCAGCGCTCTCATCTCCTGCTTTGGTGAATTTTGGTGTCCTCTTAGAGCTTGCTAGGGAGCCGTTTCGTCTGTAAAATGAAGTGTAGTTCTTATTTCCCCTTGAGGTAGATTTTCCAGTGGTGGGAATAAAGTGTGCGAGGCCTGCCAAATTCTTGGCTTGGGTTCGCTGCTTTTGTTTTGTTCCCCATCCCCTTGTTGTCAACATAAAAAGAACTCTTTAATTCATAAGAATCGGAAAGAATGAGAACATATGCATAATCTATATATATATATACAGGCTGAAGCAAAGAGCACTAATCCCTTGGCCTATTTTTGGGAGATACAACGCAACATTAATGCTTTCCAGATAAGTCAACCCGACATTTCTCTGTTCTCTGTCGTTGTCTCTACTGGAATTGTATGCAGAAAATTGGATAATCACCTTTAAAAGTTAACTCTCTTCACTTTTTCTTTCTTTCTATACCTAAAATTTTAATCACCTTACTCAAACCCACCCCGAGTGCTCTCCAATCAGTCCCAAGTTCTCTTACACAGCTATCATTGTCATTGCCAAATCGAAATGCCATTTCTTCTTCTTTCCCTCGGTTTTGGGTCGTTGAAATCTAGGTTACGTTCGTGTTGAGTAAAAATGTAGGATTTTAGAAAAGTTGTGAATTTTTATGTTGAATAGTATTTTATCGGTGTTTGTGTAAAGTGGAGAGAGAAATGATTTGATGTAATTGTTTAATAAAAAAGTATTAGAGTTATGTGAAAAAGTATAGAGAGAAAATTTATGTTGAATAAAAAATTAAAAAATTGTTGGAGATTGTGTAAAATGTATTGGTGTTTGTGTTTGAATCCTAAATATGTTCGGTGTTAGATTTGTGAATATACTTATAATCCTAAAAAAAGTGTGAAAACGAACATATCCCTAGACTATCTAAGAGGATGTTCGGTGGGGGTAGTTTTTTGAGAATTTTTTGTGTTTTGAAAATCCTGAGAATACAAAGGTACCGAACAGCCCCTAAATATATTCATTTACTTGAAATTGATAGTTTGCCGTTAAGAAAATAACTGGCTCTCTCGCCTCCAAAAAAAAAAGCTCTAATTTATCACATTTTTTGGAGGGGGGGAGGGGGACAAATAGTACCGCCTTGCCTTGCCATTTTAGGTTGCGATATTATTTACAAAATTGCTAAATATTTGACGAATCTATTTTGCTGAGCTTATAGATTTGAATAGTTTCTTATAATTACAGTAATTCAGTTGGTGGATAATTAAAAAATTAACGTCTCGATATCAAGACTTCAACCGACAGTTTGGTCAGTTTTCGTATAGCTACGAACAACTTGCACAATTGTTAGCTCGATTCGATATCATTCTGAGCTACAGATTTTAGTCAGTACTCTACTTTTTGTAACACTCCCGCAATCAAAGAAGGAAGACGCATTTTAGCAGCATCCAAACGCAGGAGAAACTTCGAACTCGAAATGGCGGATCCGATCCCGGCAGCGGCACCGCCGAGATCCGCCACGGACCTGTTCTCTGACCCGCTCGATGCCCACCCACTCTGGTTCAAGCCCGCTCTCTTCCTCTCCCCCGACTTCGACTCCGAATCCTACATATCGGAGCTTCGGACCTTCGTCCCATTCGATACGCTCCGATCTGAACTCAATTCCCATCTCGCCTCCCTCAACCACGAGCTTGTCGACCTGATCAACCGAGACTACGCTGACTTCGTTAACCTCAGCACCAAGCTCGTCGATGTCGATGCCGCGGTGGTTAGAATGCGGGCCCCGCTGGTTGAGCTCCGAGAGAAGATCGAGCAGTGCAAGGGCTCCGTGGATCGCTCGCTCGTGGCCCTCAGGAACGGGTTGAAGCAGAGGGCGGAGGCCGCGTCAGCGAGAGAGACCCTGGAGCTTTTGCTCGACACGTTTAAAGTCGTCTCCAAGGTACGACCCTATGAGCGTGTGTCGCTGTGGTTTAAGTTCATTTGGTAATATTTGAACGTAGTCGGATTTAGAAAAGCAAATAGTATAACGTTTAATTTCAGTCTGTGGTTTGATATTCGAAAATTGTTAATTTGAGTCTTGACTGTTGATTTCAGTCTCTGGTTGCTCAATGTGGTTGGAATACAAAATTAGGACTACTTGTCAACTTTGATTTTTGGAAAAATCAAAATCACATCGTATAGAATTTGGACGGATCTGATCTCCTTCCGTGGTCTCATGTGGACTTCTGTGATTTAGCCATGTTGTTTAGTTTAGCTGTGTGTGTCTCAGTTTTTAGTCTAGAATCTGGTTCACTTGCACTTGGAATCTCCCGCATTGATCCTTGGCTTCTTGCAGATATGTGTCCTTGTTGATGTAATACAATTTGTCAAATGTGCTTATCAAAAAAACAATTTATCAAATGTGCAGGTTGAAAAACTAATAAAGGAACTGCCAAGTGTGCCTGCTGATTGGTCAAATGGGGATCTAAATTTGGCAGAAATGAATTCTATGAGCAATGGGATTTCCGCACAAAATGTTGTAGAGAATGGGACAAACCTCAGAGAGACTCAAAGCATGCTTTTGGAGAGAATCGCCAGTGAGATGAATCGGTTGAAGTTCTATGTTGCCCATGCCCAGGTCTCTTATGCTCTTCCTCACGTTTAGCTTTTGTGTCACATTTACTTGTGTGCTGGAGATGTTTAGCAGCAATTTTTGAAGAAGGCAAAAGCATAAATACAGTTGACATTTTAATTGGTGTTTTTAAAAAAAAAAAAAAAAACTTATGACTAAGATCTGCATGATAAATTGTCATCAGATTCAAACTTAACAAGAAAATGCTTAGAAGAGAAAAACAAGGAAATTATAATTGAGGTGCTTTCTTATGGAGGAAGCTGGGGAAAGATGCGGAGACAAAGGTTTTGATTAGAGAATGAATCTTATAGTAACCAAAGTATATTTCTCTGTTGAATCCACCAGGTTGACAACTAATTTCTCACCTCAGAGGGAAATGGTTATTAGGAAAGGAAGAAGGTGAAATTATGTTTTTTTTTCGTGCATTTTACATATTTTAGATCTGTGCAAGAGCGATAGGAGGATAGTAGGGTTATCTGTCTGCATATTTGTGATGTGTCTGTTAAAGAGGAGGGTGGGAGCTTGTGTGTGTGTTTGTGGAGGGGAGAAGAGTAGGGCGGAAAAAAACTTTTGCAGTTGATCATAAGCTTTGATTTTGATGAGAAGTTGAGCAAGTAGCTTGTAAGAGGCAGAATAAGCAAACTAGCTCAGAGTGATATGTCATGAAGGTTAAAGATGTCAGGTAATGTGTTCTAATCTTCTAATTAGGAAGAGGGATTTTGTAGATATAAGGTACTAATTAGGGGTATCTGTAAAGTGTCTGAAATTGGACTTTACATGAATGGTAAATTAGTAGGAGCATTATATGATCTCAAAAAGCAAACAGAGATTGTCATTCAAGGTGGGTAACATTTTTGTTCTTCAAGACTCAGAGACATCTCATGAAGGTTTTCTGCTTTGTGAAGCACGTGAACTGAGAAGGTTTGGTTGGAGACTTGTGTGTTTGTGTGCACTGGGGACTTTCTATTGGTGTGTTGTACAAGATGTAGAAGAGGTGAAGAGCGCATGTTGGAAATATGACCCGAAAGAGTTGATTGATAACGCAACACCATAGCTTGTTATATAAAAGAAAGTTAGTGTATCCTTATCAGTAGAAATGTGGTTTCTATATCATATCCCAAGGAATTGACATCTTCTTTCACTGTTGAAAAGTGCTGCTAATTTTCTTACATAGCGAAGGGGATTCAAAGTGCTAGTTTACTATAAGATTCTCATTGGGGGTGGCAGGATGTAAATGCTGTTTCCAGCCTCAATATTATGCAAAAGCTAATAGTAGTGTTCTTTTTTTTTTGATAAATAAGCCAATTTTATTAAAAAGAAGAACAAGGAAAAACAACAACGGAGACAACAGTACAAGAGAAAATACTGAAGAAACCCAGAGAACGCCAGAAATTCCCACCCACCCTCAACCCACAAGCCAACAGAAGGCTAAAAACCCTTGAGAACCCTCAACCCCTAGCAGTCTAGACCATAGCTCTTAGTCTTCCTAGAGGAAGAAGACCCTTCATAGATAACCGAAGACTGCAATCCCTTCAGCTCCCTGATCAACCTCCCCCCAGATTTCCTAGGCTTTTTCGAACTAATCGGCATCCGATCGCGTTCCAACACTGCAAAAAGATCCCTCAGCTTTTCCTCTTGACCACCACATGAGACCCCAACCAGCTGACCCACAGAGGAAACCATGTCCAAGACCCACGCCGGAGATTCCGTCTGCACTTTCCCCTTCGAAGAAACACACACAACTGCCCTGGGAGACTCGGAGCCCCCGAGAGAGACATCTCCCAGCCGATCCCCACCCTCAGGACTGCCAACCCCCTCACCCAATTTCTCACGGCCAGCCGATCCCAGCCGATCCCCACCCTCAGAATTCCTGCCTTGCCCCTCCCCAAGATCCATCCTCGCATCTTCAGTAAGCTCACTGCCACATTCAGTAAATTGATCGCTAGCATTTTCACCTATGTTGAACTGGCCATCAGACCCCTCACTTCCTTGGTTCCCACATTCCACCCCTAACCCCTCCAAAGTACCCTTCTCCAAGAAACTGGTTTCAGCAATTCGAGTTTCATCAACTCGACCCCTCACAGAAGTTTCGGCATGACCATCGTGGGAGACCTTCCCATGCCATGGAGTTGTCATCCTCTCTGCCATACCCGGTTCAGAAATCAAAGAGAAGGAGCCGGCGACCTGAGCTGTGTCGTCGACAGCAAGATCCGGCGAAGAAAGCGCCCCCGGGGAAGAGACCAGCATGTCGGGAAGCGCAGATGATGGAATCGGCGCCAACTCCGGTGCCGGAAATGCATCCGAGATGCTACCCCTCGCCCCCGTAGTCGCCGGCGACCCTCCTTCCTGCGCCGGTGGTTGGTCGGCACCAACGACGGAGCCACGAGGCTTACCGTCACCAGCAACGCACGTAAAGCCTGGGTCTTCAGGGGTACCCGACCCAGACCCGACATGACACAGCCCAACCAAGGCCTTCGAAATAACCCCTGGGCCCGGCCTTTTAGTGTTCCCACATTCCACACCTAACGATCTCCTTGGGCCCGGCCCATCTGCAAGCAACAGCCCCTCAATTTGACGTTGCTGCTCCTTGCATCCTCGGGCAACATTTTCGGGTACAGCTGAAGAATGGGCTGGCCAATTTTCGGGTCCAGCTGAAGACTGGAGGCTGCCATCACTTAGCACAGCATAGCCCGGTCCACCATCACACCCTAAAAAATTCAAAAGAACGTCAATCTCAGAACGAAGACCCTGCAATTTTGTTCTCCAAAGCTCCACGTCAAACACCCTGCCACCAGCCGACTGAGTCTTAAAAGCATGCTCCTGGGGAATAGAGTCACTGACCACCGGAGACACATGGGCAGAAACGTGCTGCACTCCCTTCTGTCCCACGCCACCCCCCTGACCCTCAACGTCTTTCATAGCTAACACACCACTCCCAACGCTCTCCCCCTTCAACCCGCCCTTAGCAACTTCAAGGAATGAGACCTCCTTGCGCAAAAGCGAGCCAAGAGATCCAGATCCAGCACCACCATTTTTCTGCCCAAGGTAGGAAACCACACCCTGAAACACAGAGGCAAGTTCCATCCACCCTGTCGCCCCCTTTCCTTCCGGAACCATTACCACCCCTCTTCGACGCCCCCCACCAAACTCAGCTAAGGCCAGATATCGTCCTGCCATGTTGCAGCACCGCTGTGCCATAAAGGCCCCTAGAAGCTACATTATACTTCACAACAAACTCCCTATTCGCATCCGCCAATAATCTAGAAATCGTGTTAACCAACCAAACTGCCCCATGCTTCCCGATGATGATAGAACTCGAAGCCTTCCGACTCCACTCCGAGAGTTTCACATCACCATAGCCTAAGACTATAACTTGAAAGGCTTTAGCTTCAACACAGAATCTGCGGGAGAAGGACATACCTCCGGGCAGACAACTAAAGCTACAGAGCACTTAAAAGAAAAAATCTAACCAGAAGACTAAACGCAAAAGCAAAAAGGAGAGAAAAGGGAGGAGAGAGAACGGAGAAAACCCCATCACCAAATTTTGTTATAAAAGATTTGAAACATAAGCACTCTAATAGTAGTGTTCTTATAATGTGAAAGGTTTCAAACTTAGATATTTTGTTCTTATAATGTGGATACTTTTCATCATAATTCTCTTTCTCAGGTACCTGTGCATTCTTCATTCTGTGCTCACCTTGTTTCTATATTATGCCAGTACAGAACCTCCCTTTCATTGAAAACATGGAGAAGAGGATTCAGAGTGCTAGCCATTTATTAGATGCAATTTTGGGACATTGTTTCACAAATGGGCTTGAGCACCGGGATTCAAATGCAATTTACAATTGTTTACGTGCTTATGCTGCCATTGATAACACCAGGAGTGCAGAAGAAATTTTTCGTACAACTATAGTAGTTCCACTGATACAGAAAATTATTCCACATGAGAGGTCAGCAGCAGCTACTGGGTCATCCACAGATGCACTCGAAAATGATTACCAGCAAATCAAGCAATGTGTAGATAAAGACTGTAGATTCTTATTGGAAATTTCTTCTACAGGTATTGCCATTTGGAATTTTCTTTTATATGGCACTCCTAACAACTTCCAAAGCTTTATTTTAGATATTTGGTTGGCCATGAAAAATTTACTATATTCTGGTTCTAATTTAGAGCTTAGGTTCTATCGTTGGAACTTCCATTGTCTCTCACTGATGTTCTGTGGTCATTTGCCAAAACCCTTCTTTCTTAAATTTCTATGGTCGTGTTCTGACTGGTGCTATGGTCGTGTTCTGACTTTGAAGCCCTGTCGTCTTTGCTTTGTCATGAACTTTACTTTTGAGCAACAGTTTTGTTAATAGAGCATGTCTGAGTTTTGCAAATAAAACATGTCTATGCCAATAGCCACCAAGTGAGTACAACGTGTTGCATCATGAATCATCACTTTGGAACTTCCTTTGACCTTGATTAATCTTGCTAATGCCTATTAGCTACAGCATTCCCCATAATTGGATAACAGTTCCATTGTAATAAAAATGTCAAGTTAAACAATTGGCAATTATTTCTGTCTTTATGGATTCATGTTTGTTGTTTCTGAACGATATTAACTGCTGTGATGCTTGTTGGGTTCAGAAAATTCGGGTTTGCATGTGTTTGACTTCTTGGCCAATTCCGTCCTTAAAGAGGTTCTCGCTGCAATCCAGAATGGGAAACCAGGTGCTTTTTCTCCTGGAAGACCTACGGAATTCTTGAAAAATTACAAAGCAAGCCTAGATTTCTTGGCTTATCTAGAAGGTAATAATCAGATCTCTCTCTGTCTCTCTTTCCCCCTCCCCTCCCTTATTCCTTCTTTTAATTGTGCTCTCGTGGATGTAAAAACTTGACAACCAATATGAAAAACTGTTAATGCATCTTTTAAGTGACTGTTTATGACCATCATGTTACTGTAGTATTGTTTTTTGGAGTTATAACATCCAATTGTCATGCAAGGGTCCTGTCCGTCCAGATCTGCTGTTGCTAAATTTCGATCGGAAGCCATCTACGTTGAGTTCTTGAAGCAATGGAACATTGGGGTTTATTTCTCTTTGAGGTACTCACTGTAACTTATTATAGTTTGTCTTATAAAATAGGTAAAGTATGTGGGCTACTCATATGAAGCTATTACCTCAGATTTCAGGAAATTGCAGGAGCTTTAGATTCTGCACTTACTACCACCAGTCTTGTCCTTGTTCAGAATATCCTTTCTGCTCAAGAAAAATCTCTTGAATTGACTCTAAAACAAAGTGTCACTCTATTGGAGAGCTTGAGATCCTGCTGGAGAGAAGATGTTCTTGTCCTTTCTTGCTCTGACAAGTTCCTTCGCTTATCTTTGCAGCTTCTTTCAAGGTCAGTTATATTGGAAGCTGGAAAATTTCTGTTCTATTCTGCTGATATATCACTACCTGATACCTTATCTTTTGAATATATCTTAGATACTCTAGTTGGTTGTCAACTGGACTGGCTGTTCGCAAAATGGGTTATACAGGCTCCAGCCCTGGAAACGAATGGGCAATTTCGGCTGTCCCAGAAGATTTTATTTATGTAAACACTGAATTTTTATTCACTACGTTTATCTTGATCTTTTGTGTGACAGTAACATGTTGGTCTGTGATTCTTAGCTCTTTTCTTTTCGACCTGTAGGAATCTGTTGAAGTCTTGCTTAGTAAAATAGCTTGTTGCAATTGAAAAGGAAAAGGAGAGGGGGGAAAAAAAGAATACGAAAGAGTAGTTTATGGAAATTGTTTTGGTTCCTTTTCTCGTCCCTAACAAGCTGCCTAGACAACTCGCTTCTTTTCTGTAAAGATCTCACATAAGTTATGCTTAAAAGATCTCTCTACACTGTTAGATTTTTTCCCAATATAAAGTAATAGAAGAAAAGCCAGGAGGCATGAGATAGTCATTCTTAACCCACATACTGATAGAGGTAATTGGATTTGCAGATCATTCATGATATAAATTTTCTGGCAAAAGAGATCTCTGGTGACTACCTGGAACAAGTACTTGAGCTTTTATCTTCATGTTCTCCCGATGTTCTGGATTCAGTAAAACACAGCATTTTACAAGGTGGAAAGTCATTGAAGGATTTAGTGCCGCAAGTTATCAACACAATTATAGAGGCACTAGTCGAGAAGTCTATTGAGGTAAGCTACAATTTATCAGCAATATTGATCGAGTAGGCCATGGAAGGACAAGGGGTTCTTATGGTATTCATTGGTTCAAATTTTTTCCTTATAGACTGGATTTACAGGCTGATTGGGAAGGTGTCAATCTGAAAATAATGGATGACCTATTTCATTTGACAGTGTTCCAATTTTTTTTTTTGGTCCAGAAGTGGTGAATTTTTTTCATTCATAGTATTTATTTCTCAAAAATAATTGTGGGTTTTTCATTCATAGTATTTCTTCCTCAAAAATAAATGTAGGACTTGAGACAGCTGAAGGGAATAACGGCCACTTTCAGGATGACTAATAAACCTCTTCCTGTCAGACACTCACCCTATGTGTCAGTGGTATTGCGACCCCTGAAGGTATCCAATTCTCTTTAGTTATAGGTGTTGTATCATCCTCTCTTATCCATGCCTGATATATTTTCTATGCTCTGAGTATCTACTTTTTACTAGATTCCTTGATTGTTTCCTTCAAAGCATAAATTAGAACCATATGATTCATTGCTCTAGATGATGACTTAAAAATGTCAGAAATTGTCAGTTTCTTGTGATATGTAATGGCTTAAGGATGCTAACATTGCGCATCTTCTTGTACATACCATTGTCATTGAGATGTCTTGATTTTTGTTGTTCCTTTCAGATTCTAGAGATATCATATTTATGTTTGCAGACTGGACAGTAGTTAGTGATTTGGCTGTATTTGTCTATAGATCTGACGCTTATTTCATTTTAATTCTATTGTCAACTTAGCATGCTTACAGATTCACATTGGACGATAAATTGTGGCCTTTTATTTTGGCATTTAACTACCAATTTCTCTCAGGCACTTTTGGATGGAGAGCGAGCTACCACATACTTGACTAGGGAAACTAGGAATGAACTATTGTATGGTGCCGCAACTGAGATCACTGTTCGTTATTACGAATTAGCTGCTGATCTTGTCAGTGTGGTTAGTACCTGAATGCCTGTTACTTCGCAAAATTTTCACTCTAGAATTCCCATTTCCCCATAATAGGTATCAGTTAAAAATTTCCACTATCATGAGCAGGCGAGGAAAACAGAGTCTTCACTCCAGAGAATACGACAAGGGGCACAAAGACGAGCTGGAGCAAACTCAGATGTGTCGGATCATAATGTGTCTGACACTGACAAGATCTGCATGCAATTATTTCTTGATATTCAGGTAAAGATCATATGTTAAGATTTATGCACTATTCTTGCCCACTGAGTCACTGGAAACAAACCCTACAGTTGAGATGACTTACACGAGCTTACTTTAAAATATTCTCACCAGGAGTATGGTCGCAACCTCTCTGCTCTTGGGGTTGAAGCCGCCAACATTCCGGCATACTGTTCCTTGTGGCAGTGTGTCGCCCCTCCAGATAGGCAGAGCACGATTAAAGTGTAGGTTTTGGCAGTAGGCTATGAGCGGCTTGTAGATGTACTGTAATTTTGAGTCGAAAGAATTCCATTGTAAGGTGATCTTTGACATAAATTTATTGTATGACTCTTATAATAGTTGGTTCTAGAGCACTGCAAAGAGTGTGCTCACAGGTTAGACAGTCAAAACTACTTTGAGAGGGGAAAAACTTGTGTACTCGTAAAAAATTTTGTATTTTTGGTTCAGAATCTATGATCATGTAGCTAAAATTGCTACCATATGTCCAGATCAGATGCTTCAATCAAACATGGTTTTCTATCTTTCTCCGAATTACAGGGCAGAAAATTACAGAGAATCTTAATACTTCGGAAGTTATGTGGTGGGCAGGGGCCTGAACTTCTTAAGCGGGACCTATACCTTAATGTCTGAGTTTTAGGGGTCAGGATAGTTGGGCCGAACTGCGTCAACAGCCGGTCCAATATTAGAAAGAAAGAACGATTACATCCTATTCTCAAATAGTCCAGAAGATATATACACGCACTGAGCCCATTGTAGAGGGCAATGCCGTATTTTCACTTCATTCTTTGTGAATAAAACCAAAAAAAAAACCCATAAATCGCAAGATGAATAATAGAACGAACCGATATTAATACCCTCTTTAATTTTACAGAGGGAACATATATATTTTATTTATGATGACATCGGTAACACGTGGCAGAAACTCATGCCCCCGGGATGAGGTTTCCTTTTTTATTAAATAATTACATTTATTTAAGAGGAGAGAAAATCTCATATACGAGCTGAAGTATAAAAGTACCAATCCGTCTTCTATGGTCAATCTAGCAGTCATCAGTACCAAAGTAGCGGTCGCCGAAGTCTCCCATCCCCGGTACGACGCGGAGCTCATCATTTAGTGCAGCATCAATCTCTGAAGTGACGATCTTTAGGGACGGAAACCGTTTGTACACACAATGTATCCCTTCAGGGGCCTGAAATTGGTGTTAAAGATAGAACAAATACATAAGTATTCATTGGAGCATGGGAATTGAGGGGGAAAAAAAACGTTAGCAAATACAGAAGGTTGTAACTCACAGATATAAGGTTGAGGAATATAATTTGAGACTCCGGGACTCCCTTACGTCTGAGAAGTTCAAGTGCTTGGACAGCAGAATTTCCTGCAAGAATCAAAGAGGGTTGGTTGTCTCAAATTCATCAATTTAAATGAAATTACCCGGGGTGTTATTGAAGCCATTTCTGATATGGCGTAGCGTTGTCTCGCCCATCGTGGAGCTTCTCAAAGGTTTCAGGCCAAGCTAATTTCCATACGGATTTTTTTGGCTAAATGGGCTGGCTGATGGACAGTTTTTTGGTTGTATTCCGTTCCATAGGGGGCTTGTTTTTTGCTTCCTTAGTCTTGTTTATCTTCCTTTGAATAATACTTGGTTGCTTAGAAAAAAAAAATGAAATTACCCGGGAGGGGAAAAGTACAAAATGGGAAGTGGTCTCATTTACTATCCAAATCCGAGTGAATCCTACAGCATTCAATGCTGCTATATTAATAACCGGGCAGTTTGAATCCTACACCATTCCAATATACGCGTGTTATCTCTCTTAGAATTGAATGGTCCAATTCGGACAACAAATTGTGGAGTCCTAGGATCTCTATCTGGTCCGAGGATTCACAGATGATTATAGATTCTTAAACTTAGTTAATTTAGATGCTGGTCTTATGGAAGAAGGCAGAATACCTGATAAACTATAGTGACAGCAATGCATGTAGCTGAAAAACAATGTTCACCTGTAGCAAGAACTGGATCCAAGAGCAGGACATGCCGTTCCGAAATATCTTTTGGAAGCTTCTCATATATAAGCTGCGTAGAAAAGGAAGGAGACCGATATATTTGGGGAACTTCTTCTCTTCACCTTGACGAATAACAAAACGAAAACATAATTTCAAAATATGTATAATCACCTGTTTCCCGTTGTCACCAGAGCGGTGGATGAGGATTTTCCCTATTTTTATTCCTTTACAGCATGCACGCAATGCGTTTTCCATGCTTTCTCCACTGAAATAGAAAAAAATTAAGAAAACTAATTACACACACTGCAACTTTTACTAATAGGGGGGCCAGTCTGACCAGATAAAGGATGAAGAAAGGTTTTCAGGTGTCAGAAAATAATTTGGTCAAGGCTGGAGAGCAGCAGAATGATAGACATTTGGAAGTGACCATCAGAAATCGTTTTCCATTTACAAGGATACTCAAGATTGATGTAAAGATTTACATTCTCCGCTCACCTGCGAATGATTGATACACCACATAGTTTCTTGCAAAAATTAACTCCTGTATACACTGCTTCTGCAGGAGAATGACAAGATATTGTAAGAGCTTTAATCAGAATTTGACATGGTAGTATCACGTATAGCTCAGCAATAAGTGTCAAGTTCTAGAGCGGGGAAGGCCAAGCTTGAGCCTGGCAGGGTGGGATCTCGTACACTTTCAGTAATGTGCTCTTCTTTTTCTATATAGTTTAATGTTATATGGACGATACTGTGCTACTCTTCCCCTCCTCCCCTTTAAACACACCTGTAGGAGTAATTACTTGCTTCTCTGTAAAAGGCAAGTAGCCGAGACCATGTTCCACAACCTGAAAAATTAAGGGTCCTTAACATTGTGTATAGGACAGCAAGATAAGTAAAGATAAAAGGGTCCTTAGGATAAACAAAGGCACAACATACCAGACGAATTAAACGATCTGAGTAAAACACAAAATCATGTTTCGATATTTCTCTGTCACGAATCAGAGTGTGCATGCCTCTTATCTGTAAAAGGGATCCTAGGATTATATAGAACACCAAGGAGAGATATATAACCAAGCTCAATTTGAGAAAGAGTTAGGAAACACAAGCACAAACTATGCAGGTAGACTCTATCCCTTGTAAGCTTTGTTCGATTCTTGATTCACAACATTTTAACCCATGTATGTACCCCATAAAAATTGTAATTGCTGTGATTTGTGTTCAATGCTCCTTATGTTATAAACTAACGGCCACTGAGAGGTTGGGACAGGTCGCCACCAGTTGAAACAGAGAAGAAGAAGAAGGTGATAGTGATGATAAATACCTGGAATGTAGACTGAATAACATTCAAATTGGCATATATCTTGCAGAGGTTATGCTGACCAAGCTTTGTTCGGATATGTTGCACAATTAAATCAATTGCAACATGATTCTCGGCACCCCGGGGTATGATGACATCAGCATATTTCTTCGATGGAAGAATGAAATCATCAAAAGCAGGCTTGACAAATTTCGAATACTGCAGAACTAACAAAACACTCAACATCTATATTTTCCAAGGTAATTGTAGGAACTCACTCAAGGAAGACTACTAAATTCAAAGAAATTTCCATCACCCAACCACTGCATAATGCATGCCAATAGGGGAAATAGAGACCAGAAACAAAAGTCCACAGACATTAAACAGTCCCTAAGCTTTTCCAAGAATTTTTTCGTATTTCTTACCCAAAATAAAAGAAAGAAAAATTTCTGTATCAGTCCCTCCAGCAATTTTACAAAAAGCAGAAGATGTGGATTCCTGAGCTCAATTCCAACACAAGAGGCGAATTCCTGCTTGCCATTATAGAAATAATATAGAACAAAAACATGAAAAGTTGCACAGCCTACTTCCTATTATCATCTTCTAAAGTGATAAAATTGCTACTCTTTCATGGATGTGTGTATAGTGTAAGCTGCTGTAATTTTTCCTGATGCCAATAGAGGAACTATGTCAACACAACTCATATCATTGCTAATGCCTCAGCCTATGTCAATGCCAACCAGTTCTGTACTAATCAATTGATTTTTCTTCTCGCAGAGGAATCTAGAGAAAAATCTTCGAAGTAAGCACAGAAGATGCATTTTCAACTCCCCCCCCCCCCCCGGCTCTCTCTTTCGCAAAAAAAAAAAAAAGATGCATCATGTTCAACATCCCAGCCGTTATCTCAATTGAAATTCTGCATGATCATCATCAATTATCTATCCATCGGGCTCCAATGCCTAAATGCATCACCATATTAGCTTCTTGTCTGCCTAAATGCACTCCTCATTCTTTGTTATGGACATGGACGCACTTCTTATACATGGCCAATACATTACACGCTTCCACTTATTTTAAGACCTGCTTAAGCTACTCAGAAATTTTCTCAACAAACACATTATCCCCTGCTCTGGCATTTTTCAATCTTAATGCGCTCAGTTCCAATTGTGTTGAATCAACGAATTTATGATTCTTGCCTGTTCAAGAACAGAATGCAAGTCTCTGCCCCTCTCAACTGTATCACGCTTTATTCTTCGGGAAAGCCGTACATCAGCATCTGAAGGAAAATCATAAGACCAATGAGATACAAAATGATTAGAAGGAATTGTATGCCAGGTGACAGTATCTCAAACAGAAACTTAACAGCACAGAACCAGCGGGTAGACATCAACTCAATTATTGCAAAACTACAGGTATGTGATTTCAAATTTTCTAGCAAGTGACAGTACTTATATCAGGCACAACAGGCCATGAAACCAGCAATCAAAGGTTCACAATGCACAAGTCAAAAAAGGTTAAGTGAAATAACCTGCATCGACAAAAATCTTCATATCCATCAAGTTGCGGACATGTTGATCGTGGAAAACCAATATCCCCTCCAAGATGATTACATCAGATGCATTGACCTGGCGAAGTATGACCAAAGTGAGATCTCTAAGAGAATAAGTCAGTGATTCAATAGTTTCTCAATTAGTAAGCCAGTAATGTAGACCATTAGATTGATCTAGAATATTTTACAAACAGCAGAATATTAAATTAAGTAGAATACTATATCTTTTCTTTCATTTAACATGACAAAAAAGATGAAAAGCATAGGAGGTACGTTCACTGAACCCAACAACATGCGTATCGGCCGATTACATTATGGATTCCGCTTTAGATTTTCTGATTGTATCAGCTTGCTACAAGAGATATCTACTGCAACTTACAAGACATCAAGGGACACGACCAAACCAGATATAGTGAGGAGAAATAGAGAATGTCTACCTGTCGAAAACTTTCAGAGTGGCGCCGATGGTTCTTAAAATCGTATATTGGCACATGAACAGACTGCCCAGATTTAAGCCGGCAAATGCACTCTAAAAGTTGTTCTGTATCGAATGCATCTATGGAGAAAACACAATAATTTTATTAGTATTAAACAAACAAGTTTTATAATAACAAAAGGTTCATTCACCACCTATTCAAAGCCTGTAATGCACATTTAATCCATAGTAAACTTACCTGGGTGATCAAAATTATATTCATGAACATGTTTCGATTCCTCATCAGTTAAACCACGGTAGAATGAGTCCTACAAAAGCGATAAACAGATTTGTTAAGAACTGAACAAATCTTACTCTGTCGAAATACTGAAAGGGTATAACAGGCTCCATGAGGAAAAAAACATGAAAACTTAGGTTGGGTCTTCCTGTAGATTAGAAACTCAGTGAGAATAAGTACACAGAATAAAACATAATTTTACCTACCTTTCCTATATGAAATCTGTGGTTTGTACCAAGTGGATGACTCCATAGGTGCCCATAATAATCTGTCCAATTATGTTTGGCCTCATTTTTTAAATAACCCCTCTCTTAATTCTGTTAGACTTTTGCATGTGATGGAATATGTTATATCGAGGTATCACTCAATGACACACAAAGTGTTCCTCTCTCCAAATTAGTTGTCCATAGAGAGCATCGCATACCAATACAAGCATTGAAAAAGCTCAGCAAGATAGATATATAGCTGTTCCACTCAATACATGAAAAATGGCCAATCAGACCTGATTGACCAGCACAACCCTATGATCGTGGAGTTGTTGAATTATCATGTCACACACGGTCGTCTTGCCGGATGCCGTACCTCCCGAGACACCTGAAATTTCCAGGAAATTACAAATGTTAATCAGAATACAAATTTTCCCACCGTCTTTCACGTAACCTTGATCACTTGCAATGTAGAAAAAGTAGTGTTCTTCATGTTTCAAAATTCGTAACAACATGCAGAAGCTCACAATCCGTTTGGTTCCACAGACAACTGAATCGGAAAAGCACTTTCAATTATCAAGCAGAGTATTCTTTTCTTCTGGTTTTCCTTATCAATGTATTAAAAAGGACAAAACCGGAACACAATGAAAGCGCAACAGAATACAAATATATGAAAAATATGACCGTACCGATGACGAAAAGCTGTTTGGGAGGTGCGCTAGGATGACTGGGGCTTGCTGGGAACGAGGACGGAACACGCGGGGAAGACAAGGAGGGCGGCGATGAGGTAGAGGGGCTGAGAAGGCCGTCGGGACGCAAACCGGAGAAGTGCGGACCGAAGGCAGTCTCTATCGCGTAGTTCATTGCTGTCGACTGCGTGGTTTCCTCCGTCTACGTACTACATTTCTATATATGTGTGGGGTGGTATTATATTGGTTGTGCGCATACGTTATTCTCTCACGCTTTTCCACAAAATGTGTGCTTTTAGAAGAAAAAAGTATTTATTCCCTTAAATATATGATGGCGTTTGTTGGAAGCGGATATCTTCCGATGCCAGATTGAAGAGGAAGATTTTCTAGAGAACTTGAACTTTGATTGGCTTCTCGTTGGGGTGCGCCATGGATACTTCTAAAGCTACAACTGAAGGCTCTGTTTTCGTATCCAACCATGTTATACTGCTTCCAATTGGTGTTGTCAGAGAATAAATTTTTTAATGGAGTTGAGCGTGAAAGTAGTGCGCAATGTCTATACATCTATCATCGAACTTTAAGTTTTACATCATTTCTTCGATCGCAGTCCAAAAGTTCATTTGATGGGTGGTTTCAACAAAATCCATGCAAGACAGCAAGAATAATACCAAGTTGATAAACTAATGGAATCCCAAAAGGGTAATTTTATGATCCAAAACCTAACTGCTTGCGCAGCCACACATTTCAAGAGCCTTAAGAAAGTTTCCACTTCTTCCCCCCGGCCTCCCCCTTCTTTTCAGGTAAGCAAGAGATTTGTACTTTGGCAATTGGCACCCTTCTTGCTTATCGTGACATCGATGAAGACACGTGTGGTTACGCGTATGCTTGTCAGCATGAGTTGGTTTTCCCGAGTTGCCTTTCATCTTCTTTCATGATGATTTACATTGGAAAAGGATCATGTGGCTGCAGGCTTCTTCATAATAATAATAAGCACATTAAGGAGATTATCGTTTTGATTAATTTTGGGGAATAAAATGGAACTTCTTTCAAGAATTACATTAAGTAGGAGAGAAACTATATATGTTCTTCCTACATAATAAGAGAATTATATAGGGTGAATAGCACTCAATACTCGTGAAAAATGTAATTTGTAATGAAAATTTCAAGACTACTTTACAAACAGGCGAATTTGAAGGACGCTGAGGGAATGAGTAACATCATTACTGCATCATGATTCTAAATTCTTCAAAATTAAGCCCTCCATCCCCATTCAAATCAAACTGATTGATCATCACCCTGCACTCGTCAATCGACTTTGATTCACCCAGTCTGCTAAGCATCCTTCTCAGACTCTTGGGTGTGATAAGCCCACACCCTTCTGCATCATACATTGAGAAGGCCTCTCTCAAATCCTTCATCTTCTCTTCCTCTCCAACTCCTCCCGCTAACCCAATAAAATCATCCAAAAGCAAGAACCCATCTCCATCCGTATCAAATGACTCGACCGCAACCTCTGCCTCTTGTGAAAACAGATTTGCAGTCATGAGACCCAAACGATGCCTCAAGTTTGAAACTGAAATTTTCCCGTCGCCATCTTCATCAAAGTATTCGAAGACGCGCTCAAAGTCCTCGCCTTTCCTCATTTCACGATGCTTAATATAATTAGAGGGTGATGAACTGTCGTGAGAAATAAGAATCAAAAGCTTTTCTCTCTTGAAGTAGTAGTGCACTAGAACATTGTTGTAGCCATCCTTATATATACACTTTTATGAGACCGTGTGGCACAGGGAGTTCACCAAATCGGAACTATCTATGCTCACGGGGAGAACTTGCCGTGTGTTTTCGAAACATAGAAAGAAGTGTCAGGATGGAGAAAAAAAGTTAAAAGGAGGAACGCCGTGGTTGTTAGGTCGTTTAGGCTGTCACTTCCACGAGAAAAGTCTTGAGAAACGATCAAAGGAATAGACGGAGAACCAGAGAGCAAAGCTTACCGTCTAGAACGTGTTTAATGGTCAACAACGCGAAGACATGAAACTTTTACACCCTCACATATCGAACTCGCTACTGTACCATATTGACTCATAATGGCTGCCGGCTGCCCCCCCCCCCCCTCTAGGCTCTATGCTATTCACTATTGATTCTTGATTCTTCAAAGCAAATACGACGCGAATTTACAAGCATACCAGTCTGTTTCCGGTTTTTGTTTTTTGTTTTTTGTTTTTTTTTTCAATTACCTAAAACGACGGCAGCTTTGAGCTGGGCCCATCATTCTTTAGGCTGCCTATTGGCTATTGTTTTGACATCACCGCCTAGAATGCTCAAGAGGGTAGTTGTGGATTTTCCATAAAGTCCCTTGTATTAGTTTCATTTAATAATTACGGCCTAAGAGGAAGTCAAAATAGAACAAATAAATTATACTAATTTATAAGTTTGTTGTCCATGGGATTGTCCAGTGTGTTCTAGATAGAGAGGCTCTGCCTTCTCTTTAAAACTTTTTTTCTCCCCCACTCTAGTCGTCTTCCTTTCACCATTGTTTTCAGCGGTGGGAGGAGCTGAAGCTCCTCCCACCGCCCCCTCCTCTCCCTTTTTCTTTTTCCTTTCTTTCTCTTCCCCCTCTCCCTTCCCTTTTTTGTTCGGAATCGTGACGGTTATATCCTGATGCTTCCGTGTTTTATCAGTGGACACAACCGAGTTAGATGTCGTCTCCTCCTCCACACGAGCACAATTGTACCAGTCCGACTTCCATTGGACGATGCGTGGCCCGTCTAGGGGCTCCATTTTCGGTCTGTTTCCGACGATTTTAGCGGCCACGCGCCTTTTGGCTGGTTCTTGCTTCCCTTGGCGAGCCCAGCGCCAGTGTTGCTACCTTCTGACTGTGTGCTCGTTGGTGGTGGTGCTGATTCCATCTATGTTGGTTTTTTGGTTTTGTTGTTCTCTGCTATTTTGTTTTGTTGGTCTGTGTTTGTTTGTTTGTGTTTTCCCGGCTCCTGCGTGGGCTTTCACGATCCCTTGTGGATCTTTTTCAGCCCTTATTTGGACTTGTTGTACCGGGTTGTGGTGTTTTCTCTACTGGCAAGTCTAGGTTCTGGTAGCATTGTCTACTGAATCCGGCCACCGCTCCCACTGCCTCGCATGGAGCATATAGTGACTTTTTCCGATCCTTTATAGAATCCCGTTGGTTTATTTTCGACCTGGTCTTTGTATTCGGTTCCTCGTTTGGAACGTGATCTATAAAAAAAATTATACTAATTATAATTATCTGATCTCACATCAAGAAATAGAACAGAGTAATTCTAAAAGAAAAGATTTGAGTAACCCAAAACGACTAATTCTAATTAACTGAAAGGATTAGGAAACACAATACTATTAACTGACTAATTCTAATTAAAAGGAACTCCAAAGTTCAATCTTTTGCACCGACTATGAAGACTAAAAACATAATGGAAAGAGTTAGAGATGATTATGAAAAATGAGGAAAGGTTCAAACTTTATTTTTCTGTGAAATGAGTTTTGACTTCCTTAGTTACTCTTGAATAAATGCAGCATAATTTTCACCTTTCCAACCTTGAAAATAAATGGTTCACACAATATTTAGCAAATGAGGAAGAAGCTCTTCTGGTGAAACTTTTCTTACTCTCCAGATATGGTGGCTGAACCAGTAGAGTTACAAGATAATTTCAAAAATTTGTGTAGAAAAAGCTACAGAAAAAAAACAATTCCTCCATTCTGACCTCTGCTAATCTATTCCTTAGATCCCTTTGCGAAGCGGCTTTATGGCTACAAAACAACTGTCTCGTTGGCTGATTCTTCTACATCACTCGAGACTTTGCACTCCATAAATCCAAAATAGGATTATTGTGTTGCTGATAGATTTTTCGGAGTTTGATCTGAACAGGTATCTTCCAGGAAGGTCTTCAAAAAAAAAAACTGTGAAAGCTGTTTTCCCCTTTACTTGCCAATCATTTTGTTGCCAATAAATCAATATCAGACAATATTCTATTCATCTCCTCAAAATATGGCCAGCTCTTCTTGCTTTTCGTCCCGTTCTTGGTCTCCTGTTCACCCAAAGAAATGGCCATCAGGAAAGGTATAAATCCTAAACACCACACGAGCGCAAATTTAGGAACAAATTCTCTTCCAACAAGTTGAAAATGAAGATGCCACCCAAAGTTTCAAAAAATTAAAGAGGAAGAATCGACCTCGTATTTCTGGACAAGAGATGTCCAGAGAGATTTGCACTCCCCTGCACTTCGTGTGATTCCATCAGCCAACAAATTTCCAGATATCTCTTCCCAGAGGGCCATTCTTCCCTTCACGACTTGGAATCTGCTATGCAAGTCCCCGCGCAATTGTATTAGCTTCTTAACATCCTCAGGTTTCCATTTATTCCGTTTCACAGGCTTGGAAGATTTTGGTTGATCATTTGACAGTTTTAAGGACTCATCTTTATTTTCAGTGCTCTCTTTCTCAACCTGGGACACATGTGACCTTGGAACAAAACCATTGTTAGCATTAGCAACTTTGTCAACAGGTGACGATGAGGTAACAAATGTGTTCCAGAAATCATCCGAATCCTCAGGATCGGAGACAAGTTGCTCTGTTGAGGTGGAACTTGATGTTGTGGTGTCTTCCTCGGGTAGTAGTCTTTCAAGTTCAGTACCTTCAGCTGCATGGATAAAATGATGGTGGGGTGGGAGGGAATAGCACATAATTACATTAATGCTAGGAACCATAATTTGATGAGAACAAATATTCCCTTGGATCAAACAATCATGATGACAAAATAACTTCCCATGCCACCATCCCTTCCCCCTCTTAAAAAGAAGTATATTTCACAACCCCAGCATGAGGATAGAGAACAAATAAGTTCCTCAGCAATGACATGACACACATCACAAATCCTCACTTGCCAAAGGGAATCACCACCTTTGTGTGTGGAAATGATAAAACACAAGGCCACAATAAATGACACCAATATGGCAGACTGTTCTAGAGGCAGGCAGCACAGAGGACTAGTCTATCAGCCGCAAAATCATAGGTTATTACCCTGTGGCTGAATGCTTAAACTGGACTAGTCTGCCAGCCAGCCCCTGAGAACTATAGGGTGGTTAAGTCTATCATACAAACAGGTGTGATTGCAAGTACTTACTGAAAGCCATACCAGTTATGGACATTACGATCAAATCCTATAACTGCATATTTGTTGGAACTTCAGATATGTGGGCGTTTGCTCACGTGTGTGGGTGGCTCATGTGCATAAATCTAACTTATAAAATCATGAAGCGAAGTATCCTGTCTTTAAATTTGATGGCACTAGGTGCATGCTGCATCCACTAAGCAGTTACATCTGTTCTGGCAGTAATCGTTACATAGTGCAGGCATAGATTTGCGCATGTTTTAAACAACCAAAATGGACCTGTGAAGGCAGACCCATCCACCACCCACCCACCCACAGAGAGAGAGACAGAGAGAAAAGAGACCTTGCAAATTTTGTTGTGAAGTGTGCTCTGTATGTCTATCAGAAACATCTTCTGTGAGCGTCCTATCAGACTGATTTCCTTTCAGATGTCCATCAATTTCTCTTGGATGTCCATCAACAACTTTTCTCAATGCTGACATCCCAAAACCAACATGGGACTTGCCAGATAGCCTTGCATTCAGCTCATCAGAGAGAACTGCTTCAGGATTCTCCACAGCAATGGCAATGACTTCAGGCCTTTTACCACTGTACTTCCTTACCATCTTCCTCAATACCTCAGCGACAGTTCTTTCCATGTGGGCTAGAGGACAATTGACAGGACAGCTTGAAATTGCAGCATGAGCGGCTTTGTGAAGAGCATCTAACAGCTTCCCTTTATCAAGCCATAAACATCTCGTAGTGATTCTTACCTTCCCTTTCAAGCTATTTTCAATCACGCCATCTACATCTTCAGGGCGCAAAACTTCCATACTGTCAAATAGCACTATCAGAATCCATTATAGATATGATAATCAGAATGAACTATAAAGCAAGATCTAAAAAGTCTACCTGACCACTATAATGCCATCTGATGCAATTCTTTGTCTCTCATCAATGCAAAGTTCGGTTGATGTACCAAATGCTTTATCGCCATCACTGTACATCAACTGCAAGACAGACTAGACTCATAAGAATTTTCTTGATTATCTTTTCTAATAATAAACAGGAAAAAACCTTGAGGATCACCAACCTGCAAGCCCTCTTTTCCTAGGGAGGTGAAACCACTAGAAAGAACTCTTCTGTTTCTCAAATGAGAAACTCCAAGCATCTCTCCATTCTTTATGACCTGATATAATCAAGTAAATCATCTCAATGTTTAGCTCATATTGTGTACCATGACCATGAACAATGTTTTGTAACATGGTCCTCAACTTCATTCCTACAGTTTATGTAGTTAAGTGGTAGATGAAATCTCATTATACTGGTAGGCCAATATATTACGAAGCTAAGGATGTTGTAGTCTTCTCACCAAATATATTTTACCATGTAAAGCAATTAATCTCAACTAGGAATATAAAAACATTTACTGGAGCAGTGACTCACACAAGTATGTCGAATGCCAGTTGATTTGCCAAGTAATTCATGCTCTTTCAAAAACAACAGTTCTCCATGTATGGGCAAAAAATGTTGTGGCTTTACTATTTGAAGTATTTCTTCCTGCAGAAACGTATATCACACTGATTAGTTTTTTCTTGCACGTATGTAAGCCCAAAACTAAAGACATGCCTCTAGTTCATGACTAATGGGAAACAATCTGCAGATAATAGAATACATTTGACCCATTACATATAATCCATGACATACAGTTAATCTGCAGGGTATTTACAAGCATCAGGTCCTAATGACGGTTTACTCCTCATTAGTGAAAACAAAATTACAAGCAAAACCACGGCAACATAACCATGCTGACCTTCTTTCAAATGTCTGTACCTCCATATATCTCATACATTGATGTCGGGCTGATTTTTACCATTAATAAAGCAAGGAATGTTTAAAGATGAGGGGAATAATAATAAAAAGCTGAAACTTACCAGTTCTCCACGATATCCATGACCAGATGTATGCAGGCACTCATTCTTACCCATTATAATGGATGACCCAATCTCAGATATCCGGTTCATCATTTTCATTACCCGAGATTCATTACCAGGGATTACCTGATAGCCAAATTGTTAAAAAAATAAAAATGAAAAACAATTTTTAGTAACTTGACTGTCTCCCAAAGTTCAGAAAGAAGACATAAATGTAGTCAAATCAAATCCAAAAACTGAGGTCTGAACACTAGTTGGAAAGCTTTGCAATAACTTTATTTAAGTATTTATCACCTAAAATATAGTAGATAACCAAAACTTAACCTAAAACCAAAATTACCTGTAGGATATATAATAAAAACCAAGCTCAACATGGTAACATAATGCACAGGTTCCTTTACAGAAGAAAGAGCACAAAGAGCAAGAAAACAAGAATGAAGAAATGCCATTGATCTTTATGGGAAGCGTAACACTCCCTTTTAAGGTTTTTAATCATGTGTTGTGGAAAATGTTTTGTACTCTGAACACTTCATGGTCCATCTATCATCAACTAACTATGTTTGGAGATTGACCAACTGACAGAAACCAAAGGCAAAATACCAAATACATACCCAACGTTATTACCTTAGCTGAGTACAAAATTATGTCTTCCTTGCTCAGTTTCAGAGAATGACTACCTCCATATGATGCAAGATTTAGAGCAGCACGTGGTTCTGCCTGATACAATTCAATACATAGGAAATGCCAGCAAGGTTGGTCAAATAAAGATAATGTCCACTATGGAACTAAGCAGCCGCCAAGGGTGTCTACAACAACTTACTTGAGAGCCAGTTGTGACAATTAACAAATCCTTTGGAGCGTAGGCATCTATATCCTCAACTTTCACCTAAAACATTAGAAACAGTGGAGAACAAAAGTAAAATAAGAAATTAATGAAAGGATAAGTATGACCAATTCCAGCGTTTAATTGCAATCAACCACAAGGCTGCAACACTTTCAATCCCATCTCTGTTCATTCTAGCAACTCAACTAAGTCCCCAACACTATTAATTGGAGTTGCTTCATGTTCATGAGATGGGACGAAAGCTTTACAATGCTTATCAATATACCCTAACCCTTCTTTATTTGGCCTCTATGCAAAGGGATATGTCAATAATGTATGACATTTGGGTAGTTAAAATATTGAAATGCAACCAGCAGGAATGAACCAGAGACAAAAGCATGACTCTCTGGACAGGAATTACTACGTAGACACGACATTAGTAGTCCTTTTAATTGATGGTTACTTAGTCACTGTATGAATGCAATGCCTCAGCAATTATGCCCTGCCTCAATAATTAAGCCCCTGAGTATAGTAAAAATGGAAAATATGGATTCACAAAGACAACCACACTTCAATAGATCTGGGGTGACTTATATGTGCTTTGTCTATGTCTCGAAGACAAGTTTCATAGCTCAACATAAGCCGAATAGAACTCTTGATTCTTCTGCCCTTTAAGTACACACATATCCCTTTTAAACTGAAGAATGATGTAGTGCCACAAAACATAAGAACAAAGGCTAAGGGACTCTCTTATCAGTGTTAGTACCAGAGTTGATGGATCAATTGGTGCCTTTCCATCCTTCCAAGCTGCATCCAGATATGTCCTTAAGGACATGCCAACAAATACCTAAGACAATCAAAATATTACAACTTCTAAGCACAAAATCCTTCTTGGAAATCCCATAGGTGCAGAGGATTTAAATCAACAAAAGTACATCAGATGAACCGGGAAGAACCTACCAATTTTCTGCCAGTTGCATCAGCAGCAGATTTCACACTTCCAAGGCGGTGTATATTTGACGCAAACTGAGTTGTAATAATCCTTCCTTTAGCTGCTGAAATATGCCTCAATAAGGAATCTGCAACCACAGATTCACTCATTGTCCTTCCAGGCGAGAGAATATTTGTTGAGTCACTCATCATCTGCAACGTAACGTGCATTAAGTCCAATATTTCTAATTGCTTCTATGCTCTGTGAGGACCTTAAATAATGCTGTGGGTAGAAATGACATTTTAACTTTACAACATCACCAGAATTTATAGAACCGCTCAAAGAGAATATGGGTTAATCATACAGAGGAGACTAAGAATGGCGGGCATTATAACCACTAAGGACATAGAGCAGAAACATTAAGTACAAGGCCTCAGATGCCAGCCTCAACCCTCCAACCTCAAGACTGCAAATGAAGATAGCATCAGTCTGAAACATCTTATTCCATCTCCAAATTAAAGAAAAATGACTTACACATGATTTTTAGTGAAAAGTCGTCTCCAGATAGAATACTGCCATGCAACCCCCATATAACCCAAATCAGGCGCTAGCATTATATCAGGATTCAGAAAATATTATTCTTATTGCATCATTGACGAACTGGAGCCTATGTTTTCATCCCAGTGAATACCTACCTCTCCCCAAAGTTAAACCTGATGATTTCCTTTTTTATGCATTGTACCAGCATACACATATGCAGAAAATATCCAGGTGGATTACCAGTGTTACTCCTTCTTTTGAAAGTTCCTCTAAGGCTTCACGATCAAAAACTTTACCATCCAATGGTGTTTCATCAATCTGTTGAACACAAGCTCTTATAAAGCTGAAAATTGACAATAAAGAAGACTAGAAATGCACAGAAAAGTCAATCTTACCTTCCAGTCCCCAGTGTGAAGAATTGTACCATCAGCGCAGCGAAGAACTAATCCGCAGCAATCAGGAATAGAGTGGGTGACCCTGATAGGCTCTATTTGAAATGGCCCAGCCATAAACTTCCTCCTCGTTCTAAATATCTTGAGTCTAGATGACAGAAAAATGCCATTCTCTTTTAAACGCTTTTTAATAAGCTGTTGAAAAAGAAAGAGAATTACATTCCTCTACCAGGATAAACAGAAGCCATTTTCTGATCAAAGAATCCCCACAAAAAAAATTTCACAAACGCACTTACACTAAATACAAAATTCTACGAGATTAGAAGTCCCTTGGTAGAATTTTAAAAGAAAAAAAAAGGCCGGCTTGTGAGTCACTAAGCCAATATTGACAGTACGGAAAGGCAAAAAACTTGTGCTACTTAGTATCAGGAATGTCATCATTGGCTGACATGGCAAGTTTTTGAAAAGCAGCACATCTAGTAAAATCTGTGTTTGTATACATACGTTCTTTATTTGTATAACCATATGAAATCACATCCCTTGACAAGTACCTCCATCGTAAAGGAAGATGCAAATATTGGTGTCCGAGAATCCAAAGCTGGGATTACCTGTTTAGCAGCAATTAGCTTAGTAAAAAAACTGAACAGCAGAAACAAGCAAGAGAGAAAATAATACTTAAATTTCCCAGAAGAATCCCAAGTCAAGATCGAAAATTGGAAAATGCTGCATAGAGTCATCCTTTTTCACATTTTTCTTCAGTACCAGTGGAAAAAGCTGGATAGAGGGTGATCAAGAAAAAAGCACACATGCATGCACACAGTTCTACATGTGAGACTGCTCATGGCTTTACAGTTAAGACAATCTAAGAGAGACGCATCATCTCACCAAGCAAAACAGGCACCCACAATGGCACAAAATGGGGAATGTGGTTGACAACAACAAAAAAGGCGTGGCCTGTGCATGGCACATTAATATTGAAAGCATTGTTAACGCCTGATGAAAATCCCATCCCTAATAGCCAATGAATCTGGGCCTACTAAGTAAGAAACAACTCAGGCCGGTACGTAATCAATGACATTTTACTAATAGTCATCGAAAGTCTTTGGTGTGGCCCATTAAATGCCTTGCACTGCATGCCATCAGCAATATTTTCCCATCACCCACAGTGCAAAATTGAGTGTCCCTCTAAAATCAACAATGATAGAACATGAGGGACAACTTGCAATTCTGACCCCTCACAAACTCTCCACCACAGATATCCATGAGAAAACGTTGCTAGAGTTGGTATTACTTGATGCATCCTTGTTCAGTAGAAATATCATTTCCAAGAAGCAGAAGAGTTTTTCTTTTAAATGAATAAGCAGGAGGGAATATTTACCCAAGGCAACGCACCAATGTGATCTTCGTGGCCATGTGTGATAACAACCGCTTCAATTTTGTGACTCCATCTTTTGATAAATGTAGTATCCGGTATTATTTTTTGGACTCCAAGCTCATCGTAGCTGAAATACCAGTTAAAACATAGAATGCATGGTCAATACACTAGAAAATATGTGATAACTACTGCAAAATGCAAATGCAAAACTGCATCCTCCAATCATCGTTAAGTAAAAGTTTCCTCTTCACTAGAGGAAGTGAAAAAGAGGGAATTTATTTATCAATTTACATTAGAATTTGAAGTCAGTTAACTTCTTCAAGAAGCAACGAAATCTAAGAAAGTAGAACTAGCTTTTTGTGAAGCCTCCTTTAGAAACAAAATTGTGACTTAGAAAAAAAAAGGTGGTGATGATCAAGATACAACTCCTTAGGAACTAAAAATGCAGGAAACAATCGTTCAAAGACTTACTCTGGAAACATGACACCGGCATCAATCAGAATATAACGATCATAATTTCCAACAAGCATGCAATTCATCCCAATCTCACCCAGGCCACCAATTGGAAGAATCCGGAGGGGTGGTCCGTCAGATCCTTCATAAAATTCTTCCATCTTGCGCTGAACTGAGTCCTCCATACTTTTCTTCGGCCCTTCCATTTTTCCAGATCTTTTACGTGGTACTTTTGGTCCACGAGTGCCTAAAATAAGGTGAAACAGCTAAAGCGTCAATTCTTTGACAATCACCAGAACAGTACTTACGGTAACCACATACAGCAATTTTCGACAAAAATCTTGGTGCTGGAGTCAAATGTTATGTATAAGCATACATACATACACAGGTGAAACAAAGAGTAAATAAAACTAATCCAGACTTGCAATTTGAATATACAACATAAAGCTTTTCCCTTCAAATTGCTTTGCACTTGGTTGCAGCGAACATGCTCAAAAGAATTAAATGGCGAAGCTTGTAGCTCTCCACTGATACCTCAACTCCACAAGAGCCCAAAACAAGAGCAAATTATAAAGTTTCTATTTAACTTTGAATCCACGACAAAAGAAATTCCTTGATTTTTTTATTTCATTCTCTAAGCATCAAATTGCGACGTCAAATCACTTACCAAGAAAGAAGAAAAAAAGTATATTCAAAGCATCGTCTACCTGTACTAGTTTGAGAACCAAGAGAGCACGAAACGGAAAGCTTATTTGTATGCTTCTGCCGGCACAAGAGGCTGTACGGACACAGTGAAAGCGCACCAAAAGCAGCCATTCCCGGAGACAAGCTCGGTGTGTGCGAGAGAGAGAAACCCTCGGGAAGCGTCGATTGCATGTGTTTAGGGTTTAGAGGCCCGCTTGAGCATGAATCGGGAAAGAGAGCGGGCGCAGTCGCAGAGAGTGTCAGTGAGGATTTTTTTTGCAAGGTAGAGAAATAGCTTTCTAATTATCATTTTCTAGGAAGAAGACGACACGTGCGTGACGAAATATTCTTCCCGCCCACGTGTGAGTGAACGTTGTGTCGTTTTTGCTATTGGAGTGGAACAGCTTTTTCGCGATAACAAAGTACAAATTCGCAGACCGTTACATTTCTGACTTAAAAAGTTTCGTGATAAAACATGAACAAATATTAAACAACTTAACCGAGTTCCTTAAAAGTATTAGTAAAGATAATTATGTGAAAAGACAAATAAAGAATTATCTACAAAGAACAAATCTGGGATTAATATTATTTTCTTTTGGGTGAATTGTCAGTTGATTAATGTATATTTAATATTAATGGTAATTCTCATGTTCCTGCTATACCTTTGGAATCTTACCTTGTAATAATATAGGTTTTCTTTAGGGGGTGGGGCAGAGAAAATCTATCTTTAGTTAACCCAAATACTTAAATGCCTAATCAATAATTTCAATCTAAAGATTGAGAAAAATTTCATTCCCAAGCTTAAATTTTTGCCTAATGCTCTCTGAATTCTTCATAGTTTGGATATCTCTGTTTGGTTGAAGGCATTCGTCGAACTGCTCGGAACTGTAATCCTGTCGTGTGGATTTCCATTGTCATCCTTCTGCTTGGCTTTTGACTTATTGGGTGAAGATTTCACTGCCGTGGTAACGGGGTTACCGTTGATTCCTTTTGAAATCCATTAAGGTTTTGAGTTTTCATTCTCAGGTCCGAATTCCATTTTCTCGCTTAATTTCTTTGATGCTTAGGCACAGCAGAAGATTTGCTCTGTTCTTCAATCAAGTGCAGAGTTTCACTGGTTGTACCAAATGGTATACATGATTGTTCACTGCTTGCTCAGACAGTTCTTTAAACATCGGGGCTAAAACTCCCGAAATTAGACGTCCTGAAAACGAAAAAAAATACAAAAAGGATCTCCCAGCTTGGTACAAAACAAGTTACAGCATCAACAAGAAGCAATTCGGCAGGTTGGTTGGAAAGCTAACCGAGGTCCCTGTTTCCCAAATCTAGCAGTCAAGATTCATTGGCATGTCCTGGAAACCACGGTAGTCCGGGTTGAATGCACTGTTTTGAATCCGGAGTAGGAACAATAGGTCCCAGAAAGATGCGCCACAAATCAAGTATTATCGTAACCAGCATTGCGGCACCCAGTGCATCGACAGCCGCTCGTGGTAAGTCCCATGGATCACCTGGTTTCTCATCAATTCTGCGCATGTAGATGAATTGGCATCAAAAAGTCAATATGATTTTGAAGGTGAGAAGAAGAAATACTCTTTCAGAATCCTAAGTAGAGGCTCTCTCTCTAACTTGGCAAGGATATGCTTATGCAGATGTTAAGGTATATTGCTCTAGACTATGGCCACTCTTTCCCCAGCAGATAAAGGGGAAAAACTTCCACAGTACCCAACCTTTTGAGACAAAGCAAGGAAGACATGCCTCTTTCCAAAAATGGAATCGGCTAATGCAATTATACAAGCACTGAAAAGAAGGAAAGCAAAAGAACATCAAAATGATTACTAGTTGAATTCCTACCTCAGAAACATGGGGAAGCTGACAATGAAGTAGATGGCATAAAACAAGGACCCAACTGTGTACATAGATGCGCTGTCCACAAACTCGTAATAAGGGAACTGCACATATTTCAACATAAAACATAATTATCACAGCTGTATCTCACATGTCCCTGATCCAGATAACACAGAACCTATTTATCAGAACGTCAGAATTTATATGAATAAAGCAACCTCTTGTTGGAAAGGATAAAGAAACGTTTATTTTATCTGTTCACTCCCCACATTGTAGGCAATGAAAAGAGTAACAAGAAGTTTCCTTCATATGATAATCAATTAATTAGGATTCTTAGTACTATCGGATGAAGCCAGAGATAACATCCGGATGCTGAAGAACATCCAAGATCTATATACCAAGAAGCCTTGTAGCGCTCCAGCATTCTAACTTATCTCGCCAGCTATCCACTCAGATGTTATGGATCAAGATTAATTCGAATCTATGTGAAGTTTGATGAAAGATCTTGACAATAACAATGGGGAGAAAAATGTGTTATCACATACATTGGAAATGGCTAAAGTCTGAAGGTATGCTATGAAATAAGCAAGAGCCAAAATCCATGCAGATGCAGCCTCAATTATCCACCGAACTTTCTCTGGCAAGTTTGCAATAGAATGTTGTATTCTGCGTAGTGTCATGTTTGAGGTAACGTGATAAAATAGAAAGCATGCGTGCGTGAGAAGGAAAGTTGTGTGTGGTACCTGCAAAGAAACAACATAAGTGAATAGAAATGATAAAATGAATGCTAATTACAGAGATCTTGTTCCCTGGCTTACATTGTTCATCTTCCATGATGGAAAGGTATAGGAAGCACCCAAAACTGTGAAGAAATAGTGGGTCCAAAAGTAATTTCCAACATAGCTAAATATTATAATCCAGAGACTGGCCTGCCACAGCAACGAGTTTAGGTCTCAGGCTGAGAAGAAATATCATCGAAAACAAGCAATTTTAACTTCTTCAGTTGCGATAACTGCAATTGTACTTCACCCAGATGAACAGATTTTGTTCTGTGGAAGTGGAGACGGAAGGATTTTCGTCAACAGGATTGATATTGGACCATTGGAGGATTCTTTCTTAGTTGCAGAAGATCAACCAGTTGTGCTAAAAGGACAAAAGTAACGTATGGTGCTTGAGTTTTCTGTTACTTGTTGGAGATTGAGTCTCTTCTGTCACAGAAATAAATAGTTGAAATTTTTAATGCCTTTGAATCTCTTTGTGTATGAGTTGACTTGATTCCCTATTAGTGTAATAAGTGTGTCCATACCAGATTATTTTGTTGCTTTGACATTAAGATTTCCATGTAGATTTACGCATGACAAAGAGGGTCCTGCGAGCTTTATTTAGCTAGGCTCTTTGGCTTTGAAACTCACATTTGGAAACTTCACAGCAAGTGCAGATTGTAGATGAACACAAGCACACACACAGGGATCCGGTGACCAATTAGCATTGAATTATGATCCTTTGTCATTTTGCTTGGCGATTTGTATAGATTCTTGTTCATTTACTCTGGTGATAATCCTTTTTCCCATCAATCCATGCAGTGGAGCTATAACTGCCTTGACATTCAGCAACTCAGCTCTGATCTCTGCATCCGAGGACTGCACCATCTGCTTGTGGGATGTAGTCAACTGGGTGATCATCTGGAGATTCAACCATCAGAAAGGTAATCCATAACCCCCAAACTTTGTTGTCTTTTATCTCCCTTTTTTTCTGGGGAGGGAGGTAGCTTTCACCTACGTCTTGAAATTCTCTTTCAAAATTAATACATCATACTAAATTCTAGTAAAAAAGCACAAAAAAGTCACTTTACCTGGAAATTCATTCTTTTTTTTTTTGTTCACATTCAAACCTAGAGTATTCAGAATGATAAACATTATGCCTGATGACCAATACAAAAAAAAAATCACCTATCTTTCTTCCCTGCCTCTTAGCAACCAAATGGATTTCTCACCCTCCTGCCCTGCACCACACAAGAGAGGTAACCTTTTTCTTCCCTCTGATAGATAATAGCGTGTATTTCTACACACATTTGCCCACATTTATGTCCATACATCCTATGAATATTCAATTTGAATATATCCTTGCATATAAGAATGACTATAAGCATATGTGATACACATCTTCTGATACAACCACTGATTTTGCGATTTTTTTTTCTCTCTTCATTAAAAGCAGGGGCAGTGACTAATATGGCAGTGATTCCACAAACCGCACTGCTTTCTGTATCAAACCATCAGAGAGTTTCGAACAGACTCCACTTTTCTGTGCTTGACAAGTATCCTGAGCCAGCTGACTCATCTGGGGGATTGATCACTTTCCTTTCCCTATGTCCTACCTTCAAAGAAAGTCAGACTTCCTTTGATTTCAGAAGTACAGATTTAATGACCAAGCATATATCTAATTTGGAGGTCTTTCCCTCTCTCTAATAGCATGCAGTTGTTGTCGCATGCACATTTAATTATGTTTACATAAGGACACGACTTACCATGGCATAACTAAATAGCACTAAGTTTGCACCTTATACCTTAAGAAGTCGAATGAGTGGTATTCAGTAATGTATGACATCACATGACTATTTACAGCAGAAAAGGGTTGGGAAAGAATAGGCTGTATCTTACTCCTATGCAATTGTGTCGACAAGTTATGCTTGTTTGTTTCTTTCAGTAATTTTATGCTCTACGCACAAGCATTTAAAAAGAACCTCTTTCTCTTATTGGAATTTGGACAGAAAGAAGGAACACTAACAACCATGCAAATGAAGGTGGAATCATCTATAGCGAATCAGATGTGGGCTGCTAGAATGACAAAGCACATCATGGAGATGAATAGGCATTTGCAGTCACGTTTGCTTGACTTGATGCAGTGCAGATTATTTTGGCCTCCGGAAATTGACTCTCCCATTTCTAGAAAGAGAAGGAAGCTGCTGGTTGCGAGCTCACTTCTACAAGGGGAGGCGGAACCACGGTCCTCACCAGTGGCGGAACCGGGAGTGATTCTGAAGGGGGGCCAACTCCTGAGGGAAAATGACAAGAAATTTTTTTTACTACGCAATATAAAAATGTTTTAAAGTTAAAATATTGAAAATTAAGAACTAAAAACACATCTAAATTTTTATCCCCACAAAGCAGATTCCTACATGCCTAGCTATAATGCAGCAACAAACCCACATAAATGAGAGGTTAAATGAAGAAAAACAGACTAAATATACCTCATATATTGCTGGGGTTGGTACAGTTGAGACCAGATAGAAATAGCAACAGATCACCAAGCCACAAAGTTGTTACATTTGGGTGAATGGGCTTGGAGCTAGACGAATAGACTTGGACTGGGCAAAGGTGGGTGGCTGAGCAGTGGGCAGAGCTTGGATTGAGGTTTAAGGGGGGCCAACTTAGTTAAACGAGACGTATAAGTTATATTAAAAAAAATCAACATTTTTCGTTAGGTCAACCGGGGCCAGGGCCCCAGTTGGCCCCCCCTTAAATCCGCCAGTGGTCCTCACCTTAATTTTTCATGGTTCACAGCAGGTGACTTGAGAGCTTCAGTATTGTGCATTGTTCTAGTTTTCTCCCTTTGGCTATGAAGAACAATAAGACTACATCTACAACAGTATTACAGATGGCTTGGCCTGCCAGCTACCTCATCTTTGTAAAGTTTGTAGTGAATTATTGTTCTTTTCCTTCCTTTGTTTCTTTCTATCTTTTATCTTTTTGTCTTCTGGCTTTGGTGTTACTATAGTTTTAGTGTTCCTATTGGCAGTCTTTTTTTTTCTAAGTCAAGTTTCATAAAATGAAACCGAAACAAGCTACAACCAGGTCGAAAATAACCGACAAGATCTCAAAAGAAATCGGAGAAACCACTATATACTCCATGTTAGGCAGTGAGAGCGGTGGCCAAAAATAGTATACACAGCTACTGGAACTCTAGACTAGCCAGTAGATACATCGCCACAACCTGGACAAAGCAAGCCTCAACGAGGGCCGTAAAAGATCCACAAAGGATCGGAAAGCTCACCGAGGAGCCGGATACAACATACAAAATAAACATACAAGAGCCAAGCAAGGCCAGAACAACCAAAAGCAAAAGACAAGAAACACAAGCCAAAAAAACAGAATCAGCAAACCACTGCATGCGAGCAGAGAGACCAAAACACCAACGACCCACGTACCGCCGGAAATCCGCTGCAAACAAGCCAAAACAAGGAGAAACTGACGTGCACGTGAGACGTCACGCGCCACCCAATGGAGGCCGGACCGAAGCGGCTGAGTTTGCCTGGAGGAGTGGAAGACATTTGGCAAGGCTGTATCCACTGGTGAAGCACAGGAATATCAGGATCTAACCTTCAAGATTCCGAGCAAAAAGACAAAGAGAGGGAGGGAAAGAAGAAAAATTCCGGCTTTTCCCGCAGCCAGAAAACAAGGGAGAAAATGACGGCTAGGTATTGGCATAGTCATTTATTGAAACAAGCAAACAACTGGGTGAAAGAGGCATTGCTAGTGAAAAATGGTGGAGTAGTTCTGCGTGAAGGCCAGAATTTGAAACAAACTGCCGGGAAAGTTAAAAATAATCCCAAACAAAAATCGCCAATACGCAGGACATCAACATCTAATGAACCGAATTGATGAAATTGAATGACTTGGGTGTACAGCAAGTTGTTAAACCTTGGGAAATCAAGATCCTTGCTTAGTTGCTTGAGTTCATGGAATTATCCAGGAGCAGTGCGTCCCGCTCTTGCTTCTTTTCTAGTACTGAAGTTGCTCCTTAAAAAAAAACCTCAAGAAATAGACCATCAATGGAAGTAAATCCACCGTCATTGCATAATAGAACTATTGTAATTCAAACTTTTATTGAGAGCAAGTCTTAGATCTTAGCTTATAAAAAAAAAGTCTTAGATCTTAAGTACAGCTCGCATACCACTGTATAAGTTATCACCCCTGTGGTAGTGCTGAAACTGTCTCAAATAGTGAGCTAATTTACTAACGGCAAGATTCAATGAGTTTAAAAGAAAATTAAAATTGAGTTTTTTTTTTTAAAGTGTTAAAACCTAGTTACTATTTGTAATTGTCTCTTAATATTTTACTATGTATCAGACAAGAAGATATATTTCTGAAGCATTACAAAATACAAAAGCAGAATGGTCCGTCGTTTTAAACCAATGCCATCTCTGGCCCATTTCTCTCGTTCCATGGTGACCACCAGACGACAAGAAGGGAAAAAAGACGATATGCTCGACAAAATTTGATTAGACAAAAGAAAAAGTTGTCGTGCATTTATAAATGTTGATGATGACATTATTGTACCCACTGTACATGGCAGTAAATTGTAAGGTGGATAAACTTTTGGCCGGATATTGAACATATTTGTTGGTCTAAAATTTTAGAGGTCGGATGTGTCTAACAAAATAAGCATATTTTAAAATTTGTAATTTTTATAAATACATTTTAAATTTTTCATAAATTCTAATAAATTTTAACATTCAAAAAGATCAAAATTTTTAAAATATTACTCAAAATTTCGATAAACAAACCATACCATTGTATCATTTCGTCTTTTTTGACGGGTTAGTCCACGTAAATATTCTCAATATGAGCTACTTTTGAATCATTTTGGTGCCCATTAGCCCTAATAAAAATGTCATATTCCTTCTTTTTTTGGAAAAATATGATAGAGCGGATCTCTATACCATAAATCCTTTAGATGTTAAATTTTTCTTAAAAATGAGTATTTTCTCTAGACCCTTTAAATTACTAAATAGATGGACCAAAAAATCTCAATCAAAACCTTTATGGGGCCACCTCTATTCTATTACTTTTATATTTTTTTCACAATTGTAGCGAGATTAATCAAATAATAATATTCTATAGTTCATTTCTTAGATTACGTTTGTGTAACAAAATTTTAGCAACATTATAAAATACTCTCTCTCTTCAATTTTTCATCAATTTTTTCATCAATTTTCACCAACTTTTTTCACTTTTTCACTCTCTCTTCACTTTTTCATCTACCTCAATACCTAAAATTTTACTGCTTTCACACAGATTTGAAGATCTTGATTTATCAGAATTAAAAACTCACATTTGATTCAATAAAGGAAAATTGGGAAAACAATTTTAAAAAATCCTTACATGATGCGATACCGTGCAGTAATCTTCCACTATGCTCGAAAGGAAATGTCACCTCAATCGTGTTAAAATGGACCAGCGATGCCGTCCCGGCGCTAATTACCTGGTTTTACTTTTAGCGCACTAAAATCCTCGAACTAAAACCCTAGAAACTGAGTCAGAGTGAGTTGTACGATACGGAGAGATAGAGAGAAGCTCTCTGAGTGTCAGTGATAGTAGGCCCTGAGATTATGGCCCAGTTGAAGGCAATATCGTCATGCTCCCCCACCACCAGTCTCGTTTTACACGCACGCAAGAGAGGTTCTCTATTTCAAATTTTTTTATTATGTTTTCGGGTTCTGGGAAATTGATTTTGCATGTTCTAATCACATTCTCGCTGTACATGTTAGTTGCAGAGTTCTGTGCTTTGCATGTTTAGGCAAATGGTTTTCATCTTCTGGGCTCCCTTTTCTTAAGCATTTTTTGTTTTCCATTGCCTTCTGATACATTGTTTCTGTTGAGATATTCCGAAAGACATTATTTTGTGGTGAAACCCGAGAGAAATTTCCTACCCACATTTGGCAACAGCAAAATTTTCATTGAATCGTGATTATTGAGTCAATTCTCATTGAGTAATGTAATAACATTAATGGTCTGATCCAAACAAGGTATCTCTTTTATCTTTTGAAAGATAGAAATTGCAGAATTTGATTTCAAGTAGTTAGATTGCATCTGTTATGTCTGGTGTTGTAATTGGAATTCTGAGATTATGTATTATTTATTCTAATGACAGAATCATTCCTGTATGATGACAAAGTATTCTGTTCAAGGAAGTTGTCTTCATTCCCAGAGGTAGTTTTGCCAATATGCCGAAAGTTAATGCATGGTCTTTCTCCCATTTGTTACTCCTAGTTCTTCATGTATAAGTGATGGGATTACTTTGTGTACTGTTGACAGTTAGCGGCTAGAACGAGTGATCTCCATGGCCATTCTGCTGCAGCTAGAAGTAACAGCGGCCATATTACCAAGTCTGGTAACAATAAAGGTGAGGCTGTTTGGTTATATGTTTTGCTATTATCTGATTTGATATGGCCTATGAGGCTATGAAAATTGTTGTTATGATAGTCAATGTCCGTCTATGCTTGCTGTCTCTGGCCATTCTCTTCATGATAGTGTTTTTATATTGATAGCACTCCTCCTGTCAAGACTTTATGATGCTTAACTAAGCGCGCTTAATTTAAACCTAATACATTCAATTGACTGAGTATGAATGTTGTATGTGTCATGATGTGCGGAGTTTGTAGTAGATTGGCTGGTAGTCATTTATATGAATTACAACTTATCCTGCTGAAGTGAGGTCCTGTCTGCCGGTCTGCCTGCTGCTGTTGGCATGGCATTATGTATGTTTCACACAGGTTTGCAGTGGGCATGGAGGAAGTGCAGTAGAATCTGATTAATTTTGGCTGGGTATTGGTTAGAATGTTGGACTAGCAATTTAATGGATCATATGTTTGGAATGTATTTAGCTCGTTAATTTTTGTTTTTTATGGTTGTCGCCAACTTTATCACATAATCACATTGTCAGCATTGTTACTGTTATTTTGGTCACAAACACCATGAGCGATATTACGTAAGTGCTAGTTCATTGCCACAAAGTACTTTGAGGTCAATTGAATGATCTAAAAAGTTAATGATATCCCATTCTTAGGTTCACCTTAATAGTTCGTCATCCATATTTACATTCACATAATGGTGTATCTTTCATATTTGCAAGTCAGGTGTCTTAAAGCTATCTTATTTGTTCTATTTGAGATTTATATTTGTCAAACCTTCTTCTCAGTAATCCAACTGATGTGCTGTCTGAAATTCAAGTTTATCCAGCTCTATGTCTGTAATTTTGATTATTTGCCCTTGAGATACAGTTACTCGAGCAGTTTCGCAGAGTGATAAAAAGATGGAAGTTTCTGAAGCTACAAAGGATAGAGGGTTACGTGGTAAATTGAATAAGGTCGTTCTAGCCTATAGTGGTGGCTTAGACACATCAGTCATTGTCCCATGGCTGCGGTATGTTTAACGTTTTATGGTGCTCAGTTTATGTAATTTAATTATCTGCTTTCCCAGGATACTTTATCTTCTTACTTTTCCATCGCAGGGAGAACTACGGGTGTGATGTTGTTTGCTTCACTGCTGATGTTGGTCAGGTATGTTAATAAGCAGCATCACAAAAAAGTGTTGCATTACTTATTTTGTTCTTGTTAAAGGTTGTTTCAGATAGTACAGTTGATTTCTACCTGACCACTTGCATTACAAGTTCCTTCTTATTTAGTTTTGTGCTTTATCCCAAACTCATAATCCATAGGGTATAAGGGAATTGGAAGGCTTGGAACAGAAGGCTAAAGCCAGTGGGGCTTGTCAGTTGGTGGTAAAGGATTTGAAGGAGGAATTTGTAGGAGAGTACATATTTCCTTGCCTAAGGGCGGGTGCCATATATGAGAGGAAATATTTGCTGGGTACCTCAATGGCTCGCCCTGTTATTGCAAAGGTGAACTTCTGCTTTTATTTTATTTTATTTTTCAATTGTATAGCTTTTAGATGCATCAAGCAAGTAGAATTTCTAAGAGAATCAATAATGTTCTTTGATCGTACATATGTTAGTTAATCATGATGATTTTGTTGATCAAACAGGCAATGGTCGATGTTGCCAGAGAAGTTGGAGCTGATGCTGTCTCTCATGGCTGCACAGGAAAAGGAAATGATCAGGCATGCCCTGTGATTTAGATGTAAATTTTATCACCTGTCATGGTTTTCCATCTTACACAAATGTCGCTTGGTATCTCATGTATCAGGTTCGCTTTGAGTTGACATTCTTTGCTCTGAATCCCAAGCTGAATGTTGTGGCTCCTTGGAGAGAATGGGATATTACAGGGAGAGAAGATGCTATCGAGTATGCTAAGAGGCATAATGTGCCTGTCCCAGTAACCAAAAAATCCATCTACAGCAGGGACAGGAACTTGTGGCACCTTAGCCATGAGGTAACATTCATCTCTTCTTTTATTTTTTCCCAACGGTTTTACAGAATAAGTCCCCCACCAATCTTATAGGTAGTCATTGCTCTTCTCTCTTGTCAAAAGTCTCCTGATTCTTCAATCAGTGTAGCTTTTTGGTCTGTGTATGTCGTTCAGTAACTTTTGTTGGAGATGACCTTATTTCTGCATGTTCTATGCCATTAAAGGGGGATATTCTGGAAGATCCGGCCAATGAGCCTAGGAAGGATATGTACATGATGACCGTGGACCCAGAAGATGCACCAAATAAACCTGAGTAATTTTCCCTGTTAACCCTCCGTCATTTTCCACTGTGGTGTATGCTGTACTGTGCCCTCACTTCCCCCGCCTTCCCTGCAGATATGTCGAGATTGGGATAGAGTCCGGTCTTCCTGTTTCAGTCAATGGGAAGAAGCTTTCGCCTGCATTGCTACTTGCTGAACTCAACGAGATTGGTGGGAGGCACGGAGTAGGCCGAGTTGACATGGTGGAAAACCGGCTTGTTGGTATGAAGAGCCGTGGAGTATATGAAACTCCAGGTGGGACAATCCTCTTCACTGCTGTACAAGAGTTGGAGTCTTTGACGATTGATCGCGAAAGCATGCAAGTAAAAGATTTGCTGGCCCTCAAATACGCGGAGCTAGTGTATGCCGGAAGATGGTTCGACCCACTTCGCGAGTCAATGGATGCATTCATGGAGAAGATCACCGAGACCACAACAGGTTCAGTCACCCTCAAACTGTACAAAGGCTCTGTTACAGTAACAGGCCGAAAGAGCCCTTATAGCCTGTACAGGCAAGACATATCTTCTTTTGAGAACAGCGTGATCTATGATCAGGCTGATGCAGCTGGGTTTATTAGGCTTTATGGTCTTCCAATGAGGGTCCGATCAATGCTTAAGCAGGGAATATAAGTCTAGGCCGCTTCTGCTGTCTTTCTAATTAACAGTCCATTTGGACTAGTTTAATACAATTGCTAGTAATTGCTTGGGATTCATCATCTTTTCTCAGTGTTCCTTTTGTTGAATGTTTAAGTATTCTAATTGCTTGATTATGTGAAATCTTCTTTAATTCCCAATAAGATTTTCATGGCAAACCTCTCCTCAGAGTAAAAATCTATCTTCCTTAGGCGATGTTTGGATATGAATTTTTTTAAAAAAACTTTTTATGATTTTTTTAAAAAACTCAATTTTTATAACTAAATATCAAAATCTCAAAAAATTTAGTCAAATTTCAACACCATTTCATACCAATCTCAATACGTTTTCATTAAAAAAAATTACATCAAATTTTCTCCTCATTACTTTTTAATTAAAAAAATCTATTAAATATATTATATTTGACTTTTTAACAAGCTCCAATAAAAATTATTTTATAATTAAAAATTCTTCCAACTTTTTCACCAACTATAAAATTTGAAGAATTTACTATACGGCAGCGTTTAATGATAAACCAATATTTGTTTGAATTTCAAGAATTTAGAATTTTATATGAGAGGGGTGGGCACCATAATTATTTTCTCCAAACCTCGTTATTAATATAATATAAATATTGTTTCCCTTATACGGCCCCCCTCTTTACTATGAGCGCGGTTCCCGCTGTACGAGAAGAGATGGCGGGCAAGGTCCGTAATGAGGATGGCATTTTGTGTGAATATCTCAACAGATTGAGGTCAATTCCAATATTCTCTCTTTAACTCCTTACTTCAAGTTCGTTAGTTTCCCAAAACCAACTTTCATTTCATTGCCCCCGTCTCTCACCATGATCGGACTAAGCTCCTTGAGCAGCCGCACAGCCGCTGTCGTAACGGCATCTCCGCCATTTTACAGGCTGGTGCGTCTCGCTCTGAGCCGATTATACTCCGGCTCCACCTCCGCCGCAGCAGCTGAGCCGCAAGTAGACTACAACTACTATGACCACAACCACCGAGCCGAGAGCGATAGCGAGCGGCGCCGTCGTCTGCTGCCTTCGTCTCCAATGGCGGATTCTGCGGGATCGGCACCACCCAGAGGGGTGCAGTGGGTGTTCATAGGGAGCCCTAGTGCCAATAAGCACGTGTACGCAGAGAGGCTCTCCAAACTTCTGCAAGTGCCTCACATTTCGATGGCCAGCCTCGTCCTCCAAGACCTCAGCCCTCGCTCTTCCCTATACAAACAGGTCTGAGAATCTGTGTTTTCACTTTGCGCTTCTTGAAATAGCTCCTTGTGTTTTTGCTTTGTAGTTTCCTTTTTAGCTTACTCAAAGCTTTCGAACTCGCTCCTTGATTAAGAAATTTTGCAAAATATTTAAAGAATGATAATCCTTTATTGGAATCAACTCAATAGGACGCTCACGTTAAGTTTTCTTATAATAGATAGCAAATGCTGTGAGTCGTGGGGAACTCGTTCCCGAGGATATAATTTTTGGTCTGTTGTCGAAGCGGTTGGACGATGGATATTACCGAGGAGAAATCGGGTTTATTCTGGATGGAATTCCTCGGTCACCAATTCAGGCTGTAAGTTGAAACTTGACTTCTTTCGACTTGAATTCAGGAACGTTTTGTTTGCTGAATGTACTTGACTTCGTTAGATCGCTCCTTACTGTTAATAAAATGACCAAACTCCTTAATTTCTCGTCTCTTCAAAAATACATGATGATTGCTTTGGTTCCGAGAAATTTTTGTAGTCTTGACACGAAAGGGATGTAGTATTGGATAATCCTCGACTTACTTCTTCGACAGTGTTGGTATACTTGTGGTGATGTGTTGCATACGGTTGTTTTTGCACCTTATAAGAAACAACTCTGCTGGTGATGATGCAACTTGAAAAACGTGCAGCCATGAACTCAATTTTTCTTCGCAGGAGATCCTTGATGAACTAGCAGAGATTGATCTGGTAGTCAATTTCAAATGCACGGAGGATTTCTTAATGAGAGATCAAGGAAGAGGTACTTTTGCCCCCATCTTCCAAGGTATGAATTTTAGATATGTCCTAGCATCTCACTCAATCATAGTCCGTTATTCTGATGCAGATGGTACCTGGAAGGAAAAACTCCAAGTCTATGCAAAGCAGGTAGTCATCAATTCTCATGCCTCGGTATGAAGTGTTATCTATAGTTGGCAGTGAGAAAAATCAAAGTTCCTGTTTTCACCAATGATTTCTCGACCTTTCTCATTTTCTGTCTAGTTTGATGGTAGCACTATGTTAGGTGACCTCTTAGATATCTAAATGGAGTGAATAGAAACAAATTTTATTGTTTGAGAATATTCATACATGTTGAGCTCGTTTTCTGTGATGTAATAACCCAACCTGGTATTTGCAGAGTTTGAGATTATTGATTTCCCTCTAGAAAACAATTGGCTGGCGCAACACTGGCTACTGGGTCATATTGCGTTTTGGTTAGGTTGGTCAGCACCATAGCTATCCTTGTACCTCATGTTTTCATACCCTCTGGACCACCTTGCAGTGTGATAGAAAGCAGTTCCCCCCTCCCTGGCTGAGGGGTCAGTGTGTTTTGTCTCAGATGGGATGCTCATATTACATGTTTACAGAACATATTAGAAACAGGAATATTTTTAATGGAAGTATTTCCTTTTTCTCCCAGAACATGCTACTAGAAGATTACTACAGGGAACAGAAAAAGCTTCTTGAGTTTCAAGTTGGCAGTGCACCTGGGGAGACATGGCAAGGACTTGTAGCAGCATTGCATCTGCAACATATAAATGCTGCTCGTTCTTCACATAAACTCACTTCGGGCTTGGATGGCCTTTAGCTTAATAGTAATGTCCTAATCCATATTTTGACATTTCTGTAAATATGAGTAAAGAAAATCGCACTCTAGGGCAGAGATGACAATCTTTTCTACCCAGTTTCAATTGTAAACAGTTCTGCGAATTCAAATTGTACATAGTTGTGGCAATCTCGAAAACATCCTTACTAAGCTTCTACCAGCTTGGAGACTGCAAATTGTATATAGTTTCCCTAGTTGATTTGAGTCTAGTATAGTGTTATACAATATAAAGCTGTGGCAGGATTTTGAGATGATAAGAGATTCTTCCGTTCGGAGAATGCATGCAAAGGCAGTTAAAAGGCAAAGAGTGTTGGTATTTTGTTGATGGATGCACTTTTCATTCGGAAAAGAAATGGATTCAGCGAAAAAGGCTATCATTTCAATGATACCAAATAATGTAATGGAGAGCATTAACCTCCCAAAGGGAGTTTGCCAGACAAACTAAACTAGAATTTTTGTTTCTCTCTTAACAACATTTTGTTTTCCAGGTGAATTGTTCTAACAGTATAAAACATTGTCAAGCCCCTGTACATTGGTGCAATCTATCAAAATGGAAATAAAAGTGTTCAGAAGAATTCTACCAGTGATTTGGGACTAGTTCTTCCCTAATTGGAGATGTTCAGGAGTAGTTCCACCCCCCACCACAAACCCAAACAAGAAAGAAAGAGGGAACCGATATAGAGGAGAGAAACTCATTGATGTGCTGCAGCATCTAATCTATGATCGCCATCACCTGCAGTTGCCTGAATTTGAGCTGCATACTGTAAGTTCCAAAGTATGTCCTCTATAGAAGGACGGCTACATGACTCAAGAGAAATGCATTTGATCATTATGGAAATCACAATTGATAGGGATTCTTGCGAGCAAGTGGCTTGCACAATTGGGTCAATTACCCGTTTCTGGCCATCCTGGCTGTTCAAAGAGGCCTGAAAAATGAAAACATCTAGTTTCATCAATAAATTTAAACCATGGGGGAAAAAAACCATCCACCAATTTTCTACACCCTGGCTCGCATCAGCGCAATAATGCCTCATTAAGGAGTTATACCAACACAACCACAGATTTGACATACAGTGGAGCAGCTGATTTGTTTAGTTTTCAGGATTCTTAGCATTCTGCACTTGGTAAGAGTTTCAGAGCATACCATCGCATTTAGCAAGAACGCCTCTCTTCTTGCACATACTGCAGGTCCAACAAGTGCCTCAAGTAATATGAATCCAAAGGTATAAACATCATCTTCTAATCTGGTCATTTGCCTGACGACATGGACACCTCATAATTACAATGTTTACGCTAATATATAACGCCGATAACATTTTTCGCAGAAAGAAAATCCTTACCATGATTTATGGCTTTCTCCTTCCACCTACAAACCAAGGCACTAGTCAAAAACCACCGAAAATTCGAAATTTATTGCAATGCCAAGCAATCAATCATCAGGAATAGAAGCCCTACTGCACATTTGTCAGCTTCTTCCAATACAATGGACAGCCCATAGTCGCTCAACTTTGCCATCCAATGCTCATTGAGCAGGATATTGTTTGTCTTCAGTCGGTTGTTTAAGAAAGCAGGAATAACCCCAGTATGTAGGAAGTGCACAGCCTTGGCAACACTGACAAGAACCGCCAATCTCTCTGGCCAATTGAAAACCTTTCTGCAGCAATTCTCTGTACATATAAAGCTGTTATACTTAGAATATGCACAAACCCCATCACAGAAATAAATGGGGAGGCTGAGTCCCATTGAAGTTCTTCTTTATATCCCCTCATTTTGTTTGTTCAGAAAGCACAATATTATCTTTGTGAGGGGATAGTTATGTCCTGCATACTAAAGATTTTCTGAAGAAGAATAAAACAAAATTTGAATGACATGTATATATTAGAAGCGAAGCAACACATCCTACTGCTATAACATTTAACTTATGAGCATTCAAAAACTTGGTATTAGATATCAACCTGCAAGGTAAGTACAGAAACTTCCATTGGGCATATATTCAGATATAAGGAAGACTTTGTTCACACTGCAATCATCTGTTCCACCAACATCAACGCAGTGTCCCAAAAGGCCCACCAAATGTGGGTGACGAAGCTTTGCAAGCAAATCCAACCTGAGTTTAAGATTCCGAATTGAAAATTTCTTCGAACTAGGCAGACACCTAATAGCAACTAGGGTCCCATTCTCTAATCTTCCCCTATAAAGCTGCAAGACAATGGGAAAAGAGTTGAAAAGGAAATGATGTGATAGCTAGAAAATTTTATGTGGTTGAGTCGGTTGTTGTTCATATATGGGAAAATCTAGTAGTAAGTGGTCACAAAAGTTTCAGGTCCTGGTAATGAACTGAGTATAATGAGGATTTAGCTCGACTCAGCAACATACTTGGATATATGAGATATAAGGATGATATCATCAAATTCTAACCACTGATAAGTATAGGCCATGGGACTTACTGTCTCATTTTTCACCTTACTTTGCTCCTCCAAGTCCTGCTTACAACTTTATAAATCCTCTATAGTTGTAATTAGTGGAAGACTTGATAAAGCCGAAATGACCACAGGAAGATTTATCATGTCATAAATAGTAGTGTAGCGTATGGAAGTTTTTGATGGTACCTTTCCACATGATCCCTCTCCCAAGAAGGCAGAGTTATCAAAGTTGTTTGTAGCTTCTTCTAACTCTTCTAAAGTAAAAGACCGGCAAACTGGGAGACGTTGCATGCCTAACTTTGCAGCTTCGGAAACAAATCCTAAAATAAAAGAAAAAAGAAGCATGTGATTGCATTAAATTTTCATCAATTCTTTTTCGGCTTTCAATTTCAGGCCATATACACTTTTGATAGCTGATAACCTACTTGCATTTGCTAGAAGCTCAGAGGAGAACCCAGCTGCCGAGGTATCTTGCACTGCTTTCTGCAATAAATGCTGCTCTGATATCCCTCGAGGGCAACATGTTTTCCATAGAAGGAGAAAGCCAAAAGCTAGAAGCACCATAAGGATTGCGATTCCTACAGTCAAACCCACTAAAACTCCTGCATTTTTGCTTCTGGATTGTTTCCTCACTCGGACTTCATCACAATAAGGTTCTGGATGCTGATTCTTTATATCAATGGATAAGCAATTTCCATCAAACTTAACCACTTTCTTTCCTGACTTAGTACTGCTCAAACAAGAAGGCAATCCACCCATTAACCTATTATTAGACATGTCAACGAACTGAAGTTGGCTGCCACATCTTAGATGGTATGAAAGTGACCCGCTACACATATTTGATGCAATATTCAAGTAACTGATATTGGGCAAAGAGAAAAGTGCTGCAGGAGGTGTCCCTCTAAGCACGTTAAATGACATGTCAAGGTGTTGAAGATGACTTAATCGGCCATATTGCTGAGGAATCTCACCCAGGAAGGAGTTATTGCTCAGAAAAACCATGACCACTCCTTTGGGCATTTCAGGTAGCACATTACGGAATTTGTTTGCACTCAAATCCAGAACTTGTAAGCTACTTAAGCTACTAAGATTTGGCAATTTTCCAGTCATATCATTGCTAGACATGATAAGATCAGTGAGAGTTGCGCTTCTCAGGACTGAAGATGGAAATGAACCTTTAAACTGGTTGTTCCTCAAGCTTAGAGTCCTCAGATTTGATAAGGAATCAAACCAAGTGGGGACGGTAGTATTAAAGAAATTGCCGTCCAGTTTAAGAGTTCGAAGATTCACCATTGTAGAAATCTTAGGAGGAACCGAACCGAAAAGACAATTTGAACTCAAATCCATATACTCGAGCAAAGAAAGGCGGTGAATTTTGTCCGGAAGTGGACCCCAAATTCCCAAAGAGACCAGACTGAGAGCTCTCAAGCTGGTTAGTCTCGCCAGGGTGGCCACAAAAGAGTCCATAGAGAAGCCATCAGATAAAGTTTGATTCGGAATTGCGAACCCGTTGAAGTCACTAACTATGGCAAGCTTATCGCCCACAATTCTGAGCTCAGTGATAAAATTGTCTTGGCATGTGATGTTTACTTGTGGTGAAGATAAAGAGCAGAAATCTATGGTATGATCATGCCAAATTTCCAATTGCTTTGGGTACTCTAAGTGCTTTCTAAGCTGAAGAAGCACTTGGGTTTGAGAGGATTGTGATTGATGAGTAACAAGAGCAAATAAACTCCATGTATAGCAGAAAACCGAGAAAACGCAAAACCACCCCATGAAAACTCACTTTCTCTTGTCAACGCTTCATGTATTGTCAGCAAACAACTGAGTAAGAGAACCCCGCATAACCCGTCATTTTGATAATGAATAAAGCAGGAAAAACTTCATCAGCGAAACAGTGACTGATCTTGCAAAGTTCAAGAGGAGTTACAGTATAAAGAAAACCCGCTACCGTAAGAAACATACTGCCATCTATAACTCACAATCTCAAAAGTATATTTGGGTGAATATTTAGTTGTTGAGCAAGTTTCACAGCGCTTGCTGAAAAAGAAAAGAAAAGAGAGAGCTCCTCAGAGGTTGGAAAGGAGAAACAGAGTGAAAACAGAGACTGAAGTCTTACATTGATGAACAGAACTAAAATGTGCCAATAACTAGAAAACACTAGCAATAAAAAAAATCCGTTCTTTCTTGATTGAAGTTAGGAATACGAGAAGTAGCATACCCGGATTTGATGCATTTCGTGTTTCCACATGGCGTTTTTTCTCTGAGATTGCGAGTTCTGTCTCTCCATCTTTATCATTTATTAGGGAGGGTCTCAGTTGTACCTCCATTGGAAGTAAAATTCTCACTCAAATCTTCTTTTCCTTGTGCCGGCACCTCCTTGCTCTCATTGAGAAGTGAACAAGACAGTGTGACAATGTTGTAGCAGCAGTCCAAGCCACAACTTAAAACGTAGTCAAATCTGTTACTCTGTCTGGACTCTGTTCCTAGTCGTAGACTTCAGAGTCTCAGCAGTCATCAGAAGTATTTTGAATCTGACCTTGTCTTCGGTTGTAATTACATTGTCATTTCATCTTGAATCTTAATTTCTTTTTTGTTTTGTTTTGTTTGTCTTTTTTCTTTCGTATTTTTCTTTTGTCTTCGGTTTCCAAGTGCTTAAGACACATGAATTGCACGTCGCTTTGCAGTTCATTTATAATAATTAACGCTATAGAATAAAGGCATTGTTACCGTTCTTTGGAATTCTGAGGCATCAAACATGATATGGTTTGCTCATGTGTCTTATGAACTATAACTCGACCTCATTTAACAAACAAGATCTTGGAACTTGAGCTCGCTAGTGGACCATAACTTGACAGTCTGTGTCTAATAAAATATCAGCAAATGCTCATTTGACCCATACAATCCTGTTTTTGGCAAGCTTTACTGGTCAGCCATTTTAATACGGACTGAGCATCCACACCGTGAAAACCTCCATAATTTGCAGTTTGAGGTTTGGAATGGCCACCATGTCCCCTACGCTGAGCTCTCTATAGAGCTCGCATTTAGGATAGGGACCAAGTCAAACTACTCAAACAAGAGGTTGTGTAGGTTAAGTACACACTAAGCTCAAGCTCGGATCCTTTGGTATATATTATCCTTCTAGGCTCACAAAGCGACATGTGGTGGATACTAGCGTCAGAGCACATGCCAGGATTCAGCACAAGTGGTCCAGGACAACCCTTCAAGTTAAAGGTCCTCAGAGCTTATGTCAAATAATCTCCCACTTTCAAACCAAAATTCAAGCCTTCCAAAGTGAGTTGCCAATTTGAATCAGTAGGCATCTTAAGTGGCAAAGTGCACCCAATTTAGAATAACATATGGTACAGGACCTACAACTGATAATTCATTCCTATTATTTGGACAAGATTGGCTATCCAAAGAGCAAATTCAAGCTCTGAAGAAAGAGTAATGAGTGGAAATAAAAGTGACAGAAAAGAAGGCACCACATGGGTAAAGGAGATGACTGTGTAGACCATGCGCTGGGCGCTCCCCAGCGCACAGCAATAAATCGAAAAGAGACTTGACTATCTATCATCCCAGTGAGTCAGTGACGCTAGTACTCTGTACGCTTCCCACTGTAATTTGCAACCCCTATTCTTGGGCATTTAGAGCTCCAGACCAAGATTAGGTTTACAGAGGAAAAGAGCATTCAAGATGTAATAAATGAAGACAGATACGACTGAACAAGGAGGGTGTTGAAATTGGACAAGATAGGCTCTCACATCAAGTGCCCCACATTCTTCAGTGCAAAGATGGGACCGACCATTTCATGGTTTCACCTTTGGAATCATGATATGTCTTCATCAAAATAATTCATTCAATCAAGATATTATAACCAAATGATATCATTGAGGAAGGATTGCAACTTGCCTCTGGATTCTATCATTATAATATAAAGGAATAAGACCTACCATTGAGATTTGATTTTCATAAAAGATCTCCTACATTATCATAGGATCCCACATCTTCACCCTTGCATAAATAGCCCATGAAAAACAATCAGTGAAGAGCATATTTTAGCTACTCTCAAACTTACCGAGCCTGTATCAGAGTTTTTCACGAGCACAATTGTTAGCACATGGACAGAGTCTAAGAGGACATCATACACACATGTTCACGTTCTCCTTTCTTTTTGTAATCATGATGTTTTGCTACAATTTTGGTACATCAGCAGATGATCTACAAAGAGCAGCACAAGATACCAAATGGTCGTCTGGGCTTTCCTCTGGGCTTGTGCCAAGCAGAGGCCACAAGCATAAGTTCAGAATAAGGCTTAACCCTTCTAAAATTTCAATACTCGTGCGAAAAAACATCGGGAGATGAGCTCATCAACATGCATTGTTATCCAGATTTTGGGGTCGAGAAGCAGCTCATGTTAAATCGCCATTCAGCTGGGCCAGGCGAGGTGGCCCAACCGGCTTCTACAACAAGACACTGAATAACAAATTATATACCTAGAAAATGTTTTGGAGGCAAAACAAAGACAAAATGCTAACAGGTTCAAAAAAAAAGTGTAGGATGTTCTACGATACCCATGCCTGTCCAGAAATCCTGCATTTGAAGGTTTCAAATGTTAAGCAGTTCCCAGAAGTTCTTGAATAATATATGCCCTTCCACGCCCCTACTGTTTTTCCGATACCAACATCGTTCTCTTCAAGGATGACGGTGTTCTCAGAGTAACTTTCCAAGCTTCTCACCTCATTTGCACAGGCTTTCAAACAATTCACCTTAAACTCAAAGGGCTTCGCCAACATATACAGAAAGCAACACAAACTGATAGGCAACTAATACTAGGAAAGGTTATTGTTATTTGTTGCAGAGTGATTTGATATTCAGATACTGGGAGGGTGTATACACAGAGAGAAATGCTCATATGGTCATTCTAGAAAATAAGGCTGGAATTGCCTTGTGTAACAGGGTTTTGGAGGAACAGTAAAGCTCAGGTACAAACAAAAACAATGATGGGACAAGACTGTATTCAAGGACGAACAAGGCTGACAGACCAAATACATAAAAGTAGTTGCAGATGAGAAGGATAAAAACAGCGTTTAATGTTAATTATTTCTGCTGATAAAAGTCCCCGCGGTAGCTGTTTTTAACCTAGCCAATTGGAGGAATACCACTGTCTACAAGTGACATTAACAAATGTAATGACACCTACCATGGAAACTTACACCTTCGATCACTAGACTGGACACTTTCAGGGAGGTTTGAAAGCAATGGAGGATCTCAAGTCCAGCCTTAAGACAACACAACACAGAACGAAACATTTACTTTTGGATCATAGGAAAGCCCCAAACCGGCGCTACTTTATACAAGCACCTTAGTCATACCCTAGCCATCAAACAATAAATGGATTGTGTACCAAGAGATCAAAGTCTTATGATTCTTAACCGGACAGCGCTGACTAGCTGAGAGGCTTTAATTTCCCATTTAATGTTTCATATTATTATGCCGTGAAATTAGTGAAGACTGAAGAAGTACTAGTCAGATATAAAAGAAGAATCCTGAATTAAATCACAAAATCTCATTCTCAAAGAACTCATGACAAAAAGATTAGATTTAAAATTCATCAACAACAACAGTACAGATATTCAGAGGTCAAAGCAAGAGGAAAAAACTGCAAACAGAAAAACAAACGAAAATAAACTCCTAAGAGGTACTTTGAAGAAATAATAAAACCTCAGAATGTAAGGTTTCCAAGCAAGATCTGATCACACCTGAACATTCTACAAGGTCCTGATATGTGTAATAATTTTACAAACAACATCATCTTCTGGTGTAATTAGAACGGCCAAGGTTTATTTGTCCTCAATTGTAATGCCAAATTGTGAGTGCCAAGAACTTCCCTGGAAAGAAGGCACACAGGGTCCGCTGTATAAAAGTTTCAGCTCAACTTTGACCAGCTTCTATTCCTTGTGTACAAAGCAAATGGATTAAACTAAATGCAGCTGTTGAGCAGCCCTGGAATTAAAATCATCATTGCATTCAGTGGATAGCATAAGCAGCGCAATGGCAACATAATGACTCATCTGAAATCATGGTCTTTTCTGTCAATGCCTAAATATTTGATGATATCATTATTACTCACATTTTCAAATCAAAGGGGAACCCTTCAAATTCTATCTTCCCTTGGTGTGCTCTAATAATATCTGGAACTTCATTTTGATACTTGCTCACTACCTTGTCCATGAATTTCTGCTCACTCATTCTGAACATGTTAACAATGCTAGTATTTTCCCCAATCAACCCCTTCAACATCAAAAGTTGCAGAACAGAACACCTTGGAATAATCCGCTTCTCCAAGCTAAGCAGGAGAAGATTTGGATTCTTGGAAATCATCGAAGGTGTCATCTTTAGTTTGCTCACAAAGAAACCCAACAACTTCTTGATCTTCATCTCTGAAGAAATCATGCACATGGGTTGCTGTTTGAATGCTGAATGAATCTCATCCTTAGTCAAACCAAAACTTCTATAAGCTTCCAGCTTTTGCTCCCACAGTGTTTTACTCATTACTGCCATGGAACGAATTGCTAGAACAAATAGAAAATTATTGGGGTCAAACCCCAGTTTCATAACTTCACTAACAACCTCACTAAACCGATGACTCCTCAGAAGCAGGGCTTTTGGCTGAATCAAGAATATCTTTAAAACCATTGCCCGGGGTACGCCATGCTTCATTAACATTGATATGTTTGGTCTTAGCACTTTTTCCACATCATACTCGATTAACCAGTAGCATGCCTTCATAGCCTTTAAGACATTCTCATCGGTATCAAGAATCTGCCTAAGCTCTTGAACACAAGGAATGAGGTGATTTTCGAGGCTCCTCTCTAAAATATAAGGCTCTGCAGATAAAAGCTTTGCGATCTCAGAATCTGACAAGCCCAAAGATTTGAGAAACTCTAACTTCGGCTTAAAGATTTTTTGTGCATTGAACGTATACAACGTGGGACGCTTCGTGGTCAGAGTCGATATTTGTTCATCATTAAAACCATGCTCTCTAAAAAACTTAACCGTAGTGTATGCATCAGTTTCTAGCATCCGTGGTTCTTTGCTCAGCATTTTGGAAAGGCTAGGGCCCGAAAAACCCAAGGATTCAAACAAATCTATGTTAGGCTTAAGCGTACTTCCTAAATCAGCCAAAAGCAATAATGGACGACTGCTAATTAAGTTTCTGATATGAGTCTGCGTCAGACCGTGAGTTCTCAACAGATCAAGAACTGAGTTGGGATTCTCCGCGTTCCCAATGTTCAGCTTCTTGGACGCTGAAATGGCCGATTCCAAGGACAACCCACATGAGTTTTGGAGGAAGGAGACTGTCAGAGCTGGTGGGTCCTTGGAATTGGAGAGCCCTGAGCGGGGTTTGCGAGAGGAGGTTGAGAACAGGTTGCTACGGCTAAGTGGTGAAGCTCTGTGCCTTACTTGTTGGGGCAGTTTTATGCAAACTAAACGAAGCATTTGATTTGATTGAGATGAAAGCCGATTGCTTTGGGCGAGAAGAAGGAAGAATGATTACCTGGGTTCAGATTCAAGATGGTATGTGATGCTGTTGAACTGATTGAAGCATCGGCCTCCCTCTCCTCCACTCTGCTGTGGCTCTCAGTGCCTTACAAATCGAATGGGGATGGAGTACAAGAATGCACCGTTGGAGCGGGCACGAGTCTGCAGCTGTTTCGGCCCGTCTAGGTTCCGATGGAGGGCCACCCAACCCAAGCACGGGCCTTTGGGACCGTTTGGTTGCACCCATTCAATCATTTGCGCAACTCTTGGCACCCAGAGGTGCATGTGGCCCGAGTGAAGTCTATTCGACAAAACCAATATAAAGTTTGTGTTCTAAAGAGACAAAACTTCACTTACCAAAAAAACACAACAAAAGACAAAACTTCACTAGAGGATCTATAAAAAAAAACTTAGAGAAAATGTCATTTTACTGCTTGGATTTTCACCTCTTTATATTTTAGTTCTTAGATTTAATTTTTTCAAAGTTTGGTCCTTAAATTTTTTTTTGTTGACAAAGGAATCCTTCCATTAGGTCTCCATCTCTTTCCCTAACGGGCCATATAAGCAGTCAAAGTCAGCATAAACTCCAAACGCACCGTTTCAATCCTTCACAGTTCACGGATATACTCTTTCACTTCACTCTCTTTTGTTCATCTGTTCCTCTATTCCTCTCCCGTAAGAACATGTAACAGTTTTTATGATGGAGATCCAAACGACAATGACTATATAGGAAACTAAGAAATAGTCTTCTCCCTCCATCTCGTCGAGCTCACAGGCGGCTCCTTCGCCATGCTTATCGTCCACTCCACAGTATGAGGGAACCATCTGGACTCTCTCAATAAAGCCTGCAAGATCAGTTAGAGACTAGTTACATGGTTTCCTAGAGTGTCGAAGATGTAAAACACGAGTAACAGATATTGTAAAATATGTAGTTGGAAGCAACAGAGGAAGAGAGACAAAGAAGATAGAGAGAATAAAAACAGAGTATACGGAAATGAATGAATATTATTGAATATTCAACTATTACAACTGATGCTCTTTTATATACAGATATGTTCTTCTGCGGAATAGAGGTTCACATCCACTGGTCATAACCACAGGCAGAGGGAGGGGGCGAACCGGGGCCATTGCCCCTGTTGGCTCCCCCAAAAAAAAATGTTTACATGTCATTTTTTTTTTATTAGGTCTACCCCCTTGGCCAACTAAAAATTAAACTTGCCCCCCTTGCCTGCCTAGATGAATCAGCCCGCCCCCCTTAATTAAGGCCCAAGCAGCCTAGTACCTCATAATCAAACTAAAAGAATAAGCAAAAATATATTTATTTGTGTCGAAACTTGAAATCCTACCTTAACTTGTTGACGTTGTCGTGAATTTTGCGACGAATATTTCATATACTTCTCTTGAGTCCTGATAATCGTTGTGTGTTATAATCTTTGAAATAGATGTTTTCGTTATTCTAGTGTTGTTTTTCTTTTTGTTCTTTTGCCTTTTATGTTGGACTTGGTTGAGAATTTGGATATCACAAATGCTGAGAAATGGGGTGGTGTGCTCTTGTTGGATAAGTGATAATTCAATTATTCAAGTGTGTTGCGTGTCTATCTTTATCTACTAGAGAATAATTGGTTATATCATTTTATTGTCACTATCATCATCTAATTTTACATGTCTGACTTATCCACATTTTATGAAAATCCAAAGTTGAGGTAAGACTCATTTTTATCTCTCTTTTGTTTGTTTAGGTCTGATTTTTCATAGCTCATGAGATGAACTTGTTTTTAATTGTCTTTCTCTAAAGGTGGAACTTCTTTTCCATTGTAATTTGTGACGTTTGGATCAAGTTATAGATATATTTCTTCAAAATTTTAGCCATTAATTTAGCCAGGTAATGAGCATTTTGAACTACGATTTTTTTGTTTTCTCATTTTGTAAGGGAGTAAAATAGTTATTTGGATGTTATAATTGAACTTTTGTCCAAATTTTTTTTCTATTATCATTTACCAAGTATGTATTCCACCTTGCAATTTCGGGTTATTTTATTGTTGATAGAGATTCCACTCCTGATAAGCTCGTGTTCAATAGTACTGTCACACTAAAAAACAGCTATAGCAAGGGTGGGAAATATCTTTGTGCCCTTGGAACTTGGATTCTTTTTTAACTTTAGATCATTTGGCTTCTTTTTCCAATATGCTTCGTTTTGCTATTGTTTCTTTCAAGAATAATAGAAACACAATAATCGTTTATTTTTCTCATTTATGTGTTATGTTTTCTTTTTACAGATCCCAACAAATTCAGCAGGACTTTTTGAGCATAGGGCACATTCTTTCTGGCAACAAAAGTAAGTACTTCATTTATGGAAGTAAATAGTTATATTGCTGAAAATACTTTGTTTCATTTATGTGTTTTGTTTTACAAAGATATATATATATATATATATATATATATATATATATATATATATATATATATAATACTTTGTTTGTGTGATTATTTGATGCTCTATTGATATCTTGAATAACAAGAATTTAATCTTTAATGTCACCTCTCAATATCAGCAAATAGTACGATACGTGTATTTCAATTTTTTTAGTATTTTTAGTCCTTAATTTTTTATATTTATAGTGTTAAGACATTTTTTTGCCTTACGTAGTACAAATTTTTTTTTTGTCATTTTTCCTTAAGAGTTTGCCCCCCATTGATTGGGTTTCTGGCTCCGCCACTGGTCATAACCAATTGTTTTGCTCAAGCTGCATAAGAAACAAGTCAGGTTTGTGGGAAGAGAGACGAGAATATGGCATAAAATTTTGTTTCTAAAATTTCAAGTCCTAAATGCATAATCTAGGAAAGCGAGACGAAGAAGAAGATGGAGGAGGAATAAAACCTAAGTTTCTATTGATAAATGCATAAACCCAGACACTTCCTCTACTCTAAGACGTTCTCATTCTAGAAACGAACTGCAAAAACTCTTCAAAAAGCTCTTTATCAAACGAAGCCGGCAATCTGGGGAGGTTCCTCTCATAAGGAGAAAGCCGAAAGTAACTATTTCCAACTTGCTCTCTCTCACCCCTCTCTCCCATTTGTACTACACCTTCCTGAATTCTCCCAACATATTATCTTACTTAGTCCTAGCTTTTTAGGAACGGGTTATGGTGTTGATGGCTAAGGTGTTGAGGGTGCTGATGAACGGCCACGATTACATCTTCAAAATCCAAGAGCTCATAACACGCCACCTCAGTTAATGAATATGACCTGCGAATTTGACCCGTTTTACTGCTGACCCGCGAATGAGAACCGATCGACCGTTTCACGTAGCAGTTGACCTGTTCATGCAGCGGTCAATGGATTTCATTCGCGGGTCAACAATATGATTGACGGATGTATGATGACGTTTTTGTCAAGCTCTTCCGTTAACATGATTGACGGATGTATGATGACGTTTTTGTCAAAATTTGATAAACTAAGTATTAAAATTTAAATTGTTAAAATCGAAGGACCAATTTATAAAAGGCTGTAAAACCTAAAGATTAAAAAGACAAATTTCCAAAAACTTATACCCCCCCCCCCCCCCGAACAAAAAAAATAGCCCTTACAACTTGTAGCAATAGTTTGTATTAGATGAACATAATAGGTAGCAATAGTTTGTATTAGATGAACATAATAGCTGAAACATCTACCTTATTTGGTTAAAGTTGTTCAATTCGTTAAATTATGGGAGCTTTTTTTTCTAATAATTTATGAGAGCTTGTGAGGAGGCAAAGATTGATAAAGTTTAATTCATCTGAATTTAGTTGTATTAAAGAGAATGTATAATTCTAAGGAGTTGGTTTAAATGGTCAAGACTTGAAGCTTACGGGTGTGTTATCTTTTGAGGTCTTAAATTCGAATATCTTCAGGTATAAATAATTTTTTAGATCACCTCAATAATAATGCTGCAGTTACTTAATATGTGTGGTTTGAAGGGTGCACAATTCAAAATTTACAGTATTTTTACAGTATTGTTGAATCTTTAAAGAAAACAAAAAGAAAAAAACTAAAGAATACAGAGCAAAATTTGTTCTCGAAACTGTAATAATCCATTTATCTTTTTCACGCCCTATCGACCGTTGGATTAAACGCCATCAACTTCAGTATTTGGATCTAACACACGCCATCAGTATACCGTCTAAGCTATAAAGATCCTACACATGCAGAAGGGAATCCTTTACTGAAAACCCTAAACCCTAACCTAAAATGCCCGCTTCTCTTTCTCTCTTAATTCTCCGCCGATTCTTACTGTGTTAAAGCACTCTCAGAGGCAGCGAGAGAGAGAGAGAGAGGGCTTCGCCGGAGTCAAAGAAAAATACGAGCTTTCTTAGTTGTTTAACCTGATATTGATTGTGCAATGGCGTTGTATCTTCTATACGAGTCGGCTTCTGGGTACGCCCTGTTCCTCGCGCACGGCCTTGACGAGATTGGGCAGAACACCGAAGCCGTCCGGAACTCTGTGTCTGACCTGAACCGGTTCGGGAAGGTCGTGCAGCTCACGGCCTTTCATCCTTTCGAGTCCGCCCTCGACGCCCTCAACCAGTGCAATGCCATTTCGGAAGGTGAGCTGCCCAAAACTTCGATTCCTCTTGGTTGGCTTTTGGTTTTTCATTATTCTTGTAATGGTTTTCTGGGTTACCTCTGATTTTCGTACTCCATATGAAAGTGGCTTCTGCCTATGTTTTGTGGTGTCTTTTGGTTGTGTTAGCCCCAGTGCGTAACGGATGAATTTGATACGAAGCTGAGTGTTGTTTTGGTTGTACCATCAACTATGTGGAAATTGATCATTTAGCTTCTTTCAATTGATTATGCGTGGTGTTGTTGGATTTAATCGGTATTTTTTCTCTTGTTTGAGTGATGGGAGACTGGCGGGCCAAGATGTGACCCTTGTATTTGCTCCTTTTTTTTATTTATCTCTTTTTGAGACATTGAATACTCGGACCCCTTTTGTAATTTCTCCAGCCACGAAAGAGTGTTTTATTATGTCCCGCAGTCATGCTAGCTGTCATTTGGGCTATAATACTCAGTTGTTTCTGGTTTTGTTGTGCGCCTACTGCGCGTACTATTAGAGCTTTATTCCCAATGTCTTGTTTTCTGGGATTTTGCTTTCATGCTTAAGGTAAAACATTTTTTACTTAACTTGTGTTTTTGGGTTCAAGGGCTAATGACTGACGAGTTGAGAAGTTTTCTGGAGCTTAATCTCCCAAAAGTCAAGGAAAGTAAGAAGCCAAAGTTCAGATTAGGAATTGTGGATACTAAAGTCGGATCACATATCCATGAAGTGACTAAAATTCCTTGTGAAAGTGGTGACTTTGTTCATGAAATTCTTCGTGGCGTGCGGCTACATTTTGATCGGTTTTTAAAGGACCTAAAGGTAGGATTTTTTTTGTCAGTCCCGATTTTGGTTTAAAGTGGCCCTGTTTTGTTGTTGTGCAATATATGGACTTGTTCTTCTTCTTATAGACTATCTTCTTCCTCCTCTGTCTTCCATTTCATATAGCCTGGAGACTTGGAAAAAGCCCAACTTGGTCTGGGACATAGTTACAGCAGGGCAAAAGTCAAGTTCAATGTTAACCGTGTTGACAATATGGTGATTCAAGCAATCTTCCTTCTCGATACTCTCGACAAGGATGTCAACTCCTTCTCCATGAGAGTCAGGTATGTTGTTCACAGTTCTACATCAATGTTTTATGATCTTGAAACTACACATCGTACGATTAGTTTTCCTCTCTACCCATGTTTGAAAGATTTTCTTCCTTAATGCTGAAAATTTTGATATTTATTGTTTTGTGTACATTTAAAGTGGCTCCCCACCCAACCCCCCCCCCCCCTCCAAAAAAAAAAGAAGAAGCATGTAACGACTGCTGTTCCCTTGCGGTAATGCAGAGAATGGTACTCGTGGCATTTTCCTGAATTGGTGAAGATAATCAATGACAACTACCTATACGCAAAAGTTGCAAAATATATAGAGGATAAGTCGAAGTTGTGTGACGAAAGTATCCCAGGCTTAACGGATGTAGTTGGAGACGAGGACAAGGCAAAGGAGATTGTAGATGCTGCCAAGGCTTCCATGGGTAGAGATCCCCTACTCTACCACTTGTGTTCTGTAGATTGCTCTTTATTGACTTGTGTTTGCCAATTTCCTGCAGGACAGGATTTGTCCCCAATTGATTTGATTAATGTCCACCAATTTGCACAGAGGGTAATGGACCTGTCTGAGTATAGGAGGAAGCTTTATGATTATCTGGTTGCTAAGATGAATGACATTGCACCAAATTTGGCCTCTTTAATTGGTGAAGTTGTTGGTGCGCGCTTAATTTCTCATGCTGGTAGTCTAACAAATTTGGCCAAGTGCCCTTCTTCTACCCTTCAGATCCTTGGTGCAGAGAAGGCTCTCTTCAGGTTTTAACTATAACCTGATATATTCATCTATTGGAAGAATTGCTACTGAATCTTATGAAACAGCTGGACTCAAAATTTTGAAACCCGTTCATTTTTCATTGTACTAGCTCGGGTTCCAGGCTGAGTGAGAATGCTAAAGTCCTGCCTAGTTGATATTGTCGTATGTAGATGTCTTTACTTCTGCTGTATTGTTTTGTGAGATACGTTCCCTAAGAATTTTAAATCATAGACCCTGAATCCCTCATTTATTGTTCTCTTCAGGGCATTGAAAACTAGAGGAAACACGCCCAAGTATGGTCTGATATTCCATTCCTCTTTCATTGGTCGAGCGTCTGCAAAGAACAAGGGCAGAATGGCTCGTTATCTTGCAAACAAGTGCTCGATTGCATCGCGCATTGACTGCTTTTCAGGTGCTCTTTTAATGTTTTTAAAGAGCAATCTGGATACTTGCAGCTTGTGCCCCTGTTTGTAATGATTTTGTTGCCTTATCTTTTGATGCAGAGGGGAGTACTACTGTTTTTGGCGAGAAACTTCGTGAACAAGTTGAGGAGCGACTTGACTTTTATGACAAGGGAGTTGCACCCCGCAAAAACATCGATGTGATGAAAGATGCAATTGAAAGTGTTCAAAACAAAGGTAAGGTGGTCCATAAATTTATGAGTACCCAGTCTATGATTGCATAAGATACTAGGATTGTATAATTTGGAGATGGAGCATTGGGGCCTTATAGTTTTACTTGCATTCTGGTGTGACAAACATGGTATGACCGCTGACTTTAAGTGGATGAGGACATTCTGGTTGCTACGCTACACCTGGTTGCGTACGATAATTGTATGTTTATGAACCAAGCATGGGCATTCACTTGTACTGGGATGACCACTCCATTGAGATGTACTGGGAATTTTGGTTGCCTCGCCTTCAGATTGTAGCATTTATTCCGTGGTGCATTTGGTTTCAGGACATTGGATGTCAGCATACTTACCATAAGTTTTGGTTCTCCTGATCATACTACTTAACAACTCGTTTCAATTGCTCTTGTAGACACAGAGATGGAGACCGAAGAAGTGCCCACAGAAGCATCAGCAAAGAAAAGCAAGAAAAAGAAATCTAAAACTGCAGCTGCAGAGAATGGTGAGTCTATGGCCGTTGATAACCCAGCTGCTCTGACAAATGGTGAAGCTCTGGAAGATGCTAAATCAGAGAAGAAGAAGAAAAAGGAGAAACGCAAAAGTGATTCAGAGATGGAGCAACAGGATGGTCAGACTGCTGAGCAGGATGAAACGGGTAAGAAGAAGAAAAAGAAGAGCCGGGATGAAGATGGAGAGGACCTGCAGTCTGCTGATGATGGCAAAAAGAAGAAGAAGAAGAAGTCAAAAAGTGAAGATGCCGAGTGAACTTGAAAACTTTGCAAGTGCTGCAATTTGTCTTGATCCAATTTTGTGTTTGAGAACAGTATTCTGTGTTCTTTATCCATGAAAATTTTAGTATGTTATTGTAGGAAACTACTCTTTATTATATCTGCAATTCTGCACGATTTTGCTCCTGCTTTGCGTATATATAAACTTAGCTTGACATTCCGACACTCGTATTCCCATTATACCTCCATGCTCTCTACTCTCATGGCTGACATATGATGAGAATCGACAGAAAGGATAGCCAAACTCCAGCACCCAAAAGGATTGGTGGCAGTAATGGATGGTGAGATCATAGCCGTAGAGTGAGCTTTCTCTCTATTGATTCATTTACTACGCAAAATGCACCAAACTGTCAGCGCCCTTCAAATTAAGGCACAAACTACAATGAAAAATAGATCTCTAAAGCTAACGAATTCACCAAACTCCCAGAAACCTCTCAACCAAATGAATGCACCGAACTATTTAGAAGCCTTCAATCGGATCAGGGGATATTCATAAAGTAAAACACAAGTCTTTTTTTTCAATTATTTTTCGTTTAATAGGCTAAAAAGCTTTTGGGCTTTAACGGTTTTAACCCACTGTAAAAAATATGCGATTTGCAGGAACAGACATGTTTGTGTTTGTTTCCAAAACCAACAAGAGAATGCGAGGCATATCAAGAAAAAATGAAGGGCACAACAGTCATTTCGTGCACAACCTGGGAAGACCGCTGCTTGAGCTTGAAGCGTTGGAAGGTCCGAAGCAAAGAACCTGAGACTTTCTCTTCTCTCTGAAGGACACAAAAAAATCTCGCTCACTCTTTCTCTCTCTCTCTCTCTCTCTCTGCTTTGCCGAAGAGAGGAAAACCATAGCCTAGACTAATGGCGACCAGCGCTGCAGCAGCGAGCTTGGAAGATGTTCCCTCCGTTGATCTCATGTCTGAGCTCCTCCGTCGCATGAAGTGCTCCTCCAAACCCGACAAGCGACTCATTCTCATTGGTATTTTTCATAGCTATGTATTGAAGAAAACACATTATAAGCACCTAAGTTCTTCAATTATGTATTTGTCTTTCTTCTGTCGCAAATTGGCTCTTGATGTTGAAATCCTTTCAGATCCGAGAATATTATGTGTTTTTGGAGACAAAGTTTGACGCTTTTGGGGTTTTTACTGCGATTCCTAGGGGCTAATGAGCGAAATATTTTGCTGAGATGTCTGTTTTTAGAGATTATATGAGTTTTGATTTATGCATTTACTTTGTTTGTTCACATAGAAAATGTAGGAAATAAAGCGGTTGAAAACATTTAAATTTCATGGTTTGATAAATGAATAAAACAACCGGTAAATGAATTAAATAAGGTGAAAAGGAAACAATTACGGTTAGGAGGAACTGCTGTTTTCGGATCTGGACTATGTTCAACTGGGTTTTGTTTATATTGTATTTTCCTGCAACTGGATTTTGCCTTTTTTTTTAATGGTGCATAATTTTTCTTGCCGCAGAAATTTCACTGTAGATCGACTTTCCTTGGTCTATCACATGCTACCATTTTACTTGCGACTTTGAAGCTTTGTTTTAAAAGAGAAAATAGGAAAGAGACTTACAGATTTTGTACAACACCCTTGGCAAAGTACGAACAGTAGTGCAGGTGGGGAATAAAATGGTGACTTACACTTGACAACCTTTCTAGTTTAACAATAGTTAAGAACATTAAAGGATATACAGTTTTGTCAGCAATGTTGTTGAGCATACAGGCAATTGCTTTTATTTTATTTTTTAAAATCCGTCATATTTCTTTTTTATAAATAAATAAATCTGCCTCTGTTGTTTCTTTAAGTAATACAAGTTTTTGCTTTCACTTTCTTGGGCACCTATCAGATTATTTTCAGAAAAAAATAGATGTTAACTCACGACATTGATGGGTATGGTGGGAGTGTGTAAGTCATCCTAGTAGATGCAAATCCATTAATATTTGATTTGATAGACTAGCTTCATAATCACAATCATGACAAATTGTATGATGCAGGCCCACCTGGATCAGGAAAGGGTACTCAATCACCAATAATCAAAGATGAGTACTGCTTGTGCCACTTGGCTACTGGTGATATGTTAAGAGCTGCTGTTGCTGCTAAAACTCCACTTGGGATTAAGGCTAAAGAGGCCATGGATAAGGTAGAATCTTTTTGTGATGTATTGTTTTGCTGTAATATATGTTTTATGTGCTTCCATCTTAGTAAAAGGATCTACGTAGCCAACCTTGATTAGTTTCAAAGGCTTAGTTGATTTGTATTGAGAAGAGTAGCTTTTGCTGTAGTTCTTGTTGCTGAGAAGGTTTTATGCAACTATTTGGCAGGGAGAACTTGTTTCTGATGACTTGGTTGTTGGCATTATAGATGAAGCTCTTAAGAAGCCCTCATGTCAGAAAGGTTTCATTCTTGATGGGTTTCCGAGGACTGTGGTTCAAGCACAGAAGGTTTCACATTGTTATCTAGATATTGATTACTGTTGCCTCTTCTTGATTTGATATGTTCAAATTTGTTTGTGCTTACTTACATTTCTAGCGATGCTTGCCCCCTCCCCCCCCATCTTCTCTGTATAGCTTGATGAGATGTTAGAAAAGAAGGGAGTCAAAGTTGATAAGGTGCTCAACTTTGCAATTGATGATGCAATCCTGGAGGAGAGAATTACTGGCCGTTGGATACACCCATCCAGTGGTAGAACCTATCACACAAAATTTGCGCCTCCCAAAGCTCCAGGCGTCGATGATGTAAGGCTGTTTCTTTTTGAATTCTTTTGGTTGAACAGTCATTGATTCCCGTTTAGACGGAACTGTTGATTTTAGTACGTTCATCATGATGATCCTTTTGGTGAGCTCTGTTACTGCATATTGAGGTGTCTCTTGGGTTTCAAGCAGTACATGACTTACTCTCCTTTTTTGGTTTGTCCAAGGTTACTGGAGAGCCATTGATTCAGCGCAAGGATGATACTGCAGCTGTTCTCAAATCAAGGCTGGAGGCATTTCACAAGCAAACTGAACCGGTACACTTTATATCTGCCTTTGCTAGATTCTCTGGATTCGATTGCTCAAGTCCAGATGAATGGAGATATGAACTCTAGTTTTTTTGTGATACTTTGCAATGATCTGCTGTCTGTTTAGAACCAATCATTGAACAGTACTCACGAATGAAGTTTGACCTGATTTTTTTGTTCCTAAAAAATGGTGTATTGAGGGATGTTAAAGACTTTAGTTACAGGATTTTTTTGTGCACCTTTTGGTTTTTTTTTGTGCGTTGGAAGGTGAGGGGTGTGATGAGCAGTGATGAGTCCCAAGCATTTTTATTTTCTTTAGGGGACTCCCTCTTTGTGGGATAGGGGAGAAGAGTTTGGTGGGCACTGATGCAGTCATATCATTTTGAATATTTTTGGGTTACCTTTTGCTGTCGTTTATGTTGAGAATTGTATCAGTCTTCTTTGATGACCAAGTGAACCAAGACAAAAAATTATGGTCTCTTTCAAAAAAAGTATGGATGGTGTTACTGTCAGGTTCTGGGAGGAGGTTGTTACGGGAGAGGAGAGTCCGGAGGTTAAAAATATATTGGATAAGGCAAAAAACCCTTTCAGTTTGATGTTGGATGAGTCTTGCTAAATTTTTTTCTTGCACCATTCATAGAACTCTTCCAATTGGTTTTACTTGGATCTGTGATGGGTTGTTCACCTTTGGAATGCAGGTTGTTGATTATTATTCCAAGAAGAGCATTGTTGCCAATCTTCATGCAGAAAAACCTCCCAAAGAGGTCACAGTTGAGGTTCAGAAGGTGCTGTCTTTGTAAAAGCGGCCTCCCTCTATGTGACTTATAATTTGTATCACATTCCTCAGATACCTTGGGGTTTTTGTCGCTCATCATTCCATGTACTGTTGAATTTTCTGACTAATTGGCTCACTTCTTTATTTTTCCAAACTGCAAATGACGGCTGCTGTCAACTTTTTGAGGTTTAATTGAGTTTTCTATACAAAGCATACAAGCGTGAAACTGCACGCTGGTGTTACACATTTTCTGCTTTGTTTTCAACCGCTGTCCTCTTCGATGTTGAATTTTTACTTAGTTGACACTGGTATCAGCATTCACCTGGGACGTATTCTCCATATGATTTTTTCTTTTACCTGGAAAATGATCATAAACCTGTCAAAGCGAATAAGTATTGTGCTATGGTTCTTTCTTTGTTTCTGTCACATGACCTTCATTTGCTAGAGAATCTGCAGCCGCATTAAATTACAGGGTTTTAAGTGGTTTGATCCTGACAAGTACCAAGTATTATTCATTGGTCGAGTGGGTCTTTACTCTTCAGTAAGAAGCAGATAAATAGTTCGCACTAGAGCTCATGGCGCAGCTTCGTGGTCTGCAGGCAAGAAGGGCCTATCTAAGAGAAGTTCTGAGACATACTTAAAAAAAGGAAAATTGCTGGCCAAATAAGAATCTGCAGGAAAATATATAGCAACGAGGGCATAGTCCATTCATAGACAAATGAATACTGAGTAAAGCTGTCATTGATAAAGTTGTTTCTTGGCCTAGCAACTCATATCATTAACATAGAAGCACTCCGTCCGGTAAAATGCCACCGATCAGATAGCTAATTGTTGGGTGGGAAAAGGGCCATATCTTCGAAACGTCTGTTGCCGTATACGTGCCAGTCTCTAACCCTTGCACTTCTTCAGTTCTTTGTCAAATTTGAGTAAGAAAAGAGCCGTGACTTTTCAAATACCTCCCGTTTTGGACATTAATCTCTCTCTGCTAGTGACGACTACTCCATTTTCTTGTTCGCCAATCAAAGATAGGTTTAGACTTTCATTTAGGGATTTCCCCAGATGGTAGAAACCCCTTAAAAAAATTGGCGTATGCCGCTGTTTGCGGCGAGGACACGGTATTCTTTAGTAAAAGGCGAAAGAATAGTTCGCTCTGTGCTCACCGCACGGCTGCGTAAATATTCCAAGCAACCCGAGTCTATTCTTATTTCAGCCCACTTCATCTGCACTTTAACGTTTATCCGGTGTGGGACCATCCCAAAGTCCAAACCACCACCTTTGAATAATGAGAGATGCATTCACGCCAGGGCAGAGCAATTCGGAATTTGTTCCTTTTGGAAACTTAAATCCATGGCTTTGACATGGAACAAATCATTCATTTGTAAGGTAAACTTAACTCGTTGCTCAATCAATTGCAACATATGGACCGACCATAGGCCTAATGTTATTTAGGACTATAATAAAAGGAATGATATAGCCTTCGCCCAGGAGAACACCCTGCAAGACTACGCAATCTTCCAGTGCCCCGACAAGTGCGAGTAAGTGAACTCAAATGAAATAAATAAATAATTGAACTCAAATGGACACTACTCGACGAATTAGAACCGCCCACGGCTTGTTACGTTTGTTCTCGTAATCGTCTATTTTCACATGAATGAAAATGAAGAAAACACTTCATACTTAGGTTTTAGGGGCTCCCTCGTTAGAAGAAACCCTCCAAAAATAGGCGTATGCCACTATTTGCAGCGAGCACAGGTTGCTTGGTTTGTAGTGGCAGAATCATGATTCAATTTGAAGAGGGTAAACTTCTAAGACGAAATGATAATTATTATTATTTTTTATTTTACAGGAGTCTTATGTTGTCAAGGTATAATAGGTATTGGCAGTAATGATGATAACCTAACCAATCAATTTCAAATTCACAACCTAAATCTTAATCACAATTTCAATAACACAGTAAATTCTAATCTAAATTTCAACAACACTGAATTCACAATCTCAATGTAAATTCTAATCTAAATCATTCCAACAGAACCTAATACTAATCACAATTTCATGAATAATTTGATAAAAAACCACTGAAATGAAAATTTGAAATCACAAATCAGTGAAATTGGAAGAGATAGAGGCTGAAGTGAGAGAAATGAGAGGGATACCTAGCTAAGAGAGAGAACACGAGAGAGAGAAAGAGGCTGAGAGAGAGAGCCCGACAACCTGACGGAGAGACAGGGAATGAGAGAGAGGCTGAGAGGCAGAGACGGGTTGAAGGCTTGGGGCTGGGATATTTTTTTTTTTAAAAAAAGGGTTGGGCTTGGGGGTACGGGCTGGGCAAGGGCCGCCTAGGCAGGGCTGTGGGGCTAGGCGGACCTGGGTTCATAGGGGCTTTACCGTGCGTTTGATTTCAAAATTTTATCTAAATTTTGTTAAATTTTTGTGGTGGTGTTTAAAACGAGGTAGTATTAGAATTGATGAATCAATGATAAAAGTAAAAGTAGAATTTTGAAGTGTGTTTGATAAAAGTAAAATTATGTTGAAATTTTAAGTTGTCAAACGCCTTGTTAAAAAAATTATTTTGAATTGCAGTAGCGGAACCAGAGGGGGGTGAACAAGACGAGTTGTTCGCCCCGGCCTGATTCCGCCACGGTTGGTTCAAGTGGATGATTAACTGCCTTTTTTCATTGCTTCCATCCTACACTACTCCTCCGCATCTCTCCGATTTGGGACGGTGATGGAAAGGCCAAATGAGAGCCATTAGTTGGGACGAAATTCTATCCGACATGTGAAGATGACGAGGCCCAACCCACGAAGATAGAAGGCCGAATGGGGTGCTTAGCTGTTAGCACCCCATTTCGCCAGAATCGCAAGCATCAAGCAAGTGTCAAACTGTTCCTATTTCATCAACAAATAGGCCGGGGATCCTGACCATCCTAACCCCCCCCCCCCCCCCAAAAAAAAAAAAAACGTGAAAAAATGACAACAAAAAAATTTGTCAAACTCCGGCCTCTGGCATTTCTGCGTATCGTCGGTTGCTTCTGCAGCTATCCACTACTCTCTCTCTCTCTCTCTCTCCATTCACTTTTTTCTCTCTCTTTTCTAATAAACATTACATTTATCCAACTTGAAACTCGAAGAGAAGTGCCATGGTCAACCTTATTTAATTAGCATGACTCCTCATTTTCTTCTTAACTCGTTGGAGACAAAACAGGTTACCACTGCAGCATCCTATTATTCGTTTTTTTTTTCGAGAATTGGGAAAATTGAAGAGAGAAATGCCAAGACATAACATACATTTTAAAGTTGAAAAGTCATTTCTGGAACTCAATAATAGCATTTTGAACCTAAATCTTTTATGTTGGGTTCCATTGATCTTATTTGAAACCTGTCCAGCCCTTACCAGATCCACCACTACATTCCAGTTGTATGTAACATTGTTGCATGCAATACATCATAAACATGTTTTTGGATGTGTATGCCTAAATGGGCACATGGGCATAGCACCTGCCAAAGACGAACACAGATCTACACGTCGATTGTTATCTTTGCATCGAGATGAGAGAATTCCAGGAAATAGGCCTTGAAATGCTGATATGAATGATTCACATCATCTACAGCACACATTTCTCGTATACTGTGCATTGATAGCTGAGGTGCGCCAACATCAACTGTTCGAATCCCAACACCACTTGCAAGGATAGGGCCAATGGTTGAACCGCATGCCATGTCATTGCGGACCACAAAATCCTGCATTATCGGTAATTCCGTTGCATTAATCACATACCATATCCTACACCTTCTCAGAACACGTATTCAACCTGTATATTACCACAACAAGGAGATGACGCGGGAGAGAAGAAAGGGGAGGGGAGGGGGGGGGGGTGTTGAGGTGGTTTGTCCTTCACAATGCATTTACTTAGATCTTACCAAAGAAAAAAAAAATCTTCCTTGAAGTATAAAGGGTTCCTTCCTACTGTACAGTCAATTCAAGCAGTAATCCTCTCATAAAACGAACTCAATTTGGAGAGAACAGACCTGAACAGGAAGGTTATGCTTTGCTGCTATCTCTCTGAATATGAAGGAAGTGACTGCATTGGTTGCATAGCGCTGATTTGCATTGCTTTTAATGACAAGACCTCCATGCAACTTGGGCTGATGGTTATCTTCATGTTTGTCCTAATGCGGAACCCTATATCAACATGGTGCAATAGACCAAAGATTGCAAATGCTTGTAAATTATGAGGTGGTAAGCAACATACGGAATAATTTGGGTGTAATGCATGCGCCATGTCAGCAGATACAAGGAAACTCCGCTGGATTGCTTTCTCAAGCAGCTGGAAAGATATTAGATGGCAGTAAAAACAAGTAAGTTTCGACACCAAGACGTAACCACTAAAACACTACCAGCGAATACTTATTTTTTAACTGAAACAAAGAATCATCAGAAGGACATGGAAGAGTCACCACCTTAGAATCTGGGGAAAAGGAACTTGTAATTCGTGATAAAGCATTTAGCAAGACAGGAGAACCAGCTCCTTGGGCTGAGTCAGAACCAACCTCCTCATGATCAAACAAGGCCACCATTCTAACGCCAGTCTCATCCTCTAGACTGCTTTCAGAAGATGTAGCATCAATCATTGCCTGAAATTGAGACCATAAAGTAGAATGAGCGAATCAGCTGCCTTAGACTCAAAAAACATAGAACATATAACTTCTCCTATACGGAAGGAAAACCAGTAACATAAGAGACAAGGAATGATGATACACATAAAGGTAGATCAAATATATAACAGGCGTTATGTTTCAGCTCCAACACAGGGTATGGGCAGTCTGAGTGGGCTCAGACACATATGTTACATAATTAAACGATCTCTAGTCCTTGGCATTGCAGAAAACATCGTAATGTCAATTCATTTTGAAATCCATGATTTGGCAGTTTACATGTTGCCCTCAAGAGAAGCTAAGCACAAATTTCTGACAAAATGGCTAAGCCCCATGAATGATAGATTTCTTCGGTGAAACAAGGAGAACCCTGTACACAGGAATCAAAAACAAATATTTAGGACTTACCCAGTGGCACTTAGCACGAGAAAAAGAAGCATAGAATTCCCATAATTGCTCCATTCTTTGTTCCATATGAGATAGGGTAAGACACAAGGAGTTGAAAAGAACAAAGAATGTACTACACAATTTGGAGAACAAAATGCAAAACAATATACGCTACTTGGCCTTGGGACTAAAAGCTCAGACTCAATGCATATCTAGGACCAAAAAATGTATCAGATAACAGGACCAACCCCTTGACATCTCACAAAACAAAGAGAAGGGAATCTCTCATATAGGATGAAGAGTGGGAAAATCAGTACATATATCATTGCATTCATGTGCAGTACTTGGTTAAAAAACAACTTATTAACATCGACAAGTCATTCTAGCACATAAATTTTATCAGGTGCAAAAAACTCCAGAGGCTCCCAAATTTGACATGGGAAACAATATTTACAACCTTTGCAAAGCAACAAAATTGGCAGGATAAAGAATAGACTCAACATTCACCTTACCTTTTATTTCCATCTGAAAGGGGCAAAAAGAAAAGAGAAGACAACCTATATATGACGTCGCACCTTTAGAGAGCAAAATGACATGCAGAGATTATCCAGCCGCCCAGAGAAAATGAATTCCTTCGTGGCACCAGCTACAATACTTGGTTGAGTATCACATGCTTGCAATTCAAAATCGCATATATCATCTGGTTTACAGCCAATCTGAGCTGCAAGCAGCTAGAAAAAGAAAGAAAAATAACACAATCACTAACAAGCATATTAAAAGAGCGAGAAACGAGAAAAAGGAAAAGGATTTATTAACTTGTAATAGGAGCAAGTGATGCTTCGGGTTATTAATGTTAGTTTTTTCAATAGTATTTTTGTCATCAGCCTGAGATCCACTTTCAACTGGGCCATTTTCAGCAGCCACTTTATTGAGCTCTGCCTGCAAAAAGTAGTTCATATTATAAGCAACATGTTGATCAAGAGAAAGACGTGTTCACTCAAAGCTTAAAACAATCATAATCATCTGAGGTTCAGTTACCCCTCTAGACATCCTATGCTAGTATCTTTAACAAACAATTTCACATCTTAATATTCCCACTCGACCTACTGCAATCACATTGTCAAACTCAACATATGAGAGGTAATTCCTGTAAGGTACAACATCGAGGAAAGCCAAGTGCCAACATTGAAAAATGCCAAAAAGAATTTTCAGGCAATAACTTCTACTTAGGGCAAAACAATACACTGCATCATAATGATGTTCTCTAAATAAGTACCATCGACAGAACACCAAAGCATATTGCAAAATATGCAACAAAATTAATGAAAAGCATATAACTAGGAAGCTGCATGAAAATGTGTACGACTCCAAGATTACCTTGATTGATGTTGCCAAGACAGGAAGAAGATGACTCTGTGTATTGACCTTAAATCCATCATTAACACCCCTATTCACAGAACCTAACAAATTGTTAAACGGATGGAGAAAAGGAACAGTCACATAAAACAGGTAGCTTCAATATTAAGAATGCATATTTCAATCTAAGTCATGGCCACAAATAATCCTAACAGGTGAGACAGCATTCACGGAATATGACAACCTGTCTAAGTGAATTGCCAGGGTTGGGATACGCATTATGGGCTCCTCAATCCTAACAAGACGATGTGAATATGAAGCAGAACCATGTTTTTCTTCTCTGATTATCACCCTTCCCGCAATCGTTAAGTCCCGATCAAACCAAGTATGCCACAAGCCACTCCCATAGGTTTGGACACCAACCTCCAAATACCCACCTTTGGATACCTGCACAAGACACCCATATTCAAAAGGAAAAACCAGGGAAAAAAAAAAAGCTCTGTAACAACGTGATTCTGGAAAAGTTCGTAAAGGAAATATTTTCATTCAGGTACTAGCAATGAAACCAAGAGGTCACCTTGGTAACAGGCTTCAGTTTCAGACAAGGACTATCGGTATGAGCACCCACCATGCAGAACCCATTTCCCGCAACATATCTGAGCACAACTTCCACAAGCTCAGAAATAAAGGAATTAAGGAACTAAATCTGTCATACAATAATAAGCTCAATGAAGTAGGTTCCACGTTAACTAGGTGCTCTCGGTGGTTAGAAGCATAAACTTCACAAATTTCATTCCTTTAAGTTTTTCCAAATTTTCTCAGCAACCAAAGGAAGCTAAATCTCAATATGATGAAAAAGATTCGGGAAAAAAAAAGAGAAAAGAGAAAAGGAAGTCATACTTTTTACCGATAGCGAAAGCGAGAATTGTGGAGTGATTCCGCGTGAAGAAGTATCTCTTCCCCGCTTCAAGTTTCCAATCCTCTCTCTCTGAAACTTGCTCATACCCCGCGCTTCTCAACCGCTTCTTTGTCTCATCTAAAAACGAAAATGCAGTGACAAAGAAGCTAATTGCACACCCAAAAAAGCACCGCTTTTGAAATCCAAACTCTCTCAAGAAAGGGAGTGTGAGAGGAGTATAAAAGGACTTTCAATTTTATATCTCTTTTAGCTGATTTCCTCCTAAGTCAAGCGAAATATAGACTGAAAAGAGAAAGCAGTTACCAACGGCGTGGAAAGCGGTTGGGGAAGCGTTCAAGAAATCAATGAAATCGGAGACCACTGAGGTTGCTTCGCTGTGTGCTTCTTCCTTGGCCATGGCTAATACGAGCTTCGCAGCAGGCTTGCTTCGTGTAAAATTGATTCTGTGCCTGCCTCTTCTTGGACCATGCCGTCCGTTATATATACTTGGGGACAGAATGTAGCATTAAGAACATATGCTTTGGGCCATTGTCCCAAACTGGCCCATTATGATGCCTTTAACGTATGATGAAGGGAGTGATCAAACGGTGAGCAAGCGTTGATTCATATAATCGATGAGATTCCCGTCATTTTATATATTGTTAAGGCTGCCACGTCAAATATTACTATACTAATGCTTTAAACTTTTTTTTTTGTTTCGTATTCCGACTGTGCATGAAGCCTTTTATGGTACAACTTATTCATTTAGGAAGACACAAGTCTTTTCTAGTATATGATGCTTATTCGTTGTGATATAACGGGTTCCATTCCCTTAATTGCTTTCGCTCATATATTCTTTATACGCTTATACCCTTTTTTTTTTTTTTTTTTTTCCGTATAACGAATCTAATTTCGATGTACCGGGTTGTGGTGCATATTTGCTGGCAAGTTAAGGTCCTGATAATTTTTCTACTGTATCCAGCCATCGCTCTCCCTGCCTAGCATGGAGCATATAGTGGCTTCTTCCGATCCTGTTTTGGATCTCGCTAGCGTTTTCGCCTGATCAGTATTGTTCGGTTCCTTGTTTGAAACTTGATCTAAAAAAAAGAATCTAATTTCGTTGAATTAGACGAGGTAACGTTATTGTAAACTCTAAACACGTGCAACAACATTTTATCATCATTTAAGGATATGTTTATTTGCGTATTCTCGAAATTTTAAAAAATTTTATTTTATTGAAATTTATTGGAGTTTCTAAAAAATATAATGTGTATTTATAAAAATTAAAAATTTTAAAACGGGTTTATTTTGCTAGAAATTTTCATCCTTCGAAATGTTAAGAAAACAAACCTACCTAAGTTGAGAGTTTTGTTACGGTAGAAAGTCACACTAAGATTGGCTCCCACCTTGCTCTGATGTCTAGTCGTATTGGAGTTTCGTTGGTACGGAGAGTCGGACTAGGATGGGCTCCTTGCTTCCCCTTGCTGCTGCTCCTTTTTTTCCTAGCAAAGAACATTCATTCAACGAACTAAAAGAACAGAGATGGAGCCTCAAAATAACAGAAGGTAAAACAGATAATGAGATCAACCCGACAAAGCGCCTAGAGGCTGACCATTTAGCCAAGTAATCTGCAGAGAAATTAGCTTGGCGTGAAGCTTTGAGAAAACTCCTCGATGGTTTCGAGGCTGTCATCTCACGGATGACTTTAATGGTAGCAGCTGTAGAGTCAGATGCTGGGAGCGAAGGATCACAGATACAAGAGATAGACAGGAGAGGAGAGAATCACTCTCGAAGACAGCACAACATTGGTGATAAGCCGAGAAGCAGCTGCACCCACAGCCATCCGAATTGCCATAAGTTCCCCTTGCTGCTTAAAGGGTGCTGAATATAAAATATGGATAGTTAATTCCTTGCTTCTTCAAGGCCGCTGCTGGCCACAAGCTAATTAGAATCTTTTCTTTTTCTTTTTTGTTTAAAGGTAATCTAAAACTATGCATGTTTAGATGAATATTCAACTCAACCAGAATTATAGACTAAATTTTTTTACAAGAACTTGATAACAACTCTTTGGTAGCCTTTGACCTTTGCACATGAACTTTGTATAAATGGCTCAAATTATGTATTTTATGCTTGTTATTAGGGAAGCTGGACTAGCTTTGTGCCGGGGAAAATCAAACGAAATGTGTAACTGAAAAAACCGTCCGTTTCTTCATGCATTACTCTTTATGACCAAAAGCCCCTTGCTGTATTCTTGAATCCACGCTATAATTCCACTGAAACCATAGGTAGACTAGACATTTGACCTCCATTGCAGTACGTAGTTCCTTGTTAGCCTTCAAACTGTTGAAGTTTCAGACTCTGTACATAGCTTCTCATATAAGCTTCGCTAGCTCTGTTTCGCAATCTCTACTTCTCCCTCTCTTTCTTTCTTTTTCTAGTTGCAGAGAATACTGATAGGTCCCTGGTCTATCAAATACAAAGCAAGCTTTCATGTCCAGAGCAAGAAACTTCAAAAGCTCCTTCATCGCAGTGAACCCGCCAACATTCTTTTACTACTTGCTTTCACTTTCTCCGTTGGCTTCCCTCGTCTCCTCCCCCAAGATAAACCAAAGAAACTACAAGCTATGCGTATCCCCAAACTTCACCCTCTTCTTTCTTTCTCTCCTGCTTTCCTTCACCTTCTTGGGGTTCTCCATTCTCTGTTTCGTGCCCATTTCCCTGGACTCCTCCTCGTGTTCTCTCATCTCTCCCTCATCACCGTTTTCATCTCCTTCTTCCTCTTCTGCAGCGTGCTCTCCGATTATGTTGGCGTCGCTTGCTTCGAGTGTTTTGGACAATGAGGACGAGCCAACACTGTCAAACAGTGTGATGGTGCCGTTACCTGCTCATGGGGTTGTTGGGAATGTTTCTGAGGAGGAGAGAGAGTTCTGGCAGCAACCAGATGGGAAGGGGTATCGGCCGTGCTTGAATTTTAGTATTGGGTACCGGAAAGCATCTGCGAGGATTTCAAACGAGAAGAGGAGGTTCTTGGTGGTGGTGGCTTCAGGGGGACTGAACCAACAGAGAAATGAGATTATTGATGCGGTTGTTATTGCAAGAATTCTCGAAGCTGCGTTGGTTTTGCCAGTCTTGCAGGGTAATCCAATCTGGGGAGATGAAAGGTAAAATAGAAAAATGCGAACCTGATTTGTTGTGTTCAGTCCCCTGAATGAATATAATTTCAGCACTCCCCTCTCTTGATATTTGCAGATTGCTTCTTTTCTTTAATTAATACACTTAGCAATATAGTAAACTAGATTATTAGTCAGCTAATGAATTTTTTTCCGGGAATTATTTCTTTCGGAATTTGATAGGATTCACTGTTCACATTCTGTCTCCAAGAAACCCTTCAGTTTGTCATAAAGCAGTATTTCTTTACAATTTATCCATATAATCGTCTGAATTTGTTCTCCCGAGGAGGAAATTTCGTATCCCCATCTATAAATGATTGTTTTTTTTGCGATATTACAGTGAATTTTCGGATATATTTGATTTTAAACATTTCAAGAGGATCTTACAAGCTGATGTTCGAGTTGTATCATCTCTTCCTTCCACGCATTTGATGTCAAGACAGTCAGACTCAGTTGTAGCCAGGATCCCTCGTGATGTTTCTGCACTTTGGATACGTTCCAGATTCTTTAGACGGGTAAGGAATTCTCTGTTGATGGAAATTGTTTCCTCTCTATGTTGTCTGATGTTTCACCAACGAAGTAATTCGTGACATGAAAAGACCATGCTTCATGTAGAATGAGAACTACAGGGTTCAAGATGCATTTCTTCAGAAAAGTACTTAGTGTGAGCCACACTTGTTTTAGTGGTGCTCGAAACCATACTTATCTGAAATTTCTGACCAAGTTTTGGAACTGTCCGAGAAAGGGAAATCATTGCTCCTCATACTTCTCAAATTTGTTGGTTCATATAGTTGAATGAAGATGGCGTTCTCGTGTTAAAAGGGTTGGATTCAAAACTCTCCAAGAATCTTCCCTCAGATCTGCAAAAGCTTCGTTGTAAGGTAAAATTCACAATAAGTAACCATTAGACAGATTCGTATCAGGGAGCCATCAGTATGGTTTTGTATCCTAATTATGTCCCGTTTCATCTTCATATTACAGGTAGCTTTCCATGCATTGAGATTTGCAGCACCTATTAGGGAGCTTGGAAATCGGCTTGCAAGGAGAATGTGGATTGAAGGACCATACATGGCACTCCATCTCCGGCTAGAGAAGGATGTGTGGGTCAGAAGTGGATGTCCAACTGGTTTAGGCGCAGAATACGATGACATTATCAGTAAGGCTCGGGATTCTCAACCTGAGTACCTGACAGGTAGGTTAAACATGAGCTACATTCAGCGGCGACTTGCTGGACTATGCCCATTAACTGCATTGGAAATGGCAAGGTATATAAAGAAATCGCAACTTAATATGGCCCATCTGTGATTAAGATTTTCAAGACCAAAATTGTAGAGAATTTCAAATATTCTGCTACTGCAGTCTCCTAAAGGCCCTAGGAGCACCCAGAAGTGCACGGGTTTACAGTGCGGGAGGAGTGCCATTTGGGGGCAAACGGGCTCTGCAGCCACTGGTAGCAGAGTTTCCAAATTTTGTGACGAAGGAGACTTTGGCACGGGATGAAGAACTGTCCCAGTACATTAATAGGTCGTCAGCTCTAGCTGCCATTGACTACATTGTCTCGCTGAGCAGTGATCTCTTTGTACCTTCCCATGGTGGAAATATGGGCAGAGCCATGCAAGTAAGTCGCTAAAACCTCCAATACTATTTAATACATTAACTCCAAACAGTGGGAGGGTATGACACCCCCGAGTATTATTGCTCGCCAATTGCATGTGGGTTATATTACTCAACAAGGATTACCATTTGAGTCAGTGTGTTTTGTACTGTAAACTAAGGTCACCGTGCCTATGTGGGGCACCGGAAATATATAAAGCCAAATAAGCGATCGATGTTTCCTTTCTTTGAAGACACCTCCATTTCTGATGCGGAATTCAGCATCATCATGAGGAAGCTGCACAGAAAATATCAGGGGCAGCCTGAGATGAGAACTAACAGGAGAGATCGGGATGTGATTGCATACCCAGTTCCCGAGTGCATGTGCCAACATAGCTCAGGCATATTTTGAGGCAGCTCATGAGCATATTTGTTTCTTCTTTTCCTTTCATTTCTCTTCCGTTCATTTCTTGTCTTTGGACTAATCTCAATGAATATGTTCCATTTGTAAATCATTTGACACAGATCTGTAATTTTGTCTTTCGTCTATGAAAATCATGTATACATCATCTAAACATGAAGATGTCAGAACTGAAAAATTAACGAGATGTAGAGAATTGACTGTTAACCAAAGAGAGGATGACCTATCCTCAACAATTATTGTTACATACTATCCATCCATCCTCAATGAACCATGCAAAACACAACAACTAAACCCAACAAGAAAAAAAGATAGCACATAGTCACATCACTTAGATCACAATCGAGCCCTTTCAAAATCGTTCAGTGATCTCTTTATTCCTTCAAGAAAGAACGGAGCCATTTTGCCAACTTCCTAGGGTGACGTTTGAGGTTGTCCAGGTAATCCACATAGTTCAGCCCGAATCGAACTTTGTACCTGATCCCATTTCCATGTTGTCCATCAATGACCATATGAAAAATTCCTTCACATTAGCTCCCTTCCTGCACCACCTCAGAATGCGAAGTGATTTACATGCGAGCATTTGCAGCATGATTTTATTTTCACTAGGCCATAAAACCATCAGTATAACCAAATCTATGTAAGGTTGTTCTTTGATTAGAACATTTACAAAAGTGTGCAATGATTCTTTAGGCAATGTTTAATTGTTGCTTACTTCCTGGCTTCTCTAACAGCATAAAGATGTCCATGAATGTGCTCAATTCTGTAATCATCTTCCAGCCCTTTCTCCAGTGGTGTGGAGTCATCCCTTTTTGAAGGAACCCCTGTCCCAATAACAACCTTAATTCAGCAACCTGAAAAAGCTTGATTTGAAAATGAAACACCAATTCCATGGTACAAAATGGAAAATCAAAGACAGAAATATACTGCATATATAGTAATTGCCTTTTCATAAAATTCATGAATTTTACTCATAACTTTATAAATGCATGAAACTGTTCACTTTTCGCATAAAAAAGGAATTTTACTCATAACTTTATAAATGCATGAAACTGTTCACTTTTCGCATAAAAAAGGAATCAATCATAACCGGGTTTGGAGGATACTAGTTAGCCATGCAACTGTTACGTTCTTACCAGCTTTCCAATTGGTCTTCCATTTCTGTCCACTGTAACAAGAACAAAAGAGGTACCTTAAAACTTCAGATTGTTACATGTGCCTGCATATACTAAGTTTATGAACAGCCTATAATAATCTACAATTGACATTAATGTGGAGTATTTAACTTTGAGATCAACATATTGGTACTGATCATGGAGGTGATGCGAGTCATCAGCATCAATTGGAAGCATGCTTGTGTAACGTGAAGTATAGTAATTGACACCAATAAAATCATAGGCACCTTTAACTATTTTTTTTTTCTTCAGAGAATTTTGGAAGCCCATTTCTAACCAAAGCCTTCATCACAAATGGATAATCTCCAAAAATTAATGGATCCTGTTTAGCAGAACATGAACCTCCTCGAGTAGGATCTACTTTCAGGTACAGTGCGGAAGAGACATTAGGGCTGTGCATCGGCGGTGACGGTGGCGGTTATGCCCTCCACCGCCACCGCCACCGCTATGGACGGTTGTCCAAAAATGGACACCGCCCCCGCCACCGTTAAGGGACGAAACCGGCCCCTAACGGTGGCGGTTCGACGGTGGCGGTAGCGGTTACCGCCACCTACACACAGATCGCAAAAATCACAAAAAAAAATCTAATCACAAAAAATTCACAAATCTCAACCCAAATCGCAACCATCACAACCAAATCATCACAAATCTCAACCAAATCCACAAACCCAAAAAAAATCGCAACCATTCCAAATCGCAACAAAACTATAGAGAGAGAGAGACAGAGAGAGAGATGAAGTTGCTTCAGATGGTGGTGCGGCTGAAGGAGAGCTGCGGAGAGGACGGCGGAGCCACGGTGGCTGAAGGGAGGCTGAAGCGTCTTGGAGCGGGTCTGGGAGGAGCAGGCGGCTAGAGGCCAGGGTGAAACGCGGGGGGAGGGGGCTGCCCGCTGCCGTCTGCTTCTTCGAAAATGGGAAGGGAGAGGGGCCTCAAAACTTTTAGGGTTTCGGGGCCCCTCAAAACGACGACGTTTCTCTTTAAAGAGAAACATCGTCATTTTGTATAAAATAAATGAAAAAAAAAAATTAAAACAGTTCTGGCGGTGAACCGCCCAGCGGTGGGCAGTTTCACCGCCACCGCCATTTTCACCGGTTTTTGGTGAAAATGGCCACCGGCACCGCCCCCGCTACTAAGCGGGGAGCGGTTACCGGTACCGGTGAACAGCCCTAAGAGACAAGTATCAAGAACTACCAGTTACAAGTCCATGTAATAGAGGTTAACTTACCATCCCAGCAAGAAGTCCACAGCTCTCTCTACAGCGTCTTTATCACGGTGATGCTGTGAGTGTGGTTCAAACCATTGGCATACGAGTGAAATTCCAATTTCACCACCTTGTGTAGCCTGTAAAAGTAATTTGTAACATAATGAAAAAGAACCATGCGACGAGTAACTTTGAGCTCAGGAACTACCTGATACACCTCCTTGTATAGCTTGGCAGAAGCAGCATGGGCTGGTATGATGTGGTGAGTAGCAAGATAGGGCTCTGTAGTAGGTTTAGGGTTTGGATTTGAACTTCCCATTTTATAGCCATACTGAACAAAAACCTCTGGCTCATTGATTGTTGTCCAATGTTCAACCCGATCTCCAAAGGTTTGAAAACATAGGTCTGCATAGCTTTTGAAATCATCACTACATTGTATACAAAGCAATGAAGTAGTTCAATTTCAATGGATTAAGTAAGTTTCTAAATAAATTTGGAGTATGTAATATAAGAAAGGGCGGTGCATACACAATCCTGCTATTCAAGAAACCATCATACTCTTTCTTGGCTTGAGGTCCCAAAAAGAATTAAATACAAACTAATATATAATTTAGAAGCTTTGAGTCCATTATAAGATCGGAACAGGGGCTCCTAGAAACCAGACAGAGCATACAGAACATTACTAGGCAGTATCCTGGGCCAAACAATGGAGAACCTGTAGTCATCCACGCCCATGTTCTTCAGCAGCTGTACACCTTCCTGTAAAAGAGAATAGCCGTCTTTAGTTAATTCATCTCTTAGTTTCGAAAATCGTACTTAATGCAGTGCATACGATATGGCTTAATTATACCCAGCTAGATTGGTGGTATGGTCATCAAAGAGCTTCGAATCCCATTAGACATGCCGAATAATGGTGGGGAAAAAAAGAAACCAGATTAATGAGAAAGAAAAAGGAACTTATGCTTTGAGCAATTTGTCATACTTACGAATCACTAAGGTAGCTACCCTGGATATTGTTCGCAAGATAACTGAAGGGTCCATGTATTTTCCATATTGCAGTGGGGGACAATATTTATCAAATAAGCACTTTTCGTTTGGTTCAGAATATTTTCCTTCGATTTATTTAAATACTGTTGCTAGTTGTAACAAATATTCAGTGGCTCAAGCATACATACTTTGTATCGGTTATATGAATCCACAGCGATGTCCCTATCTCCAACTCCATCTTGTATAAACCGATCCCAAGTGCTGGGCCCTCTACCTCCTTCATCACCTGCTCCTTCAGTCTGCACCAAAGCCGACCATACTGATACGGTTCATACCCATAAAGAGACGAAAGCTATTATACATGGACATTAGTGTGTACGTGTGTTTGTGCTCGTGGATGGGTGCTGCATGTACGCATATGAAGGGAGAGAGACCTGAAGTGCAGAAGTGGAGGCTCCAAACATGAAATCAGGACGGAAGAGTCTTTTTTTTTTTAACTACATGGGGTCCTGAAATGGTAGAAGGCTTGGAATGGCCATCATGTTTGTCCTTCAGCAGACTAGGAAGCTTGATCTCTCCCTTCAAGCACTTAACAGTGACATGATGAGAGCCCTTGAAAGAAGGTGCTCTCATGTGCCACCACACATGAACGTTGCTCTGCCCCCTAAAGTGAAGGGACTCAGAACACCAAGAACTTGTGAGAAGAAAATGATCAAGAAGAGCCATGGCTTAGAGAACAGGACAGCAAAAGAGAGCAGAAGCAAATGTACCTTTCTTGGTATCAGGTATGAGTTGTTGTGTGAAGGGGCCACAATTTATAAAGAGTAAAAAGTCTAAAGACACTCATATAGGCTCGTCATATATCCTTAGGACATTTATGCAGTGATTAATCATTTTTCTTCTCTTGTTGTTGTGTGAAGGGGACATTTATGCAGTGATTTATATCTTATCCTAATTGCGAGTTTTCAGATTTTTAAGCACTTAAAAAAGCCTGCATGAAAGGGTTTTTTTTTTGTAAAAGAATGATCTTTTGCTTCTAGATTAGTAGATTTCACACAACCTCCCCAAATTAGAAAGTTTTGCAAGCTGTAAGCCCACTTTTTGGTCCTTTTTTTATTGTTGCAAAGATCACTGATAGACGTACGTTCATGGACATGGGTTTTCTGGCTTTCATTATGCCTAGGTCACTTGCATGTCTATGCCAGCTTTGTACATTGCTATTACACATGGTCAATCTGCCACCAAGGAGAATTAGTTGTGCCATAATTGCAGGGAGCCTTTCCCATAACGTTGAGGATTTTCGTGCGCAATGGAATGAACAAGGTGTTGTTCCCTCAAATTCCGCAGAAAATACCACCAAACCTTTATTACTTTCTGTTGCAATTTGTCAAAAGGCGGACTTGTAATCTTCACTGTTGATGTCAAAACATTTATGAGGCCCCAGAAGCACAGCGGCTTTTCACATTCAAGATTAAAATATCGTTAAACGGATTAAGAATTCTATCGAAAGTTTGGTACTCTTGAGCAAATCTCTCAAGGGGCTGAAAGGTGTAATGCTTGCCCGGGCTTCAGCTGAAGTTGCTGGCCCATTTGAATCCTTATTCTGCATAGGAATTTAGGAAATATGTTTCTCGTTTCCCTGCTTTGTCCAAATAAATTGTTTGTTCCATAGAACATCACTCTAAAAATATGTAAGAATGCTCACTGTGAATCGATCCATTGTCCACTACTAGGCGATTTACAAATGGCACTAGAACTCTTCTTCCGCATGCATGTATCGTCCAGTACCTTACATGATCTGTAGGCAACTATATGGAAGCAACTAAGCAGACGGCCGGTCAGGGGTTAACCTACATCGTTTGGGTCGGATGTATTGAGTTCGGATTCCATCCGAACTCCCTCCAGTCCGACCGGACGGTCGGAGAGAACGGATTGGAATCCGTTCTCCGGATGTATTTGCCTTCGAGGAAACGACGGAGCCACTTAGCACTGTTTCGGAATGCGCCTAAAATTGTCTTTGTAATCAATGCAGTAAAGCCCGAACCTTAAGCTGTAGCCGTCTCCGAACTCAAAATCATCGAATAGAGTCCAGTAGAAATATCCTTCAACCTTCACACCTTGCCTGCAAAACATGTGAAATGTCAAGTTGAAGTTTGCCCTGTTAATAGGCCTAATCAAGAAATGTTTCCTCTATGGAACTGATATTTCATACGTGTTGAAGTTTAGGCGAGTTAGCATAACTTTCCTTTACTGACTTAGGGTGCGTTTGTGTACCAAAATTTTACCCTCTCTAAAATTTTAACACAATTAAATATTACAATATAATCTCTCTCTCCCCATCAAATCATTACTATTTACTACAAAAAATATAAAAAATTACTTCTCTCTTCACTTTTTCACTAAACCCAATACCTAAAATTTTAACAACACTAAAATTTTACAACACAAACACAACCTTACTCAGTTTGCCCTGTTAATAGGCCTAAAATTGTCTTTTCTGGCATGCATATGCTGAGCAGTATTTCTAATTCTTTTTTTTTAAAATAAACGTGAAATTTTCATTCCACCGGAGAAATTACACCAAGAGTGCTGAATACAGACAAGCCTGCAAGGCTGGTTACAAGGCACATGGCCAGAAAGCCCATAACAGCAAATTTAAGGGCCCGAAGGGCCATACATCGAATGGCCTCAAAGGCCTGAATCCAATTAGTCATATAGGCTCCATACAAGTGGGCCAAAAGGCCCATAGGTTTAATAGGGGTCCAAGAACCCAAAGCAATCTCCGCCACAACCGGCGGAGCCCAACACCAGAGGAAAGATGCAGCAATCACCGTGCTCCCACTTCCCCGAAGACCCATCCACACCAGCACAGCCAAAAGGGAAGACATCTGGAGGAACAATAAACTGACCCGGCACTGCAACATAGATCTAGCAAGACACGGTCATTCCAAAAGAGATCTAGTGTTACTGACCAGCCACTGCAACAACACAGCCAAGAGATCCTTCCCGACAAAAACCAACAGAATGAAAAAACTAAACATAACAAAACAAAGACAGAACACACAACCAACAGCCCCTGGAATGAGCCAAGGCCAAGGAAAACAGGAAAAACAACACCACAAACAGCCCAAACACAGCAAGCTTAGCACGGGAGAGTGAGATCCACGCGCGCCCACACGCGCTCGTGGAGCATCACGCGCCGGCGCACCAGCTCAGGGAGGGTGGACAGATGACCGCCGGGAGAGACGAAGCATTGCCGAGCCGAGCGTGGCCACCAAAAGGCCTCCAATCCGACGAGATCTAAGCAAGAGAGAAAGCAAAATGGGGCTGCCAAAAGAGAAAAAAAGGAAAAGGAGAACGGAAGGCCAAGGGGCCAAAGGAGAGGGGGGAGAGGGAGAGGAAAGGGAGCGAGGGGAGGAGCGCTTGCTCCTCCCGTCGCCGGAGATAGCCAAGAGGAGGAGGGGTCAGGTGCAGAAATGAAATTGCTAGAGAGAGGGCAAACGCTCTCTCTCTCTAGAATACTAATGGCAAGGCACTTCGCCATTCGGGTTTTGGGTACACAGTATTTCTAATTCGATGTGGATCCTTTATTGCTTCTTGAAGCCCAAGGCTGTCATTGCTTCGCTCAGGAATCCCTATACAGAAATTTCAACAAGATGTTATTGCTAGCATAAAAAACGTGTATATATCAAAATGTATAGAGGGTAAATATGCAACAAGAATGCTAACCATTCTCAGTAATGTAGATTTTAGGGCTTTTGTACGTTCTCTTCATAAACAGCAAAAGCTTCTGTAGCCCCTTCGGATAGATGTAAATGAAAGTTCCGGGCTGCCATGTCGACAAGAAATGTTGGTATTTTTGTGAAGCAAAGAACAATTATGTAAGATAAGGAATAGGTATAAGATATGGAACCCAATTTCAATTACTCCCTTAATTAAGTAAACGAATACTAAACTGTACTGGCTTTCTCATGACAGCTTGGAACAATGTTTAAGAGAATAATTTCTTACATTAGGACCAATAGGAACTCCATCTTTGTCAGCTGCAATAATCACAAAATAACAAGAACAAGTAAGTTGTGGCAGTCTTTCTCATATAATGAGACCTATGAAGTTTACAAGTGGTAAAGTACTGTATGAGTTTACTTGTCAGATTTGTCAAGGAGTCGGTACTATAATGGGGGGGGGGGGTGCATGAGGATCTGCTCGCAGGTGTTTAGCATATCTTGTGGTATAATAATTGACGCCGATGAAATTGTAGGACACCTTAACCAACTTTTTCTCTTCTTCAGTGAAAGCGGGTAGCCTGTCCTTCACCAAATATCTCATGCTGCGTGGGTAATGACCATGTACTAATAGCTCCATGTACCTAATAAGAAATTACTAACATCACAGTCTAACTTTTCGCCAATTCAGTGCTGTAGTACAATCTAAAATCGCGAGGTATTTATGTTATGAGGGTAAGTCTGCAAGAAACACAAAACATCATAGTCTGCAAGTTCTAAAATGGAAGTTTAAATGGTTTTATTCTAAGAGACTGGTGACCTAAAGCTGCTTTACTTTGAAGGGGGGGGGGGGAAGGGACTGGTGACCTATTTAAATTTCTGAGCCCTTCCCAAGTAGCAGCCATTTCCAACCACTTTCATTGATTGCTTGAACACTTAAAATGGTCAAATCAGTGGTTAAGAAACAGCTGAAAACATTTCAGGCACTTAATTGGATGAGATATATCACCGCAATAAAACTTATGCATAATGAGGAAAGTGATTATGCATCCCATGGTAGATTTACAAACCATCCCAAATTGAAGTCAAGAGCCCTTCTCATTGCAGCTTTATCCTCTGGAGATGATGAATAAGGCTCAATATATTGTCCTACCAGACTAATTCCAATTTGTCCCCCTTGTGTTGCCTGGAATATATTAGCCAACAAAGTAGATAATAAAAATGGCCCCAGAACTGAAAGAGTAAATTGATAGATCAAACTACCACAATGTTCAATCCTGGAGGATGGAGCAATCTATCTTACCTTGAACTTATCTTTGTAGAGCCTAACAGCTGTCACATGGGCAAGGAGAAGGTTATGGGATATGATGTATGGTTCTGTGGATGAATTACCAGCTGGACATCCACCTGCTGGCCCCGAAATAGAACACCTGCCTGGTGGAGCAACCCCAAATTCATACCCGTATACAGAGATAACATTTGGCTCATTGATTGTGATCCAATTTTTAACCCTATCTCCAAATGATTTGAAGCAAATTTCACAATAGTCCTTGAAGTCCTTGCTGAAAATTAAAAAGATACAAAAGGAAGAATAATTAAGGAGAAAGTCAGATTGACAGTCAATAATCCAATCTAGTACAATTTAACCCAAAATTTGTCTCCTAGGACAGAAGTTGCTTACACAATCATGTGGTTCAAGAAGCCTCCGTACTTGTCTTGAAGGCTTGTGGCGAATCGAAGTGAAATAGAGTCACAAAAGGTGTAATGCCTACATTAGAACACAAAAGACAAGGGGAACGTAGGTATCAAGACTTTTGCAGAGTAAAATACTCTGATTTGGATACTGACAGCTTCTTACCATTGCTTATTAGTTCATCAATCAGATTGCTGTAGTGATCAATCCCCTCTTGGTTTACTCCACCACTCAAGGATCCATCTACATGAAAGTTTTAGAGTGATTAAACAAATGTCTGGTTGGAGTGGTATTTAACTTAACACCACATTTTGAAAAAGGGTCTGACAAATTGTTAGCCCTCTTGCCTACAGCCTTCTTTCCCTCAGAAGGGGAAATTTATGTGTTTGATGGAGATATTTGTCCCCTGGACCTTGGATAGAAAAGTAACAGATTACGTTGTCAACGGGTAGACTTTGTGAAGCAGCATGAGAAACTGACTTTATACAGGACAAACTTCCAGGTTGCCCCGAGACTGTGCATGTTAAATGTTTACATCACGTTTCCACAGATACAATCATACAGCTCAACCCACCAATGAAAAGGTTCTCAGGACAAGCATTACCTCTTTCAAAAGAACAAAGTAATAATTCTTCCGCAGGGCAGAACAAAGATCGATAAGAACTTACCAGGCAGAATTCTGGTCCAAGGGATGGAAAATCTGTAAAAGTTCACTCCAAGGTTCTTCAGAAGCTTCACATCTTCCTATAATGCATCATCATTCGGTATTAAGATATGCTAATTGATTTCATTTTTTGTAATAGGACACTACATATTATTTTCGTTTGAGAGAACTCTTTACTCAACCTTGTATCGATTATATGAATCGATTGCTGTGAACATATCTGCACTGCCATTTATTTTTCATGAACGTAAAAGAAAATCATTGAAAGTTGGCGAGGCTTTGCTAGAATTTATACGCTCCATTATAAGAAGAAATGCAGAAGCTAGTAGTAATGATGAAGAAAGGACAATCAAGGTTGTCTGACCTGGGAATTTTTCAACAAACTCATCCCAAACTCTGGGTTCTTTGCCTCCTTCTTTGGCTGATCCTTCTATCTGCACCAGATACTATATCACAACCGCATGGATCTATATTTGCAAACATACTTCTATTGATAATCTTGCAGGATTTTGGGTCAATATCATCACAAGCACAAGCATATATGGACCGCACAGCAGCAGTGGCGACTCCAAATGCAAACTCACGGGGGAAGTTAGATCTCTTCACATACATTTCTTTACAACTCGAGTCCCTTTGCCATTTGAGCTTTGGATCAGGCTTAGCTGCGCATTTATTACAACAACATTATGCGGTTTGGCCAACTTAAAATGAAGATAAATGGAGATACACATTATAAGTCGTGCTCATTTCCAAGAAGAATTTCTTCAAACAATAAAGAGCTGAACCAATTGTGAGAGAGCAACCAGTTAGGACCAGATATTCATTGTTTTGGCCGTCTGCTCAATCCTCCAATCAGATCAAATAGGATGCCAGAATAATTTATAAGACCAATTTTGCATTGCAGTTGTGCCCAGTGCAGCTTTCCACCAGATTATTAACACAAAAGATAAAAAAATAAAAATAAAAAAATCACCTGAAGAGCAATTAAAAGCTTACTATCAGGGGTTCAGTTTATTTATGCAGGGCCATTGCCGTTTCTCCACTGTATTAGCTAGATGATTTATTACCACCAGGGAGCAGAACCCAGGAGTTCTCCAACAAAGTTACTTTCAGTACCAGTACTCGGACATTTTTTTTTAATCAGAACTGCCAGTATTATTCAAAATAAAAGCGAAAACAGAAACCCCTTAAAACGAATACTCAAGGGGGATCAGTTCCAGCATACAACCAAGAGAAAATGTGAAAAAGCTCTAAATTACAGGGATTCCTTCCTGAGAGGATCTCAGTAGCGGCCCAACGAGCTAATTGATGCGCAGCATCATTTGCTTCCCTACGAATGTGGCTCACTTTCCATGTCTGAAAATTCTGGAGCATTTACTTACTCGGACATTTACTTACTGAGAGTGGGCCTTGAGATTGAAAAAAGTAACTCATCTAATGGAACTCAAACGATCCCAATAAATTTTTATTAGAGCGTGACGTGGGATTCAGAATCCAGAAGTTCAAATATCATTGCTAGAATAGAAGTAGTTTCAAGTATTTAGAGCTTCCACTGGGATATTGCATATATTTTTTCTCGGAAATAATATCTATCTTGATGAAGGTTGAAGATTACAAACCTTGAACATCTGCAGACAAGCAGGCATGGAAAACGACTGCAAAAATCGCAATGGAGCCATGTAATATTCTCAAAGATAATGGTGAGCGCTCCATTGCTGACAAGCCAAACTCAGTTCAACACCTACGCATTTATAACCAAGGGCTAAAGCTCTTGGCTTTCGAGGGGAGTAATTGATCCAGCTAACATTTACTAGGCTGGCATTAAATAGCCGTAAAAAATGGCGGTTTCATATTTTTATAACACAAAAATGTGACAACCGTAGCCGCAAATTTTGGGAAAGTGATATATTTTTTAACAAATTCCAAGAAACTTGGAGAGAGCCAAAGACTTTGGCAAACCCACCAACCTCTCCAAGGTAGTTTTCTTCCCTCCCTCTTTTGTCGATCCTCTAAAACTAAAAGGTATTTCATTCTTGTACGAACATAAAATACGTCGCTAAATATAAAGAAAGAGTTGGAAGCGAGGTAAACGCCATGAAATCCACTTCATAATTGTTGTCCATTACTAATGGCGAGGCAGCTATAAACAGAAATGGCAAGTCACTAGGCAGCTGTAGATAATTTATAAACTCTATTTGCAGTAAATCTAAAAATGTAATAAACCAGAGAGGCTATTCACTAGAAGCAAGAGAGAAAAGAAAAGAAACGCACAAGGTGAACGCAGAGAAAATCATATCCCAATTTGAAGAAATTTGCTGACAGGCCAAATGTCTTAATATGGAGGATATCAACGCCAAACATGAAAATTGCCGCTTAACATTCAGTTCGTCAAAGAATGGGCGGGTCTTGGGGATTTAACGACCCTGCAACAATGACGTTGTTCAATTTGGTTTCCTTGCAGTAACAAGTAGAAGATTCGGATGGAAATTTAAGCTAAAGGAGGGAAAATGTAACGAGTCAACTTGGAACAAAGAGCTATAGCTTCCATTGGAGTTCAAAACTTGGAAGTGTTTCAGCTTCGAGCTTGTACTATGTCCAGCTAATGATTCTGTATGAACTTGAGGGAGAAAAAAAAATGCTAAAGTTGATCAAATTTTCATTGAACACAACCTAAACATGCAAGATAGAAGCGAATTGAATTGGTGGCTCAGAGCTAAAGACCAGGACTGAAAAGTACAACCCACGTTGCCACGCAGACAAGCTAGACATGCAATTCAGTAAAGCATATCTGCAGGTAGCTCTGCAACATGATGACGAAGAGGTCGACAAGGATGAGCCCTCAGACTCAAAAGACTCGAGACATCATCTGTCGTTTGCTTTAGAGGCAAACCAAAAAACCAAGTAACAGGAAAGCCAAGTGCCTGAAACCCGTGGATCCAGTACTTGCCAATGCACAATGCAGAATGGGATAGACATAACTACAAGGTGAGGGGTGGGGATTCGGATATTTTCTTATGGAGTTTCGCCGCGACCAGGAAACGGGTCGATTTATTTTTGTGAACAGAGAGGTCTTAGGAAGGCTGTCAAGTGAGCACAATCAACCTCCTCGGATTAAGGTAGATAAACTTCTCCGGGCATGGCTTACACGGCTACATTCATTCCCAATTGCTTGAAGCAACTTTGTTCCTTTCGTTATTCTTCTTCCATCCGCCATAGACAAAACTGAGTTTATATACCACCTAAATCAAGCTTAGAGGCCCATCTACTTACCCAGGAAAACAAAAAACTAGAGTCCAAATTTTAGCTTGTATGCGTAAATTTCTTCGAGGTGAAGACAGGACAATGATACATTCCACTCCAAATTATCACTTTTAAAATATTGTACCCTCAAACTACTAACGTTAGATACTTTACACCCTAAACTATCAATTTTGACACATTACACAATCAAATTACTAATATTAAACACTTTGCACTCTCCATTTGACAATAATACCCTTAATAAATTAATGAATTGACAACAATATCTTAAACATATGCAAAATGGGTCAAGAGTATTATCGTCATTTTAGTTTAAAATTTGACATAGGGTGCAAAGTGTCAAAAATTGATAGTTAGAGAGCGCAAAGTATCAAAATTGATAGTTTAAGGTGCAAAATCTATAACCTATAGTAATTTATGAGTAAAAATATATTTTTTCCTGTTTCTTGAATAACTTGACGTTTATTAACGAATATGATTCAAATAATTATCTATTTCTAATACCTTAAATTTTTGAAATAAATGATACTTTCGCATAATATCATAGTTAAGATCCTGATCGGAGATTTAACTTAGCCTATTTTATCTTTAATTTTAATTAAATATTATAATACGAATTAAAAGGGAGCCCGACAAGTGATAAATTTACACATCAAATTTACTGGTGTCACGCGTATAGATACCACTGCACATAAAATATAATTTTTTTATGGTAAATTATCTAAAATTGAAATTTAAGCTCAAACTTGATTTTGATTGGTGTAGTCTGTAGTTGGAGTTAGGGAAGTAGTTGACACGAGCGTATCGAAGTCTGCAGGGAGCAGAATAATATATGTAGGCGAGTGCAGGATAAAAAAACTACACTACATCCACACTATTGGCCATTGGGAAAGGGCTTCAGCCTCTTGTGTAAAAAGCACCTATACTGACCACGTGCCATCCTACTATTGGCTGAGATCTAAATTTTACTGTAAAACTGACCTTATTGAATTCCATTTTCAACAGTCTTACAGACTATTCATCCGCTTCTATTTTCTCTCTCTTGCGATCTCTCTCCCAGTCATCGATCTTCTCCGTCTTCTTTAAGGTACATCCCCGTCTTCTTAGTTGTGAATTCTCTGATGTTACTCGGTCTGGTGCTCGTTGACCAAAATTCAGCTACTTGTTAAATGTGTTTGCTTAATTCTGAATTAAAACAGAGTATTATTGATAAAGTTTTCAGCTTTAAGTTCCCCTAATCTTAGTTTCTTCATGTTATTACATCTGTAGAGAATGGTGGTGTTAGTTTCTTCTTTAAGGAACATCCCCTGTATGTAGTTTGCTTATAGCGCTAGATAATCTCCATTGTCTTAGTTGTGAATTCCCTGAGATTGGGGTTAGGATTTTCTTCCTTTTTAGTTGAGGAATTTGATCATTAATTTGTCCAACCAAGCAATATCGTAGCTATAAATTTGTTCATCGTACTTATTTGAGGTCTGATTTACTAGTTCTGGTGCTCGTTGACCAAAATTTAGCTACTTGTTGTCTGTGGTTGCTTAATTCTGAATTAAAACAGAGCGTTATTGATAGTCTTCAGCTTTAAGTTCCCCTAAATCCTAGTTTCTTCATACCTGTAGTGAATGTTGGTGGTTGGAATAAATGTTGAGGGGTAGAAAAAGGTGTTTAATTTTTTTTTTTTCGTTTGTATCTAGTTATATTTGAAAATTAGTGCAAGGTTTTGCTCGGGGCCTCTGGTCTCTAACTGTAAGGTTTAGTCAGTTCACGTTTTTCCAATTGAATCTAGAGTTTTTTGTTATCTTCTATTAACTCTAGATGATTTACTTTCTAGCTCTTTTGACTAGTTGAGAGCTATTCAAGCAAGGATTAGTCACGCATGGCTTCTGCTTTCCGGGCGTTCTGGAACAGTCCAGTTGGTCCCAAGACAACTCACTTTTGGGGACCTATTGCCAACTGGGGATTCGTTGCTGCTGTATGCTCTGCTACCGTGATTCTGTATTTTATTTAAATTTTAGATGTGTTTTTTTTTCGTGTGATTGATTAGTTAATTGATCTTTTTTAGGCTTCTAGAAGTTATTGAAAGTTTGTCGTGTGTATTTGACAGGGGTTGGCAGACATGAAGAAACCCCCAGAAATGATTTCAGGCAACATGACAGGAGGTTGAACATGAGTGGTCTGGAAAGAGTTCTAGGTTTTTTCTTGCTATTTTTTGGATGGTCAAGATTCTCATCCCATGTATAATATTGCTGCTTGTAGTAATGTGCATCTACTCGTTATTGTTCATGAGATTTGCATGGATGGTACAACCTCGCAACTATCTACTTCTGGCATGCCATGCTTCGAATGAGACTGTACAACTCTATCAACTCTCACGATGGGCAAAGGGTCAGGGGTAAGTAAATTGAGTTGCGACTAAATGCTGGACATCCATAATTCCACTAATGTCTATTTATCTTATCTTCTGTTTAAGATTATGATTGCATATTGGCTATTATAAATGCACCATGTCTGTTTCTCCTATAGAATTCTGTCTTGCTCAAAGATGTTCAAGGAAAGATGCTGTTCCCATCTTACATAAGTTGTTGGTATGAGTTAAAACTATGAAATGTGGATCAAATAAGCTAATGGCTATTTTGAAAAAATTAAGACCCGGGGTCTGCTTGACCTGCTGTTATTGAAGTCATAATCAGTTTAAGAACTTAAGAGCCTGTTTGGGTCATTATGGTAACCCCCAAAAAGTTGAAATTAATGAATTAAGTTTTAGTGCTCTAAGTTCTGCAGTTTTTCTTATTCTTGTTTATAAATAGGAAAGTTGAGCGGAATCAGCTCGCTTGGTACCGATGGCTGTCGATGGATTTCAACTGCTTTGACATTTTCTTGAACATCTTTCCACTGAACTGATGTGGCCATTGTTGGGACCTTCCTAAGACCCTTCAATTGCCCTCCCATGTAGAAGCTTATTTTCAAATTGTGCTTTTGAAATTATTTTGGCTCGTAAACTTTGAATCCAAAGTCCCATGCTTCATATGAACTCTTTAGGAACTGCCCCTAGGCCCTAGGACAGCTTGAATTGCATGCTTGTGTGCAAGCATATATAACTTCAATAGTTCCTTCAATTGTTTATTTTCTTCTGACATTCCTCGCGTTACAGTTAGTTACTCTGATAGTAGAAGTTGTTTGGACACCCAATATTGGCAATTCAGTAAGTCGAATAATTTAAAAAAAAAAAGGTCCAATAATGAAATTCGCTCTGTTTGCTCTCTTTGATAGGTATTTGTCAGATAAGAAAGAAGAAGCTGCATCTCAGTGACTTGATGCTACCATCTTTTCCTTTCCCGTTCATCTGTTCTTGGTTTGTTTTCTGCTGAACTCATTATCTCATGCCAAACTCATTCGAAGCTATTTGCTTTGCTCTTGCTGAGCAGATCATTATAAGTGGATTATTTTGGTGAGCTGTAATCCTTTTATAACGAGCTAAACCTCCAAATGTGGAATTGGTGAGCTGTAATCCTTTTATTCAAATAAATATTGCATTAGTTTCTCTTTTGCAAAGAAACTATTTCTAGTTTCTATGATCCAAAGTTGTAATAATTGCCAGCTCCACACTCTGTTTATCCTTACGGTTCAAGATACAAACGTCATGTGCCCTAAAATGGGTAAGTGTTGTATTTAGTAAGCAAGTAATTGTGTTACCAAAATAGTCGGGTATTGTGTCCCCACCCGGTCCAAAACCTAGTAAATGATTGATGAACTGTCTATTTAGAAGGATAGTGAGATTTGACAAAGTATTTGAATAATGTTGTAGACGGGTGACAGCAGGACAAAACAAGCACAAAAAATCGACCTAAAAACACTTCCTTTTTGGACTTTCCCATGGAGTCGGCAATCAAAGAACAAGTCCCCAAATCCAACAAATTAACATCATGTTTGCTACATCATAATCAAATATTTGGCTTTACTTTCACCTCCTACTCAAATAAAATAAAGAATGAACGCTTCCCATTCTCCTAATGTCTTCCTTACGGCAAAAATGGATTCACAGCAACTGCCCTTCAACTTTGGCTTCTTTCATCATGCGAAGACTCACAATGCATGTCAAGGCTCAGACTCTGCCACTACATATGTTTACACAAGTGCATATTCATAATATGAATCATGATGCATCCTCGAGAATCTCACATTTTGATCTCTTGCTTTTTTTCTTCAGTTTCGGCTTCTCATCTCCCTTGTTTTCTTTTGACGCCTTCTTGTTGCATCGATCATTTTCTATTGATACGTCCTCGCTTCCTTCATTCTCTTTTGTTTCTTTTTTCTTCTTGTGTCTTCCATCTTTTTTTGATGCGTTCTTTCTTTTCACAGGCAGTGTTTCTTCCTTATTTCTGATTTCGGCCTCATTTGCACTTTGTGAATTTAGAGATGTATCTGCTACAGCAGGTTTAAGTGCTGCTTGTACGAATGAGAAATGTTTAATTAGTAGGTGTGGACAATCAGACAAGACTATCACACACAGAAAGTGTGGCAAACATGAGGATCAATCAACTCAGAAACTTGTGTTACATGTCCCAATCAGATTTAAAGCACGACAGATTCCTAACATATGCCTTGTCAAATAAGAGCCAATTAGCAGCTAGAACTCAGTGGAAAATAACATATACCTACACGTCTTTTTTTTTTATAAGTATATACCTACACATGTCACATTGCAAAGAACAAAAAAAACTATAGGATCTACATTCCTAGGCAAATCACAAGTTGCTTCCTTTATTACTAATATGACAGCCTTGGACCTCCTGGGAAAACCTTAACTTTGGTAGCAAGGAATTACTCAAAGTTATATGATAAATAACCTAAGGGATAAGATGGGGTTTCGTGGTTATTTAGGTCCTTCTCGTATAATTGCTTTCTCACCTCTAACAGACCAATAATAATACAGTACAAGAGAAAATATTGTACCTTGGTCTCGACAATTCTACCAGAACTTACAAGACAAACGGAAAACTAACCTTCATCATCAAAATTCGAATCAAAGAAAACATTTGTAAGATGCTGCTTCAAGTATACCTACAGCCAGCAATAAAGACAACCGAAATCATTAGATGGAATCATAGGCTGCACTTACAGTGCTAATGGATTTAAACCATGAAACTCAAAGCTACATAACTCAAGGCAGACTATCACACGAAGAATATATGGACTTTTAGGCCGATGGACCAAGAGCCAGTCCATGATTCCAAATGCCTAGGCCTCAATTGGAGAGATTATCTTTCCAGCCAAAGTATCCAAGTGCACATAAGTGTAATGCACTTCAATTTATACATCCACCATTGAATTCTGTTGCTTTACGTTTCCAACATTGAACTAATCATGAGTTTTGGAAGCCATCATGTTGATTGACCATCTTGCTTGGGATTCATCAAACACATTAAGAACATCCCCCTAATAATAGTCTAATTGTGTGTGGGTGCATCACACATGCTAAATCTAGCAAATTTTTCAGCATTTCTTTTTCCGAGAAAAATTCAAGATTTCTTCAAATACTGAAGTGTAAGAATATACCAATCTAATAAGAATGTAATCCCGTGTGGGTGTGTACACACATGTTTAAACTAAAAAATATTTTCGGCATTTCTTTTGGCAAGAAAATTTTGAGGATTCTTCAAATACTGAAGTGCAGGAACATACCGCGGAAAGAAGTTGCCGCGTCTTTATATCCCAAAAGCGTACATAGCTGTCCAGTCCTAGAAATTAATCAAATTCTCATTAATGGCCCATAATAAATGTTGGTTCTGAAAAATGAACTTACACTAATAGGTTAAAGGATGACTTAATCAATATTTAGCAAACCCACAAACGAAGTGTTAACTGCTCACACCACTTCTCAGTTAGAATGACACTTAAAAAGTGTCACAGCTTTGTAGAAAATATAATAAGTGATTAAAGCATAAACTAAGATTAACATTTCCTTCTTTTCTTTTCTTCTTCAGACCACAAGACATCCTGACACAACTTCCCTACCCATACCTCATAACCATCTAGTGGTTTACTCCAAAAGGAACCCATTACATAACCTTCCGATACAGGTTGAAGATGCAAGCCCATCCAAAGAAATGAAGAAAGCAAGAGGAGACGAGAACGGTCTCCCTCTCTCTCTGTGCGTGCAAGTATGAATGGGGGCTGTGTGTAGTGTTGTGTTGTTTTGGGGGGGGGGGTTCCTATAAAATGCTAGTTAGATGAACACAAACAGAAAACCATATAAGATACTCACCACATGATGCTATCACTGGAAGCTCAGGGTGCATGGCTATAGATCTGATGCTTCCAGAACATTTGCCCAAAAAGCACCCCAGCAGTTTCCCTGTAATGAAATACTTTGGTAGTTATCAAATTACGAAAAAGAACCAACACAAATCATTCAAAAGAATCAAAGCATGAACCACACTAGCAAAATCAATATATCAATTTCAACATCTGCTTCAATCTGGAGTAATTAAATCCATGTAATAGTTAATAGACAATCCTTGGTGTAAGATGGTTTACATATTCAGATTTTTTTTTTAAGCATAGTTATATTTCATATAGAACGGGGCTGAAAAAGGACAAAACCAGCATCATCACAGACATAAACTGCCCTAATTGCAGTCATAATTTCAATAAGAGAATATCAAACTCTTTATTTCATTTCACCGAAATTCAAAACTCAAATTAGGTGTTTGCCTATGCCAATCAATTATCCGTGTTATTTAAAGGACACAGACAGGTTGATACAGGTAACATGAAGAGAACTGTTGAAAAGAATACTATCATATTGGTCGTATGTATCAGGTTCCTCTTGGATTTAAAACTCACATAAGAAGAACATTTTCCACATATATGAGCATGCACAAAGCAAGTGTTGGATTTCATACATCACACTTTTGAGTGTACCAGGTAGAGCCAGCATTCGGCAATACAAATGAATGAAACCACTTGCCTGTGCCCCCGCACACAGCAACAGAGAAATCCCCAATCTAAAACATGATCTTCTAAGTAACAACTTTTGCTACTGTACGGCAAGTATTTGGTAAAGATAAACACCAACATACATGCCAGATGGTAAAGATAACTCTGCTTCTTCTTTTTGTAGTAAAAAAACCAATTAGGAATTGAAGAGAACACCTAAACTCACAGGTCACATTGGGACAGAATGTTAAATCTATCTCGACACAAGTGGAAACTTTATGTGACTACATGAAGAAACTGCAGTTACCTGTGCGCATGTCAACAGAAGCAAGGTCACCAGACCCATTCCCTATATAGACAGTATAACCATTTAGATCTTGGGCTACTGCTTTGATGGGAGTCTCCCGGAAATCAAATGAGATAACAGGTCTTCGCTGCGCAGAAATATCATAGAGGCGAACCTGTAACAAAGAACATGTGAATAGAAGTTTTGAGCAGCAATATTATTACAATTAAGATAGAGTCACTCAGGCACAGACAATAAAAAATTGCAACTCCAGCCAGAGAACAACAAGGACAAATACAATGTGAAGAAAGTCAAAGTTGTAAAAGTCAGTAATTGACAATAACAATATTTGTCCCATAGTCATAGAACCGACCAAGGCTACCAACCTAATGGAACAAATGAAAGAAAAATCTAACAAATTTCAGCTGAGGTTTATTATCAGACAGTATTAATTTAACATCTCATGATCATTAACAAGTAGAACACGGCAATCTCTCTTGTGCTATAAAATCTGACAAGCTCTTACTTAAATAGGTTGCCAGCATTTATTACAGTTAGGGTGCTGTTACCCAAGAGAAAGTCGGTCCAGGCCAGTGCAATGTGGAGCTATGGCTAGTCAATTTCCCTGCACCAAGAACCCCCCCTCCCTAACAGTACCAAGCACCATTTGTTCAAAGACACAAGGGAGTAGTAGAAATGCCACAAGAATGTTGAATTCCCCAACAATTCAAATATCTAGTTATCAACTCCAGCAAGAACAAAGAATTTGCATGAAAGAGTACCTGATGGCTGTTGTTGCCAGCCACTATTTTACGGTGATCATCTTTGCTCAAGAATGTTGCAGACGTGAACCAAGTTGGGGTAAAAATACTAAGACTGTTCTTAGGAGGCTGCAGAGGTTTAGCAGTGATCCAAATAAATCCGGGCCAAAAAAAAATCAACTTGTTATTTGCATTCAAGATTTAGTAGATTATGAAAAGGCTCACGGATTTGGCAGTCCAGATCTTAGTACAGTTTTCAAGATCCCACATGTTAACTTCAAGACCCTTCCTGAGATGGAAAACAAGAAATTACTACTTTCTCAGTCACTAAGCTAGCAAACGTCATGACATTCCAGCACTGAATGATGGCACACTTAATTCTCAAGCTTCAAAATTTTGATGGACAGTTGTGCACCATAGAGCACTTACCCGCCAAATAAAGCATAGTTTTCATTTTCATCCACTTTAGAACAGAAGATATTGCCAGAAGCACATACACTCCATGCTCTTGAAGAACCAATAGAGGCAGAGCCTGCAGGTGAGTCAGTAGCTTCAATGGACCTCATGCTTGCTTTCCCTTTTGTTGTACAAGTGAGCAAAGTACAAGACCTGACAATTGATAATGAATTCAACAAAATCAGAAGTTGTAACGCACGTAGGAAGAAAGCAACCACAGGAAACTAGGTATATAAGCTGCTATGGAAAATTTTTCATTACCTGGACGTCTGCTCCAATTTCTGCCTAGCAAATAAATGCAACCCAACAACAGCATCATCTTCAGGTGGAAGACCAGCATCACTCACATTAGAAACCGTGAAACGAAGATCACCATTAACCAGGCTGAGGACCTCAATCTATAGTATACATCAAGGACGCAAATACTCAAAAGACACTTCAATAAAGCCTAACAATTGAAAACCAAAACGTGGATCCACATCTTCATAGTCCCAGAAGGTAACTCACCGTACCAGTTTTTCTTGCAACTGCTAATAACTGCAAAGGGCAAGAAAAGATAAATGAAAGAATAAGTTACCAACTTTAAAATCAAACCTTATTTCCAAGACAGAGACGCTCAAACACGCAACATTCATATTTAAAAGAAAGTTTCATCGAACACAAAAGCAGATTATCATTTTCAAACTCCCAAACTTCTATTAACCACAACAAAGTAACAATTTTTTGAACTAAAACGTTAAAAAAACAACAAAAACCGAAGCATAACTGCCAAAAACAAGTGGTTAAAAACCAATATGCAATTAACTCGAAAATTTGTAAGACACACGTACCGGGTCCGTTTTACGATCATTGATAGAAGCCGCGAGCACGCATTTCGAAGAGTCTGGCTCCCCCCACCTCTCGACCACTTTAGGAGCCCCTCCTTCCTTACCACGAGCTTCGACAACTATTATCCCAAAGCAGATATACATAATACATTACATACAAGCATGAGAACAGAAATAAAAGAAAAATGTTAACATAATTTAGTTAAGTGAAGGGTAATAGTAATATGATTTACCTTTGATAAGACCAAGCACGTCGAAGGTTAGAGCTCGAAGAGAAGGACAACCAGGGCACTCTAGTGTGGTTGTACGAGGCATCTTTCCACGTTCTCTCCCAAAAACACACCAAGGAACAACTTAGAGAGTTCTTAAAAATTCAAGTACAAACACCAGGGCAACAAGATCAAAGTTGTGGCCCTGGAATAGTAAGACCAGAGGAGCAGAGAAACAGAGAATAAGAGTTTGATTGAGGCCAAAGAATGCGAGAAGATGCGGCGAAAGCAGTCAGCGGCAGAGCGTACCAAAGCTCTCTCTCGTGCCTCTAACGTGGTTAGTCCCGTTGGTGTTATCTTTTACAAGCGAATTGCATCTCTGTAATACCATGACCTTTTCCCTTAAACCCTTGCTAGCTCTGTGCCTCTGTCCGTCTCCTGTAAACTATGGAAAATAATACTTAGCGCCCCATATATGAGAAGTATTTCAGTTCATGCCCAAGATTTTATGCGTTTTCAATTTTCCACCCGAGCAGAGAATGCTCATTTGCTAAATGAGCTGGGCTTGAACCGGAAAATGGGCTCAACTTGGGAACTCCAAAAAAGTTTTGTGAGCTCAAAAGCCCATTAAAAATTACTGGATTCCACTTGTGAAGTCCAAAGCCCATATTGAATCCCATTTTCAACACAGTCGACAGACAATTCATCCGCTTCTACTTCACTCACCAAACGATTCCTCGAGTCTCTTTCTATTGATCTTTCTGTCGGTCTCTCTCCCAGTCATCGATCTTCTCCGTCTTCTTTAAGGTACATCTCTCATATGTAGCTTGCTTATAGCGCTAGATAATCTCCATCGTCTTAGTTGTGAATTCTCTGAGATTCGGGTTAGGGTTTCTTTCCTTTTAGTTGAGGAATTTGATCATTAATCTGTCCAATCAAGCAATATCGTAGCTATATATTTGTTGATCGTACTTATTTGAGGTCTGGTGCTCGTTGACCGAAATTTAGCTATTTGTTGTCTGTGTTTGCTTAATTCTGAATTAAAACACAGCATTATTGATAAAGTTTTCAGCTTTAAGTTCGCCTAAATCTTAGTTTCTTCATGTTATGTTGTTACATCTGTAGTGAATGTTGGTGGTTGGAATATATGTCAAGGGGTTGAAAAAGGTATTTACTATTTTTTGGTTTGTATCTAGTTTTATTTGAAAATTAGTGCAAGCGTTTGCTCGGGGCCTCTGGTCTCTAACCGTAAGATTTAGTCGTTCACGTTTTTCCAATTGAATGTAGAGTTTTTTGTTATCTTCTATTTACTCTAGATGATTTACTTTCTAGCTCTTTTGACTAGTTGAGAGCTATTCAAGCAAGGATTAGTCACGCATGGCTTCTGCTTTCCGGGCGTTCTGGAGCAGTCCAGTTGGTCCCAAGACAACTCACTTTTGGGGACCTATTGCCAACTGGGGATTCGTTGCTGCTGTATGCTCTGCTACCGTGATTCTGTATTTTATTTAGATTTTAGATTTTTTTTTTACATTTCAAGTGATTTATTTAGTTAATTGATATATCTCTCATGAAGGTTCCAATTTTTAGGCTTCTAGAAGTTATTGAAAGTTGTTCATGTGTATTTGACAGGGGTTGGCAGACATGAAGAAACCCCCGGAAATGATTTCGGGCAACATGACAGGAGGTTGAACATGAGTGGTCTGGAAAGAGTTCTTGGATTTTTCATACTATTTTTTGGATGGTTAAGATTCTCATCCCACGTATAATATTGGTGCTTGTAGCAATGTGTATCTACTCGGCATTGTTCATGAGATTTGCATGGATGGTACAGCCTCGCAACTATCTACTTCTGGCATGCCATGTTTCCAACGAGACTGTACAGCTCTATCAATTCTCACGATGGGCAAAGGGCCAGGGGTGAGTAAATTGAGTTGCAACTAAATGCTTGACTTCCATCGCTAAAGGCTATTTATCTTATATTCTGTTTAAGATTATGATTTCATATTGGCTACTATAAATGCACCATGTCTGTTTCTCGTATATAATGCTGTCTTGCTCAAAGATGTTCAAGGAAAGATGTTGTTCCCATCTTACATAAGTTGTTGGTATGAGTTAAAACTATGAAATGTGGATCAAATCAGCTAACGGCTATTTTGAAAAAAATAAGACCCGGGGTCTGCTTGACCTGCAGCCATTGAAGTCATGATCAGTTTGAGAACTTAGCCTGTTTGGGTTCATTACGGTAACCCCAAAAAAGTTGAAATTAATGGATTAAGTTTAGTGCTGCTTGTATACTATTCATTCTCTAAGTTCTGCAGTTTTTCTTATTCTTGTTTATTAATAGGAAAGTTGAGCCGAATCAGCCCTCTTGGTACCGATGGCAGTCGATGGGTTTCAACTGCTTTGAAATTTTCTTGAATATCTTTCCGCGGAATCGATGTGGCCATTGTTGGGACCTTCCTAAGACCCTTCAATTGCCCTCACATTAAAGCTTATTTTTAAATCGTGCTTTTGAAATTATGTTGGCTGGTAAACTTTGAATCTAAGTCATATTCTATGCCTCATTTGAACTCTTTAGGAACTGACCCAAGGCCCTGGGACAGCTTGAATTGCCTGCTTGCGTGCATATATATAACTTCAGAGTTCCTTCAATTGTTTATTTTCTTCTAACATTCCACGCGTGTCAGTTAGTTAATCTGATAGTAGAAGTTGTATGGCCACCAAATATTTGCAATTCAGTAAGTCCAATAAAGAAGTTTCTGTTTGCTCTTACTTTGATAGGTACTTGTCAGATAAGAAAGACGAAGCTGCATCTCAGTGACTTGATGCTACCATCTTTTCCTTTCCTGTTCATCCGTTCGTGGTTTGTGATTTCTGCTGAATTCATTATCTCCTGCCAGACTCATTCGAAGCTATTTTGCTTTGCTCTCACTTATTTTTTAAAAAAGCTATTTTGCTTTGCTCTTAGTGAGCAGATGGGCAACTGATTAAAGTAGATTTGTGGTCATTGTAAATGGGTCTGGTGTTTCCATAGTTAGATTGGGCAAACTGATTAAAGTGTTGTAATGACTATCGAATTGGCAATTCATGTTTTAAGATTTACTCTTATTGCAACATAGAATTTTCTGGAGTTGCGAAAATATTCCTACGATGGTCTTGGTGGATCAGTTCGGGCTTAGGAGCGCTGCTGTGCAATAAGAAGTTACAATGGGCATTCAGTTAAAGGGGGCCTGAATTCCGAGTCTGACCACCTTTGTATTAATTTCTCTGCATCGGATACGAAACGATTGGAGGGAGGATGCACGTCAGACCTGCGTCCCCCGCATTTACAGCATTACCGGGGAAGAAGGGAGGAGGTTCGACTCCTCCCCCCTTCCTGCCTCCTCCTTCCCCCTCTCCTCTTCCTTTTCCCTTCTCGTCTCGTCTTGTCTTCCTTTCACAATATCTGTCTTTTTACTGAAGTTTGCTGTTTTGGTGCGAGAAGACTAGATCCGCTGCTCTGGAGGTTGGCCCCTCTACACGCCCCTTTCTACAGCCACCCTGTCCCTCTCCCTCTCCCTCTGATCTACCACCTTGTTCCTTTTTTGGGGTCCATCTCCAAGCACGCTTCTTCGTCCATGGCGGCATGTGAGTTCCATGCGCTCCCTTCTTTCTGGTGTCTTTTGGGATCTCTTCTCCGCAATTTTGTTGGTAGTCTTCTAAGTCAATAGAAGTTGGCATGGGATCTTGTTACAACATCTCTAGATAATTGCATAGCATTTGTATCTTTGGAGTTTTAAGGCTAAATATCTCCACAAGTATCTGAGGTTTAACAATTTTTCTCTGATTATACGTGAAAATAGACTATTCTGTTACAAATAATTACAATTAATTAAATAAAAATTTCGCGTTTATATTCATGACCAAAATCCCTAAAAACCATCTAATCCCAAAAACACCCGAAATCTTCAAATCACGTGTGGATTTTTGTTAGTGGCATGTGGATACCACTATAAAAACGTGTTATAATATAATTCTGTTAATTAAATTGACGACATGACGTGTATGAGATTAAGTTTAAATTTTAGAGATACTTTAAAAAAAATGTCAACTTTAAGAACCAATCGAAGAAGAAAAAAAAAGTTAAAACCGGGGATATTTAGGCTATGTTTGGTTTAGTTCTCAAAACAGTTTTTGTTTTTGTGTTTTTTTGGAAATAGTGTAAATTCTCTTGGGATTGATGAAAAGTTAGTTAAAAGTTGTTAAAATTTGTAAAAAATTATTGGGATTGGTGAAATGATATTGAAATTGATGGAAAAATTATTGAGATCGGTGAAAATGTATTGAAATTGATGAAAAATTGAGAAAATTTTGAAAACTTTTTGAGAACTTAAACAAACATAGTCTTAGTCAGTTCTAAAGTTAACCGCCTTGACTACGGTTCTGTCTTACAAAAGTTTTTTTTCTTGTTTGTATAGGTAGGAGGCACTCAATCCCCTCCCTTTGTATTGCTTTTGGTGCTTAATGCAATCTCTCTCGCTCCCAAAAAAAAAAGCTGTTGTATATTGCTGTGTATGGAGAAAACGACGTTTCATTTGCGAGTCGGATAAAAAGGTAGAAGAGTGCAGGGCTTTTATTTGGGTGTGCATGTGCTTAACTTCTTCAATGGAGCTTCATGCTATTACGGAAGGCACGATGATAAAGATACGAGTCTCGTGCATGAACTCGCCAGAAGCAAATAAGGAGACAAAAAATGTAATGCTCGACCGGTCAAACATCTCAAACATTAAACACCAAACCAAACTCCAACGTTAGGTGCTGGAATCTTCCACTCCCTATTTTCTTCACCCTCGGCCATCTAGAAACTCTCCACTGTTCTCCTCTACGGCCACCGCGCCTACATTATCTCTACGTCTAAGCGGACAAACTAAGGTTGCGTTTACACCAAAAAAAAAAAAAATATATCACAATATTTTTTACCAACTTACAATAAAATATTATAATAAAATCTCTTTGCTATAAAAAAATATAAAAAATTACCTCTCTCTTCACTTTTCACTAAATCCAATACCAACACAAAACTCACTACCAAAAATTTTAGACACACAACCTAAGTGAATATGCCGCCGCCAATTATTCCTTTTAGTTCATTTCAAAAAGTCAGCGCATCCTCTTGAGTTTGTATAGTTAGAATCCAATTACCACACATCGTGTCTATTTATTTTAAAATTGGATGGTACAATTCATATATAAATAGGCACAATAGTTTGCCTTAATGCTTGTTCTACAAGCTCTACCGTGAAATCTATGTTGCTCTTCTTAAGGATCTTCTCTAATTTACTATTAGAATTGGACAATCCAATTTGAAAATAAATAGACATATCACGTAGATCTCACAATGTGTGATTTTTCCTTCTTAATTACAGACAATATAGATTAAGATCTAAATATTGTCTATATAACTGAATTATCTCGTTCAAACAACAAATTCATGAAAATTTCTATATTATTTTCCTTCTTATACTGAAGTTATGCAATTGCGGAATGTGTTGCCTATAATGTTAAAGTGGGCAAATTACTAACACAACATGTTTTTTAGGCGTTTGACAAATCAAAATTTTAACCCTTAAATTTTATCATCATTACAAAAAAATTTCTCCTCACTTATATATTTACTTTTCTATTTTTCACACTTTTTTACCCAATTTTCCATTTTCTCTCTTCAAGATGGCGTTTGTGATGCTAAATTTTTAATAAAATTGTATGAATCGATAAAAAGATAGAAAAAATGAAAAAATTGATAAAAAAAATAAATGAAAAAGTGAAAAAAATAAATAAAAAAGTTGAAAGTAATACAAGTTCACATGAAATGTGAATTTTAGGGCATGTTCGTTTAGGTAGAATCCTCAGGATTTTTTGAATCCTCAGTATTTTACAACCAAACATAATTTTTCACACCACATGAATATAACTACAACACGCATGCCAATAAAGTTAATATCACGTAAAAATTCTCAAAACACAAAAAATCTTCACAATACACCTTAACCGAACACACTCTTACAAAACATCTATAAATGTGTTATTTGTTTGTAGAAATTTTGGAGTTGTGAAAATGAGTATTGAAGTCTGAAAAAAAAATATAGATATTTTATGAAAAAAATACAAAAAAAATTTAATTAAATAATATAATTTTATTTTATAATTTTTTTAAAAATATATTATTTTACGTTTGAAATTTTTTTTGAGGAATCACCACGAAAATCACAGGAAACGTGAATTTTGCGAAACATCTATAAAATCTCTCTCGTGCCTGCAGAGTCCACGTGAGTGACGTGATAAGACTGTGCTGACAATCGTACATAAAAACATCAGCCACCCGCCACAAATCCGCAAAGCACTCAGCAGTCAAATACATGCAGTCACCTTATTAATTGCCTTTCCCTCAGTCCGCGCCCAGAAAATCAAAATATCCTTCCAAAACCATCACCACCGCATGTCCATGACTCACGACGAGACGAATCTCACGCTTCAAATCGACCCCAGCAGCGGGTTCTGCACCCAAACCAAAACCTTCCACAGCCTCCGCCCCAAGGTCACACTCCCCCCACCCTCCCAACCCCTCTCCGTCACCGACTACACCCTCTCCCTCCTCCTCCAATCCTCTGCCGCCAACTCCCCCACCACCTTTCTCGGGGATTCCTCTTCCGGCCGCCATCTGTCTTACTCCGACATCCTTTCCCAAATCCACTCCCTCGCTTCCTCTCTCAGACGCTCGACCTCTCTATCCAAAGGCCACGTGGCGTTCATTCTTTCGCCTCCCTCTCTACACGTTCCCGTTCTCTACTTCGCTCTCTTGGCCATAGGCGTTACTATTTCACCCGCTAACCCTATCGGCTCCGACTCTGAAGTGGCCCATCAGGTCCGGCTATGTAAACCGGCCATCGCTTTCGCCACCTCCTCTACCTCCCACAAGCTCCCCGCTCTCCCTCTCGGAACCGTCCTCCTCGACTCTCCCGAGTTCCTCTCAATGCTCGAAGGAAATTATACGAAAACCGACCGATTCCACCGAGATCAGGTGAACCAGTCGGACTCTGCGGCCATTCTGTACTCCTCCGGAACGACCGGGCGAGTCAAGGGCGTGATGCTGACCCACCAGAACCTAATTGCGCTAATCGCGGGGTTCTTCCAACTGCGGCCCGAGTGGGATAAGAATGAAACCCAGCCAAAGCCACACCCGGTCTCGTTGTTCTCGCTGCCTCTGTTCCACGTGTTTGGCTTTTTCATGCTGGTGAGGGCCGTGGCGATGGGAGAGACGCTGGTTCTGATGGAGAGGTTCGATTTTCAGGGAATGTTGAAGGCCGTGGAGAAGTATAGGGTCACCTACATGCCGGTCTCGCCGCCGCTCGTGGTGTTGTTGGCCAAGTCCGACCTTGTCATGAAATACGATCTCAGCTCGCTCCAGCTGCTCGTCTGCGGCGGCGCCCCGCTCGGGAAGGAGGTCGCAGAGCGCTTCGCGGCGAAGTTCCCCAACGTGGACATTGTGCAGGTAGGTGCTGTTCCTTGTAAAAGATAAGATATAATGCATTAAATTAAAAAGTAGTAGATACCTTTTAGGACTCCACCTTACCACCAACTGATTGGTTGAAATTGGCACGATGAACTTTACGATTTTTTTTGGTAATGTGGGCGTTGGCAACTATTTTTTTTCTAAGCGCGTTGGCAACGATTTGATATTATCAAACTTTGTCAATAGTCGAATGTTCGACTTTTCTACTTCTCCGTATTAGGGATACGGTTTGACTGAGACTGGAGGAAGGGCGGCAAGAATGATAGAGCCTGAGGAGTGCCGTCGGCATGGTTCTGTGGGTCGTCTGGCTGAAAATATGGAAGCCAAGATTGTTGATCCTGTGACTGGAGAGGCCTTACCACCTGGCCAAAGAGGAGAACTGTGGTTGCGAGGGCCAACAATCATGAAAGGTGATGAACACTGCTACTTAATTTCTCGATCGTGTAACAATACTCTGCTAACATCCTTGTCCATTTGGATAAGTATCCCAAACGTGTGCTGGCTGGAAGTAGGATTGTCAGGAGGGATGCTGTACAAATTGTGGTGTAGAGAAAATTGCTGTTTGTTGTTTTGTTATTTTCATACATGTTATCAAGGCAATGTCTTTGGTTACATAAGGAATCATTAGTAGTGAAGTGATACTGTTGGATAACATTGGATTGCTTTGGGGATAATACCACCTGACGGCAATGCAACAATGATGGGAAGTGGATAAACATGTTTCATATATGTTTTCAATCTTCCAATTCATGGATGGTGGATAGGCAGAGGGAGAGGGTCGTAGATGGTGCAAGTAATAACTGAACTTATGGAATAACAGTTGGGTTAGGTAACTAAGAATTGAACTTAACAAGTTATTCTTTGATACTTCAAGGGATAGATATATTTTTCACCCATCAATTATAAAGTGTTCGACATATTGCACCCTCAAACTACCAATATTAGACACATTGCACCCTCAAATTACTAATGATAGACACTTTGCATCCTATGTCTAACAATAATACCCCTATAGCTTAATGAATTGTCAACAAAATCCTTAACATATGCAAAGTGGGTCAAGGGTATTATCTTCATTTGGTCTAAAAATTTTCTTGATATTTCTTTCCAGTTATCACTGTGTATGCTTTCAACTGGATTAAATGATTTGGTGTTTCAAATAAAACATCTTACAGCTACCAAGAAATTTAGACCTGGCTAAGCTGGCTTTCACGCTTCGTAAGCCTTTATACTGCTTCTTGTTTGATGGATAATATCATGGTGTCTCTGCTGGTTATGTTGGAGATGACAAGGCAACTGCGGAAACTTTGGATTCAGAGGGCTGGTTGAAGACTGGTGATCTTTGTTATTTTGACTATGACGGATTCCTCTTCATTGTTGACAGATTAAAGGAACTGATAAAATACAAAGCCTATCAGGTGATTGAATCACTCTGGAGCCTTGTAGCAAATAATTGTGATAGGTGTCATCTCATTATATCTAAATGTTGCATGCCATTGTATCTTGACAAATTTCAGGTTCCTCCAGCCGAGTTGGAACATTTACTCCTATCAAACCCTGAAATTTCAGATGCTGCTGTGATTCCGTAAGTATCCAATTTTGTCATCTTCTTCCCCTGCAGGAAAGATAGATTTTCTTAATTTTTCCTATTTCTGGCATTCTAGTGACTACTAACTGTTAGCTTACAACTGTACACATGTTTTAGATAGTGTTATCTTGCTCCCTTTTAATCGTGTCAGTTTAAGACCTTCTCTATTGACAAGAAACTGATGCGCAAAGAGTCATTCCTTTAGGAACATTTACGATCTAAACCTCTGTTCTCATCATATGTTATCTTGGAAACAGGTATCCTGATGAAGAAGCGGGGCAGATTCCCATGGCTTTTGCAGTTAGAAAGCCTGGTAGCAATCTCACAGAAGCTCAAGTTATAGACTTCATTGCAAAACAGGTAAGCTTCTGGATACTTATGGAAACAATCCAATGGTCTTTTCTCGGATAGAGGTATTAATAAACTGCCGTTCAGGTGGGTATCTTTATGACCTCATGTTGCACCAAAAAAGAGAATTCAGTGTTTTTTTGTGTTCAAAATTCATAAACTGCCGTTCAGGTGGGTATCTTTATATAGCAAAGGTGTTTGATTTCTGTGGATATTTTGGGTTGATAATTGATTGTTTTGTAGGCCTTAATGTTCATATAACAAAAATTTGTTTGAGTAAGAAAGTCACTCAATTTCTCTTCCTTCTCCTTGAGAAAGGAAAGAAAAAGAAAATGAGAGAAAAAAAAAATGGTGGTCCACCTCTTTCCTCCCAAATGCCATTATATTTTCGGGTTCCCTGATGCATGTTAAAGTGTTGGGGCGCAAGCTAGTTTTTTTTTTGTATGCAATAAGTCCTTGTGTAATGCTATCTGCCTCTTTTTTCCCACTATTTGCAAGGCACAAGTTGCATATTCGTTGGTCAAGTTACTTTAGACTCTGTTTTCCTGCTTGCAGGTTGCACCATACAAGAAGGTATTCCAAAATCTCCTGCAGGGAAAATTTTGAGGGAGCTGGTCACTGCTGCTCTTGCTGGCTCGTCTAGGTTATGATCAGCCAGGAGGAGGGGCTGTGCCAAGAGATGCAGACAGACGTAACGAGTGTGATGCTTCATCGATTTTTGGCGCTCTTGCTAGACACATCTAAACAAGCTTGGATATAGATCAGCCATGGCGGGCTACTGATCTCTATTATTTAACCAGATAGCTACCGAAGTATCTAATTCTGTGATATCATCTAAAAAATTTGAGATTACTTGTTTCGTGTCATTTTTTGACAGGTTATATATAATAATAATAATCATTTATGAAGTATAGATAAATTGTAATGCTTAAAGTTGTAGCATAATGCAAGTACGAAATAAAATCACAGTATTAAAACCTCAATTAATGATATTAATATATTTACTTACCCGTTTAGATGACAAGCAAAGACAATGACAAGGCATTCTCCCATATGATATGATTCTCTATTTTCATTTGAATTATGGGAAATAAATAACAATTTTTTCTACGTCGTGGATCTTTTACTGTTCGATACTTTATATCATAAACAACCCAGAATGCCAACACAATCTATATTTATATCAAACCTTTTACTTTCAAACTTGTCGTCTATTGAATGTATTCTATAAAGCTCTGAGGCCTGAGGGACGGCAATCCTGTCTGAACTGTCGACCATCTTTGAATAGCTTCGAAAACGGCGACCGTAAGTTCCATTTGTGCAGTCCAGAAATTCTCCAATCTCCAGCACCACCACATTTCCCCTTTCCATGGCCGACAGCGAAACAAATCCCTGCCGTCCGACAGATTCTAAGAGCGGTTTCCGCCAGGAGACCAGAACCTTCCACAGCCTCCGGCCCCGGGTTCTGCTGCCTCCCCTCTCCCAACCTCTCACCGTCGCTGACTACGCTCTCTCTTTCCTTCTTCAATCCTCGATATCCACCTCCACAACTACCGTCCTTATTGACTCCTCTACTGGCCGTCAAGTGTCCTACTCCGACTTCCTCAGCCAAATTCAGTCCCTTTCGTCTTCGCTAAGAAGGTCGACCTCTCTCTCCAAAGGCCACGTGGCTTTCATTCTCGCGCCTCCCTCGCTCCACATCCGTGTCCTTTACTTCGCTCTATTTTGTCCTTTACTTCGCTCAATTGGCCTTGGGCGTCACCATCTCACCCTCGAACCCGCTTGGTTCGGACTTGGAAATCTCTCACCAGGTACGACTCAGTGACCCGGTCATCGCCTTCGCCACTTCTTCTACCTCCCACAAGCTCCCCCGTCTTCCTCTCGGTACCTTACTCCTCGATTCGCCCGAGTTCCTTTCAATGATCGACGGAAATCGTCCTGACGCTGACCCAGTCGAGCCAGTCCGACTCGGCGGCTATCATGTACTCCTCAGGAACGGCTGGACTAGTCAAGGGCGTGTTGCTGACTCACCGGAACATGATCGCACTTTTCGCGGGGTTGTTCAGGCACCGGCTCGAGTCGGACATGAATGAGGCTTAGAAGAAGAAAGAGCCACAGCCGGTCTCATTGTTCACAGTGCCTTTGTTCCACGTGTTCGGTTTTTTCAAGCTGATGAGAGCGGTGGCGATTGGAGAGACGCTGGTTGTGATGGGGAGATTCGATCTCGAGGTCATGTTGAAGGCCGTAGAGAAGTACAAGATCACCCACCTGCCGGCTTCGCCGCCTCTTCTCATGGCGCTAACCAAGTCAGAACTTGTGAAGAAATACGACCTCAGCTCTCTTCGGCTGCTCACATGCAGCAGTGCGCCACTTGGAAAGGACGTCGCCCTGCGCTTCGTGGCCAAGTTTCCCAACGTGGAAATTGCCCAGGTGGATATATAGTACTGTCTCTTAGCGGGTGTGGTTTGAAGAAAGTTGAATAAACGACACTTTTATCTAACGTGCTATTTTTGTCGTATTAGACAGTTTACTCTCCGAGTCCGGGCCTGATATTCTGTTGTTGTTTACTTCACAACTCGGGATGCAGATAGTTTGGTGTCCATAGTTGTTTGTACATCTGGACAAGCTTGTCAATCGCTGGTTATTGTTGAATGTTCATGAATTTTTCTAGTTTTGTCTCAGGGGTATGGTTTGACTGAGAGTGGAGGAGGGGGGGCAAGCAGGGCGGGGAGCGAGGAGTACAATAGGCATTATTCTGTGGGTCGCCTGACTGTAAATATGGAAGCCAAGATAGTTGATCCTGTAACTGGAGAGGCCTTACCACCTGGTCAGAAAGGGGAGCTTTGGTTGCGAGGGCCAACAATCATGAAAGGTATATAATAAATCCATTCCATCATGCCATGTCCTGAAAAATAATACTACAGCTATCAAGAGTTAAGCTTCCTAAAACCATTACTGCGCGCAGCTTCTTGCTTGATGAAAAAAATCATGGCGTCTCTGCAGGTTATACAATAGGCAACGGTTGAAATATTAGATTCAGAAGGCTGGTTGAAGACTGGTGATCTTTGTTATTTTGACTCCGATGGATTCCTGTCTGTCGTTGATCGATTAAAGGAACTAATTAAGTAAAAAGCATATCAGGTTAGTCGATTGGTCTCGCACCTCCTAGCAAACGACGGTTATAAGTGTAATTTGACTCCATTTGGATGATTTGATCCTATCGTCGCTTGACAAATTGCAGGTTCCCCCAGCTGAATTGGTACATTTACTCCTATCCCATCCTGAAATTGTTGATGCCGCTGTAATTCCGTTAGTATCAAATACTGTATTTCACTTCTTTTGCGTTGTTAGTTTGTTTGAGAAACTTTAAGGCCTTGCTATTGACGAGAAATGGTTGCCCAAAGTGTAACTAGTCTAGTTATTCATCCTTCTTTGGCTCGCTTTGGATACCTACCATTTACTCCTCATCTCAGAATGTATCCAATAATGTTAAGGGTACCTACCATTTACTCCTCATCTCAGAGTGTATCCAATAATGTTAAGGGTAGAGCTATAGCATAATCTGGAAAGACCAAATAAAGAGCTTCTTTACAACATGGCATCGTTTAACTCTATTCCGGTAGCCATGTTATTTGTAGAGATCGACTTGTTTGGAACCGGTCGGTGTGCTTAAACTCTTGAGAATGAAACATACACTGGTGGTATTTTAATTCACGACTGATATATAATACTTGAATCTGTACACCTTTTTTCTCCTGATTTGTTTCTTGATTTTCTCGGGATGATTAGAGATGCTAATGAACAACAAATAAAACACAAGGAAAAATCGTAAATGAACTGCGAAATATTTTATTCCGCTGAGAATGAATGAACCAAAAAACTGACAGAAGAATGTATACAAAACGTATCTCAATCCTTGCTGTCATAGCACATCAGTTCCTTGTTATCCACATGAAAATTCCCTGCGAACAAAGTTTTAACAGAAGCATTTGCTCACATCAATAACATGAGGCTCGTCAATGCCATTCCTAGAAACCTTCGACCTATATCATCATATCAACACCATCACACATCTTATGCAGCATTGGTTGGGAATGGGAACCTTAACGCTTACCGTGTCACCGTAGAAGAAGAGTGTGAGATTATATAAGCAGAACTGTCCATCTGCAATTCTGTGAGCTGGGAAAGGCTTGAAAAGTGACTATCATCAATATAAAATAGAATGAGGATACCGTGACAACTCATAAGACGTCTCCCTTAAAAAATATACTTTCGAGGAGCTAAATACAGTTTTACCATCATTCTAGCGTACTTCTTATGTTATGATGGTATCCCCCTAACATGAATTTATTCAAAAAGCTCTTCAACAAGAAGCGAAATGTATGGGCCGCAGTCAAAGTAGAAATGCCATATGCACTAGTGCAACAGCAAGTTCAGAACATAGCAGCCCCCAAAGAGCATAATTGCAGGGAGGTACCTTGGCTTAGAAAAGTGGAAGGTACCTTTGTTACCGCAGGTGGAATTCCCTACTCCATAGGTTTGCACATAAGCAAACTGGACAAAAATTGAGAACAACAATGATAATAAAAACAATAGGAATCAATGAAGGTGAAAGAAACTGGGGAAGATCAACAAAAATGTAAATTGTGGTTATCACTATAAACACAAAACATATCACGGAATGCAGGAAGCAAAACATCATCCTTTCTGTTAATAGTGAAGCAATCTACAATGTAAAAGATGCTGATAATCACTAGGAGAGACAAAGATACTGCATCCAGACCACCTATAAAAAAGCACACTTTTGAGAGGCATACGAAAATTTTACCTCCCCTTCTTTCACAATACGTGAAATGTGCAGGGGTTGAAAAATGCAATGGAAAGTTAGAGATTTCAACTAAGTCATAGCTGCTTCAGTCGAGTGTTGACCAGGTTTCGGCAGACTTCCAGTCTTCTTCGACATCTAAGAGGTCACAACTTACAAAGCAACACCTGATACCTCCACAGATTGCAGAAAAATCCTCTATCAATCACACAAGTAGACAACAATTTTGAAAAGGATAGTTCTATTCACTTAAATTTTGATTTTGGCAGGATGAGGTCATGAAGATTGAAGCTGAACACAACCATGATTATTCTGAACAATTATTTTGAAGTTTTAATTGTTGTAATTAATACTGGATTCTGAGCATAGCAAGTAGACTGACAAGAAGATTAAGAGAGCAAAACTAAGAGAAAAGGAAAAAGACAAAGCAGTAGTAGTATTAAAAAAAATACTAAATCTATATTTACAGCCAGAGTTTCATAATTTACAATGAGGTATTCCTGACATATGTTAAGAAGTTTCAATGGAAACACAGCCGAGGGAGGAGGAAGCACGTAGAGACAAACAAAAAGGTTAGTTGTTATTCCACACCTTCCCAAATATGCATCCTCCACTACCCTTGACCAAGTAAACCATCCAACTCTCCTTCCAACTTCTTTCTTGCTGCTCTTCCAAAGGATCCTGCTCTCTGTTATCCTTGCTGATGACTAACAATTAGGTGGTAAAAGTAGGAAAAAGAAACTATTGCATAAAGCTGACAACTTGCCCTATAAGTATGATTAGCCTGTCAGCTTCACCACTACCTATCTTGGCCATGCCAGACAGGAAAGTTATGCTTCAAATCAGATCTAGGAAGAGGAAACTCACGAAACCACTCATGCTTGAGAGCAGCTTCCGCTGTTATCCGCTGCAAAAACAAGAGAAGCTCGTCATAAATTTCATGAGCATGAAATACCCCAGTCTGTACCACATTCTACTTCAACACATTGCAAATAGAATTTACCTTCTCAGGATCGTAAGTTAAAAGTTTGCTCAACAAGTCAAACCCCAAATCAGAAAGAACTGGAGATCCTGTGAAGGTTTGGGTAGGAAACTTTTTCCGCAATAGGTTACACCTAAGACAAATTCGCCAACTTATTACTACAAGAATGAAAGTATGGAGCTAACTAGGAAGTATTTGAGACAAAGCCTGCAAAGCACAAGCAGGTTCACCCCAAGCAATCCAGAAAACACTACACGGGGATCAAAGAGAGAGGAAAGCAACACTTACTGTTGCTTAATGTTTGGTCTAACTCCTGGCAACTTTGGCAGTCCAGGCCAAATCTTCTCATTGGGTGCGCCTAGGATTTGAAAAATCTGTAGCATCAAAACAAAATTGCATTACTGGTACAAACCAATAAGTAAAACATATAAGATAAAACCAGAAGAGGGCTAAAAGAAAAGCAGGACTAAAAGATCCAACAAATAAGAAGCAAGAATACCTTCCCAAGCTGTTCGAGCTCATGTTTCCCTTTGAAAAGCGGTTCCTTTGCCACCAATTCAGCCATTATACATCCCACTGACCACATATCAATAGCTGTTGAGTATTGTTCTGTCCCTAACAGAAGTTCAGGAGCTCTGAAAGGGAAAGACTACAAAATTATTTGCTGTTTGCAAAACTTGCGTGAATCTGTTTCTGCTAGAAAACTAAACATCACTAGAGGCTAAAAAAGAATAGAAAACTAAAGCCCTTTGCTTAAAAAGCAACAATAATGAACAGGACAAAAACCAAATCTCTAACTTAACCATGTAAGCTCCGGACATGCAAATACATAGAACTCCTGACTGTTCATCTCAAATAAAAAGTAAATATTCGCCGCTCACCTGTACCAAAGGGTGACCACAACAGGTGTATACGGTTTCAGAGGGCTCCCATACTGGCGAGACAACCCAAAGTCACATATTTTCAACTCACCGTCCTTGCTCACAAGAAGGTTTGATGTCTTCAAATCTCTATGAAGCACCCAATTGTCATGAAGATATTTGACACCTTCCAATAGCTGTAGCATCAAACATTTCACTTCACTTATACTAAAAGGCTGGTTCATCCCCTCCAAGAGACCCTTGAGGTCATATTCCATGTACTCCATGACCATGAACACATTGTCAAGCTCATCCGTAACAACACCTTTAACATCAACAACGGAAGGGTGATTAAAAGACAAGAGAATGTTTATTTCCCTCAAAGAGGACAAAGGGAATCCATCCTCCTTTCCTACACCCATCTTCACTTTCTTCAAGGCCACAATCTCCCCAGTCTTCATATCCTTTGCTTTGTACACAACACCATAAGTTCCTTCATTTATTTTGTTAAGCTTTTCAAACTCGAATACACTTCTGCAAGCCTGAAGCATGTTTATGTTTCTTTGCACATTGGGTTCTTTACTCCACTGGGAATCACCATCATCCCCTGAGTCAGTGTCTCGTTTTTCATCAATATTCATCGAATTGACATCTAAAAACTCACTTTCCACAAAAGTACCTCCACTAACATGCACTGCAGAGCGACCTTTTCCAATCGAGCCGGATGACCCAGTCAAACCATCCCCTGAATCTTCTATCTGAATCTCCCCACTCTCAGGACTTGACCTCCTCATGTCGGGCAACTCTTCATCATAGAAATCCCTTGGAGAATCACTGTCAGATGCCCACCTAGACATTGCAATATTCCGTGCTTCAGAAAATACACCCTCTTCCACGTGACCTTGCCCAAAGTCATTGTCCCCAATTTGCTCTGAAGGCAACAGAGGCAAATCAGACTGAGAACTGAATTCAGCAATACCATCAAACCCGTCTGACACAATGGGCATATCTGGTGGATTATCCAACGCCAGAATCTCGTTTCCCCTAACATCACACTTCAAAACATCCACATCCAATGCCAAACCATCCGAACTAGGAGGGGAATGATGAGAAGGAGATAGAGGAGCAACAGCGACAACTCTGTTCTTAGATGAGATCCTCACACTCATCTCTTCCGTATCCCATAGAATGGGGTAAAACTTCCTCTTCTTCTCTGGAGGCATCTGCACCCCATCTTTGTAATCCATGACTTTATTACCAGCACAAGACTCGTCCACGTTTCGCTGTTTGGTTTTACTGCCAAACCTGTCTCTTCTAGGCCTTGAATCGCATTCTCTTGATGAGTATCGGTACCCACTCTTATGTGTAGCACCATGATCACGGCCCCTACTATATTCAACAGCACAAGAATCATTCCTGTAATGAGCATACTCTCTATCGGAGTTCTTATGGAACTGCCTTCTCCTCAAGTTATTGACTTGCCCTGCCGCCATGTGATCCACAACTCTTCTCAATCAATAATCAACTCAAGTATATAAGAAACACAAGCCCTGACCAAACCCGCAAACAAACCCCCAACTATCCACGCCCAAACACTCCACAAGTCAACAATTGCAGAGGACAAACCCCAACCCCCAAAACTCAACAGTCAATTTCTTTTGTTTTTTCTAATACCATGAAAGCCTAACAAAACCCTAATCCCAATACCAAAAATTTATTTAGTTTTAGTTCTTTTTCAAAAGCAGACAATAGAGACTCAATACAAATTGTAAAGGAAAGTCAACACAAACACGATCAACAATCGGCGAGATTCAGTAAAAGGTATCAGAATTAGGCAGACAAAATCGGAGATTTCAGCTAACGAATCAGATCGCGAACGAAACCCTAGAAATCAATATCCTGGATTTTATTTGTAGCGTCCGCCCCAGAGATTCACAGGCATCGAATGGTCTTACCAGTGAGAGAATAATGAGAGAAACAGAATAGCGAAGATGGCAACCTCAAAGACAATTTAAAGGAACGGCTTCAAGATCAAGAGTGCTCTTCGTATCAGAAAACGCGTATGCTAGTTAGGTCAGCGACCGCAGCAGTGTTTATAGTAGATTGTCACCGACGCGGTTTTGAGTTTTTGGGTCATAGTTTGACATCAACTCTAATGGGCTACGGAATTAAGTTTGGGCCTAAAATTGGCCCATCACGCTACCTTGTATTTTAAAGCCCAATCTGGAGACAATGCAAGTTGACTCGGTATTTTAAAGCCCACATAAAACCGCAATGAGGTCAGCAACTACACAAATCGCTTAGGATCCGTTTGTTTGCTTCTAAAACAAATTTCGTTATTTGTTTTACTTGTTTTCAGGAATTTAGCAAACACTTGAAAATGAGGTCAAAGTAAAAAGTCTTCAAGTCAACTATAAAAGCTTTATTATTTTCTATAATACAAACAGCTGAAATTTTCCGTAAACCAATTTTTTTTTTGGGAACATTATAGTATAGCTCATATCTTTCGGCAAAAATCAGTAATCCTCTCTCAAGTTCCAAAATAGTTTATTTCGCCTCAAAGGACTGGGCAAAAAACGTGAGACCCAACCCGGAACTGACCCGATCAGGTCGACTTTATTTGGGGTCAGATTTTATTTATACATTCCGATAAGATTTGGGTCGGTCCAGATTTATTAAACACATTCTGAAAAATCTGACCCCAACTCGAATATTCAAAGTCTATGCATTATTTCTCAAACAATATAGTTTTGGGCTAAAAAAATAGAGCCCGCAACATATTTAGCCTAACACAAATTAGCCCATAATGTTTTGGGCCTATAATATAATGAAATTAAAAATAAACCCAAAAAAACCTAGCCCCAAACTGAACCCGATTTGCCAGGGGTGGCTCGGGTTCATGAGTCATTTTCGAGTCAGGGTCGGGGTCGAGTGGTGAAACCCGACCCAAAACCCCGAAAAGTCTAGCCCTACCGCATCATATGTTTCAAAAACAATCAATTATTGTCTTCTGTTTGATTCGGACGTTAAACCACATGCAAAATTATCAAAAATGCCCCTATAATATAAAGTTACTAAAAATATTAAAAAATGACAAAAAATGATATTTAAATAAAAATTAATAAGACAGATGATCGATTTGTCTAAAAAACTTACATCAGAAGCCCAAGGGTTGAAATTGATATCCGAGGGACTAAAATGTCAAATGTATAAACTACATAAATCTATGTGATAATTAAACTTTTTATGTAAATATGCAAATCATAAGCGTGTCAAACATCAAAAAAATATTCTTTAAAATATATTAAAAGAATATCAAACACTGAAAAATGAAATTTTAGTTTTTAAAACATTTCAATGAATTTTTTTTACGTTTTACACTCAAACAAACTTACTCTCAGAAAGGAAAAGAAAAACGAAAACAAAAAATAATTACGCTAGGAAACAAAACATAGAGAATATAATTCAAATAATAAAATCTTCCTCTTCAAACAGGTATATATCAAGGTTATTAAAAAAATATTTTTTCATATTCCTGATATTTAGTGCAACTAAAAGATCCTCGTTGACCAAAAGTGTTTTCCAAAGTTTCCTCCAATTAAAAATTAGTTTTCTTTCCAAATATCTGAAAATATACCATAACTACAAAAAAAAAATGCAAATACCGAGCTGCTAACATGTTTTTTTAACCAAACAAAAAAAAAACACTCTGAATATTAATTTAAAAATCAATCTTCAATATAAAAAAATGTTACGAAAGCATTAGCCTAAATAATTTATGTGATAAACTTTTACAAAAAACCTATAAATTAAAACTTCCCTCACAATTTTTTTTCCTAAACATACTCTGTTACTCTTACCTTCTCTAAAAGAATAATTTCAAAGACTTTCTTTCCAAATATATTTTTTATGAACTCCATCATTTTCACGAATATTTTTAAAAATATATCCATAAAATTTTATTCATCATAAAAAAGTGTTTTCAACAAACATAGGGCAATATAAAAGAATTAAAAAAAATCAACTTTATATATATAATAGTTGATATTCTTTTTACGTGCCCCATCTTTTAACGGTGATTTTCCTTGTTTCTTTTTTTTTTTTTCCTTTTTGGTCGGATCTTGTATCCTTCTTTTGAGAGAAATAGATCAGCTCGTTCAACATCTTCAAATAGAACTCTCTCCACCACGGGAAGAGATCATGCATCACGTGGAGCTTTGATCCTCGGCACCCCTTACAATGCCGCCGTTCCATGGCCAAGTAAATTGTTCTCTTATATGCATGTTGTTCCTTGTCTTTGAAAGTTTCTCTCCGAGCTTATGGGCACTTTTTCTTAATTGTAGTGCATGGGATCATACCCCCATGTTTTTCGGCTACGAGGAAGATTGGATTTTGATTTTGTCAATGTTTTAGAGATTAGGTTGGTTATGTTCGTTTTAATTTATCTTTAATATATACCGCATTAATAATGCATTATCACTAGCTTGGAGAAAAAAAACATTAAAGTCATGAAACACATATCTATTATGCCACGTGTCATCGAGTCACCAATCCACCGAATGACAACCATCTGCACCTCTCGAGGCAGGCACAACGTTCAAAGCAAACTCCCTTATCCTCACCCTTCATCCAGAATACTTACGTCACGGATGATCATCTTTACGCACAAAAAGCCATGCACCTCCAAATAAAGCCCATAACGATAATGCTACCCGGAGCTATCCACTATTATTATTGTTGTTGTTTTTTAATTTTTGGGCACTCTCTATATATATGTATTATATATTCATATAGCTTCCTTCATTCACACCAGTATTAGTACTCAGAAATCACTCAAAGAATAAGTTCAATTTCGTTGGAGAGGAAGAAGAAGATGATGGACAATGGGACTTATGGTGGGGCTTCTTCCATGCCCAGAAAGACTGTTATGGGCTACGACGTTCCTGAAGGAGTGGACGTCAGGGGACGTTACGACGAAGAATTTGCAAAGATCCTCACCAGGGATGCTTTGCAGTTTGTTGCGGACTTGCAGCGTGAGTTTCGAAACCATATTAAGTATGCAATGGAGTGTCGCAGGGAAGCTAAGAGGAAGTACAATGAAGGCGCACTGCCGGGGTTTGATCCTGCCACGACGTATATAAGGAAAGGCGAGTGGACTTGTGCGCCGGTGCCACCAGCTGTTGCTGATCGGAGGGTGGAGATTACCGGACCTGTGGAGAGGAAGATGATCATCAATGCACTCAACTCTGGTGCTAAAGTTTTCATGGTTAGTGTGTCTTAATTGGTCCATTTATTCGCCAATAAACTTTTTAATTAACTTAATACACGAATTCTTAATGATACTTTATTCTTTAATTTGTTGTGATCCACATAATAAAGTCCATAACATGTTTGGTAGTTGGTACTATATATTAACCTGGTTTTTGACTAATCATGCCGGGTGAGAGTTTTTCCTGCAGCTTAATGGAACCTGATTAATATTGCATCAAATTCTCCTTTCTTTGGTTTTGTATGTTCTCATCTGTCGTTATTTTGATAAATGGAATCTAAGAATGAATTTGTTTTTTTTATACTTTTCTTCCCATAGGCTGACTTTGAAGATGCACTCTCACCAAGTTGGGAGAACCTCATGAGAGGCCAAGTTAACTTGAAGGATGCTGTTGATGGGAGTATAAGCTTCCATGACAAGGCCAGGAACAGGGTTTACAAGCTCAATGATCAGATAGCCAAGCTTTTTGTCCGCCCGCGAGGCTGGCACTTGCCCGAGGCGCACATTCTCATTGATGGTGAACCTGCAACTGGTTGCCTTGTGGATTTTGGACTCTATTTTTACCACAATTATGCAGCATTCCGCCGGACCCAAGGTGCTGGTTTTGGTCCTTTCTTCTACCTCCCTAAGATGGAGAATTCCAGGTAAGAGGGGAAACAGCAGAAAAATGATTTGCAAAGCATGCCATATTGAAATCAAATCCCCATTTCAGAACTTAATTCAATTTCATTACTGAAGCTAGTCCTTTACTTGATCTAGGGATAACTGAATAGGACTAATATATCAGAGGCAGACGGGAGGTAGTATTTGATTCAACAATATGCTTTCACATACCATTTTGCCATTTATATTAAACTCTTGAGTAATTAGGTAGCTGAGGGTGTTGTAGTTGGCATCAAGAGTCATTAGTTTGGAGAACAGATTAAATACCTGTAACTTAAAAAGAAAAAAAGAAAAAAACTTGGACAGTAGTTATAGCAGTTTCACAACGTGGATTTGAGGGAGAGTGAAATAAGCTCTCTCCTTATTGACAGGGAAGCAAAAATATGGAACAGCGTGTTTGATAGGGCAGAGAAGAAGGCTGGGATAGAAAGAGGAAGCATCAGGGCCACTGTTCTTATCGAAACACTGCCAGCAGTCTTTCAAATGGACGAGATTCTCTATGAGCTGAAGGATCATTCTGTGGGTTTGAACTGTGGAAGATGGGATTACATCTTCAGCTATGTCAAGACTTTCCAGGCTCATCCTGATCGCCTGCTACCAGACAGGGTTCAGGTTGGCATGAGTCAACACTTCATGCGGAACTATTCTGAGCTCCTCATCAGGACTTGCCACAGGCGTGGTGTTCATGCTATGGGAGGCATGGTATGTGATTCTTGCTGGTCAAAGCATCAATATTAGAAATGGATATGTTTACTTTTGATTGATAGTTAAGTGATTAGATTCACATCTTCCACCTCTTGGACTTAAAAGGCAACTGATGATGCATTATAGATGATGCCATAGCTAATCTATATGTATTATTACTTCAGAAATAATTGGAAACTAATTGATCAGCTTGAGCTTAGCGCCACGTATTTTGTGAATTTTCTGGTATTGGATTTGCATAACAAAGTTTCAATCTCAACTCTTGAACAGGCAGCACAAATTCCTATTAGAGATGATCCAGCAGCAAATGAGGCAGCATTGGACTTGGTGAGAAAGGACAAGCTTAGAGAAGTGAAAGCAGGTCATGATGGAACATGGGCAGCCCACCCTGGACTTATCCCAGCCTGTATGGAAATTTTCACCAACAACATGGGCCACGCCTCTAACCAGATCCAAACCATGAAGCGTGAAGACGCAGCTACCCTTACTGAAGAGGATCTATTGCAAAGGCCTAGAGGGGTGCGTACCATGGAAGGTCTGCGGCTCAATACCCGGGTTGGGATACAGTATTTGGCAGCATGGCTCACTGGATCAGGGTCGGTTCCTCTTTACAACCTCATGGAAGATGCTGCAACTGCTGAAATTAGCAGGGTTCAGAACTGGCAGTGGTTGAAATATGGAGTGGAATTGGATGGAGATGGGCTTGGAGTGAAAGTGACCAAGGAAATATTTGGAAGAGTGGTGGAGGACGAGATGGTTAGGATTGAGAGAGAGGTTGGCAAAGAAAAGTTTAAGAAGGGAATGTACAAGGAGGCTTGCAAGATTTTCACCCGGGAGTGCACAGCCCCAATACTTGATGATTTTCTTACTCTAGATGCCTATAATCATATCGTCACACATCACCCCAAAGGATCATCCAGGCTCTGAACCTGTTCACAGCATCTCCTTTTGTTGTTTTATTTGGTGTTTGTTATTGTATTGTGCTATTACTTCCATTCCTGAATAACTCCTTGCCATTTCCGTAGGTTTTTCATGCTGTTCTTGCACTTAAAAGTTTACATAAGGATAGTTCATGTGAAACTAAGACTTCATCAAACTGCGAGGAGATTTTGAAGAAATCGATCCCTGACCTTTTTGTGTCGTATTTTCTTTTCATCGTAGCAATAGGTTGCATCTTATATTTGAATCAAGCAACAAATACAAGTAGAACGACCAGATAAAAAGGCTTCAATAGGATCACATTAGAGGAGGGTACTTTTCTGAGATCTTAATTTATTCTTTGAAAACGTGGAGACGTTCTTATGGAACACTGAACTAAACCGTCCAAATCATGCTGTCAATTCTGTGCAGAAGTAAAACGTCTTCAAATTCAGAACATGCGGCATTTGGGATTGCCCTGTTCTATTGCAATACATTCTGCCGCGGCAGCTCTCACATTTCGGCCCAGTGAATTGAGAATTCATTAAATGTTTTGAAGTCCTAATTCGTGGTAAAAGGGAAAAAAAACTGAGATCATTTGGAAGTAGCACTTGAAATTTTTATACTCCAAAATTTTAACACACAAACATCACCCTCGACTCAAAAAAAAAAGGCAACTATTTTGAAAATTCTTGAAACATTACTGTCAGTTTCTTTGTTTTCTTTTGTTATAGCAACGTCATGAATGTCTCTTTCTATATCGGAGGTTATATGGAAACGTTGGGAAGCAACGTTTATATATTATTGTGCACTTGTCACATAGACAGGGAAGTAGTCCCTGATCTTTACAAACCTTTAAAAAAACAATACGTAACTTGGCGTTATTTTATACAACAAATTTTGGCATCCATCGATCTTATGCACATCATACATTGATGCCAATTGGATTTCTGCTTTTCTTTATCTCGTTGATCAACTCGATAGTGAAGTTGCTATTCATTATTTTTCTGTTGTCAGCAAAATGACTAGGCCTGCGCGCCTGCAACATGGACCAATTAAACACTTGCAAACAACATACTACAGTTGGAGGGGGGAACCAATTAACTACTGGGTTTAACTCAGACTAAATCATGTCTGACTGACGCCCAAGGGAGACATGCTTCTGTCTTGCTCCCCTCTGGCCTCCCATAATGACAATTATCACAGCCTAGCCACAAAGTTCCTCTCCTAGCTATAAATTTTGACCCTCCGGCATGAACATCCACCGTGTGACGGAGGAGCTAGCGTTTGCGAAGGCATGAAAAACGAAAAGCCAGTCCAACCTGCAGCATCGGCCGCTACAGGTCAGAAACGGGAATTTCTTGTACTTAGTTGTAATGCAGTATGCTAAGGCAAAATTAAGGACCCCACTTCTACTGTTTTCCCTGACATGAAGGACCTCACTTCTAATATTCTCCCTGCACGATGTGACTCTGAGGCTTAAGTTAGATCTCAAGAAGAGTTAATAGAATTAAGAGTTCGTTTATTGAAGTACACGCCTTAGCTTTTATACCAGTGTGAGTGTTTCAAACCTATTGTGAGACTGCTTTCTGGAATAGTCAGGTTGTAGAGTTGTATTAGGAGAGTGTCGTCGACTATTCGAGTTGCCATGATGAATTCTTGAGTGACTAGATTTTTATGTGAGATTGGATGAAAAACTCCTATGCGAGGTCGGATTAGGGTTGTACAAAACCGGACCGTAGACCGGACTGGGCCACAAAACCGGACCAGATTTGCTGTTCGGTTCAGTCTTAATTGTGTAAATCCTATGGTCGGGTCCGGTCCAAATCTTTTGAAAAATCGGTCTGGACCGGACCGTACCGGGTTTATTAAAAAAAACTAACTAATTGTCTAATATTATGCGTATTACTTAATGCGTCTTCCCCTTCCCCTTCGAAATCCCCTTTCTGCCTTCCAAATAAATTTTAGGAATACTCGCTCTGCACAAATTTTATTTTTTCTCCACATAGTTGGGACTGGATTTCCAGTTGTGCAGCCCTAGGTTGAATAGTTGAGACTGACCAACTGGCTACTGGGTCCTAGCCCAAGTGGTCTGGTCTGAGGAGGGTTGAGTATTTCATGATCCATCAGTACCAATTTTTTGTAAGATTGCAACCAACACCCATAGATTCAATACTTTCTAGAGACGAAACCAGGGCGACAATGAGAGATATGACAATTGGAGAATAGCGGTGAGAATTAAATAGGAAGAATAGAATGAAGCCATAAATTGGATACTAATTTGGCAGTTGCAATTTGGGGGCGATATGCATTTATTTAGGCGAAAATGGAAAGTGGAGAAGGAGGGTGGGATGCAAGCGTGTCCAATTTCGTCTTTTTTTCACTTCAGATAATCAATAAATGAAAGAAGCAAATTTGACTATGTGGAAGACAAAGCTGCCAATAAGTCTGGCATTGACAACTAACGTGCTATTTTGGTTGGGGCCCAACTGAACTTTCAACAATAGCAACGAATTGGAAGACAACATGTGGAATGTTGAGTCCGAGTCCTCAGTATGAGTTTCCAATCTGAGACCTTCACAAACATAATTTTTGTGATCGTTCCCAAGTAAGGTTTTAAGACCACGAACCTGAGTCCAACCCGCATTCCAAACAAGCCCTAGATGCCCTACTGCACTGCGTTGTTGGTACCCACACAACACGTGTCACAAAGCCTGCCTTTGTCTCCAACTTAAGCTAAGATCATATTGTTTAGAGCATTTTGTGTGGTTCTGTCTCCTAGAACCCAAGAATAATTTAAACCGAGAGATTATACGAGCAAATGCTTAATAATTCTGATAGTGATTCTTCTAGCTAGTTGCTTTTGTGTGTTGAGATCCCATTGGCTGCACATGCCCAAAGCAAGGAGGATGCTCCCACATTGTCGGCCAAGTACATGATATTATATATGGCAAGAAAAGAGCTAAAGGACATCCCAATAAAGAACTGCGCTATTGTCATGTCTTGATCCCTAGAATAAATGGAGAAGTTCATGGACATCATCATGGCTTTAGCTCATGGATTCCATAAAACCCTTTTTAGCCAATGATAAAGTTAGCAGCGTACCCTCAACTATTAGCAAAGACTAAGAGACAGCCTGTTCAATATTCTTTTAAGATCTGATAGAGAGTTAACTGCATTTCCAATATATGGAGAACCGAAGTAGCGGAAATAATAGTTTTTGCTAAGTTTTGTGACTTCCATCTTTGAACCCAAAAGACACAAGAACCCCAGCGCGAAACCACTGCCATGGATATTGGATACCATTCAGTTCAATTCCCGATACTTTTTCCTTCTTCTTTCACACAGTAGCCACCAATTAGTAGTTTTTCACTTATGATGTTACCGCAGTACACACCAATTGCGATTGCTTTCATGCCTTCTCTTAAGATTCAATCTTCAGACGATCGAGTTATATGGGAAATAGTCCTGCTACGGTCTCTTATACTATATATACATGCCAGTAAACTTCTCTCCAAGTTAATACGAGATAGGAGTACTGAAATCAGATATTCTGCCCTATATATAAATATAATGTTGAAGGGGTTCATTACTCTTCTTGATTAGAGAAGATATTTTCATTCTGTGACCTAACTTCTTCAAACAGAAAATAAAATACCATTAATACGGGTATATCTATATGCTCGTGTTCTTCTTTTTTTTTTCTCAAAGAATAGATGACAATTTTCTACAACTCTGTAGCTTCATGGGAATCACAAACAGTACCTTGTACGAGCAGCTACTGGTTCTTAGTCTCCGAAGAAGATCATATACTTGATCCAAAAGTAAAACTGGCTTGTCATGCATGCATGATTCTGATCTTTTGAAGAGCAAACTCACATGCATCCATAAGTGCAAGGAAACCCCCGCCCGTGGTCTCCAAGAACCAAAACTCAGCATAAAAATACTGTTTCTCAGATGCCCATAACAATGCATGCATGGCAATACTTAGTGATATTGACTGGTATCCAACTACTTAGAAAAAAAAAAGACTGGTATCCAACTAAATAAATTAAGGAGCCAACTCAAAAGTAGATGTCGTCATCAAATACTCCGATCTCCCTGAGAGAGCACCATATGGACGGTAGAGATGCATGGACAACAAAGGTAATTATTAGAAAATGAGTTTGATTATGTAATAGAATACCACCTCTATGCCAGTCCCTATCAATCTTGAGGAAGAAATTTTACAATAGAAATCTTGAAAGATTTGGATACCGATCTATGCTTTGCATTACGCATGATAATACAAGGAAGGACATTAATATATAGTTTTTTCATGGCGCTAGTCCTCATTTGAAAGTTTTCTTTGGGAGACCGAGAAATTTCTAAGAATCATGATGTGATGTCTAATTCGTCTCACCGAATCCCCCCTACCTGTCTTTGTCTGTCTCCTTTCATGGCAAATAGGAATTGATGATCATCTACATATTCTTTCATATTACAAAAAAATATTTATATCAGGGACTCAGATCTTAATTGATATATAGAGATTATTATGCACAAAATATTTTCAGTACCAAGAATTTTTTTAAGATGGAATAAAGCCAAATTGGTATCCGGAACTTTCAAAACGGCGATTTAAGTCCCGTAATTTTTGAAAATCAACAATTCACGTTCCCGTCTAAATTAGCCGTTAAGTTTGACGGAAAATCGTGCAAAATGATCGAAATGCCCCTCCCAGATAAAATTTATTAAAATAAAAAAATAAAAATAAAACTATTGAAACTGTATTTCAATAATCTATTTATTTTTTAAATTTTTATTATTTTGTTTATTTTTTAAAATTTAGTCTTGAAGGGGCATTTCGATCATTTTGCATGATTTTTCGTCGAACTTAACGCATAATTTGGACTGGTGTAAATGTATGATTTTCAAAAATTACGGGGCTTAAATCGTCATTTTAAAAGTTATGGGTACCAATTTAATTTTTGTTCATATTTACGGGACTAACTATGACTTTAACCCTGGTAAGATTTTCACCCGGTGAAGTAATTGATTTGCGACAATCGGAGTGAAAAATTGAAGGTGTGCTGTGAAAGAAATGTCTTATCAAATCATCTTATTAAAAATAGTAAAAATGAAAATAGATTTTGTGCAAAAGAAAGATTGTGCAAAGAGATTCAAAGTTATTAACTATATTTTAAAATGAACATTTTGTCCTTTCTCCAGTGAAAACATCTCTAGAAATTAATGTACGTAAGACGGAGCTTTTGTGAGTGATGTATTCAAGAAATAGCACCCTTAAGTCTTAAGTTCCTCTCTCTCTCAGAGGCAGATAGCACTTTCAAGTTGATGACACTGCGCGCAAGCCATCCTTTCCATTTGGTTAGGGGGCAAATCCTTGATCTGAAAGGTGACTTAACTGATCCATCGGTACATATTCCCAAAAAGAGAAGTCTAGCAACATAAATAGACTAAAAGGAACCTATGGATCACTCAGAATATTTCCATGAAAGATGATTAATTAGCTAGCTAGAGGGTCAAGGATATATACATCCAGTCTAATTAAGTTACAGAGATTTAACTCGAACCCTTCGGAATGATCGAGTGGTAACGAATTTAGCAATTCAGTCTCTCGGGAAAGTTTGTTTTGAACGATCTTTCGCGAACATGTTCAAGCTGATGACATTGAACCGGTCATAATATAATACCTAAATTTGGAAAGATTCTTGACTCTAATGTCGTACCGTATGGTCTTTACTCTCCTCGCGATATTGTGCCCCGCCATGTCCTTGTCTTGTGCAAAAGTCTTCCACTCTTACCAACCAAATTCAGGTCGGCATGCTGCGCGACAGGATAACGTTGCGCCATTGCGGTGCTATAATTGAAGGGGCTGGGGTCCCAAGACTCCCAACCGTTGAAAGGATAGAGTTCGGCTTTTCACGAGCCTCTGCCTTGGGAATAGGGCAGCTGTCGAGAGCTGGTGGTTTGGATTGTTTGACGATTTAGATTGTGCGTCGTGGTCTTCCGTCTTCGGACTCAAACCCAACCCACTTGAAGACTTCTTCTATTCTAGTTTAGTTCCCATACCATCTGAAGAAAAACTCATGGATGAGATATCTTAACTATTAAACTGGATCTCAAACTACTTTTCTAATCCCATTCGTATAAATGGTTGAAGAAGAATATTAAATATGAGTTCTTTACAGTTACCAAACACACTAAGTGCTCACACTAGGGCTTGTGGCAGAAATCTAGGCCCCCAAATTTCATGTCACAGGATCTGTCATGACCCAATTGGTCTGCTTGGTCGTACGTACTATGAAAGAATCCTGCTTTTGGCTGTAAAGGAAATTCAGCAATTAAAGTCATCCTCCGTTGGAAACCTAACCTAACCTCACGCCCCTGAAAGAGAAGTGGATAACAACGCTGCCAAATCAATGAAGAAATGGTGGGTAGGCCGCAGAAGAAATTGACTACTGCACATTTATCATCTGTGGTCTGAAAGCTTCTAGCTAGCACCGAGTTCAAAAGCTCTGGGAGCTGGTGACCGTTCTATTCTTTACGATAAAAGAAGGTATCACCATGGCCTCCTATTTCAGCCACAGAGAATAGCTTTAGCCGCAGCAAATGCATTCTAATAATCTATATAGTCTGTATGTAATGACCCTTTCAAGTAGGATTTTCTGCAGGAAGTGGACCCTAGGAAAAAGAAGCTGCCAATAAAATCTGTTCTATTTCTCTTAGGGTAAGATTGATGAGTCATCAGAGTTCTGTACTTCCTACCATTTGGGATCGAATAATCGGGGGGGAAAAGAAGCTTTAAGAGACATAATATTTGAGGCCCTTTACCTCAGTCCCTTTGCAGATACATATGTACTTAACCAAAAAGAGAAAAAAGAAACCCAAAACATTAGAAGAAAAAGCTCCCAACCAAGGGATTTTTGGATCACTGCTTGTGGGGATGGTGATCAATTTTGGGGTCAAGTACTGAAGTTATGAGCTAGGAGCCAATGACTTACAAAACCTAACAGAGAAGCTTCTTCCCATTATCTTGTTCTACCGACGTCCTGCTGTGAGAAGAGACATTGGAACTTATGCTTCCTGCCCGATTCTTAGCCCCACTGGCCACTATGTCACTGTCGCAACATCCCAACCTAGAAGATCTGACAGAGAACGATTTGGAAGATTTGTGGAATTAGTTCTATTGATGGCATCCTTAACCGAGCCTATTTGCAATAAGCGGCCACACACTCAATTCAACCTAGCTTCAATCCGGCTTGTAGATGTCTATTGGAAGCTCCATTTTTCGAAGCAGTTCTTCATATAATTCAACTCTTTTAGATAGAAAAGAAAAGGAAATAACAAAAGAGAGATATATATGAAACTAAGAAATAATCAAGCACCCCAAAACTAATTAAAGTACAAAATTACAAAGATACAGTACCTTATTGGCTATTGCCTTCTGGTTAAGTAAGATACGTACCTTAATTAATGCTACAAAAGCCCTCTAATTAATGTTTGAAAGGATTTGGTCGCAAGAAATTAAATTCTTAGTAATTTTTCACAAAGTACAAGCAAGCTAACCATGTTTCCTGAGAAAAAAAAACAATATATATACATCTCACAAAGAGGCTGAGAATCGAGATACTCCTTTAAAATTTGAATCTAACTTTCTAAATTTATAATCATGACATTACTACTATACAGATATCAATACAACTCAACATTAACTTTTTTTTACACGCATCAATACAACTCAACAACTTTTACACACATGTCAATAAATCTTAAACATCACTAAAATATTCACACTGTTATTAGAATTTAACAAATTTTCTCAAAACGAACATGCGCGTAGTTTTTGGTCAGGTTTTTAATCCTTTGAGGGAGCTATTTGCACTTGGTTGTCACAAACAAAGTTCTCACTCTGCCCCAGTTTTTCCTTGAAAACAACATAAGCGGAAAATGGAATTATGCAAGTGCACCCTGCTCATACTTCTCATACGATCCATGATCCCAACCAGCAGCAAATCTCTTTCTTGGTTTGCTTTGTCTTGAAGACTTTAATCTAAATTAAAAATAAATATTAAATATTATGAGAAAAAAATTATCCGCTGTGTTTCTCTCATTCGCCTGTAGCTTTTACGAGCACTTATTGGCAAGGCTCATATTCATGAGTAGCTGATATTAATAAGTACGTTAGACTGAAACCATTAGATTGACTGGTTTTGAAATAAACTTCGTTGCTTAGGAAAAAAAACGAAGTAACAATGGTAACCCAAAAACAATGGAGTAACAACCGAAACCAAAGAAAAATTACAAAATATTCTCGATCCATCCCCATGAAATCGGTTGAGCCCAAGAATGGAGGAAATCTTGATCAGCCCATCATGAATTGGGCTTATATGGCCCAATCCAAAAGAGACCGAGAAGAAGAAATATGAATTCTAGATTGGCATCAAGAAAAAAAAAATTCTAGATTGGCATAATTCGTTAAACCCAAAGCTAACCACGAAGACAAACGCCCCACGATAGATTACACGTAGCAAAGAGAAAACCACGATATAAGATAGTTTGAAGAAACTTCGTAGATTTACTGAGGGGGGGAGCAATAATATTTTTTTTGTAGATTGACTAAATTTACTTAATGAATTTTATAGGGGTAGGATACCTGGCCCCCCCCCCCCCCCTTTTGGTCGAGGCCAACAAGCGGCAATCATGCAACCTCGTCCCTTCTCCTTCCGGGCCGAGCAAAGGTCACTTTGGGTATGCTTCGAAATAATTTCCATAATCCAAGGCTATTTCTGTCCTCAATCACGGAGAGCCAATATAACGTCAGAGAAATGAAATCACTATCGAACCGTCCAGGTGGCTAGATCTTTTCTCTAGTTCATGCCAATTATAGAAACCAAGAGATCCATGTCACATTGGCCCACGTGTTGTTCTTCTGGAACGCAGACACAGACCCATAAGTTCTACACATTGTCCGAGACTCAAAGCCTACGTGCCCCCTCTGACTGCGATAGGAGACACTTCCCGCACTCCCATTGGCCATCCTGTGGGGCCCAATCACGATCCTCCTGCTGCCCTTTTGTGGGGCCCATCCAAATTTCGCTGCCACGTCTAAGTCTCTCGACGAATCCTTCCTCTGCGGTGTTCAACCCCACTGTTTCGCACATGTATGTCCTCACACGTGTCGAATCGCGCTAGGCCTTATAAATAACCGCCACTGTCCACCACCATTCTTCGTATTGAGAGCGTACTCGGAACCCATTTAAGGAGAGAGAGAGAAGCAATAAACACAGTGGATTAGGGTTAGAGAGAGAGAGGGAAGGAAAGAATGGACGGGAGAGGAGGGTGCTGTATTGGCATAGCGAGGTATGGAGGTGGAGTTTACGATATGTCGAGGGTGGACAGAATAATGCTAAGGTTTCGGCCGATCGCGCCGAAGCCGGTCGCCGGAGGCTCATCTCCCAGCGAAACCACGCCGGAGAAAGCTGACATGAACGCGAAAATTGGGAGAGCAAAAAGAAGGTACGTCAGAGATAATAATATCGTGAACACCAAGCGGTGCAATAGGAAGAGAAAGGGTTCGCCGGAAGAGACGGTGGTGACTCTGTCTTTGCTGCCGGAGGCGCCTGCCCGGAAGGGCTCGCCAGATAGGGAGTCTCCTCGGCGAAAACATCATGAACCGACTGTGGAACTGAAAGATGCACGCAACGTACAGATGTGGCTGAGTTTTGACGGGACTAATAAGGTGGGGCACTCGTTACAGTTGGGTGGGTTATCAGATCAGACAGCGGTGGTGCCCGCGGGGGCTAGTGCGGTGGGTTCGTGCGTGATAGTGGAATGCGTGACCGAGACGTGGGTGGACGGGTATGGGCTGGGGCGTACGGACAAGGAGAGGAGGAGCATTCTGGGGAGGGACACCTGTCCCGGGTTCATATCCGACGGGTTTGGTAGGGTGACGTGGACGAATGGGGCGTACACAAGGATGATGGACCAGGGATCAGAGTGGGCAGAGCGAGATCAGCAGCAGATGATGGTATGGCTGGTGATAAAGGAGGAGAGCTTGATCAGGAGGTTAACCTACCCGGCGTTTACTTGCAGGGTGAGGCTGGTTCAGTACTCCTCGTGGGGGAAGGAAAGGAGTTCTCTGACGGTCCCGTGTGATGTGTGGAGAATGGACGGTGGTGGGTTTGCATGGAGGTTGGACGTCAAGGCTGCCCTTAGTCTGGGTAGGTAATAAAAAGCCAAGCCAAGCCAATTAGCTATAATCCCTATGATTTAATGATCAAAGTCTATTACATAGTCTGAGGCATCTCTGACTAAGAGCACTGCGTTCGAAGCCCTTTGAAGCCTTTAATGAATGGAGTAGCTGGCATGCATAGGTTCGCATAACAACTAAGCCTGGGAACTTAACTTTATAAAATGTAAATAGATGTAAATAGTTTTGGGGCGTCGATTTGCCTCTGCTTTCAACTTTACTTACTGTTCTTCGACGTCCTTGTATCCTTCTCTCCTGGGTTGTTTTGACTTATATATAAATTTCTTAAGAATTTTGTGTTATATGTATTTTTTTTCCCCTAAGAAGCCAAATTTAGAAGATAAATTTATAATTTTTTTTTGCCTTCATGATGCCAAGAATCACTGAGCAGATCGAGGTAGGATTAGAGTCTCAAAATGAGTCTAATAAGATGTAGGATTAGAGTCTCGATGAGTCTAATAATATGGGTTTAATGACTTTTTATCTTATTAAAATTATGAAATTTTTATAATTTTTAACTTAAGTCTTGAGGTTATGTTTGAGTAAAAATGTAGAATTTTAGAGAAGTTAGTGAATTTTTATGTTGAATAGTGTTTTATTGGTGTTTGTGTAAAGTGGAGAGAGAAATGATTTGATGTAATTGTTTAATAAAAAGTATTAGAGTTATGTGAAAAAGTATAGAGAGAAAATTTATGTTGAATAAAAAATTAAAAAATTGTTGGAGATTTTGTAAAATGTATTGTTATTTGTGTTTGAATTCTAAACATATTCAGTGGTAGATTTGTAAATATAGTTAGAATCCTGAAAAAGTATGAAAACGAACATTACCTTAAAATTTTTTAACTAGTAGGTAAAAAGATTAGATGATTAATTCTTATTTAGGAGTTTACTCACTAAAAGATTAAATCTTCGAACAGTATTTGTTAAAGAGTAATCAATCGAGCCGTGCTGCTAGCGAAAGCCGATAATCAGGTGCTCCCAGCAATAGCCGATAGTTGAGGTTAAAGGTTATAAAAGTCTGATTTGAGCTGACACCTCATGTCCCATCACCTTCGATGATCTCTGATTCTCGATATGTTTCTTTATTCGTCGGAGTATAGATAGACTGGGTAGGGTGCAGATCATAGGTTCAGTAGGTCGTATAACCTGCCCGACCGTAGTAAATGATGTATTCTCAGGTGTGATATAGGCAACTATTTTGTTTCTTTAGTCATTACTGCTTACGCAGAGAGCAGAGTTAAAAAAAATCAGAATCCTAACCGGATAAGAACAAGGTGCATAAAGTTTTGATTGGCTACTGAGAGATTGGAAAGATTGCAGCAGATCAGATAGGGGAAAACAAAGATGCCTAAAGCTTGATTGGCTTCTAAGACTTTGGAAAGATTGCAGCAGAGATAGGGGAACAAGAATATCGTTGGAGGAGGATAAGCAGAAAATTTTTCGCATAAAGTTATGATTGGCTACTGAGAGATTGGAAAGATTGCAGCAGATCAGATAGGGGAAAACAAAGATGCCTAAAGCTTGATTGGCTTCTAAGACTTTGGAAAGATTGCAGCAGAGATAGGGGAACAAGAATATCGTTGGAGGAGGATAAGCAGAAAATTTTTCGCATAAAGTTTTGATTGGCTACTGAGAGATTGGAAAGATTGCAGCAGATCAGATAGGGGAAAACAAAGATGCCTAAAGCTTGATTGGCTTCTAAGACTTTGGAAAGATTGCAGCAGAGATAGGGGAACAAGAATATCGTTGGAGGAGAATAAGCAGAAAATTTTTCGGGACAGTGGAAACAGCTAGCAATAAACACGTACGAGAGAGTTGGACGAGAGGAGTTGGGTCTTAGGCTCTTAGCATTAATTCTGCTATATATGTGATATCCGCCTTAACTCCGTTTGTTCCCCAACTCTCTCTTTATTGCACCCATCGCTGCATGAACACCATTCTCTCTCTCCCCATTTCTCGTTTTCTTTGTGCTAAAAATATGCTGGTGTCCGTACCACGGAAATGTTATAATTGGTAGCGGAATTATTCGATCTTATCAAGTACAAAGTAATCGGGATTACTACTGACTAGTATATAGATATAGCAAGAACAAGGGCATAAGAGGAAAATCCAATTTCGGGTGTGTCCACTGTCCATGCAAGTTATGTATAATAATGTATCGCGTACGATCTTTATTCATGGCTTTATATAAAACATCTAAACATTTGAATAATAACGTTATTAAGTAATATTATGAGACACATCTGATCAGTGGGTCGACGTGACGGGACTCCATTATTTTTCGTAACAAAAAAATAATAATATTACTTTTGAAATTGCTTTATTTAAAATATATTATTTAATTCGAAAAACGAATAGACTAATAATTTCATGCTAATTAGGTGGATGATTTGTCCACGACTAAGTGTTTAAATGTCAGATTCTTTTATACATGATGATGGTATGATTGTCGGGATAATATTAATCGGTCGTGTTTTCAAGAAATATATATACGTAGCAGATTTTTTTTCTAGATAAGTTAATTATATATTTTTATAATATATAATTAACTTATCATGAAAAATATTAAATGGTGTAGAGTTTATATATTTATCTATATCTATTTAAATTACACTATATAATTAAGGTGTAAGGATCTTGATCACAAATATACTTGACACCAATACCGCTCTTGCCCCATCTTTCTTTTTAGGGATAAATACAAAATTGGTCTCTGTGCTATACACAAAAATCGATTTAGTCCATGTGATATGAAAAACATCAATTTAAAAGGAGACACATGTTCTCAATTGCTTACTGGACTCATTTCATTTGTCACCTCCATAACAACATCACTCGACACTCATACCCATAACAGTTTACCGAAATGCCCTCACATCCTCTCAACGACAACGACCTACCACTCTGAAACGCACTCTGAAACGCACTTCGAAACCAGCGAAGACCGTCACTTCTACATTACCGAGGACCGTTACAACGACAACTATAACTACTGCAACGGACACAATTGGGTGTGAAGAAATTTGCTGCATAGGTTTGGAGAAGCTTATGTTTTCTTGGCGAACAAACGGACCTTAACTCAAAAACTTTCATGTTTTAGAAAATCGAAAGATGTGTAATTTGTGTTTTTGTGGACAGGTATTGGTTCCTATTAGATTTGGAACGGAGGAAATGGAAGCTGTTGTTATAGTCGATGTCCCGCGTCGAGCTTCTGGCCGCACCAAAATCATTGCTGACACCTCTATCTCTTCGTTAGTTAATTTGACCCACGACCATTCATGACTCGAAAATCCCACGAACGGCCTCTTTTCCCAACTTTTTCCCCAAAGCATTTATACAATACTAGATCGTTGAAGATCCGACTACAAGTGTCGCAGTGCCGTCTATTTCGACGGATCAGACCGACTGCAATCCAGATCTGCTAAGGTTAGTTAATTGCGAATGGATTGTTTTGATTTGCGATGGGAGGACATTTCGGTAAACTGCTATGGATCCGAGTGATGTGGTTATAGAGATGGAAAATGAAATAAGTCTAGTCAGCAAGTCAGAACATGTCTCTTTTTAATTGGGTGTGACGTGATCACTTGGTCCATATTATCAATTTTTATCAAAAAAATAAATGAAATATTATCGGAGGAATAAAACGGGAAAAATAGGTATACCTTAAAAGTAGTGGGACAACAAAAATTTATCTAATAAATATTTCTGAAAAAACATTAAACTCAATGACACGCGTGTTATTTAAGCCTAACTCCTAAATAGAGATCGTTTTGTATCAATATGTAAAGAGAGTGAAAGAAAAGAAGCCTAGCCAAGAATATTATGACCGAGAAAAACCATAAAGCAAAAAGCTTGAGAATTACTTTTTGAGCGGGCATCATTTTCACTTTTTTCTCTCGAAAATTATGAAGCTTATTATATATAATGTCCTGTCAACTATGAACTATTAATTTCTTATATAATCTAAATTGTTATGATATGATTAGAGGGTATTAGAGATAATATTATAATCAAAATTTAAAGATTTGATATGATATTATAGTTATCACGATATCAAAATTTTGATATTGTTATGAAGATTCAAATTTCAAATGTAGAGATTTAAATTTAAATATAAGAATACTTTTCCTGTTATGCTTTACATTTTTTTTATAATTAGAGATCTTCAATTGTAATTTGCATGCACTTATAATACAAAATAAAGTCACAGAGGGCTTTAACAGTGGATGTAGGTATTCTAGATCGAACCACTTAAATCACTTGTCTCTTGTTACTATTTCTCTCTTATGTTCATTATAGCCCTAGACCGAACCACTTAAATCACTTGTCTATTGTTACTATTTATCTCTCATCTTCATTCTAGCCCTTTTCTTCTTGGTATCAGAGCAACAAAATATGTCTTCCACATCCTTAAATGTTGGCAATTTTGTCACTCTTCGTTTGAATGTCTCTTGCAAAGACTCGAGAGCTATCTGACTGGTGAATTTTCGCCTCCGCTGTAAATTTTAATAGTTCGAGACTGCATTCTAACAAAATTAATAGTTTAAATTCTTCAAATGCCATTAGCCCTAAATTTGAAGGAGAAAAGTGAGTCATCCTCCCTACTAAAAAACAGAAGAAGAAGAAAGAAAGTAATGCATTTTGTAGCATGATGTGATCTTATGATTTTGTTGTCAACACCATTGGCTTGTGTACACTTTCAAGAGTACGGCGGACATGACACTCGTGGGCGTGAAATAAACAAGAAACGTTGCTGCCATGGGTAAATAGTATTGGAAAGGTTTTCTTTAAAAATCAAAATTAACGTTTTTTTAATCCAAGCATAATCTTTAATAAAAATTTATATATAATAATTGGCCTTAATTTCTATGAAAAACAATACCAAAAAAAATTAGACAACTTAAAAAAACTGATCTCACAAAAATCTTATTTCCAAACATGCTTTTTTACTTTTACATTCTGAATTAATTTCAAAAAAATTTCTTCCAAAACATATTCTCTGTGGACCCCACCATTCTCACAATTGGAGAAGGAAATTATTTGAATTCTATAGGCAAGTCATATGGCCTTGAAAAATCATTTTAATATTCTTAAACATATATGCAGTAGTCTTGACGGTCTGATAATGGTTAAGAGGTGAGAAGTTGTTGATCTTATCGGGCCTTGTTGAGGGCCCTCTCCAAGTTAGACGTTAACTCTCTTTTGGGCCTTAATTGTCTGAACCTGTGGTCTGGTATTGTGTCGTTCTGGCCCATGATCGTAAAAAGGCTATTCCCGGAGGCCGGAAGATTCACACTCGCCGCCGTAAAGATAACTCTGAGCTGGTAGGTTGAAATCTAGCACGTGTGAACGCGGAACAAAAGTGCTTCCTGCCTCTCACCTGGCGGTGAAAAGTCAAGACCGACACTCGGTTTTTAGCGATCTTTTGACAACTGTCAACCAAACAATTTGTGAGACTCGCCTGATGAAGCACGGAACGTGTCCTATTTCAATTTAAAAGGCAGAGGATTGGCTTTCAACAGCGAGTATTTCTGATTTGCCACTCTCGAGCGTGTCTATAGGATACGTCGAATGGCAATAAAGGTCGTCGATCCACTCAGCACGACCGAAAAACTCAAGGCCCCTCAGATCTGGATCCGACGCTCGACAACATGTTTGAATCATGACCGTCAGACATCGTCGCTTGGGAAACGAGCGACTGAGATTAAAGAGAACAGCTGCAGTGAAGGCGGCCCGCGGGCCTTTAAGTAGGGAGGGATTTAGCCCAGCAACCTCAGGCTTCTACATAGCGTTCTCGCTCTCTCTCTCTGTCGCGCGCGCGCGCTCTCTCTCTTGGTGGCTCGCTTGTTCTGAGGAGGTTAAGCGAAGAAGGGTTTTTGAAACTAGGGTTTGGTGCGCTAGGTGATTGGCGACGGCTCCGGTCGAGAGATCCAGGTTTTGAATTGGATTCCAGCGAAGCAATTCTGGGGTTTGTACGTTTTCTGGCACCGTGTTGTGCGGTTCGTGCAATTTCCTTTAGCTTCGATTGGTGTTTCCTCTCAATCTAGGGTATCGATTTGGGGGTCGTTTTCTCGACGCACTTTAGGTTTTCCTCCTAATTCCATATTTGATGTTGATCCCTCAGAGTTTTTTCTGTAACCAAAGAAAGAGGAGGGCTGTTAGGTTATTGACTGACCCAAAATAGGAGTTTTAAGAGTTCTCTTCGGTTTGTGGTCGTATTCTGGGGTTTTTGCGGGTTGGGTTTTACATTGCTTGGATTGGGTCGGTGAATTTGTCGTGGTTAGGGTCGTCCCAATCTCATTCATCATTTAGTTGCTCTTAAAATCTCTTATTCATAAACTACAATGCAAATTGTATAATCTCTCTCTCTTTTTTTTTTAAAAAAAATTGGTACTGGTGGAGAATAAAGAAGAGCATTATTATTCCAACAGTTTATACCAGGACTTTTGAAGTTTTCGAATTATTTCGAGCTCGAATGGTACTGAAGAGAACGAAAAAGTGCCACAAGTTTGCGCCAAATTTTTTGAGATCATTTTTTGGAGATAAGGAAAATAAACCAATCGGGTAATGGTAGAAATATTGAAATGTGTCTTAATTTGATACTTCAGTTGGATTTTGGCATGGTTTCGAAGATTTGGGGATTTGCTATTCTTTAAGACTGAGCAGGGGCGTCGCTTATTGTCACAGTTGATATGTGCAGTCATTGGAGGTTTATCTTATGGCACCGACCATTCCCATAGACTTCGCTGGACAGAAGGAATCGAAGAAGTTTTCACTACCACAAATGATGGGGAAGTCACGGAAGTACTCTAAAGGGCATTCATTGGGTTTTGTTCCAGATTACCGGCATGCAGTTGAGACAGTGGGTGAATCGGAGGGGTTTGGTAGCTCTGGACGGATTGAGACTGAGATGACTGTCTCTGAGGATTCGTATGCACCAAAGAGGAAATGCATTAGTCTAAACACGGATGGTTGTGAGAGTTTTGTTGTCCCAATGCAAGTTTTGTCATTGTCAAAGATGTCCCGGTCTGAGAGGAAGGATTTAGAGTTGAGGTTGAAAAGAGAACTTGAACGGGTCCAGGTCCTTCAAAGGAAAGTTGCTAGTCTGAAGTCGAATGTTGTTGTAGTATCCCCATCTAGTAATATACGGAGCTGCAGTGATGGGAAGAAGAGGCCTCCACTAGATAGGTCATCTGAATTTTCGGCTCCCCATGGTAAGAAGAGGGCTCCTGCAGGGCGTACTGGGTCACGAACAAAAAAGAGTACATCTGGATCTGGGGCTGGGGGTTTTGAACTCGTGAAACTGGCTGCACGTGTGAGTACCTCAAATGTTCTATTGATGGAAAAATGTAAGGTGTTGCTAGACAGTTTGAGGTCGCATCAGTATGGTTGGGCTTTCAATGAGCCAGTTGATGTTGTGAAGTTGAACATTCTGGATTATTACACCGTCATTAAGCATCCAATGGATTTGGGCACGGTGAAGAGTAAGTTTGCTTCAGGTGAATATTCAAGTCCACCGGAGTTTGCTGCAGATGTTCGGCTTACCTTCTTGAATGCTTTGACTTACAACCCACCGGGAAATGATTTCCATTTCATGGCCAAAACTCTGAGTAAATATTTTGAAGTAAGATGGAGATCTATTGAGAAGAAGCTTCCGATGACCACTGAGGAGCAATCAGTGCCTTCAAGAGCCGGTGACCAAATAGAAAGAGAAATTATTACTCAAATTCCACCAACAAAAAAGAAGAAAAACCTCGTACAGAATAACGCTATTGTCAAGCCAGAGACTGTTAGGCAGATAATGATTGGTGAGGAGAGGCTGAAACTGAGCACAGAATTGGAGGCTTTGTTAGCTGAATTGCCTGAAAGCATTGTTGATTTCTTGAAGGAACATAGTGCAGGGCAAGCCAATGAGGATGAGATTGAGATTGATATTGATGCTCTCAGTGATGATACCCTGTTCACACTTAGAAAGCTTTTGGATAACTATATGCTGGGGAGGCAGAAAAACCAGGAGAAAGCTGAACCTTGTGAAATTGAGGTACCTTTCTTTCCCTTGAGTTTTTTTTGGCTTTTCTCTATTGATCTATTTTGAACTAGATTCCGATTCTTAAATCTGATAAGGTGCACACCTTTATTGCTGCAGCTTCTTAATGAGTCTGGGTTAAGCAATTCATCAATGCAACCATGTAAAGGTTTTTTCCTCGTTCTTCTGTATGGATCTTATAACATGTATTCAATGCCAGAGGAACTTTTTAAATCTCATTTCAGTCATATCCTCAGGCAATGACCAGGTTGATGAGGATGTGGATGTTGTTGGTGGTAATGATCCTCCAGTTTCAAGCTACCCTCCTGTAGAGATAGAGAAGGATGTAGCCAATAGAACCAGCAAGTGCAGTAGTTCAAGTAGCTCCAGTAGCGAATCAGGCTCTTCATCCAGTGGTTTGTGTCTCTGCATACCCTATATGTGCCTCTGGGATTTACAACTTGTCTTTAATTTACTGAAATTTGGAGAATAGAGCCTAGGAGTTCGTTGTTTATGCTTCTCCCTATCAGATCAGGATTGAGTGGAGAGACATATGATTTAATATATTATGTGCCACTGTATGGTTTGGACGCATGCTTCGAGTCATTTTCTCTTGTCAAATTTAGATTTGCTACACGGACAGTGCAGCTCTCGCTTTCCTTTTTCTGGCATACACCCTTTCTTATCCTGAAAGATAACATTGGCTCTAGTTTTTGTATAAAAGATCTTGTGCCTTGGTTCTCGTGCCGTTTACTGCCTTCTTTTTATCTTCAAGCTTGACTGTCTGTTTTAAGGTTATTTTGCACCTTATCACATAATCATAAAAATCGGGATGAAGTTGTTGTTGCCTACAAAAGCATAGATGAAAATGTGATTGTTTAAACTTGTGAAGTAATTAGGATTCTGTTGAACTGAAGATGATAGCTAGCATAGGCAGTCGGGTCTAATCAGCATTGTAGTGGAAACCTGTGGTTAAGTATGTTTTTCTGCTGAGGCACGGCACCTGTGATTGAGAAGGAAAAATGATTGTTGCAGAGGTGAAATATGTTAGGAAGGAAGCTTTGCTGTTACACTTTTTGCTTATACGGTGAGATTTACATGCAACGAATCCTGTAAAAAATACAGTTGGAAAACTTTAGAAATTCATATTTACAGGATGAGGACTTGGATCCAGTTCTCTAAGGAGTCGGTTGTTTCAGTTGTTGGTGCAGTGTGCTTGGATAGTAGTGATAATTGTCTTACTGGAAGCCGATATCAAGTAGATTAACATATATTCGTATGATATAGAAAAAAGTTATGATGGCTACAAGAGGATTCAATTATTGTTCAAATCTACGACAATATGCGTCTGTTGACTCATTTATCGTGCTACCACTTACCCCAGGTGTTAGATATTTTCTGTGTTATCCCAGTTTTACAACTGGGAGATTATGTGATTACTTGAGTTGATAGAATACAGTACAAATTGTGATTTCCTTTTGTAGTATAGGATTTATGTGGTCCAGTTCCTTCAGTGGTTTAACTCTATAACCAGAGTGATATGGGAAAGTCCTGAGTTAAATATACGTTGATGCCTTTGAATTGGTCTGTGGTTTTAGCTATTGTGTTATACCCCAATCCTGCAACCTGTTCTGCAGATTTCTTTTGGGGTACTCATTGGGTTGAAGTTTTTAACTTGGGAGCTTGTCTCATATGTTATTCTCTTCTCAAGTCCTTGCAAAGCTTCGCTTGGATATCAAATGCAAGGCAGTAGTTTTCATATTGTCAGCTTTTCTATGGGTAGTAAAATATGTGCTTCAGCTTCTCTTTGACGCTTTAATGATCTTCCATGGGGTGCGTATGATAATACACATTTTTTTGAATATCCTATTAGGTTAAGTATGATTGTGGTTAGCATAATTAGATCGTTGAATCTGTTGATTTTGAAGGTTAAAAAGTTATGGGTCTTTTCCTCTGTTTTTTGATTCTCACGTGTATTTGTTTTCTATGTTATTAAATAACAGATTCAGACTCGGCCTGTTCTTCTAGGAGTGGATCGGATGCTGCAAAAGCGTCAGTTCCTGGTATTGATGTTAAGGTATACCTTAGCATCGGTAAAATTCTTTTAGGAAGACTATGGACAGAGTTATCCTCCCCCTCTCGGCGGAGAAGTTTTCTCATGTCTTCTTTCTATGGCAGGGAAACTTGGGCACTGAAGCAACTTTAGATCGAAAGAAAAGTGATCTTGGAGATTCAGCAATTGAAAATAGCGACTTTCTAGGTTATATATGTGACATGTGGATGTTCTTGGATTATTTTCCTTGGAGGTATTTAGTATTGGCAATTGTTCTGAAGCTTGCCTCCTACTTTTTCAGATTCATTACAAGGGGTGGGTCTAGTTGAGCATGAGTCTGAGTGCAAGCCAATTTCTGCCGAGGCAGATGACCGTCAAGAGGGTAAGCATGAAATCACGAAGAAAACTTTCTGCTGTTAGTTTGGCGCATCATCTCACAGCTTCATGCCCTAACATTATAGGGGAGAGTGCTCCTACTGAGAGGCAAGTCTCCCCCGGGAAGCGTTATCGTGCAGCTTTATTGAGGAGTCGTTTTGCTGACACCATACTTAAGGCTCGAGAAAAGGCACTTGAAAAGGTTGGTTTCATACCTAGGATTGCTATTTTTTTGTACCCTTGGAAGTACTTGAGATTTTGTAATTTACCATGTGGTATTGGCTGCGTTAAGGGTGAAAAGCGGGATCCCGAGAAACTGCGACTTGAGAGAGAGGAACTTGAAAGGCGGCAGAAAGAAGGTTTGTATTGCACTGCCTTGAGCATTTCTTCTATCATCATTGTTCATCTATCTGCTGGTAGTTGATTTTAATCAGTTACGAAGCTATTCCAGGTATTGATTTCTTGCATTTTGTCATCAGAAAAGGCTCGATTGCAAGCTGAGGCTAAGGCTGCTGAGGAGTTTCGACGAAAGGCTGAGGCAGAAGCTGCAGTTGAAGCTAAAAGGAAGAGGGAGCTAGAGAGAGAAGCTGCACGTCAGGCATTGCTGAAGGTAAGGTTGACAGATGGTCATGTTGCGATGGCTTCTCTGAAAGGCTATTATAAAGCTTCTGAATTTTTGCAGATGGAGAAAACTGTGGATATCAATGAGAACTGTCAATTTATGGAAGATCTAGAAATGCTTAGGGCTGCCCACGATGAAACTCTACCAAGTCTTACGAAAGAGATGAGCCCAGAGCATTCTCAAGATGGGTTTAGTAGTTTTAAACTTCAGGGTAGTAATCCCTTGGAACGACTTGGACTATACATGAAGGTTGATGATGAAGATGAAGATGAAGAAGAAGAAGAAGGCGTGCCACCCAAAAGTGATCCAGAACCAGCAAATGATGTTGAGGAAGGAGAAATTGATTGATGAGAGTAATTTCTTCAATCTTTCAAACGGGTTGAACGGGTTGAGGAACGAGACTTTGAGATGGTCATCCCGGTCAACACTAGCCATGCACCTTGGATCTCCATTTGCATCCTTTTCAGCTTTCCGGGCCGGATTCCCTGTCAAATGGCAGGCTTTAAACCTTTGAAAAAAGTGAAGATGGAATACCAGAAGCATGATCGGCAGCTGAGAGGGTTTGGGGTTGGGGTTCTTTATCATAAAATACTTGGTTTGGATTGGGATGCGGTGTGGAATTGTGAAACGTAGCTTCTGTGACACCTCTGAAGGGTGGATTGTGGGTTTTTTTGATAGAAGAGATGTACCATATCAGGATATTCAATTTTTTGTTTGTAAAAAGAGGAAAATTCATATAGTACTTCTTTCATGTTCATTTCTGACGGGCAGCTCAAGTGTAAATTATACAAATCGGACGCAAATGGCGTTCATCCATTTCTTCTCAATTTGCCCAAGTCATTGGTCGGGGAGTGGAAACAAGGCATGATACCGACTTGTGCAAGTTTTGCATATGCAGCCGAAGACCGTTTCCCCTTATTTGAGCATCTCTCTCTCTGTCTCTCTCTTGTTTTGGTCGCGGAACCAAAATTCTGGGAGAGACCATTTACTATGGGAGAAGGTTTCATTGAATGTTACAGGGTGATGATATTGGGCTACTAAAAAAATTCATGTTTTTTTAACACAAATCATTAAAAAAAATTACCATTTTCAGTGGCTAAATTTATCTAACACCAAAATTCAATACAAATTTCGATTTTCATGTAAAAATTTAATGCCTTGAAAAAAATAATTTATTCGTACGATTGAATTTTTGAGTGAAAAACGGCCGAGTACGCAGGCGAAACTGTAATCTCAGAGAAAAGGACGCGCACCATCTTCTCCCGGTCGGCCGCTGCGCCACTTCCAGTTTGTTTTCTTGGTTGTTCTTTCTGAAGAAAAGGAACCAAAATTTCCTGTGCAGTTGCTCTGTCAGACTGTCACTGCTGCTGGCGACGCTTCTGGGCCCCAGCGTTTTCAGGTTCTCGATGGCCGCAGCCACTGTCGCTTTCAACTCCGCTGCAGCTTCGGCTAAAATCTCCCAATTCTCTCGCCTCCGTCTCAACCTACGACCTCCGCCTGCCGCCTCAATCAGGTCGCCCTGCCTATTTTCTCAGCTTCGATTCACAACCTCCTCCTCCTCTGGTAAATTACGGTTTTTTTCTTGCTTTTCCAAATTTAGAAAATTTCCGGTTGTTTTCTCTTTATAATCTCGGTAAATATGACTTCTTAACTTTCTGTACAGTAATGTATCTCTTTGTACAAGTATGTGTTATGGATTGTTTTCAATGCTGTCAAGGTATTAGAGCTCAGGTTGCTACTGTTGAGCAATCTAGTGCAGAGGATGCTCGGAATGTGGAAGCTCCTGTTGTTGTTGTGACCGGAGCTTCTAGAGGCCTCGGCAAGGCCATTGCTTTAACTCTCGGCAGGGTTGGTTGTAAGGTCTCTCAGAACTCTCACTCTCTCTGTTGGCTCAGAAACGACAGTTACTAATCATACATATGGTTGCAAATAACGAGATCTAGAGATAGATCTTTTATCTGTTAAATTTGATCGAACTTAGGAAATAGTATAATATGTGTGTATATACATACACACACTGTTGGTAGGAGACTGCTGCATGCCAAAAAAATTTACTCTGGGAATTACAGCAAGATACTTTGTTTCTTGATCTAAGTTATATGTACGGAATGACGAATATATTGTCTATTTTTGTGCATTCCACCGGTTGATCCCTCAAATGAGTTACGCTTTAGGATTGTTGCTACTTCGTAGTAACCACTGAAGCTTGTGTTATTGGTGAGGGCGGACAATCATACTTGTCAAGCTTCTTAAGAATTGTAGGTACTTGTATCAATCCTCCTTTTGTTATTATTGGCTTGACCGCTGTATTACAGGTACTCGTAAACTATGCAAGGTCATCAAAGGAAGCTGAAGAAGTTTCCAAGGAGGTTGTTCTCTTCCTCTCTAATTCAGATGCCCAATGTTACTTATTGCAACTATTCCTTATAATCGTTCTCAAATAGTGACTTTTTGGATAAATTAGAATGGACTACGTCACAATACCGAGTGCTTAGTCAGGGAACCAAACTAGTGTGAATGCTTACGTCTTTCCTTGCAGATTGAGGCATGTGGTGGTCAAGCTCTTACTTTTGGAGGTGATGTTTCAAAAGAAGATGACGTAGAATTGATGATTAAAACGGTAAGTAAATGCACTACATGTTGATGGCAATGCCTTTTATTGAGATTGCAATTATTGCTTGCATTGCAACGTCATTCAATTATCATATTCACAGGCGGTTGATGCATGGGGAACAGTTGATGTCTTGATAAATAATGCGGGTTAGTTTGGATAACTTATTCAATTGCAGTTATTTTTGTTATTTTCCACTTACCGTTGGGAATTACTTCAGGAATAACTCGCGATGGGTTATTGATGAGAATGAAGAAATCCCAGTGGCAGGAGGTTATTGATCTGAATCTTACTGGAGTATTCCTATGCACGCAGGTGTGTATATTCAGGAGACCAGCTATTGAGTTTTCAGCCTTAGCTATCCGATTTTGACCTATGTTACTAAAAAAAATTTGCAGGCTGCTGCCAAAATGATGATAAAAAAGAGAAAGGTATTCATCATCCTGGCTTTCTTTTTCGCAAATGGACATGATTTAAGCAAATGAATGTCCACTATATGAAATCAACAAAGAGTCGCAACTTAATAATATACAAAAACAGAGTAAGTGAAATATGCAGCAGGGATGCCCATAGATCAACTTTGGCGGGGATAATGGTGAATTCTGGCCCCTTAGTTGTGTTGAAAGAGCTACACTTGTCAGTAGGTCAGCTTTCAGAAGCAATTTATATCTTCAACTTCTATGAACCCTCCCATTTCAGTTAGATAGTTTGCTGATGTCTAGAATAGTGCCTTCATTCAGGAAGGAGCATCTCTTGGACTTTGGGCTCTGAAAGTTTTAAAGTAAATCAGAACTGTGAATATAAGAAACTAATGTCTAATCTCTGTTTACACATTCCAGCTAATGCCTATCAGCTTGTTTGTGCATTCAGACCAGCCTGCATTCCAGGTCATCCTTCTTTTGCTTTTAGATCCTCTTCAGTCTGCGCTGTCTTGCAGGGAAGAATAATCAATATAGCATCTGTTGTTGGTCTGGTTGGCAATGTTGGACAAGCAAACTACAGTGCTGCCAAAGCTGGGGTAATTGGTTTTACAAAGAGTGTCGCAAGGGAATATGCCAGCAGGAACATCAATGTAAGCATCTAGGAATAATTCCTATTTGTTTGACTAACAAGACATACTCCCAAGATGCTTCCAGTGTAATTCCACTTCACCTAATGCAACCAAGGAAAGCTCTCTCTCCATAGGTTAATGCTGTGGCTCCTGGACTTATTTCCTCTGATATGACTGCCAAGCTTGGAGAAGACATAGAGAAGAAAATCTTGCAGACTATCCCCTTAGGTGAGATCAAAAGATGACTTATCGAGGTTAATATCGGCATTACTGTATCACTGAAATTGCCTGTACCACTACCATTTGTTTGAACATTGTTTACGAGAGTTATATATTCTTGAAGTACAATGAGAAATCTAGATTTTATAAGCAATTTAACGATGTTTATTTTGATGATAAAGCCATATAGTGCATACTCATTAGATTTGTCCCGATTGTCTACTGATTGTTCTTGAATCACTTGGTTGCATTTGGCTCTGGGGTTTGGTTAGTCCAACAGGAGAATCCCCCCCCCCCCCCCCCCCCGCCCTCTCTCCTCCTCCCTATGTTGATGTGTCTGCCATTTAGGATTTGTCCCACTGGAATACAGATGTCCAATGCTTGTTAGTAAGCCATCCTCAGTTAGCACCTTCCTTTGGGGAGTTCATGTTCAGGAATCAAATCCTCACATCTGCAAGCTTGGAAGCCTGCTACGAAAATTGCTTAGGAACAAAAATAATGTATTCTTTTTTTATTTTACTGTTGCTTAACAATTATTTTCGGAAACGAAATGCTTCAAATTCAAATACTGCAATAAATTGGAGAGCTGGCTTATTTATTTAGTTAACTGTCTGCGCAGGGCAATATGGCCAACCTGAAGAAGTTGCAGGTTTGGTGGAATTCTTGGCGCTTAACCCTGCTGCCAGTTACATTACAGGGCAGGTAGTGGTTGGTGAATGATGTTTTCTTCTTTCTGACAAGTGAAATTCGGCCACTAGATTCATATGTACTCCCACCAAGAGTTCATGAATATGTACTCTTTATTGCAGGTCTTTACCATTGATGGAGGAATGGTGATGTAGATGGGCGAATCCGAATCTGATGCCCGGCCTCATCTACAGAAAAGCTTCATTCTAGATTGTTTTTAGTTTGTAACAGCAATTGAGAAGCAGAATCAGGAACAGGGTTAGGTTTAAGGCAGGGTCTTAACAACCGTCCACCATGCTTTGACACTGCACAATCTAGGGAGCGGTAGGGTTGTCTTGATCCTTTTGTCTTCTTCTTGGAACATTTTTTTACCAAGACTTGCCATACTGTTGATACTTGGTCGGCTAGGGCCGTTTGAAAATTTAGATAATGAGATGTATCCCTCCTGGGTATTCACCAAGGATTCAGAAGGTAGAACTCCACGGTTGCAGTCCTAATTTCTATTTACGGGACATGAGAAGCAGATGATTCTCATCTGAAGAAAATAGACGAATTTTTGGGAAATCCTACGAGACATTTTTTTTTCTGACATGGTCAAAACTTCATCTGGAAATTATTCGCTGTACAAGAAGTATAATGTGAACCTCAAATAATAAATATGGTCAGTTAGACCATGATTTAATCCTCAAACATACCCTCATCTGAAATAATAGAAGATTCAGTCCCATTAACATGAGGTTGGTCGGAAGAGTTACCACTATAGTCACGTAAAATGCTGAAAAAGTCGTCGTCGTCGTCGTCGTCATCCTCCTCGTCCTCGTCCTCCTCTCTTTTTGAATCTTCAAAATCAGTTTCTTCTGGTGCCAGCTCCTTAGAACGGGCTTCCCTTTCCATCTGCTGCTTGATGCAATCTTCATATGACATTTCGTGCCAGACGGTCCCCTTACCCACAATAGATTTGTTGTGGGCATCTGTCATCCTTTCTTGCTTGCTCTTCTCAGAGTTCTTGGGCTCTCCCCAGTAGTCATAACGATACAGAGGGTTTGAAGGGTCATATTGATCCTTCCCGAAGAAACTAGCATCTTTATACCTTCCTGGCTCTTCCAATGGCAGACCGACAGCTTGACGGCTGTAAACAAAATATACAACTTTCAATGAGTAAAAGGAAAGTGCTTCCTACATCTACCTGACGTGAGAGAGAGAGAGAGGTACAAAAAAAGGGACGTGGCAGGAAACTGGCCCTGATGGAAGTGAAATGTGATGCAAATGCAAAAAGCCAAATACATTTTGCAACTTACTAGTAGGAAAATGGTCATCAATACTTCATTGCAGGGCAACCTGGCTTACGGAATTTAATCCCAAATATAAACCAGAAAATGGAATTCACTCTGCCAACCTAAACATGCATCTTAACCTAGTTGCTATGTAAGTGCCCATCATAGTAGTGCCAAAGGGCGATCTAAACTTGGTGTGATCTCACATAAGCGTGAGGTCACTCGATAAGAAGCTTGAGAGGTGTGGTTTCAGTGAAAAAGGTATGAGCGGAAATTTCATGCTAGTGACAGTCAAAAAGAAATTAGATGCTTCATTGTACACACTGCAACATTACGCAGAGATCAGTGAGATGATGGAGAGACCCTGACAAAGAGTGCAGTGAGATTGTGAAGTAATGATACATTATGCGAAAGAAAGTACCAGCTGATGTCTCTGATCAAAGCCTCTCTTTCCTCGAATGATCGACGCCAATGTATTAAGTCATACTCATCCATTTCAGTATTTCGTCTCAGCTTGGTAATTTTGTATTCCTCTCCTCTTTCTTTTGCTTCCCTTCTTAGCTTATTATGGTGCTGTATCCGTCAGAACATGGGAGGGGTAAATTGAAAAAACAAAGACCTTAAATCAGAGTACTGGAAAATCAAGCAAAAGGTTCAGAAGATGTCCATCAAATGGCAAGGTGAGAAACATGCAAAAACTAGGAGAAACAGCTAACCTCACGCTCAGCAAAGGCAGCCTCTAAGTCAAGTTCTTTGACACTTGTTTTCTGCCCAAAAAAATACATAACAAGCAGGTGAATGTGACAGCTTACAAGTCAACAAGACTCAAGAGAGGAGTGCTAACCAGAATCATTTTTGGTATTAAAGACTTCTTGTATTGAGCTTTGGTATAAACAACGCTGTTTTTCTCATCGAAGTCCTCGTCATCCGATAACTCTGCTAACTTTTTGTCTTTGTATTTCTCAGGATTCACCTCCAAGTCATCCATAATCATTTGCTCAGCAACATGTATCTGCCACAACTGCATAACACATAAAAACGGAAGCTTGTAATGTTGACCATGATGCTGCTGATGATAAATATTGATCAAACAAGCAAAAGAAGGCTCCTTCTTTCTTGTAGGAAGGTTTCGCATCCAACCGTTACCGATACCCTGGCCAGGACATTTGAAAACAAAAATAAAACAGAGAGGAGCTCCACCAAGATTGTTTTCTATGTAGTTTCTAATGTTCTCATCTTTCTGTTTAACATTTAAGAATTACGGCCCTGGCAGTGCATGCAACTCCATGTGCATATCAAGCTGGCAGCGAACCTCCAAAGGGAAAGAAACCCATGGGCAGGGCAGTAGGTGTGGGAGAAAGGAGATGCAAATGAATGACATATTCACACATACCGACAGATCTTTCTTCCTACATCTGAATCCTAATAAAGAGGGGAAGAAATTTAGCATGACCTAATCTATTTAGAGAAATATAATATATAAATGATTTACCAAACTTTCTGAACTTTATGAGCATAGAAAGATAGGTAACTCGGCCCGAAGGGAAGTCATAACAGATGAAACATTTATCTCAGTTAAAGGCTTGCAATTGTTATTGGAAAATGCAATGTGCATGCACTTGCCTCTGGGGCATTATTTGCAAAACGCTTCAGCACATTGGATCTGGAAAAAAATGTCAGAAAATGATTCCTTGTAAAAACAAACCTTATCGACGTAAGGGTGATTAGACAACAGAGGTTCCTCTACTGGTTTATCCCCTGGATCTTTTCTTGGAACTGGAGGTCTTCCACAATCACGCTGCAAGGGAAGCATGCGAAATACAACACGTAAGCTTGGTAGGAGAAATATTATAAATCTTTTTTCAATAAATTCCATCTTTTGCAACCTCAAAGCAGAGTGCATGTGCAGGAAACAGAAAAAATGATTGCTTTATATTCTATACAACTTCAACATACATTACAAGAAGACCCAGTAGTGACCCTTTAGAAGACTAGAAGCCTTCTTCCCTGCCTCTTAAAAAAACCAGCATGCCAGGAAGATAAGGCTCACGAAAAGCATAGACCGGCCTCAAATCCAGAGAAGATCATGTTCATAGTTAACTACAGTAGTGTATTAGATTCTAATTTTTAGCTATTTACCCGGATACTTGAGTGACGACCATTTTTTGCACTTTTTGTACTCGCAGAACAAAGATAAGTTCGTTTATGAAGAATTTGTAGGAACTTCAGGTCAAAACATGAGGTAACACATGAATTTACAAAGTGGTCTAGCAGAATTGCTTTTCCGGCGGTTCCGCCCAACTTTTCAACTCTGAACCCGTTAATCCTTGATTAAACCTACATGCATACCCCATGATCACATAGACCACAGGCCACAGCCATGCCCCACAATAATGTCCAAATGAAGATAGGAAATAAGAGGTAATATTTTCATGATGGAAACATAGAAGGAGATTACATATGCAACAAAGATAAGAAAAGCTTATCATGAGCCTATGAGAGAGAGAGAGAGAGAGAGAGAAGAGACCCGTAATTCATCTGGATTAGAATCATCATCACGATGAAATATGGGCGGAAAGTCAAATCTGTTGAAGCTGGAAGTGTGGACACAAATGTCAAAAATTGAGTAGTAAGCAAATAAGGAATCTAAAACTAACAACACCATTAATTTATCAGGACAATGAAAAGAGAAAGACCTCAATATTATGTTAAAACAGATGTGAAGTTGAGGAGAATAGTTGGAGGTACAAGATTACATACATCAGGTGATCTATGTTTGGTTGGAGAAACCGCATTTCAATAGGAAATCGAAAACGGTAAGGATCTCGCTTTGCCTGCAACAAAGAATGAGATGTACAACAGAAAACCTTAGAAAAAGGTCAATTTCCCAAACCCACAATGACTGATCTATGGTGCTGAATAAACTAATAGAATCAACTTGTTAGTGTAGCCAGATTAATATTCAGCAAAATGGTCCCTAAAAGGAAAGAAACACAAGCCTGGTAACAGAAACGCTCACCAGAATCTCAACTATGACGTGCATACCAACTTTTATGTGATGGCGAATCCAGTACCAATCATTGCCTTTTATAGGGACCCACCTGAAATAAATCAATACACACAATTTATGAGGAAATTTTGTATTACATATAGCTATATGCTAAGCCATAAAACAAGGTGACCATGAATATTGGAGTACCTACCCAAGTGACAGAAGACAAAGCCTCCTCAATCACCATCCAAAATATACAGCCTGACCCGCATAAGAAGCCAGATACCCACATACAACCCAAACCAGCATTTTGGCAGTAGGAATATAAACATTTTTTTAATGGTTTCAGCAAAATTAGTAAGTTTGATGTTTAGAGTAAACTTTGACAGCCCAGACAGTACTCAACTGACAAGACTAGTGACAACGTAATACAACTTTATTTATGAGCTCAGTCGAAACAACCACGTCTCAAGTCCTTACTAAGTACACCTATCGGGTTAGTTAATTCATGGAAGCGAAGAAACTCACCATCAACAAAACTAATAAAGGTGCAAGACAGCGCTTAAGATTACATACATCAGGTGATCTATGTTTGGTTGGAAAACACCATCACTAATCTGATATTCGACTGTACAAACTCATAATCACTTTATCCGCTTAGGATAGGATTTTTATAAAACAAAGTCAATTAACGAAACTTTTGATTGATGAAAAGACCGGGATAGAGAATTATACTTACCCATCATATACACCTCCAATGTCAACAAATGCTCCCTGATAAAGGTGCAAAGTAGTCACTTTCCCTAAACAAATCTGCACAGAAAATTGCACAATAACGTTTCATATAATCAAATTGCATATAGCATCAATTAGATGACTGTTTTCTGCAGATACGAGAATGTGAACATTCTAGAGAGTTAGTTGAGGAAATAGAATCACCAAATGGCACATTCGCATGGGCTGCAAATATAGCAGACTATCTCAAGCCTGGCATAAGCTTATCTGTAGGACAGATATATAGTTCATGTTGTAGCTGGCATTAAGCATTGATACTTAGAAAGTATTCAGCTACATTTTGTATACACAAAGGGAGAGGATGAGTAATACACGAAGAACTCGACAGTTTTGAAACCACTGGTCATTAAAAATCAGCATTTGATATCGGTAAGGTTCTAGCGAAATTCATCCTTACAGTCATGGAAGATTCAATAGTGGTATGTAAAGTAAACTTCCTTTGTGTATGGGGCATAGCATGTTATATCCAATGGTGAAAAATGATTCACGCATACCAATATTCTAGTTTGATGAAGGTGAGGGGACCCAGGCCCAAGCAGGAATCATTAGGATAAGACCTCAGAGTAAAATTCCAAGAGCAAGATAAAAACGTAATTGATAAAAGTAAAAAGAATGAGCTAATAACTTACTTGTCCTGGATAATAAAATGGAAGCTCATACTGCAGAAAACCATAATGATCAATGTTACGATTCCTCCTCCATAAACCAAATTAAAATAAACAAAGAAAATTCACCCCCTATTTTTACCATTCCCTCTTTGTAGTCCTTTCCTCTTTTCCTCCTACCTGGATGGTAATCTTGGTCGTACTGTAAAGGCATTAAAAACATGCACATTACTCTCCCACATAGAACAATCAAACTTGTAGACAATGTAGTAGCAAAGTTCATGGCTTAAATCAAGGCCACAGCAACAAAAAAGTACATAAACATAATATAAACAACTCGAAATCTCTGAATCTACGGCTGCCCAACCCATGTTCTCCTGGATCAGTCCCAATGTTCTAAAGCTTTAAGCCAAATGTATAACCACATTAATCAATATCTCCCTATTTGACATGGTTATCCCCACATATATGAGAATCTGGGCCAAATTTCCAAATTCAAAACAATAGACTTCAGCTCGACTACATGTTTATTAGAAATGAACTCCTCGCAGACTCAAGTTGGACTCACAATCTCAATCTAAACCAATTAATGTCTGCTAGTCCTAAACCCTAAAATTTATGACCGAACTTCATCTTAATGATTAAATATTTTGTAACAGTATTGTGCCCCAAGGTACCAACACCTTCAGTTATTCTAATGATATTTCTTTCAAAGGAAATAAATTGTTTTCTTAAACACTCTGATCAAATTTGAAAAATTAGATTCTGAAGAATATCCCGCTCAAAAGTATGATCTCTTTCTGCATCACAAAACTTCAATAAAATGATAATTTGATCCATCTCCCAACTTTACACTACATTTTGCTTGACATAAACCTACAGATACGCTCACTCGGTCCAACCTCGCTTCCTATAGAAATCCATAACACCACGGTAGCCTCTGGTTCAAGACTACCCAAAACATAACGTACCAATAGAAAACGGAACAAGAAGGACAGACGGAAAAGTTTCTGTTGCAAACCTTATAAGACTCCTCCTCCAACCTATCCTTATTCACCGCGACCCACTCATTGTACTGCTTCAAGAAGACCTTGTACCTATCCAAACACATATCCTCCGTCCCCGTCCTCACCTCCTTCTCGACCTCCTCCAGCCCCACTCTCACATTCTGCAGCTTATGCGCTTCCCTTATGTATTCTAGTTCCTTCCTATCCACCTCCCAACCCCTTCTAGTTCCTTCCTATCCACCTCCCAACCCCGCGGAGGCCAATCTCTGGGCGGCACGTGCTGCGCAACCATTGGCGTTGCCCACACCGTCTCCAGAGGCTCAGGTATCTCCCCCTTGATCTCAAACTGTTTGCGATAGTAATCGTCCTCGGTCAGCCCCATTGCCTCCATCTTCTTCTTGCGGTAACTAGGTTTGAGCATTTTGAAGGCTTCGATGGCTTCGGGAGTCTGGAGAGGCACCTCTTCGCCTTCGTTCAAGCTTTTTCGAGCGAAATCGGCTTCGGGAGTGAGTACCTCTTCCCACGGGGCCCATCCGCGCTCTATCCAGTTGCGTTTTCGGGCTTCGTCCTCTGTTTCTTTTTCTTTGGGGCCGAATTTCTCGAGGAAGGTCTCGTCGACGGGGAACTCGTCGGAGCTGAAGCAGCTGACGGTGAAGGTAGATTGTATGGTGAGGTTGGAGAAGGGAATTAATGTTTTGGCGGGGAAGAGAGGAGAACATTGATGTTGGTGGTGGTGCTGGCTGGGTTTGGAGATATGGTTTAAGGTTTTTGGGCAGGTGAAGAAGTTAGGTGCTTGGAGGATTTGCATTTGGTGAAACTGTCTTGGTGACGAGAGAGCTTGGACAGTCTCAAGTGGAAAGTGTGCATACTGGGTCACTGCTAGGAACAGAAAGCTTTTATGGAAAGAGTGGATAAGGAGTTTAAAGAAACGGGAAATATGAAACTATGGTCTATGTTTGCATTGTTTGCTGTTTTGAAAAGTTTTTTTGCTTAGATTTTTTTTTTTTAATTTCAAAAATATTTTATAATTCAAACATGATTTTTTTTAAATTAAATATATTTTATTTTTAAATTAAATTTTCTTTATAATCATTACTCTCAATTTTTGTAAAAAATAACACAAAAATAATTCTTTTTACTAAAACCATAAATTTTTTTTTTACTCTCACATCTTTCAAGATTAAATTTTTTGAGAGTTTGAAGCTGTTCGTTTAAAAAAAATCTTCAGGATTTTCTTGAATTCTCACAATACAAAATATTCTAAAACCAAACATCATTTTTAACATTACATAAAAATAACTACAACACGCATACCAATAAAGTTAACATCACTTAAAAATTTTCAAAACACAAAAAAATCCTCACAAAACACTTAACCGAACAACCTCAAAGTTTAAAAATATTTGATTCTAAAAATGATTTTTGTTGAAGTTTGCTCAAAATGTGATAATATTTGATTTAATGAGAAAGTAATAGAGTTTGTTAAAAATTAAAAAGAGAGAAGATTTTATATATTTGTTTTTAATGAAAAAGTGTTGAGGTTGGTGTGAAAATGTGGTAATTTGTGTGAGAATTTTGAATTTTGATATTTAGTTGTAATAATTTTTTTTTTGAATTTTTTTCATAAAAAAGTTGAAATTTATTCATAAACAAACATCAATTAAATTTATTTAAAACAAAATAAGGAAAAACACTTCCAACCAAATCTACCAATCTTCATTGACAGTGTATGTGACTTCAAAACATGCCCCTCAAAAAAAGACATTCTTGAATACCGAATCACAAACCACTTTTGACCAGGAAAGCTACCAACACAAGTTAAAATCAATCAGCTACCAACGGCAATATCACATCAGAGCTTTAACCCAATTTGGTCGGGATCGAAATTCATCCATCATCTGACAAGACAGTCATGAGTAGAATTTGTAGTCCTTGGCTTCAAGTATGATCTGGATCAATGCACCGATAGGGGCCAGGATCATCAATGTGATCCCAACTATAATGCAGAACTGAAATTGCAACAGTCAAAAAGCAGAGGAGGGCAAGGTGTAAGAACATTACATAGATTTGCATGAAGGAAACCAAGAGAAAACATACGAGCTGAACCGAAATTTTCTTGCTAACATACCCAATTTGCGAACCAAGATAAGCCTAACCTTTTTGGTTTATAGATTACCAACCACATGATGCAAGGCAGCTGCAAAATAACACAGCATTAGATATACTGAGCTACTGTCGCAGTTCTTGCATTGAGAAACAAGAGCTAGAGATCACAGAGATATCATGTCGTACAAAGTATGTTGTGGGAGCAAAAGCAAATCCTCCAAAGAAACTGAGAAGCCCTCCGAAGAAAGGGAATGAAATTCCAAGGAACATGGTGAGTGCTGCAGACAAAGAACGACAATTCATTAGCACTTGTCCATTAAAGAGTGTTTCCACGGTGAAGAATCCTCAGAGAAGATAAAGGTTTCTCGTGAGACTTATCTTCAGATGGAAAAATTGCTTACCAACATATGCATTCCGTATGATGAAACGAAGGAATCCACTTGGCTTGAAATCCATCTTCTTTACGAAAAATTATTCCAACATGTCAAAAACTGGAATCGCGAAAATCTGCTTTGCAGAAACAGAGACAAGAGTATTGTATCAAAGAAATGAAAACATGTCAGTTAATTTCATGTGCACAAACTTCGTAAACAATTTATTTTCTTTTTTTTCCCTTCAAGTTCATCCCTGCTATTAATTTGCCAGAAAAAAAAAACCAAAAATTGATATAACTGGCGATTGAAGCTGGATTTTGACAACAATGGCAGGGATGAACTTTGCTCAAGCGTTTTGCAAGTAGTATATGTTTATCTTATTGAGTCACCTGGTAACTTCCAATGACATGAACAACAACAAACATATTAGCGACTGCAACAAGCCAAACGGGCTTCTCAAGCGACATGAGAATGTTATCCTGAACCCCATTTCCGAACACCCAATAACCAATTAGGGAGACCGGGAAATAGCACAAGGCCACCACGATATAGGCGACAATCACACCTTTCCACATTGGTTTCTTGGAAGGCTTTTGAGGTGTAGAAGGTATGGTTGCTTGGATCTCCAACACCACATTATGCCCAGCATAGGCAAAAGCTACATTGCCCAAAGCTATTTCCCGTTGTGGTTGATGCCTTAGGACTATAATCCACGTCCGGTTGAACCCCTTTGTGAGCTGAAGCTGCCCAAGCTATGGTAGAGTAACTGTTCAACAATTGGTCACAGAATGTCAATTACTGAATTCATTGAATTTACAGACACACCTATGCAGGATTATTAGGACACACACATATATATGTCTCAGTTTATCAATATTTCTTTATAAGGAAGCTTTTCACAGCAATGGCGTTAGAGCAAAAGCCATTACCTCAAGGACATGGCAGCCGCAGCCAAAGAGACACCAGTGATAGAGTTGAAACTGGGGATGTGGGAGAGAACAAAGTGAACTGATGCAAAGATCATGATGAAGTAGGTAGTTTTGATAGGTTTGCAGCCAGTGCACAACAAATCATGGATCTTCTTCAGAGATTTCCCACCAGTGATCATATACACTATGTTCACGCCAATTTCCACCATTAGTTGTTGGGGCACCACTATCCAAAGGCCAAGCTTTTCTCCAAAAGCATATTGACCCAACTCATGGTACCTATCAAATCTCTCTCCCAGGGACCATTTCATGCATTTCCACCATTTGCCACAACGTGTACAGAGTGATGAACCAAGACAAAACAACACAGCAGCACCAGGACCCCTATGTGAAATGCACACAAAGATCATAATCTAAATCACCCAAGACCATATTGTACCTAAACAAGAATATAGTCTTTGTCTAACTACTGGGAGATAGAAAACATGTTCGTGCATGCACGTATGATTTATATACCATCTTTTAACCAAGGACAAAAACCGCATACCATCCAAGTTGAGCCATGGCATAAGGGAGACCGAGGACTCCAGCGCCGACCATGGCAGTGACATTGTGGAAAGCAGAGTACCACCACTTTGCGCTCCTCGACTTGGTGATGGGAAGCCAATCATCGAGATCTTTCGCGTTAGTAGAAGCCTCTCCCATTGTCTCTGGAGCAGATTCAATGTGAGTTAAAAATTATTGGATAGTACTAAAGACCCTCCTGACTCTTTACAGATTCATGTGAGTAAAAATTCTTAGATACTAAAGAGTAATTTAACCTCTTTTTCAGAGGGATATGATCTGTATCAGGGAGAAGCCAGTAGATTAGGCAAGGGAGGGTCAACAACTAAAATGACACTAGTTTTTAAAAATTACGAAATTTTTATTTTTCAAAATTTCAAAATTTAAATATTTTTTATTCTAGTATATTACAAGTTTTTTTCACCTATGCTTGAATCTGGATGATGAAAATATCATGTTGGTAGTGTTACAACTCTAGTTTTTTAAAATTATGAAATTTCTATTTTTAAAATTTTTAAATTTTTAAATATTTTTTATTTTAGTATGTTACAAGTTTTTTTCACCTATGCTTGAATCTGGATGATGGAAATATCATGTTGGTAGTGTTACAACTCCATTATTCTCAAGCGACTCCATTATTAGTTTTTTATAAACAATCTAGATTAAATAATTCCAAAAAAAATAAAACTATTGAACCTATCATGAACTAACTAACTTGATCCGAACCGTTGATATAATCCTTGATGCAGTGATTAAGGTGATGTTTGATTGTAAAAATTTTGGGGTGTCGGAGTTGGTGAAAAAGTGAAGAGAGATGATTTGGATGAATTTTCATATTTATTTGGAGTGAAAAGTGATGATTTGATGGGTAGAGAGATAATTTTAAAAAATTATTTTTTTGGGTAGAATTTTTGAGTGCCCGGAATTTTCACTTCCAAACATCTCCTAAATGAGAACAGTTTATTAAGATCTATTAAGACTAAATTTCAACCTTACACAAATCATACATTTGTAAAATATCCAACTAGATAATCAAAAAGAAATATTCAACTAGATATTTTTTTTATTCATTCTGATGTCTTATAATCTTTAAAAAAAAAGATATTTCAAATAACAATAAAATCAACACTAAACACATAATTTAAAAATATCTTAACAACTCAAATCCTTCAAAATCTTAATCCCGTAACAGACAATGGCCCAGCACTGGCAGGTTGACGCCATATGAAATTGGTAATGGAGTTGGGCTTGGAAGAAACCAAGTGGCTACTTCCAAAAAAGAAATTAAAACCGAGTCTCTATACAGAGTAATTACTGTGGCCAAGGTGAGGGAAAGAAAGCCCTTCCAAAAGGGATTATAGCTGAAAGAACATGTGATTACAAAGCAAAAGACCGCCTGAATTTATTCTCTCTTGTTGCTTCCATCTTTCGAAGAGAAAATCTTCGTTGCTTTGCCTCTGGCGGTACTCATCCATGTCAAGACATATCTCTCTTGATTCACGAGAGCAAGATTGTATACGATAACAACTCCCAGGATCTCCAGAGTTACTCCCTGAATCTTCTACTAGATTCATTGACGGACCAAAAATAACTCCAGGGCTCCAACTCCCACGACTGCTGGCAGAATGTGCACTGGTCACTTCCTAAAGTATGAATTTCAAAGTAAAGAGTTACAGGTAAAGAGAAAAATATATGCATGCCAATACAGATAGGGAAGGTGTACTAATGTCTGTAAACGGTAAACATGCTTCTATGGCCCATAAACTGATTTCTGCATGCCAGCTGTGTGTTTATGTAAAAAAATACGATCTTAAAGCATTATCTCCCTGCACCACACGAAAGAATTAAACTAAGACTACCTGAGCTGCATCCCATATTGTATTTGGGGTTATAGGCTCCGCCCTACTCTTGCATGATCGAGGAGTAGTATCGTTACCAGCTTCCCAGTGCAACCAAGGCAGTACAACCCCATCCATCTCAACAGGAAGAGGATTAGATGCCATGGGACTTCGAAGAGCTTCTGGCTTTAGAATTCCTCCTAAAGATGAGCTTGTATCACTCCTTTCTCCATCCAGAGATGAAATGTCTGTGTCCTCAACATTACAAATGAAGTCCTCAATATATTTCTCTGCCTCCTCAGTCAACCTTTTTGACATCCTACTTCTGTCATTACTCTGGCAATAAACATCTCAACTACAAAGTTAATAACTCACTTACACCATCAGCAAAGAATGCACTATGTGGAAATAATCAAACTAATGGAAGAGACCAGACTACAGATATATGGAAACCAACAGTCTGCTGCAGGGCAAAGAGTGAGCCTCATACCTTTCTGGCTCGTGAAGGTTTTTCTACAGCAGTTTTCTTTGGATCAGGAAGCAACTCCTTCACAATCTTAGACAGTTCCCGACCACGATGCTCCTCCAATAGAACTTCCGCCAACAGGTCTTGTTTACGCTTCTCGGACTATGGATTCAAGTAAGAACATCCATTACTTTGGAGATCACACAATCTCAAGAATGAAAGGTTGTTGGATGGAAACTTCAAAATCAAAGTATTCTAAACGACAATTTCATGCTATAGAACCTGAAAGAAATGGCTAATATACTCCCTGCCCAGAATACAAACATCAGAAGTCGTGTTTATTAGCTAGTTTAAATGCACTTCAACAGCCTCTCTTTCACATTGAAGGCAACCTGAATAATGGATGATGTTCGGTTTCTCAATTTATTACCACATGTATCTGACTGCGGCATCAATTTAACATCTAGAAAGTTACGAGAAACATGTATTAATTGCCCAATTAACCCTACAGACGATCAAGATTCTTTTGATGAGTAAATACTGTCTCATTGAGAAGTCAGTGAGAACAACTTTAGTATGCATTACATAGGGAAGCTATACCATGGGAACGGATTCCCTCCAAAGGGCTCATTTCCAAATGAATCCGATGGAATGGAGAAGATTCTCTCCCACAAATTTAGCAGTTCACAACCCACGTCATTGCAAAGAGTATTGTAATTTTTACAGTCACAGTCATTCATTAAATGATGTAGATGGTTGTGTGTTGTTAGATTTGCGGAGAGAATCCTCTCTGTACAATCGGACTCATTCAAAAATGAGCCCTTAGGAGGGAATCCAAATCCGCCATACCATGACTAACAATAGCTACTTGATGAACACAAAAAATCCAGTATAGTGACTGCCTCTATCCAACTAATAGACAAGTCACAAGTAATAGCTGGAAAGAATTTATAGGTACACTAAAATAATCCAAATGAACAATCCCCCATGATATAGTTTCTGTTGATTGCATTTCTCATACACAAGAATACCACTGGGGAAGTTTCCATTGGACAAATAATCTGAAATTACCTGCTCCAATATTTTAGAGTAGTTCCTTCTGATTGAAGAAGCAGCCTGAAGAACGTCAGCATTATTTTGTTGCAAACAATCACCACTTCCTGAAAAAGACTTTTTCGTTTTAACCCCCTCCTGAAAAAGATGCAAGGAGGACTAGTTATTTCAGCGAACCTAACAAAGAACAAGTCAAAAATATGCCTTCAGGACAAAGAACATCAACATTGGCAAGTTCTACATAATAAATCACTGACCCGTTCAAGTCCCATTCTGATCTCCTCCACAGCATTTATAAATTCTTCCTGCATCGCAGAATACAGTTCACTGTTACCATCATCCGCAGCAGTGGCGGATCCAGGATCCAATTTGAAGGGGGTCGAATACATAAGGCGAAATGATAAAACAAAAAATTTCAACGTAATTTAAAAAATGTCTTAGTTAAAATATCGAAAATTAAGGATTAAAAAGCTTTAAAAATTTTAAAATATAAGTACGTACTATTTGCTAATATTGAAAGTGGCAATTAGATCCTACTAATTTGCATCTTATATATATCAGAAAATGATAGTTTGAGCAGCAGGAACTCCACAGAAATTCAAGGGCATGAAAAATCCTAAATAAACAAAAACCAGCTAAATAATTTATCCGGGACCCAAAAATATGAGTGGGTTTCTATTTATTTTCAAAAAAATTAAAAAAAATAGAAATTTTTATGTAGAAACCTCTATAGCCCTAAGATATCCAAACCAATTCAATCTCATCCTCCAACAATTTCACAACTCACAAAATTTCAAACCGTAAAGCATTTTTAGCATACTAAATAAATGAATTTTTCTACTGAATCTTGGATAGAGGGACAATTTATTGAGAATCTTGGATAGAGGGACATATTAGGGGTCGAAGGTCCAATAATTTTCAAGTGTAAAATCTCGAGTATCCTATAAAAATTGAAACCGTCAAAAATCTAAATAATGAGATTGAGAGAGAGCTGAGAGTCAAGGGGGATATACACTAGAATTTTCAGTATCAAGTACTACAAAAATAGTATGGACAAAAATAACTGAGAAGTATTGCATTATAATTCCTATATAGTATGGAGAATTTGTTGTTAACTATAAATTGCCCAAATTGTTCAATAAATTGTCAGTGTCCTATAGGCTACCAGGGGATTTACCATCGTTAGTATTCAATTGCAAATACATTAATTAGGTTTGATAAAAGCACTAGTTGCCTCACAATGTCCAGTTAAGATGCAAATATTAAATTGTCAAATCTTTCACTCCAAAAAAAATATACTTTAAAAACTAAAAGAAAGAAGTAATAAAGAGGCAGCATGTATAACTAATATACACGTATACTCATTTCCAGGAAAAACAAAACTCAAAAGACTTGATTTCTCTAGAACCAGGTGGTTCAGGTCCACGTAAAAGGAGGTCCGCATTTGCCAAGTAAAAACCATCTGACGATTTCTCTGACACCTTTAACCGATCAAGGCTACTGAAAGTAGAGCCAATCAATACACACTTAAAATCAGGTCATGCATGCTTAAAACTAGGGTTGGCCTGGGCCTATGGGGATCGGGCTCCCATAGGCCCATACCAAATTATAATAAAAAATAAAATATTTTTTTTTTTACATATAATAAAATTTTTTGGCAGATCCAATGGGGGGCGGCCGCCCAGGGCCGCACCCCCCTGGATCCGCCTGTGATCCGCAGCAGGGTGCTCTGCCTGAGGAGAGAAAAAGGTAACAACAATGAGAGATATAAAAAAGAAAACTTCTTCTCTTTGGTATAGGCAGAAAAAAGGGTAGAATCAACCTTCTTTTGGGCAGGAAATGATCCTATTGTTCTCTCGATCCTACTTCTACTGGAAGGAGCATCCTTCCCTTCATCATCAGTAAGGACAGAAGACTGGCTCTGAAAGGTCAAAGACATTGTATACAGGTCACAAATTGAAGATAACTTTCAAACAGCGGGTGTGTAAGGATCTCCACCCAAGCATCTTTATGTATTTCGGAACTTGATGCTTTCTAAGTTCCAATTAAGATAGGCAAAAGTGGTAACAAAATGAGTCATAAGAGAAGAGCTTACAGAATAGCCATCATGGGGCTTCAAATCTTTTTGACTAAAAGACCTTCTCAATACTTGTCCTTGATCTGAAACCGCTGGCCTATGGGAGAATGGCATTTGCTTGTTTCCATTTCCAGAACTCTTCAGATTAGCCCGATTGCTAGAATACTGAGAATGGTCTACATCGCTCTGTTATTCAGAAGAATATATGCAAGCATGAACAGGTTCAGTGATTAGTCCAACTTCAGTATAGCCAAAATTCAGTAGTGTAGGAAAAGGATAACGACATCAATAAGCTCTAATACTAACAAATCAAGCTCCCGGATAGTCTTAATGCGTGCAACTTCTCTTTTTGGTAATTCGTCCATGAAACCCACCACTGGGTGTTACATTAAGTTCTTGAATTATAAGATTGCGTTACTTGGGACACACATCCAAGTTGATAACAATTTTTCTTTTGACAGAAAAGAGCATATTCCAGTTTATGTAACGTGATCGCTTTCCTAGGACAAGCTCTTGGTTGGATATTAGCACAACAATGCAACTTTACAACGACAACAAATGCAAATAGAAATCACCTCGGAATCGCTAATCTGACACCGCACCACCGAAACCGACCGTCGCCTCCTCGAGTTAGCTTCAGAAACTACCCGTCCCCCAGCGGAACTATTACATACACTGCCCCTCCCATCTCCGACAGCTTTCGAGCTCTGCCTCGACACCGACCTCCCTCGCCTCTGCGACGACAACGCGCCGGCCCCAGCCCCACCAGTGCCTGCCTCGGAGCTCCTCAAACCCGAGCGGCCTCGGTCTCCGGAGTCGAAGAACTCGATGGCGAGGTCGTCGAGGCTGATCTCCGGGAAGCCCGAGCCTCTCACCGTGTTCACGAACTTCCCTCTCGGAGCCGGAACGTGGTAGTCAAAGTCATCGGCTCCATTCGCCGGAATCCGGCGAGAGAACCGGCTGAGGCTCCTAGAGCGGCGGTGAGCTGAGCTCCGATTGGAGGAACCGGAGTCGTCCGCGGAAGATGATGAGGCTCCTATCGGCGTTCTCTTGGTCGTCGATTTGAAGGCCGACGTCGCCATTTGAATACAGAGTCACCAATCTAACGACAGTAATATGTATATGTATATAAGGAAGAACGGGGTCTAAGATTCAGCCATGCGAGCATTTAATTTCAACCTATGTGCGGACTCGGACAGTCCGGAGACAGAAAAGGGGGTTTAATGTCTTAATGTTTTACAGGAGAAGATTGGCGGAGAGAGAAAAAATTAGGAAAATTTTGAATAACGGAGCTGTTTATGCTGGAGTAGAGGGAAGAAGACGGATTGGATTAGGTCCTGGTTTTCGCATGATATTGCGACTTCGCCATTTGACCGTCAAGTGCATTTAGGCTGCGCTACATAGACTGTTGTCCTTCACGGCCTCACGGCTCTTAATTTTTATTTTATTGTTTTTTTTATTATTATTTTCCACCTTTATCCTTCTCTTTTGGTTTTTTTCCTATATGCTCCTTACTATAATTAAAATTAAATTATTTTAAACGTGTAAGATTTTGATAAAATTATGAATATTTAGATGATATAGAAATTATTATAGGAGATTAATATTTATAAAAAAATAAAAAAGAATATATTAAATTTAATATTTTGTGATGTTTGAATAGTAAAAAATAAAAAAGATAAACATCACCGTAAACCACAGGCAAGTAGATGGGAAAGTTTGGTATCCCTCGCGATCAAAGTAATTAGGGTTGTGTTTGTGTTGTAATATTTTTGGTATGAGAATATGTGTTGGTATTGGGTTTAGTGAAAAGGTGAAGAGAGGTAATTTTTTTTAATTTTTTATATTTTTGATAGGAGAGAGAGATTATATTGAATTATTTTATTAGGAGAGATAATATTTTGGGAAAAATTATGTTGGCAAACGCAGCCTAGGAAGGTCTCCGTTGAGAAATAAATCGACAGATGCGAATCCCTATAAATTATCTCTCGAGTCTCCAAGTTAATAAGGGTAGGATAGGAACTTGGAAAAATAAGTGGGGGTACAGGGAAGGTAAAATGAAGTCTTCAGCAAGAAATTTGAAACTTATATATAGTGGCCCAGCCCATTGAATGACAAATCTTCTTAGGGTGCGTTTGCACCAACAATATTATCCAAAATATTCTCTCTCCTAATAAAATACTACAATATAATCTCTCTCTCCTATCAAAAAATATAAAAAACTATCTTTCTTCACTTTTTCACTAAACTCAATACCAACACAAAATTCAATACCAAAAATATTTCAACACAAACACAACCTTAGTTGGTATTCAGTTGGTGTAGGTGACGTGAAATCCTCCATGCCTTCACTCCTGACCAAACCTTTTGCTCTACCCATGTTGAGCAGTTTATCTCATATAAATCGAGTAATTATTAAGAGATCTCGAACAATTCCTCGTCTTACATAAAGCGAGTAATAGTAATTACTAAGAGATCACTATCTTAGGCTGCGTTTGCCAACATAATTTTCCCCAAAATATTATCTCTCCTAATAAAATAATCCAATATAATCTCTCTCTCTCCTATCAAAAAATATAAAAAATTACCTCTCTTCACCTTTTCACTAAACTCAATACCAACACATATTCACATACCAAAAATATTACAACACAAACACAACCTTAGAGATGACCAAACAAATTGCTATCACCTGAAGTCCTCATCTAAGGCTCTGTTTCCATAACAAATTTTAACACCCTAAAATTTTATCATCGTTACAAAACACTCTCTCCTCACTTTTTCATCAATTTCTATATATTTTTTCACTTTTTTACCAACTTATTCATTCTCTCTCCTCACTTTTTCATCAACCCCAATACTTAAAATTTTAAGGGTACTTAAAATTTTACTTCTCAAACACATCTAAATAGCTTACGTCTAAATAGCTGATGTTCGTCCTCTGTGGAACATGCACTGTATGCAACACTTGAAGAGCACGCACATATATATAAAACGCACACATTCAAAGACGAGAGAGAAGTAAAACTTTGCAACTTGATCAAACCATAAAGCAAAGCAAAAGTCAGATTCCTCTACAGAGAAAAATGTGGAGAAAACCCTGATACTCCTCCACACCACATTATTCTGAAGATCATAAGACTGCAAAACATTTGGAAGTTGGAACAATCCTGGAAGACCCGTTTTGTTTTATTCTCACTCGCTGCCTTTGACAGACACAAGGGTACGTAAGCAGCAGGCTAAGAGCATTCCTAGCAAGCTCTCTATTCTAACATTTTGGTTAGAATAGAGAGCCAATTTAACCAAAAAGCCAAAAAATACTCCTCAACAGCCTCTCTATTTTAACAACTTTTAACAAAAATTTTGAAGAAGTGAACAGTGGCTCTCTATTTTTAGAGAGCCACTATTCACTTCACTATCTTAAAATATTAATATATATATTCTTTTTTTCTTTTTCTTTTCTTTTTTTTCTTCTTCTTTTCTTTTTTATTTTTAAAAAATTATTATTCACTTCACCATCTTAAAATTTAAAAAATTCCAACAGTTAGTAAAATAAAAAAATTTAAAAATCGATCTTTTTAAGATAAGACAAATATTCAAAAATATGACTATTACGATAAAATGAATATTCAAAAATATAAATGTTAGAGAAATAATAAAGAAATCTTTAAAAAATAATATTTAAATAGAATAGTAAAAATAGATGGTTAAAATAGAGAAGCTGCTGTGAATGTTTTTTAAAAGTTGATAGTTAAAATAGAGAAGTGTGTTTTTTGGTTAAAGTAGAGAGCCAAATTTGAAGAGGCTGCTAGGAATGCTCTAAGGAGGTTTCCTATCTCACTTGGTATTTGCAATGTGAACAATCAAGTCAACCACACGTGAGCTGCACAAAATCACATCAAATTAGATATACTCTTCTTTAATTGAAGTATCTAATTGAAATTTAGGTGGAGAACTTGACTCTATATTATATATATATTTTTTTAAAAAAATTAAATTTATAAGAAAAGATAAATTTTTATTATTTAAATTATATTTTATAACACTGTGCAATATGATATCAGCTTCAGTGAATTAAACCAACTATCAGTGTAGGAAATGAAGCCCATTCGTTGTCATACCATCTAACAGGCAAAAGTTATTGTGTGAATGGAGCTATTGTGTGAGTGTACGAGTGGACGAGTGAGATTAGAAGTTGAGAAATCTAACGGCTGACAAAATGTCACGTCAATTAATGAATCCGACCCACGAACCCGACCCGCACAACCGATCCAGTTTCATTAATTGATGTGACATTTTGTTAGCTATTAGATTTCTCAACTTCTAATCTCACCCGTCCACTCACACTCACACAATAACTTCACTCACACAATAACCGGCCTCCATGCAACAAGCTTAACAAACTTATCATTCAGAGCAATTCCAGCCTTTGCATCAAAAACACTTGACCTGAACAATGTAACCAATTGACAAATTGTAAGTCAGTACCGTAGCTAATTTTAATGTAGAACGCAAGACATAATCATCGTCCAATATTCATACCTGCTGTCACCAATAAAATCGCTGGAAACCACGTCATCCTCAGTGTAACCCAAGATTCCTTTTAACTTCCCCTCTCTGAAAATTACAAGTCAAAATCAAGGTACAAGATGAGAAAGGTAAAGCATGCAGCTGAACATTAATCTCCGGCCAGTACTACATCGATCTCATATAATTGGTTCACATAGAAACGTACAACTACTACCATAAATGTGACAGATACTAATTAAAGCATATTGTGAGAAAATCGTGTACTTTATAACAGCTTTAATTTGATCATAGGTAGCTGCCTTCTCCAGCCTCACGGTAAGGTCCACCACGGAGACATCGATGGTTGGGACACGGAAAGCCATTCCAGTTAATTTGCCATTCAGTGAGGGCAACACTTTCCCCACAGCCTTCACATTAAAAAATTCACACATTAGCGGTGCAGATATATCACAGCCCAGATGACATTCATTAGAAGGATTGTCAAGTGTCAACCACAGAATATTGATCGATGAAGCTCCTCACCTTAGCAGCTCCTGTACTGCTAGGAATGATGTTGCAGGAAGCGGCTCTACCACCTCTCCAGTCCTTGCTTGATGGCCCATCCACAGTTTTCTGAGTGGCTAAATCACAGATCATAGAAGAGAGAGAGAGAGAGATAGCAAAATGAACATAAGATCATGCAAGCCTGAAGAAAGCAGTGCAAACCAATAGTATGGATAATAAACCCACCGGTGATAGAATGGACAGTGGTCATTAGACCCTCCACAATGCCAAACCTATCATTAATAACCTGCAACGTTGATGGCAGATCAAGTAAAGCGCCAGATTCAGTCAGATCTACTGTAAAGCGAAGTGGTATATATGTATGATAATTGATATTAATAACCTTTGCAAGAGGAGCAAGGCAGTTGGTAGTGCAGCTAGCATTGGAAATTATGTTCAGATCAGGCTTATATTCCTTCTCATTGACGCCCATAACGAACATTGGAGCATCCTTGCTAGGGGCTGAGATGATGACCTTCTTTGCACCTCCCTGATAATCAAACCGAACCAACTCAACTAAAGATAACTACATCGACGCAAAAAATACAATCGGAAAAAAAAGTACCCCACACTAAAGGAAAACTACATCACTGAACGAGAAACCATGAAAAAGGTTAGAGCAAGCAAACTTAAAAGTTACCGACACCATTTTTGTTGGCATAGTGGTGCCGGGTGGAACCTATGTTAGTTGGGTGATTAGGGCTGTCATGGGTTGGTTTCCAAAACTTGCGTCTTGAAACAAGATTGGCCGCACACATTTTCCAGATACGAGTTGGAATTAATTTATGTAAATCACCCAGGACCGGCCCGAGGGTACTAGCTAGGAGCCTACCCCCGAGTAAGGCCCAAGTAAGTGTGTTTGATTAAGCCTAAAAGAAAGGCCCGAGCTTAGAAAAACAAAAATATATTCTATTATATATAAAGTTTTATTTTGTGAAATAATGTTTTGTATTAAGGCTTCAAAAAATATTTATGCTCAAAATTTATGGGCAGCTCTATTTTATGAAAGAAATTATTTAATTTTATTATATACAAAAGCATTTTTAAGTAAATATCTATTAAAAAATAAAAGGGCCTCCTTATTTTATAAGCCGGCCCTGAAAGCACCACAACTCTTCGGCAACAGGATTGCTTATTGAAGGTGTACATACCAGAATGAAAAAATTTTATAAAAGGACGTACAATCATTCTTCATAAAAACCCCATAAAAAAAAATTAAATTGGCGAAAGCAAAGGCACACTTTATACGATCGAGGAGAAACCACAAGAACAAACCCTAAAACTATCCCCTAAAACTCACCTTAGAGTGAGTTTGTGTTGTAAAATTTTTGGTATTAGATTTAGTGAAAAAGTGAAGAGAGGTAATTTTTTATATTTTTTTGTAGTGAAAAATTATGTTTTGATAGGTGAGAGATTATATTGTAATATTTTATCGTGAGAGAGTGAAAATTTTTATAAAATTTTTGACGCAAACACAACTTAATTACTTATAAAACAGACGACAGACAAATCCAGTGGTACGATGAAGCTACTAAAACTATCCCCTGATCCCCAATCCTGGCCCATAATCAATAAAATTAACAAGTATTTAGGGGCCGGCCGGAAGCACAGACAAAACACCAAACTTCGTACAAGCGATAAAAGAATCAGCAACACAATTAATCCATCACAAACCTTCGAGTGGGCAGCAGCCTTGTCCTTGTCAGTGAAAACCCCTGTAGACTCCACAATTACCTCAGCTCCAGTCTCGGCCCAGGGGATCTCCTCCGGGTTCCTACAATTGTTGCGCAAATCACATTGTAAACCCAGCAAAACACCCCCCAAAATATATACGACGTGAATTCTCGAACTGTAAGCCGATTGGGTTTACATTTAACGGACTAGAAAGTAGAACGGAACAACGGGTATGATACCTTGCACCAAAGACAGCGACGGGTTTCTCACCAAAGAGAAGGGTTTTAGAGTCCTTGACCTTGATTTCGTGATGCTTCCATTGACCGTGTACCGTGTCGTACTTGAACATGTAGGTCTACGTACAGCACACAAACCAACAACAAAAGACGGGGAAGAAATCCCATTAACAAACACATGCATGTACAAAACCAATGCAGACAACTATTTAACACCAGTACATGCCCTTTATGTGCCAAAAGCAGTTTGATCAACCAAAGCACTGATTCAAAGCCACTTCATAGCAATTCTTCAAATAGAGAGAGAGAGAGGTCAGCAGTAATACCATGTAGTCTGTAGAGATAAAGGGGTCGTTAACAGCGACGAGTTCAACATCGTCTCTCAGCAGAGCAACCCTGGCCACCAAACGGCCAATCCTTCCAAATCCTGAGTTTCTTCATTCGGTTCAATTACAACACGAAAATTCAGAGAAAACATGAAAAGTGTGCAGACAAGAGATAGGATCAAATACCGTTGATTCCAATCTTGACCTTCCCTGTAACTCGACCAAAATCGCCCAACAAGAAAATACAAAACCATGAGCCTAAATAAAAGAAAACAAAACGAAAGAGAAATAAAGAAGCAGTAGTTAATGCTATTACCCATGAGTACCAGACACGGTGGGAGAGAGCAGTGAATCAGTGATAGCAGAGAGTACGAGTGAGAGAGTTGTAGAGACTAATAGAGGGGGAATGAGAGGAGGGGAACTGGGAAACCGGGATGATCGGTACTGGCGGTGGACTAAAGCGGACATGTACGAGTATACAACGCCTGTTATCAACACCTGGCCATGCTAAGCTGGGAAATGGATTCCCTCCAAAGGGAATCATCCGGATGACCGAATGGAGGGAATCCGGCCCTCCATTCGGTCATCCGGATGGATTCCCCTTTGGAGGGAATCCATTCTCTGCTAAGCTGCACTTTCTAGTTTCTACCCGATGGATCTGCTGGTTCTGTGAGCACGACACCAGTTATCAACACCTGGCCATCGATTACAAAAATGTATCAGCAATAGCTTTTTTTTTGCATGCAACATTATTAGTTCAAAATATATAATTTAAATTAATATACTGAGGATCAACATAAATAAATATGTTTAGCAATAATTTATTGTACGTTTTAATTACTGGGGTGCCTTTTATTTTTAATTTTCAGATAATTTCTTAATTTCAACACTGAAGAGATTGCAGGCGATATGTTCTCGCCGAGTCGCCGTTATGGCTGGATGCATTGTGGTTCCCACTAGATTCTCTGGATAGTCTAGGGAACAGCAATTCTTCGCGAAGGAAAGGATGGTGGATGGAGGCAGTTTTGCGGCCACGTCACACTGTAAAGGTTCGAGAGGCCCATACTGGTAGACAGGTGTCAGGTGGCTTTTTATAGGTCGGTGGTGTCTAGAAGATTTCATTGGGCCTGACAGCATGTTGGGTCGTATCGACGTGCCCAAAGAAGTGTATCTTTTGTGTTGTTAATCTGAAGTTAAGATGGATGGGCTTCCGGCCATGGGCATCAATATGGAGCAGCGTCCGAAAGATGCACTCCAACTATTTGATTCCATGTAAAATAGCGAAATTTGGGCTATAAAAAGCTGTCCTGCTACTGAGAAAACTTTGGCAGGCTTGCCAGTCCTCCATAACTGGTACTGGTTTGGGCAGCAGGCTATATGAGTGCTGCAGAGAACTTGATCTCTACATGCTGCATGTGGGAAAGATTGAAGTGGAGATCATGGACCTAAGCCAGCCAAATTCTGCACTTTGTGCAACCAAAAAAATCAGCTCAGTATCAAAAGCATCGCAAATATAAGATGTGGAACCCTGCCAAAGCTAATTTCTGGATAGGACTGACTTGAGTTCCTTCACTATGACCAATCCTTAAGCTCTAGTGGAGTTGGTCCATAAGATTCCCTATTTTACTTGAGTTGTTGCTACTGGAAGGTATACCACATATGACTCGGAAGAAGTTTTTATTGGCAGGTCCATAGAAAATGACAATTCTTGTATAGCTTTCATCTGTATGAATAAAATAAACCTAAATCGTGATTGTAATCATTTACTCGAGTTTTATGAACCATCTGCATTGTGTACTCTGCTTAGTGTAATGAAATAGCCAACATACCCCCATAGGCTAGCTGTTGAAAAGCAACTCCAACATCGTATCTCCTGTAATATGAGAGATGTATAATCTCTAGACATTCATTGAATGTTAACCTTAGATTCCTAGAACATTTAGAATTGTCAAAGATTGCCAAATTCCTACTTTTGCTAAGTCCTAATATGGCACTCAATTGCTCTGCTAAGACTGGAATTTATGAGTTATGTACCTGATCTTTTGGATATATCGCTTACATGGTGAGACTGCAGACTGCAGGCTAGGCTGCAGTGGCTAAGGTTGTTTACACATATGGATATATGCAAGTAGATTGATGTATTTTTAGCAAATAGGAGGGAGGGATTTTCCAGATTGATCACTTATATGTCTGTTATTCAATAATTCAGATCTGTAATCTGTAAAGGAATTTTAAGAATATGAGACATCCTATGATACTAGGTTGTGTTTGTGTTGAAAAATTTTTGGTATTGGGTTTAGTGAAAAAGTGAAAAGATAAGTAATTTTTTATATTTTTTGATGGGAGAGAGAGATTATATTGTAGTATTTTATTGTAAGTTGGTGAAAAATATTGTGACACCCTAAATTGGATCATTAAAGAAAATTGTCATTGCTGACAAAATCAATGGCATGACCCTACCAGTATCAATGGCTTCCATTTCAGAAAGATGTTCCTCTCAAGTCTCAGAGTGCATAAATCTGTTGATACAATTGTACCAAGAATGGCATGAGGTAATTCATTCTTCTGAAAAAGACAACAAAAATTGGGACCCCCCAGATGTAGAGCCTAATGAAAATAAAGCAAGGCAATCAGCATAATGAGTTATGTTGAGAATCTTATGTGAGGTATGCATCAATCATGGAGCCAGTCTGTAGCTCAAGCGTATTTGGGGCCCTATAATAAAGAAAGATCAACCAGCTAATGAAGAAAATATCTTAAATTAATGGTACCTAGTAACTGACTCAATTTTCATTGATATGGGTCAATGAAGCTCTCCAATGAAACCTGCAGAAGGTCAAACCGACTGAAAAGACTTGTTCTCTGAACGCCCAACATCCCATCTTCTAAAACCATGGCCCTGAATGCTTAGAATTATGGGGTTCTTGCCCTCTATATGCCCGCTACAGGGGCTACTGCTTGTCTGTTTCAGTAACAACAACGACTAGTCATTGGCTTAGGAAACTTGGCACTTGGAACGGATGGATAATGTTCACAGATGAAAAGAGCAAAAAATTTCCATATACGCAAAGTAGTGTATGTCTGATTTTCATTATTTCTGTGGCATAGTTTATGTGGAGATCTGAAAACGAAAAATTTCCATATCCACTCACCAGATAATACTTTTATTGATAAGTACTACTGTTATCCACTTCAATCATGAAATTGCGTTGGGAAAGTTGTTGATATCCCAACCTGACTGTGCCAAGTAAACGAGGGTGAATCAACCTCCTTCAGAAACAAGTTAATAAAATGTACTTCACCTTATACGCAAAGTAGTTTATGCCCCCTTCAAAGCCAGACATAGATATAAAATGGGGAGATGCATGCATGTATGGCTGTTCCCCACGCACCTTGGTGTTCATTCTTTGGGGGTCCAATGGCACAGGACAAAAGGCCTGTCAAACTAAACAAAAGGAGATGTATCTCTAGCTGGTTTACTATTTTACTTCATATCTCACTGCTGATATATTAAGCGATACATTGGAGATCCATGCACTTCAGTTCAAGCCTCAAAGTTCCGTGAACCTCGAAAGGACTGAAATGTTTAAAAGTACTCAATGGGAGATAAAATTGGAGTCTGGAGCAGACCCCACGTGATTAGTACCAATTGCAAGGAAAACCATGTGAAAAAGAAGAAACTCTGGCTATGGATAACACAACACAATGACAAAAACCCCTTGGGCCCTTCGGAGGCGGAGCAGACTAAGATTAGGACAAGACATGGACACATTCTCACATGGCTATGCACATGATGGGCTCTACCACTCGCAGAAGCGACAAAGATTGCCTGTGCAAACTCTCTGAGGGAGCATACAGTTTCAATTTTACACCATCTAACTTGTACGTTTTCTGCATTTTATTATGTGCATCTTTAGTACTCGATTTGTTTTTTTGTTTGCTTTTAATTGATATTATGACAACCTTCTTAATTTGAAATAAAAGTCCAATCATAAAAAATGATTGTCTTAGAATAATCATTGACAGTTAATTCTTAATTAGCATTTTATATACGTTTATGCATGTTACAGAGAATATACCTTCCAAACTGAATGCTAATTCTTAATTAATTTAGTACTAGCTAGTTTATCAATGATTAAGGCATTCAAAGAGAATCCAATGAGCCTTACTGACACAACCTAGCAGCTACAAAATTATATATGTCCCGATGAGTCCATTGACGAAATAAGCCTTGTTCAATATTTACAGATGAGTTTTTTTGGGGGAATTAAGTAGTCTTTAAATCCCAATACTTTCAGCATACAGTTCATATATATATATAAATATAAAAGTATATATGTGGGGATTGGAGATCCTAATTTCCATGTCATTTGAAGTAAGGAGATGAATGTGATTATGTGAGTATCTAAGGGCCTTTGTGGTACCACGGAGGCTATAAAATGAGCAGGTTCATGTATGACTATTCTCCATGCACGAGGTGTCTTTCTCTAGTCTCACCCAGTACAAGTTCTCAACAGAGACTAATCGATAGGTTTGGGAAATAATAAGAAATGGTGTCCAAAGCAGAAGAAGCCATGAAAGGGAAGCAGCAGCAACCACAGCAGCCATATCATCATCAGCAGCTGCAGTGCAACAAAGGAAAAGCTACCAAGTTCAAGAGAAGTAGCTCCAATCTTGAAGAGGACGGCGCTTCCTCTGCCATTCTCTTGCTTGCTTGCATCGCCTGTGCTCCCTACTATGGATAGACACGTCAACTTAGCCAGAAGAGTTCCTTGCACTAGCTTGTGTGCATCCCCAAATTGATCTATAGAGAATTGATAGGCATATTCTTAGTTCCCAGAATCCCAAACCCCCTTCCTCACTCAATATCTCAACTGTTCTTTATTTATTGTATCTTTCTCACCTCTCCTTCTTGTACGTTATAAGCAACTGCTAGCCTATCTTTCCTTATATTATCAGTGAACTTTTCGTTTTCAGTCTATATTGGAGTATCTTGAACTTTTCGTTTTCTCTCAAATTAAGAAAGAAAGAAAAATTATATGGGAGCTGTTAAAAAGTCTCAACCAATGTGCACACGCAAAGACAAGCAAAATACACGAGGCTTTTTCATTTTCCCCTTATTTTCTTTTCCCAGTAAATTCCGTCCAATTGGTCTGGTGAATGCCCTTGATCACTGGGCGGAAAGTGGGGTGCTTTTTCATTTGATCACTGGGACACTTCCGACTGTTTATGTTAAGGAATAGTACTCAAGATCATGAACAAGCTAGGCACACTCCTAAACTGAAAGATATTGTCCTGGGCTGAAAAAATCTCTAGCTGAAACCCTGTCTGGCTTCTATCCCGTTGCTGAAACACCTAGCTAGGAAGATTTCTCTGTCGATTGTAGGTTGCATCCCTCAGTAAAGAAGCCTCTGTCATATTTGATCCAGAAGAGACGGCTCCATCACGCGTGGAGGTGCGAGCCGAGGTCGTTTCTGGATTCATATGTGGAGGCGTTTCCTGGCTATAGATGTTCAAATCCGGGTTAATTAAAAACCAAAGATCTTCGGACTTATTCATACAGTAAGGCTTGTGCGCAAGGAGGGTTCCACCGCTCCCAGCGCACTCCGTTTGCAACCTTTGGCGAAACAGGACAGGGAGACAACTACGGGAATCAATGCTGACTTCATGAAGAAAGTAGAAACTACTAGATGGCTTCACTCGAGTCGTTGGTGCTGGTTTCCGATCTTTGCTACAGGCTTGGATTCTCTTCTCTTGTTAAACAGTTCGACACATTTCACAAAGCATTCTTTTGTCTGTCAGATTAGAATGGGTCCAAAACTCACTGAATGTACATCTACGAAACAAAAGACGAAGGAAACTGCGGATATGGTTAAAATTTTGGGTGTTTAAAAATTAATTTTCGTACATAAATAGGGTTTTATGAAGGGTCAAATAATTATCCTTACATCTTTAAAAAAAGTAAGAAAATAAACTTCAATTAACAAGTCAATTGTTATAATTCCGCCCGAGAAAAAACGAGTTAATGTATGATCTCACGATTCCATTGGTAATTACAAAAATGGTCCAAAAGATTGATCCCATAAATTTATTGAAATTATTTACATTGTAAAATTCTCTTATTGCATGCATGATTAACAAATTAGGAATCCCCATTTATGGAGACATTGTGAATCTATTACTCATTCTAAAAATTTAAGCTATAAGAAGATTTTATTATTTGAATTATATTATATAACACTCTCCTTACGTTTGGGTTGGACTTTCCTTTAATTGGAAGGTCCAACAAGTGCAATATTCTCTAACCTTAACCAGTGGCGAAACCAGTATCCAAGTTGAGGGGAGACAAATTCCTAAAGTGAAATGACATCTTGAAATTTTTTCCTACGTAATATAAAAAATGTCTTTAAGTTAAAATATCAAAAATTAAAGACTAAAAGCATTAAAAATTTTGAAATACAATTTGCAGATCTTTTTTTAAGTTCCAGTTGATCTTTCTTTTTGTTTTCAATATTTTTTTCTATTCCTATATAATGCTAGAAAATTTAACTCTAATGAAGAAAATTTGCTAATACAGAAGAAGATATGCATGCCTGTCTGCCTGCCTCTATAGTCACAAAATGGAGACTTAAAAAAAATTGGTTGGGCTTAAGAAACTAGATAACATTAATTTGACAAAACAAAGGAAATATACATGTAAAAAAATGGAGGCATAAAAAAATTGGGGGCGGGGTGGCCTTCATGGGAAATATACATATATAAAAAAAAAAATCAATGTTATACTAGATAACATTAATTTGATAGAACAAAGGGGCAGCCACCCAGGGCACCCCCGGCTGGATCTGCCACTGATATTGGCTGTGATACTACTTGAATCTATCATTCATTCCAAAAGCTTAAAGCTATAAAAAAAATAATAATTTATTATTTGAATTATATTTTATAATATAATATTGTTGATGAGTCTCATATTTGAAGAATCACTTCAGTATGTACATTTTGCTTATGAAGGTTATTAGATATGTAATTAGTGACTTGTCCCCACATGATAACTAGCTAATTGACACGTTAATTTGGAGCATTAATGGGAATTTTTTTATTACAATATCCGGTTAATTCTATGAAGAGAGAATTCCATTTATTTATTTTCAAATACAAAACTATATATAATAATTCAATATTGTGCTAGCTCTATAAGAATTCGAAGCATATTGTTGCGTGGTCCATTTTGAAACTCGAAAAAGAAAATTAAAATTTAGTCATCAACTTGTTATCCGCAAAAGGAGAGGTGAGCATATAGTGAGATGGGCCTTAGGCCCTTAGGTCTAGAACCGGAAACTGGGGATGAGGTGGGCTTGGGCCTCAAGGTTTAATCCTTTCCACCGGGCTCAATTCGTGTTCCAAAGGCCGCTATTATGTTTTTTTTTTTCTTAATCCAAAGGTCGCTAGCTTATATTATTTAAGTGTTATTTATAGGGAATTTGACAATTTAGTTCCTGGGTTTATAACTTTTTGAAAAATGGGTCTTTGGATTTCAAATTTCAAAATTTTAGTTCTTGAGTTTTCGTTGTTTGACAAAATGGTCATTCCGTTAGTCTGTCGTCCATATGCTTAACGAATTTGAAGCGGTCGATCGCTACACGTAAGCAATTTGTACCGGTCGTCCGCTATATGAAGCGGTCGACCGCTTCATTGTAGAGGTTGACAGCTTCATATAGCGGACGATTGCTCACTTTTTACACATGTATTCGGTCGACTGCTTCAAATCCGTTAAGCATATGGACGGCAGACTAACGGAAGAACCATTTTGTCAAACAACGAAAACTCAAGGACTAAAATTTTGAAATTTGAAATACAAGGACCCATTTGCCAAAGGAGTATAAACTCAGGGATTAAGTTGTCAAATTCCCTTATTTATAATAGAAACCGCTGTGACAAAATATTTATACTCAAGTTTCCAATTAAGACCAAGCAACGCATCATTAATTTATTCTTTTTTTTCTTTTCCTTTTTTATAGATTTTTTTTAGATTTTTTTTTTGAATATTTTATTTAACTATAAATAAATAAAATGTAAAATTCTTGAATAGTCTACACCCCTTTGAATGATAAATCCTCTTAATCATTAATTAAATTAAAATTTAATTATTCAATTAAAGTAAAAAAGTACTTGAGAATTGTCACCAAATATAAAAACGGAGAATAATATCATTAATCACAGACGTCACACAGACATTTAAAAGTGTACATTATAAAATAAATATAGTACACTCAATACACTAAGTTCAAATCTCAATACACCCAATTATCTCACGCTAAGGAGAGAGAAAACGAGGATAAATGTATAACCCTCTCAAATATCATGCTATTTTTTCTAGTCTCGTATCTCTTCCCTCTTAAATCCTTTGCGTGCCTTCAATTTAATGTCATAGATGGAGTCAGCATTTTGGAGCTCATTTGCTAGGGATTAGTGTATCATAGTCTACATTTTGCAGCTCACTTGCTAGCTGGGATTAGTAGCACGGCTAAAAGAGAAAAAAAAACTTTGGTGTCCAAGATTGTAGACGCATTTAATTTTTGAGGCCCCATGCATGCCTACATTTATATATTTCACATCGAAACCATTTCGGCTGCCTAACTTTAAGTGGAGTCTGTCTTCATCACTATTTGAGTGAAAGTATCTATTAAAAACGTTTTTCATGATAAAAACCAAGCAGCACCTCTCTCCCGGCCTCTCGCTGGCCCTAGAGGCTCTCCCCTCTCTCTAAGGCCTCCTTCTGAACAAAGCCCACACCCCCTCTGTCGGCTCCTCCACTTTCTCCCTCTCTTGGTTGACCTCTGTCTTTTCTCCTCTATCCCCGCTTGGTTCTAGACACCATTTTCCTTTCGGGTTCAGGCTAGATCTAGGATGGTTTCAGGGACGAAGCCATAATTTTTTTTTGGGGGGGGGGGGCCGGAATACAATTGTAAGCAAAAAAAAAATTTCGGGGGGCCGGAATACAATTATAAGCAAAATTCAAACAAATATTTCAAATATAACTTAAAAAATGTTTAAAATTTTTTTTTCAAAATCTTTGGGGGGGCCCCGGGCCCCCCCGTAGATTCGTCCCTGGAGCTTTTATCGGCTTATTTTGTGTTTTTTTCTTTTGTTTGTGCGTGCGAATTTCATTTCAGGAGGTTTGTTATGCAGCGTATCTAGCGGCGACCAGTTCTCCTCAAACAACCTTTGGTGGACATGCTCTATCTATTCGTTCTCACTAGATTTGCAACTCAGATGATGTCCCACCGTTCTATGTGGTCCTCTGTCGGCCCTTCCGTCACCTTTTGTTTTGGCCCTCGCTATGGTCCTCTTTTGCTTGTGGTGTTGGGGACGTACCTATGTGGAAGTGGAAGTGAAAGTGGAAGTGAAAGTGAAATTGAAAGGGAGGTGTTTGCCCATTCCATTCCCCGACGACCGAAACCGCAATGTGTGACGGGTTTAAACTTTTTGTTTGGGTCTTTGGACCCGTTTAATAATTAATGGTCTTTTGGGCCATGTGTATGAGGTCTTTATGACCATTAGGAAGCATACCTTTCTGGCCCATTGGTGTATGGCCCTTAGGGCCTTAGTTGTTGCTGTAACGGGTTTTATGTCCCTAAAATTTGTAACTGGCCTCATTGCCTCAAAGGTCCGTTTGTATCAAACACTACTGTAACTCTATTGTGAAATGAATTTCACGTTTGCTTGAAAAAAAATATCTATTAAGAATGTTGTCGTTAATCAAGAACAGTTCGATATATAAAAACTATAAAAACGTAAACTTACCTTATTTTATGTAAAGCAAATATAAAAGTTGGAGACAACGTAAATTTTAGTTAGGCTGGATGTTACAAGTAAAACGGCAAGCCGTTCAGTGAGTGGAGACGCTGACTTTGGAGTGGAATGAGCTGATTTGAGTTCCAATGAGGCGGTCAGGTGACTGGACAAATCTAGTGACGAGAAGTTTCAGTAGAACTGGTGTGCATATATAGGCCAGCCCAGTTCGATTTCTTTTATTCCTTATAATTTAAGGAAAAAAAACTTGATGCAATTGGGTCTCTTCTTTTCCTGCAACCCTGTGATCGTAAAATATATCAGAGGAAGCCCAGCTGTGTGCATATTTTCACTCTAACTTGCACAGTCCACGACCAGTTTCAAAGAGACAAGACGTACATAACTTGCACAGTACAAGCAAAGTAGGTAGGGGTTATTCAGATTCGTGCAAAGGGCAGTACTCTTTCTTAGTAAAAAAAAAAACCATAAATACCTATTTAATATTTTTAACTCTTCCTAGTTACTTAGTCAAAAAAGCCATAAATACCTATTTATTATTTTTAACTCTTCCTTAGTAAAAAAACCATAAATGCCTATTTAACAGCTGGTTTGATTACAGCTTTCTGTTTGGAGGAATAGGGCAGACGTAAGTTAAATTAAGGGTGATCAGAACCGGACTGGACCACAAAACTGGACCGGAATTTATAAACTGGATAATACGGTCCGGTCCAGAATTTTTAAGAATGCGGTCCGAACCGGACCGCATTTCAAATTTTTTAAAAAACATAAAAAAATATACCCTGCACTGCGCAGTGCAGGCTGATATATACTCTGCACTGTGCAGTGCAGAGGCTCTGCGCATAGCATTGCGCTACTGCGCATTAAATTGTTTTAATTTTTTAAAAAATAAATCCGGTCTGGACTACTTAAGTGGTCCGGTCCTTTAATATAAGAGAACCGGAAATACGGTTCAAAAACCAGACCTCATTTCCAGTTTCCAGCCCTAGGGTGAACTCTACAGTTTTGAGTAATTGTAGTTGGTGCTGCCGCTCTAAGTTTAGGCAACTAATTAGGCGGCTGCATATATAATTCCTAAGGCACTAAAATAGGCCGGTCCTAAATTTTAATTTTTTTTAGTGGACTCTATTAAAATTATGTTTAATTTTCTTAAGAAATAAAAAATTAAATAAAATTTTATATAATTAATTTATTTGTATAGAGTTTTAAAATTTATAAAATAAAGTATTAATAAATTGTAGTTAACACTTATTTTTGTAACTTTTTGAGATGCAAATTAATTATCAAAATTATATATCTAATAGTTGCTAATATATCAATTTTAATTGAAAATAAATATCATACTTATCAAGTACTACGTTTTGAGATTAGATTAACATTTCTATTTTTAGTCGATATCTTAAAAATATTTTAAATAAAAATAATATAAACACAAACACAGAAATACGACCTTGTGATCGTAAAATACAATATCAGAGGAAGCGAAGCTGTGCATTGGATACTCCATGTTATATTACAATATTAGCGCTGCCCCAAATGACGACACGTGTTGGTGATGTCATAGACTCTGAAATATCTATTTCTAAACCTTAACTACTCGAAATTAATCTGTTAGGAAAAAAAAAACGAAGAGTCAACACATCTAATTAATGCTTCGATATTGGCTGGGATTGTGAACCTTCTATATTACTATATATACCTGCATGGTTCATGAAAGAGGCGTACCCACCATCTAGTCTCCTGAAAAGAACGAAACAAATTACAGAAGCCTTCAGAACTGTGTTAGCTAGCGCCCTCTGCCTAAAAAGATGGTGGTCACTGTTGAAATAATCTCAAAGGAGATAGTTAAACCATCGTCTCCAACACCTCTAGACCTCAAAACCCACAGACTTTCCTTCTTAGACCAAATTATACCCAAGTTTTATATCCCTATCATTCTTGTGTACCATGCCAAGAATGGCCATGACATTATTGATCCCGCCCAAAAATCTTCTCGGCTCAAACTGTCCCTAGAACAAATCCTTACTCGATTCTATCCTTTGGCTGGAACAGAGAAAGACGATTATTCCGTCCTCTGCAACGACGAGGGAGCCGAGTATTATGAAGCTCGGGTTTCGTGTAACTTATCGGAAGTTCTCCGACCATTCAATGCGGAAATCTTCAGCCAATTTCTACCATTTGAGCCTTATGGCAATGGCGCTGAACATGTAAACAGGAAAGTTATCTTAGCAGTGAAATACAATATATTTGACTGTGGGGGAGTAGCAATCGGTCTATGTGTTTCACACTTGTTCGCAGATGGAACTTCAGCCACTACATTTCTTAACGCCTGGAGCGCTATGTGCAAAGGAGACGATGTATCTATATGTCCCAACTTTGATGCGGCTACGTACTTCCCACAGAGAGATATGTCTTGGTTAAATCGAGACGAGGTACTCACAAAGGGCAAGACCGTGCTGAGAAGATTGGTATTCAACAAGTCAAGCATAGCTGCTTTGAGAGAAAAGGCTTCCTCGGCTGCGGATTCCCAAGTGAAGCTCCCAACCCGTGTTGAGGCACTTACAGCGTTCATATGGAGACGTCTCATGGCGATATCTAAATCAAAACCAGCACGAGCAAGTGTGTGTGCAGCAGTTCATGCTGTGAACTTACGGGAGAGGATGGATCCACCCATGCCAAAGAATAGCTTTGGGAATCTTTGGTACTTCGCTGCTGCAGTAATATCACGAGACGAGGTTGATCGTGACAGTAGTGATCGAATTTTGGTGAGCAAGCTAAATAAAGCCTTTAAAGGAATCAATGGTGACTACGTAAAGAAACTACAAAGTGATGTGCATTGGGATTTGCTCAAAAAAACACTCGCGGAGTTTTCAAGAGATGACATAGAGACCTGTACCTTTACTAGTTGGTGCAGGTTTCCTTTCTATGAAGCTGATTTTGGGTGGGGGAAACCCACTTGGGTCTGCTGTCCGAGTGTGCATGTCAAGAATGGTGTCGTCATGATGAGTAGCAAGGATGGACATGGAATTGAGGTATTTGTTAACATACTGGAGGAGGATGCAGCCGTATTTGATAGTGACCCAGAACTTCTTCCATTTTTGTCTTTGACAATTGCTGACGTCTGAATAATGCTCGCGCCAACTGATCTCTGTGAGGGCTTGTTGAACACTTTCTATTTGCTTAATGCTTTTCCAAGTTTGTGATCTCTGGTCATCCACTCTTCTGAATATCCTTCAATAACATCCTTTTTATGTATCTCCATATATATGCAACTTGTTTTTTTTTGGTAATAAAGTTATCGATCGGAATTCTCATTGCGTGTCTCAAAATTTCCATGAAGTTGACTTCAATAAAGTTTCTTGAATTTTCTTTATGATATTTTGTTAATTTATTCAGGAAAAAAAGAATATAATTTTTTTTTTCTTGTGTATGTCCATATAAATACCTTAAGACCTTAAATTTGTGAGAGACCAAAACATAATCAAAGAGACTTAAGACCTTAAATTTGTGAGCGATGTCAATGCTAGTAAAATGAAACCACTAGTGAATGGAAAAACATAACCAAAAGACTGAAAGTCAAACCCAATGCCACTAGGACCTAAAAATATAAATTTTGCTCCCCTAAATTGAATTCCCAAATATAATTTTCTTTTCTTTCTTTCCCCCCTTTTTTTGGGTTATGGGGATCGAAACAGCTTTCTTTGAGTATGAATATTCTTTTTGACTTTTTGATTCTTGAGGAGTATTACTGAAAAAGGTCATCTAGTCAGAGGTTAATTCAATCTTAAGAGCGTGTTCCCTATCACCTGTGATTGCCGACCCAAATCTCACACACATGCGGCTAAGTCTCATTCAATCATATTTGGTGTGCACTGTGATTATATAACCAAAAGACATTTAAGGATTATGTCAGCTAGCACAAAAGAGAGACATTAGGCATTACTTTCAAATCATATTTCAAACCATACATAAGTTAATAAAATATTTAAAAATACATGCATTAGGATCGATAGTAGGTTTTGATACCGATTGAAAAATATTGTTTAGACCCTATTAACACCTATAGGGTAGAATATGTGTTTCCTCTCTATTTAAAAAATTTAATAACAATTTTAGAACAAGTCCTAAAATTGTTGAGTCTAGATCTAAATAATCAATCAACAAAATATATATGCAGCAGACTAATAAAATAAATATCAATCACACAAGAGACAAAGATTTTGTTGACGAAGTGGAAAACCTTTGAATTTACATTTCAAAGGAAAAACCACTCCGTGCTAGTAACCAGCAAAAATTCACTAAGAAGTAAAACCTTACAACGGTGATTCAGACACGGGCAACATCCAGTTGCTTGACTCTGACTACCCCGATGTAATAATCTAAGTAATCCAACCTAGACCCGCTTCCTGCGGTTAACCCTCAGCTCTCTGAGGTTTTTCTTATGAACTTTTCATGAACGTCCTTGTTCTTCAACACCAGGAACTCCGGCAACCAGACTCCCAAAGAATGTTGGTTTCAATGGCGATTGAATCTAGATAACTGAAGAAAATCTGAACTGTTTATGAGTAGAGATATCTAAAGGATTTTCTCTATATATAAAGGAGGCTTGAATTTGAATAAAGATTGGAATGATCTCCTCAAATTTTCTTGGTCGATCTCTCTATGTGTTTATAGAATTGGTTGAGTTCTATTTCCAAAAGAATTTTAAAAAGGAAGGAAATATTTCAAAATCCAAATTTTGAAATAGTTTCAGAGACTTTGCATCACTAGCTCATTGTTTTTAGCTCTTCATCTTGATTACGTCTTATCCTTTCAAAATTTGAAATACACGTTAATCTCTTGAACACTTTTGACTAAATTTAAAATACAACTCAATTTAAATTTAAATTTTGACACAGAATTACGACAATATTAAAACACTAACAATTATATATATTATAAACAGAATATTGGCGAGGGACTAAGCCATCATATTATATATATATATATATATATATATATCATTCTGTAAAAATATTTTCAAGAAATTCATTGGCCTACATCCACCGTCTCACGAGACTCGTGGAAAAAAATTATCGTCAAGAATAATGGATCAGTACAAAGAGTACTAGTGATAACAAATCACTAAAATTCAAAACTTCAATACACCTACTTCTCTCACTCAAACAAAGAGAGAAACGGAAATAAATACTGAGCCCTCTAGAAAATTATCAAACTCTTAGAAGATGTTCGGTTATATAGTATTGTGAGCATTTTTAGGTGATGTTAACTTTATTGATATGCGTGCTGCAGTGGTTTTTATGTGATGTTAAAAAAATATATTATGTTTGTGTATTCTCAAGATTAAAAAAATTCTCAGAATGCAAAGTAAACAAATATGTCTTTAATTTTCTGATCTTATCTCTTCGGTACTCTCGGCTACCACCTAGCTGCTACAAAAATTTCTTCCCTTTTAAATCTTTCGCAGGGTCCTTCACCTACGATCAATTTAATGTCAGCATTTTGCAGTTCACTTCCTAGAGATCAGGAAGACCGCGAAAAAAAAGAAGAAGAAGAAAAAAATGCCTACTTGCTTTTTTTAAAAGGTTCATGGCCTCCTTTAATTTACAATTAAGAGTCACCCAAAAGCTATGGTAGAGTTAATTTCCAGCTCCAGAGAACGTTCCGTGGGAGCCTGAGCCCAAAGGCTGATTTTGTGCCGAAGTACTCTTGCCTCTCTAAGATCCTTTTGGGCCTCCGAATTATGGATTGGTGAAATGAGGTCCACTGGGCTTCGTTATGGACTCGGAATTCATACGGTGGATCTTACGTCAACGTTCGAATTTCTGAAGAATTTGGTGTATATTATAAATGTTGGATCTTCTGCAACTTCCTATTCGAATTAAATCGTGTAATTAAGAAAGAAATAAAAATAATAAATAATATTCACTTATTGTGTCTATTTATTTTTTTTTAAAAAATTATACTAATGCACTTCGAGCTGAAATCAACCCGTTACCGGCCTTCTAGATAATCAAATCAACTACGCATATCCCTCCCCAAGTCAATATAAACCGGGCTAAAGATTAATTTGTTTTTTTCATTTCCCATTTCACATATGTCATCCGCAATTTTCTGCTTTGACTTTCCGGGAAAATGCCAAATGCTGTAGTTTCCATCTGATTAATCTATTGGGAGTTCGGTCACCTACCAGAATATTACTATAGATGATGTTTGATTGTAAAAATTTTAATCAGAGTATTGGAATTGGTAAAATGAAAAGAGATTATTTGAATGAATTTTTTATATTTATTTAGAGTGAAAAATGATGATTTGATGAAGAGATTGAATTTTGGAGAGTTATTTTTTTATTAAGGTGAAAAATTTTGGGGTGCCAAATTTCCACTGCCAAACATAAAACCGGAAGCACGATTCCTTAAAACCGGCCGGGGATTGATCTCACAGTTCTGAGGAAAAGGTTGGATATCGCTGCATCCAGCAGTACTGCATCTGGTAGCAATTGGCGCAAGCCTCCATTCACAACTCTTAATGTATTACCAGAGGAAGTTCATCTTTTGTGTAAATATTTGTAAGCAACAAGGTTTAAGATTATGATAACATGACTTGTTTTTAACGCCATGTTGTTTTCTTTTAGTCCCTTAATACCCTGTTGTTATTGTATATTATGGAGGCTTGGGATAGGGTATGCTCTGCAGCATTAGACAACATTATCATGGGAACTTTTGACACTGCAATGTTGTACCTCTTCTAGATATGCTACTAATATTTGACATCTGCATTAGACAACATTATCATCCAACTTTGTTTAAGCTTCCTTCTCGTGTAAGCTTCCTTCCCCACGGGCTTATCTTTTCTATTCTGATGGATAAATTATTTTTTCTGCGCATCTGGTTCACACATGTATATTACTCTCTAATGTACCAATTAAGTGGTAGCTCAAACTGGTAATGCAAGGGGCATGTTTGGCAAATGAGAGTTTTCAAAAGTTCTTCTCATATTCAAAATTTTCATTGCCAAACATAACCCTTTTGCATACCCAGAAAAAAAATTCTCATTTGCCAAACAACTTCCTTTCTCTCCTTACTTTTTCATGCCCCCGCCACCCTTTTGCTTACCCCCAAAAAAAATCTCATATGTGGTATACATCGAAAAGAAAAATTTTTGAAACTATTGAAAACAAAGTTATTTTACAACGTTTTCAGAATATGTAGTCCCGTAGGACCCAATTGCTACCTCTCAATATCAACAAATAGTATGATGTGTATTTTAATATTTTTAGTGTTTTTAATCATAATTTTTTGATATTTTAACTTTTAAGATATTTTTTTGCATTGCGTAGTATTTTTTTTGTCATTTTTCCTGAGGAGTTCGACCCCCTTCGATTGGTCCTGATTCCGCCACTGACCAGAAGAGTCACCAAAAATTCACTAAGAAGTAAAACCTTACAACGGTGTTTCAGACACGGGCAACATCCAGTTGCTTGACTCTGACTACCCCGATGGAATAATTTAAGTAATCCAACCTAGACCCGCTTCCTGCGGTTAACCCTCAGCTCTCTGAGGTTTTTCTTATGAACTTTTCATGAACGTCCTTGTTCTTCAACACCAGGAACTCCGACAGCCAGACTCCCAAAAGAATGTTGGTTTCAATGGTGATTGAATCTAGATAACTGCAGAAAATCTGAACTGTTTATGAGTAGAGATATCTAAATCATTTTCTCTATATATGGAGGAGGCTTAAATTTGAATAAAGATTGGAATGATCCCCTCAAATTTTCTTGGTCGATTTCTCTATGTGTTTATAGAGTTGATTGAGTTCTATTTCCAAAAGAATTTTAAAAGGAAGGAAATATTTCAAAATCTAAATTTTGAAATAGTTTCAGAGACTTTGCAGCACTAGCTCATTGTTTTTAGTTCTTCATCTTGATTACGTCTTATCCTTTCAAAATTTGAAATACACGTTAATCTCTTGAACACTTTTGACTAAATTTAAAATACAATTCAATTTAAATTTAAATTTAAATTTTGACACAGAATTACACAACATTAAAACACTAACAATTATATATATTATAAACAGAATATTGGCGAGGGACTAAGCCATCATATTATATATATATATATATATATATCATTCTGTAAAAATATTTTCAAGAAATTCATTGGCCTACATCCACCGTCTCACGAGACTCGTGGAAAAAAATTATCGTCAAGAATAATGGATCAGTACAAAGAGTACTAGTGATAACAAATCACTAAAATTCAAAACTTCGATACACCTACTTCTCTCACTCGAACAAAAAGAGAAACGGAAATAAATACTGAGCCCTCTAGAAAATTATCAAACTCTGAGGAGATGTTCGGTTAGATAGTATTGCGAGTATTTTTAGTTAATTTTAATTTTATTGATATACGTGCTGCAGTTGCTGCAGTTGTTTTTACGTGATGTTAAAAAATTTCCAGTTTCAGATCAGAACGTTCCGTGGGAGCCTGAGCCCAAAGGCTGATTTTGTGCCGAAGTACTCTGGCCTCTCTAAGATCCTTTTGTGCCTCCGAATTATGGATTGGTGAAATGAGGTCCACTGGGCTTCATTATGGACTCGGAATTCATACGGTGGATCTTACGTCAACGTTCGAATTTCTGAAGAATTTGGTGTATATTATAAATGTTGGATCTGCTGCAACTTCCTATTCGAATTAAATCGGGTAATTAAGAGAGAAATAAAAATAATATATGGATCTTTTCAAAATTTTATATAAATAACATTAAATAATATAATATTCATTTATTGTCTATTTATTTTAAAAAAAATTATACTAATCCACTTCGAGCTGAAATCAACCCGTTACCGGCCTTCTAGATAATCAAATCAACTACGCATATCCCTCCCCAAGTCAATATAAACCGGGCTAAAGATTAATTTGTTTTTTTCATTTCCCATTTCACATATGTCATCCGCAATTTTCTGCTTTGACTTTCCGGGAAAATGCCAAATGCTGTAGTTTCCATCTGATTAATCTATTGGGAGTTCGGTCACCTACCAGAATATTACTATGGATGATGTTTGATTGTAAAAATTTTAATCAGAGTATTGGAATTGGTAAAATGAAAAGAGATTATTTGAATGAATTTTTTATATTTATTTAGAGTGAAAAATGATGATTTGATGAAGAGATTGAATTTTGGAGAGTTATTTTTTTATTAAGGTGAAAAATTTTGAGGTGCCAAATTTCCACTGCCAAACATAAAACCGGAAGTACGATTCCTTAAAACCGGCCGGGGATTGATCTCACAGTTCTGAGGAAAAGGTTGGATATCGCTGCATCCAGTAGTACTGCATCTGGTAGCAATTGGCGCAAGCCTCCATTCACAACTCTTAATGTATTACCAGAAGAAGTTCATCTTTTGTGTAAATATTTGTAAGCAACAAGGTTTAAGATTATGATAACATGACTTGTTTTTAACGCCATGTTGTTTTCTTTTAGTCCCTTAACGGATTTGAAGCATCGACCACTATACGTCAGCAAATTTGTACCGATCGTCTGCTATATGAAGCGGTCGACCGCTTCATATTGCGGACGACTGCTTACTTTTTACACATATATCCGGTCGACCGCTTCAAATCCGTTAAGCATATGGACGACAAACTAACGGAATGACCATTTCGTCAAACAACGAAAACTCAATAACTAAAATTTTGAAATTTGAAATCCAATGACTCATTTGTCAAATAGATATAAACTCAAGGACTAATATGCCAAATTCCCCAATATTAACGAAGCAAGATGTTGACTCTATTTTTTTTCTTTTTTCCTAACAGATCAATTTCGAGCAGTAAGGTTTATAAATAGATATTTCAGAGTCTATATATAAGATCAGCAACACCTGTCGTCATTTGGGGCAGCGCTATTGTAATATAACACGGCTTCTCCATTAGATTTTTCCTTAATTAAATGGCGATGCTAACTTATAAATGGCTATAACAGACTGGAGCTGTTTGGCCCATTCTTGTTGTGACCTCGGAGCAGGGGCAGAACTACACTGTCACGATGTGGGACGGCCGACCCCCATCACCCTGAAAATACTTCCATTTTTTTATGTCTTAAGCCCGCCCTCTAACCCCAGGCGGTTCCCCCGTTTTGACTCTTCTGGTCAGTGGCGGAATCAGGACCAATCGAAGGGGGTCGAACTCCTCAGGAAAAATGACAAAAAAAAATACTACGCAATGCAAAAAAATATCTTAAAAGTTAAAATATCAAAAAATTATGATTAAAAACACTAAAAATATTAAAATACACATCATACTATTTGTTGATATTGAGAGGTAGCAATTGGGTCCTACGGGACTGCATATTCTGAAAACGTTGTAAAATAACTTTGTTTTCAATAGTTTCAAAAATTTCTCTTTTTGATGTATACCACATATGAGATTTTTTTTGGGGGTAAGCAAAAGGGTGGCGGGGGCATGAAAAAGTAAGGAGAGAGAGGAAGTTGTTTGGCAAATGAGAATTTTTTTTTCTGGGTATGCAAAAGGGTTATGTTTGGCAATGAAAATTTTGAATATGAGAAGAACTTTTGAAAATTCTCATTTGCCAAACATGCCCCTTGCATTACCAGTTTGAGCTACCACTTACTTGGTACATTAGAGAGTAATATACATGTGTGAACCAGATGCGCAGAAAAAATAATTTATCCATCAGAATAGAAAAGATAAGCCCCTGGGGAAGGAAGCGTACACGAGAAGGAAGCTTAAACAAAGCTGGATGATAATGTTGTCTAATGCAGACGTCAAATATTAGTAGCATATCTAGAAGAGGTACAACATTGCAGTGTAAAAGTTCCCATGATAATGTTGTCTAATGCTGCAGAGCATACCCTATCCCAAGCCTCCATAATATACAATAACAACAGGGTATTAAGGGACTAAAAGAAAACAACATGGCGTTAAAAACAAGTCATGTTATCATAATCTTAAACCTTGTTGCTTACAAATATTTACACAAAAGATGAACTTCCTCTGGTAATACATTAAGAGTTGTGAATGGAGGCTTGCGCCAATTGCTACCAGATGCAGTACTGCTGGATGCAGCGATATCCAACCTTTTCCTCAGAACTGTGAGATCAATCCCCGGCCGGTTTTAAGGAATCGTACTTCCGGTTTTATGTTTGGCAGTGGAAATTTGGCACCTCAAAATTTTTCACCTTAATAAAAAAATAACTCTCCAAAATTCAATCTCTTCATCAAATCATCATTTTTCACTCTAAATAAATATAAAAATTTCATTCAAATAATCTCTTTTCATTTTACCAATTCCAATACTCTGATTAAAATTTTTACAAGCAAACAGTAATATTCTGGTAGGTGACCGAACTCCCAATAGATTAATCAGATGGAAACTACAGCATTTGGCATTTTCCCGGCAAGTCAAAGCAGAAAATTGCGGATGACAGATGTGAAATGGGAAATGAAAAAAACAAATTAATCTTTAGCCCGGTTTATATTGACTTGGGGAGGGATATGCATAGTTGATTTGATTATCTAGAAGGCCGGTAACGGGTTGATTTCAGCTCGAAGTGTATTAGTATAATTTTTTTTTTTAAAAAATAGACAATAAGTGAATATTATACTATTTAACGTTATTCATATAAAATTTTGAAAAGATCTATGTATTATTTTTTTGATTGACTGTGTAACATGATCTGTTTTCAAGTGATAAACATGTTGAAATGGTTGTTGATAATTAAGAAATAAAAGTATCAGATAGCTTGCTTGTTAGGATCTAAAACTAAAACAAGGAAAATGGACCAAACACTTAAAGATTGCACACAGGTAGCATGTTGCAAAGGAAAAGAAACATCAGCACTCTGTTTTGTCTTGATGATGATCGGGTTTGTGTGCTAATTTTTCAATATTGCAATTGCAGAGAATGTTGATGGTGATGGTGCTAGTGCTGATGCTAGTGCATATGGTGCAGATAGTGTTGGAGCAGATGGTACTGGTGCAAGTGTTGAAGCTGCTAAGGAATAAAGTTATAGTTATTTATTGTTAAATGTCATTACATGTTAGTTTTTAGACTACTGAGAAACTTTTAGAACTTCTTTGTGTTAGACCGCTTCAAATCCGTTAAGCATATGGACGACTAACTAACGAATTACCATTTCGTCAAACAACAAAAACACAAGGACTAAAATTTTGAAATTTGAAACTCAATGACCCATTTGCCAAAGAGCTATAAACCCAAGGACCAAATTGTCAAATTCCCTTAATATTGGAATTGTGAACCTTCTATAAATGCCTGCCTGGTTCATCAAAGAGGTGTACCCATCTTGTCTCCAGATATAATAGTGCAATCTCCTTGAAAAGAACGAAACAAATTACAGAAGCCTTCAGAACTGTGTTAGCTAGCGCCCTCTGCCTAAAAAGATGGTGGTCACTGTTGAAATAATCTCAAAGGAGATAGTTAAACCATCATCTCCAACACCTCTAGACCTTGAAACCCACAAACTTTCCTTCTTAGACAAAATTATACCCAAGCTTTATATCCCTATCATTCTTGTGTACCATGCCAAGAATGGCCATGACATTATTGATCCCGCCCAAAAATCTTCTCGGCTCAAACTGTCCCTAGAACAAATCCTTACTCGATTCTATCCTTTGGCTGGAACAGCGAAAGACGACTATTCCGTCCTCTGCAACGACGAGGGAGCCGAGTATTATGAAGCTCGGGTTTCGTGTAACTTGTCAGAAGTTCTCCGACCATTCAATGCGGAAATCTTCAACCAATTTCTACCATTTGAGACTTTTGGCAATGGCGCTGAACATGGAAACAGAAAAGTTATCTTAGCTGTCAAATACAATATATTTGACTGCGGCGGAGTAGCAATCGGTCTATGTGTTTCACACTTAGTCGCAGATGGAACTTCAGCCACTACATTTCTTAACGCCTGGAGCGCTATGTGCAAAGGAGACGATGTATCTATATGTCCCAACTTTGATGCGGCTACGTACTTCCCACAGAGAGATATGTCTTGGTTGAATCGAGACGAGGTAGTGACAAAGGGCAAGACCGTGCTGAGAAGATTGGTGTTCAACAAGTCAAGCATAGCTGCTTTGAGAGAAAAGGCTTCCTCGGCTGCGGATTCCCAAGTGAAGCTCCCAACCCGTGTTGAGGCACTTACAGCGTTCATATGGAGACGTCTCATGACGATATCTAAATCAAAACCAGCACGAGCAAGTGTGTGTGCAGCAGTTCATGCTGTGAACTTACGGGAGAGGATGGATCCACCCATGCCAAAGAATAGCTTTGGGAATCTTTGGTACTTCGCTGCTGCAGTAATATCACGAGATGAGGTTGATCGTGACAGTAGTGATCGAATTTTGGTGAGCAAGCTAAATAAAGCCTTTAAAGGAATCAATGGTGACTACGTAAAGAAACTACAAAGTGATGTTCATGGGGATTTGCTCAAAAAAACACTCGCGGAGTTTTCAAGAGATGACATAGAGACCTGTACCTTTACTAGTTGGTGCAGGTTTCCTTTCTATGAAGCTGATTTTGGGTGGGGGAAACCCACTTGGGTCTGCTGTCCAAGTGTGCCTTTCAAGAATGTTGTCTTCATGATGAGTAGCAAGGATGGACATGGAATTGAGGTATTTGTTAACATACTGGAGGAGGATGCAGCCGTATTTGATAGTGACCCAGAACTTCTTCCATTTTTGTCTTTGACAATTGCTGACGTCTGAATAATGCTCGCGCCAACTGATCTCTGTGAGGGCTTGTTGAACACTTTCTATTTGCTTAATGCTTTTCCAAGTTTGTGATCTCTGGTCATCCACTCTTCTGAATATCCTTCAATAACATCCTTTTTATGTATCTCCATATATATGCAACTTGTTTTTTTTTTTTGGTAATAAAGTTATCGATCGGAATTCTCATTGTGTGTCTCAAAATTTCCATGAAGTTGACTTCAATAAAGTTTCTTGAATTTTCTTTATGATATTCTTTTTGTTAATTTATTTAGGAAAAAATGAATAGAATATTTTTTCTCTTGTGTATGTCCATATAAATACCTCGCAGTAGCATATGCACACAGATTAACAGTACGTACTCACCTGTATAATAACAATCTAGCAAAAGAAAGAGAATATTATATAGTTTCTCAAAATGTTTATTAAGTAGTAATCACTTCAACTTGAAAGCTGAGCTTTATCCCACATAGGATTAATTTAGTCCTATTGTATTGGCCTTAATAAGAACAATTGGGGGCCGACATTCATATTTCAATATCAAGGGACGTGAGATTCTCTGAATTTATAAAAGACGAATAACTGTGAACACGTCTAAAAATATTTTCATTAATCATGAAATTTACCTTAATTTTTGTAAAGCAGATTTAAAAGTTGGAGACATAAAAAATTTTAGTTAAAATTTTTGCGAAGTGACCACTGGCATAAGTCACACTTTCACCAACGTTTGCAATAAAAAAACTCTATCCCGACGCACATATTATAGCGTTTGAAAACGCCGTTAAAAAAACTCTGGTGAAAACTTAGCAGCGTTTTCCGGTAGCTGATGTGCCAGCGTTTTTTTTGCCAGCATTTTTAAAACACCACTATATCAATTTTAAAAACGCTGTAATAGATACATGTATAAAAACTTGCATTTTTTCCTATATTTTCCTATAATACAAATTTTAATTGATTGCTGCAAATAGATAAAGTGTAATAAAACAAAATTTGTTTCATCATTGACTAAATAACCACGTCTTACAAGTTTTGCAACTAACATAAAGAAGTTCTAAAAATTTCTCAGTAGCCTAAAAACTAACAAGTAATGACCTTTAACAATAAATAACTATAACTTTATTCCTTAGCAGTTTCAACACTTGCACCAGTACCATCTGCTCCAACACTATCTGCACCATATGCACTAGCATCAGCACTAGCACCAGCACTAGCACCATCACCATCAACATTCTCTGCAATTGCAATATTGAAAAATTAGAACACAAAGCCGATTATCATCAAGACAAAACAGAGTGCTAATGTTTCTTTTCCTTTGTAACATGCTACCTGTGTGCAATCTTCAAGTTTTTGGTCCATTTTCCTTGTTTTAGTTTTAGATCCTAACATGCAAGCTATCTGATACTTTTATTTCTTAATTATCAACAACCACAACAACCATTTCAACATGTTTATCACTTGAAAACAGAGCATGTTACACGATCAATCAAAACACAGCTAAAAAAACGCTAGTGAAAACTTAGTAGCCTTTTTTTAGCCTTTAACAGCGTTTTCCGATCGCTGATGTGCCAGCATTTTTAAAACGTCACTATATCAATTTTAAAAATGCTGCAATAGATACATGTATAAAAACTTGCACTTTTTCCTATATTTTCCTATAATACAAATTTTAATTGATTGTTGCAAATAAATAAAATGTAATAAAATAAAATATATGTCATTATTGACTAAATAACCACGTCTTACAAGTTTTGCAACTAACATAAAGAAGTTCTAAAAGTTTCTCAGTAGTCTAAAAACTAACATGTAATGACATTTAACAATAAATAACTATAACTTTATTCCTTAGCAGCTTCAACACTTGCACCAGTACCATCTGCTCCAACACTATCTGCACCATATGCACTAGCATCAGCACTAGCACCATCACCATTAACATTCTCTGCAATTGTAATATTGGAAAATTAACACACAAAGCCGATCATCATCAAGACAAAACAGAGTGCTAATGTTTCTTTTCCTTTGCAACATGCTACCTGTGTGCAATCTTTAAGTGTTTGGTCCATTTTCCTTATTTTAGTTTTAGATCCTAACAAGCAAGCTATCTGATACTTTTATTTCTTAATTATCAACAACCATTTCAACATGTTTATCACTTGAAAACAGAGCATGTTACACGGTCAATCAAAAAAATAATGTCAAGTACATCAACTTAACAATTTAATGCAACCCGTGTACTGATTGGCTTTAAAATGTAACTATTTTCACATGTATTTCCAGATCTCTACAAGCACCAATGGTTAAACTTTCAAAGCAACATGCATTGACATCTAAATAATATTCTGCAACAATCGGCAAAACCAGAAAATAAGATAATTAAAAGGAAATAGTAATCACAAAACCTTGTTAGAAAGCAAATAATCAACTATCCGGACAAAAGAAAAATGGTTCACCATGGTCTAATGAGTAAAATGATGCTAGGCTGAAAATGAGATACATGGTCTATTGGGCTTAAAAGTAGAAATGCACAGATGTGACTACTTTGGCTAAAAGTTGAGCTTGCATGTCACACGGCTAAAAGGATCTACTACAACCAGTCCATTTAGATCAACACTCAAGAAGAGAAAATAAAGGAGAGAAGAAATAAGAACCAAGTGAATCCATTGAAATGCTTGGTAACATGTAATATTGTATCTAAGTTTTGAATACTACAATGTCCCAAGAGTTCATCAATTAAGGCAATCCAAAGAACAAGTTTGCACCTGTCCTAATGCTTGCAAAGTGCTCGAGAACTCCTTCTGCTAGGTCTACTGGAAGCTTTCTCCTATAAGCAAACAACAGAATAAAAAGTAGCAATAAGAAAAAAATGAAGCTTGATCCAATAAGGTAGTTGGTATTAGTGCATAAACTATAATCCTAAAAAGTGATAGTATAACCGCAATGAAATTGATGTCAAGGAAAAAAAAAGGTTTACGCTTACAGGGTAATATCTATACCTATTTGCTGAATGGTTAAAAATTATAAGCACTTTTTGTTGTAGTGTTTGTTGTGCATGCATTCAGGAAAATAGCTAGGCTCGATTTCTTTTATTCATAATTATATAATGAAAAGAACTGAATGCAATTGGCTCTCTTCTTTTTCCTGCAACCTTGTAATCGTAAAATACAACATCAAGAGCAAGGTCAATTGTGTCGAAGGCTCGAAGCTTTTCATATTTTCTCTCAAATCTGTGTGCAGTATGACATAACTTGCACATGCAGCCCACCTAGTTAGTTTCAAAGAGACAAGGCAGAAGTAATTAAGGTCGAACTAGTTTCTGCTCCAACTACATATATCACAGATGGGGTCGAAGTTCTCATAAAGCCCCAGTAGCAATTAGTATAAAACAAAGAACAAAATGACTTTGCTGGCGTACGTGTAATGTGTTTATGTTCAAAAAACATTAATATTTTATCATAACAAAAACTATTTGGGCAAAGTATAATTGTTGATGAAATCGGCTAAGAGGCTCGAGAATGATTTTTTTTTTTAAAAAAAAAGAAACCACGATACTTCTCACCTTTATTAATGAAAAAAATTTGTTTGTAACTGAAATTTTCGACTTGAAAAAAATTTCGGTTCCATTCTAATCTTTGGTATGTACCCGAACCGAATCTACATCCATTCTGGTACCTACCCTTACTCTTTATTAATGAAAAACTTGTATGTTAGTAGCCTGAGAATGGCATTGCATAGACGTGGGACATTCAACTTGTAGCCCGAGTTAATATTATACCCACAAAGACAGATTTTAGAAGCTATATGTTGGCTGTAGGCTCTAAAAATAATATATATATATATATATATATATATATTTTTTTTTTTTTAGTTGGTGGGAATCTGTCATTAAGGGAAATAGTACAAGACGGTAGGCGACAGCAGTGATTTTTTCCCAAGACGACTTGTCGCACTGACTTTGCTACTGTACCTGTTAAAAATAGCCCTATTTGTTTTGTTTTGCCTTGGGCGGCTTAAGCGACTGAGAGATAATGGACGCTCAGACAGTGTTCGGAGGAACTCCATCTCTGTCATCATCTTTTGCACGCTCATCAACTCGGAGAGCTTGTAGCTTATCCTACCCCCACACGCCTCTCCTGGGCACCACCCACCACCTCCACTTAGCTGCATTTCACCCAAAATCCCATCTTTTCTCAAATTTCCCATCTCGTCCCCATGCCAAAACCCTCTCCCATACCACTAAACCCCACATCTTCCTTCCCCACTTGGTTGCTTCCATGGTTTACTTCTCGCCCTTCTGTTTTTCCTACTTTTACCTCAAATTATTAAGACCGCGTTGACTTTCCTATCATTTTCTTCAGTATTTGCCAAGTTTATTAGAACCCCCATTGCATTTGACAATAGTAACTCTCTTTTCTTTGGCGTGCGTCATCATGTTATGCAGGAACAAGTTGAAGAGACTTACATAATGGTGAAACCAGACGGTGTTCAACGTGGACTCGTAAGCTTTACTCTGATTTGGTTACAATTCTTAAGAATCCTATCTGATGTTTGGTTGTTGAGGGAGCATAGGAAAATGTTTAGCATTTTACAATATCTGTGAGAGTGAGACCTTAGAAGACATAAACCTGTGGTATATTGAGGCCTTGAGCTAAATTGCTCGTCTTGGGAAACGAAAATTTATAATTTTTGGGGGAACCCTTTATCTTGGAATTCTTAGCTGTCAGGTGGGGCTTTTGTTTTATGGTGCATAAGCGAGCATTTTAATTTTTTTTCCTGGCTTGAATTTATCTAATTGGGTTGAATTGTTATAGGTTGGAGAGATTATTTCAACGTTTGAGAAGAAGGGATTTAAACTGACAGGCTTGAAGCTCTTTCAATGCCCAAAGGACTTGGCAGAGGTTTGTCAGAGCATTGAGATATGTATTTACTTGACAATTTGAAATGGAAAAGCCCAAGTCAGTATTTCTGTATCATTATCGAGAATCAGATTGGCTTGTTTTCATATCCTGTGAGTTCAAGTAAACCAAAAGTCTTTAATAGTTGTTATTTAAAGTAATTGGAGAGGGACCACATATGATGAAAACAGATCACGAGCTCCATTTAATTGCTCAGAAGGTCGTAGAGGATGTAATGAACTTGGAGCACTCCAAGGGGATGCTCAGTCCTGCCATGCTTCTGGACAATCAACAGCACAATAATTTTGCCAATTTCATATCTCTTATAGTTAGCATTACTTTGATGGTTACTTGAGCATTATTTTTTACATCCTCTTTGAGATGTTTAAGTTTTTATGATTTGACGCATATCGCTTATGGATACAGGAGCATTATAAGGATCTTAAGGCAAAGTCTTTCTTCCCTAAGCTGATCGAGTACATTACTTCAGGTCCTGTTGTTTGCATGGTATGGTTAACCTTTCTTTCCCTCAACCCTCACACATCTGCATAGTAAATAAGGAGTGTGAAATATTTGAGTGTTAAGCTGTTTCAACAAAAGTGATCATCATGTATTTTGCAAGGTTTGGGAGGGTGTTGGTGTAGTTGCGTCAGCACGTAAGCTTATAGGTTCTACAGATCCTCTACAAGCTGACCCTGGCACCATAAGAGGGGATTTTGCTGTTCAAACAGGAAGGTTAGTGCTTTTAGTCTTGGTGCTTGACTAATTTTTGTGCACTTCCATCGTAACGGATTGCAAAGAATGGTTTATTTGTTAGAAAATTATTTGCCTAGTGACAAGGACTTAAGATGAGAATATTTGGCAGGAATGTGATTCATGGGAGTGACAGCCCCGAGAATGGCAAGCGTGAAATAGGTAATATCACGTTAGGCTCGACAATGATCTTGCATTCAGGTCATAATTCGAGTTCAAATATCTCCAACTGTCATGCATCACAGTCGCGGGACTCCTCTTTTTTTTTTTCTTTTTTTTTGTGTTAGCAATATTTCATGTTTTCAGTTTGAACTGCTATCAATAATCCTTTAGCTTGATGGGGACTAAGAAATTCTTTTCTTCTCTCCCATAATTTGCTTCTTTGCAGCTCTCTGGTTCAAGGAAGGTGAACTATGTCAGTGGACACCAGCCCAGGCGCCATGGCTAAGGGAGTGATCTTTCACTCGACGCTCAATTCTCTGACTAATGCACTTTTGAAAAAACTTTGAGCACTTGTATGTTTAATGTCAAGTAATTTGTTTCTGTGATTTTAAGCAGTCCATGGAATTTTTATTGTTAAACCGACTTCACAGAAGATTTTCGGGAAATTTCAGGTCTTGATTTTTGTCGGTTATATGGATGTTCTCAATAATGGGATATTGCACACACCAGCAGAGAGTTTGATGCTTAGGGCTGAACCAAATGTAGACAACAATGGCACAATGCTAAAACTTGGATGCTTGATTCTCTATTCCTCAATTAAATATTTCCCATACGTGGGCTGATAAAGAGTACAACAGGAAAATAGGTTTCGAACTAGATGAGCTTATAGAAGAGCAAAGCAAGCTAACGTTAAGCATCCAACCAAATACAAGCTGAATGCTTAATCCAGATCACAAAATCTCCGCTCAATCTTTTACATAGGGGAAAACGGCAAAGAGCTGGTACATTCCTGATCCATCTGCAGTACCACGCTACCAATAGATTGACAGTCAGTTGAACTTGTAGAAACACTGGCAGAGCAACTATCCTCTGTTGGCGTCACATCCTCACATGATAAGTCTACAACCTCTCGAGATTTGTTGTATTTAGAGAAGAGGTAAAGAACAGAAACATTCTTGTTCCGTTGGTGTCTCGTGCTTGCCATACAATGAGAATCAGCCGTGCCTGGTGAACTTCTTTCTGCAGAACAGTCTGCATCAATCGCCATTTCCTCATGGGGGGAGAATACAGTGTCTTGAGAACTCTTCGAAGCACTTGGGATAGTCCCAGCACAGGATGAGCTTACACAACAGTTGATTCCTATCTGCACCGTCTGCTCGGGGGGTAAACTTAGCTGACGTTGAGAACCTAATTTGAGCTTCATCAGTGTTTCCTCTGCAGCAAAAACAATTGAGCTTAGTACGATGCCCATGATTGCAGCATACCATAAATGATTAAATGGCAGGAGTTCTATAGTGTGACAAATTCCGAAGGAAACTGCTTTCCTCCTTTGCGTTTCTCCTAGCCAACCAAAATTCTACGGAGTAATGGAGAAGCCCATTACCATTCATTGTTTAGAACACTTTTACTTTTTGTACCTGAAGCAGCTTCAGGTTTGAAATTAAATGTCGCAAAGAAAGCAACTTAGGAAAGCAAGATGAGAAAGCCAGCATCCTTCCTTTGCTGGGCAAAATCCTGCTGAGGTTGTTTCGAGAATAAACCCTCCAAATGAAACACAATTACCAAAACTAGTCATAAAATTCGTGAATTCTTCCGAGTATTTCTCGAGCAACTCTACGATGTACCCTTTTTCAGACTTCCCTATCCCCAATCATTACCCACCGAAATTTTTTCACTTATGAACTTCCCGTTTAACATCCCGATTTCACGACGAGCGCATTCCCATTTAAACTTACCTTCCTCATCTTTTACTTCATTTTCTCTCAGCACCCAGTCATGAAAAGCATAAATTCAGCATCATAAATGACAAAAAAGGAAAATGGGAGAACAATCCCTGAAAAAAGCAAGCTGAGAGGGATAGAGAGGTTACCATAGATGGAGAGAGGATTGTCTTTTAATAGCTTAGAAGTCGGTCGCTGCAAGCTCTCCGGCGACGAAGACGACGCTCTGGTCCTCCCAAACATTCTCTCTCTCTCTGGATGTCTGGCTGAAAGTGCCAGATAGGAAAGATAGACAAGCCACTCGGATCTAGTTTAAAAGGACTACCTGTGACGCGGGAGGGATCAAAGGAGCGGGAATCGTACTCTACACGATTCAGCTTTTCGCTGTTGGGCCATAACTTTAGGTTTTGGGCCCAATTAGGCCCATTAGATGATCGTTGGGCTTGTGCCTGTTCAAAGACTGGCCTAAGGGAGGTCTAGTGAGTTCATGGGCTTGATACTACTAATTCATTCTGTTCGAAGCTACCGGACACCAGCCCACCCTTCACGCTTTTGTGCTAAAGACCAAGGGGGTATGTTCGTTTTCACCATTTTTTCAGGATTCTAAGTATATTCACAATTCTACCACCGAACATATTCAGAATTCAAACACAAAAACCAATACATTTTACACAATCTCCAACAACTTTTTAATTTTTTATTCAACATAAATTTTCTCTCTATACTTTTTCACATAACTCCAATACTTTTTTATTAAACAATTACATCAAATCATTTCTCTCTCCACTTTACACAAACACCAATAAAACATTATTCAACATAAAAATTCACAACTTCTCTAAAATCCTACATTTTTTTTCAAAACGAACATCACCCAAGTGATTGCATATTGTGCCAATATGCCCACGACCCAAGTGTCTTCTTTTTTTCGGTGTTTGTGAGAATGCCGGGGCTCAATTACTGGGCCTAAAGGAGGTCTAATGAGTTCATGGGCTTGATACTAATTCATTCCGTTCGAGCCAACACCATCTCACCCTTTACACTTTGCATATTGTGCCAATATGGTATATGTTTTTTTTTTGAGAATGACGGGCCTACAAAAGAGTCCCAATTACTGGGCACTTGAGCTGATAGTCGAGAACATACTTACAAGGCAAGATAAAAACATATTAAGCAAAGTGCTGCTGCAGTGGGGGCAGTAGGTGATATATAGATTTTAATGGAACTACTTAGGGGTGAAACTTGGAGAAGCGAACCCGTTTGAGACAAATATTCTCTTGGAAAATTTTGCAAAAAGCACTGGGGAACTTCCAGAACTTAAAATTCCATCAGCAAGAAGCTTAGAGTGATAATAAATGAGATCAAATGACAGATGATTAATTTGCAACAAATGGATTTTCTCTTTCTTTCCTTTCTGTTCCTTCTATAATTAAACAAATAGGAAATGTTTGATTAGTATATTAGCAAACAATAACAAACATGAACATCTCCAAATCCCGGCATGTCAACAAGCCCTACTACTGTCTTCGAATTAATCTTCTTAATAAACCGCGTCTTCGAGTCCTAGGCTTCATATCCTTACCTGAAAGTGGACCAGTTAAGGATTTTAAGCATGAATATACAAATGGAAGACGATCTTTTTCCCATGCAGACACAGTGATTCCAGTTTCAGGCATAGGATACACTCAAAACATGAAGTTGCAGCAAAATATTGACATATCGAAAAGGAAAAAAAGACTGACAAAACGCAAAAGACAACATCCAGCATGAAAAAATGAACGCAGGAAAAAAGCAGCCTCAAGCAAATGAATGTGTCTGTGGATTAAACTTATAAAATCAGAAGGCGCACCTTTTAACCTGCCAGCACGATACAAAGCTTCTTCGGCAATGGGTCTCCACTGTTCCGCACAAGAGTAGTTGATTCCAAGACCAACACTAAGTCCTCTCAAGAGATGCACCGTCCGAAGTACAGAAAACAGCTCCTCTGGGAAAGCCTGCCATAGTCAGGACCGAACAAGGGAACAAATATGTAGTTGAGAAGAAATGTAGCAGCATAACATGTCCGACAACAAACTGCTTACTTAATCCCCCTAGCATCCCAATTCCAAGCTCACTCTTTCATGTTCGTTATGGTGACAGCATTTCTGCATTGTATTTTACTTTTGTCTGGCATCTTATGCATCCATACATTTGAGTTAATATGGGGAAAAGAAGATTAAAAGACAACAAATAGACAAAAGTAGTGTCTGTACTAGACTTGGTAGCACATGAACATGTAAGGGAATAGAATATGTGCATTTGTGTTCTTCTAGCAGAATTGTCCCCAAAGTAAAGCCCACTGGACACAGGATGATAGGTCAGAATCAAAAGCTTACCTGAACAGCAATTTTTTTAATCGAAGATTCTTCCGAGAAAGGTTGTAGCATCACTACTCCAGGGGGTAGTTTTGTATCAAACATGGTCTGTGCCAACTTCAGCATTTCGTGTTCTTCATTTTCACATTTGCTTAAGGTATCAATGCCAAGCTCCCTATGGAATAGGAGAAATTAATTAGATAAAACATTCTCAAAAAGCTATGGCACATCACCTCAAACCTATCCCTGTGCCCCACAAGCTGAATTATTATTAGCATACAACTGACATTCATTTAACAAAATCTAGGTGTCAGTTAATTAGGATCTCAACCTCTCATTTCTCTTGTTTGTTTTACCAAATGCACAAATGTGTAGTCTGCAGCACAATTTTTGTAGGGTATAGTTCTTGGCAAACCAACTGCCAATTTTACAAGCAAATGAAATAAACTACCTTGCGGGGCAATGTTTGGTACCTGTAGCTCTCGGACGCTCTTTTGGGGTCACTATCAGCAATGGCAAGAACAAGATTAGCATAACCAAGCCTCAAATTTTCTGGCAGATCCTTCACTTGTCCATAGTCTAACAAGCCAACCTGACTTGGGGGTAAAAGATTTGTCATGCAAAAATAACATCAAGTAATTTACAATTCTAAGCTATTAAGGTGATGTTTGGCAAGCTAAAAGTTTTCATATTTCAAGTTTCTACGAAATTTTTTGAGAGATTAACTTTTATGGGGGTTTGTGAAAGTTGGTGAATTTTTTTAAGAACGTTTGATTGTAGATTGATTTTTATGAGAGTTTGTGAAAACGTGTAGAGATAGATGATTTGATGAAATTTTTTTATGAAAAAATATTTGAGTGTGAAAAAATGTGGAGAGATAATTTGATAAAGAGTTTTTTTAATGAAATGGTGGTGGAGACTTTGTGTGAAAATTTTGAGATTTTGTTTTTTTGGCCGTAAAAAATTTTTCTGTTTAAAAAATTTCCTAAAAAAGTGAAAAGAGGAATGAAAGTAGCATTCCAGGAATTATGAGCACGAATAAAACACGAAAAACCATAGCAGTATTGAAGAACCAAAAAAGCCCGCTATGGATCTTTAACTGAAACTGGGACAAGAGGTAAATGGATATTGGTTGCCCACTTGCCTCTGAACCTTTACAAATCAGTATATTTCCTGGATGTGGATCAGCATGGAAGAAACCACTCGTCAGAATCATTTGACCATATGCCAGGGTCAAACTTTGAAGAATTTTCCTGCAGTTACGAAACATTGAATTACTCTGCTCCATTAATTAGAGGAAGATGATATCTACTGCATTATTAGCAAGGTGATCCACAGAAAGTGGATCATTAGTGAATGGTTGAAAAGGATTAACTTTACTAAAAATGTCATAGAAATCTACAACAAGAAACTTGACCCCAGAAAATCATATGTTTCAAATTAAGGACAGGCGCCCTTTTCAGAGGAATAAATATAGGAAGGCAAAAAGAATATGCTATCCAGTTGTAAATGAACCAAGAAGTCACCTACGAGCAAAATAAGGAACTCAAAGAGAGTGACACTTTCTTATAAAAGTTGGAATTATTTAATGGCTCAAAGTTTATATGAAAGAACTGAGAGTCAACTCAACATTAAGAAAAAAAATAGTGTGGCCAAAGGACCTCATACTCTCAGCGATAGTCTAGACGCTTACTTCTTTGCCGCTTCTGCAATCTTCCCATGTGGATCTACTCCCCTCTTTGCTATTTCATCACCAAGGTTCAGGATTGGAATTCCATTGATAAATTCCATCACTAAGACCCTCCTAACCAAACAGAGAACAAATGATCAGCAAAAGGTTTCATCAAGTGACATTATTGTATCAGTAATTCAGTAGTGCAACAACTTGTTAGAGGGAGATTGGGAAAATACGTAGAAACAAAGTTACCATAGTCTTTAGTAAAAAAAGTCTACATATCTTGATCTATAGCTAAATGAGTTCTATTTTTGTATCTGATGTATACAAATGAAGACAGCAATACATGCATCCCAAAATGACATAACTATGATCCTAGTTCATGAATGCAAGTCCTGACCACATGAAAAGCATACCTGCTGACCAAGTTCCTTATCGGTCGTGGAACCAAAACAGGAGGCTTTTTGTTGTTCTCGTACAGAAAATGTCGAATTTTATCCATAGCATTAGCCTCCCTAACGAAGTCGAATTCATATCCAATCTTCAATGGTACAAATGGAAAAGAATTAGCATCCAGATATTGATGGTCAAACTCATGCAAGAAGAACAACTACATCTGTAGAACCTGGAAAGCCTTGAAGTAAATAGTATACATTCAACAAATAAGGACCTAAGACCTCCACGATGAAGAACCCAAAGCAACAACTGAACCATCCTTTCATTGTCCCCTGGCGTCAGTGTTGGAAGACGCTGGCTCCCTCTAGAGTTTATTTTTTGGTTTGGGAGATTGCTCATGAGAGAGTATTGACTATTGACAACTTAAGGAGGAGGGGCCTTTTGTTGATTGATTGGTGCTTTTTGTGCAAATGCGAGGGGGGTTTGTGGATCATATTTTTCTGCATTGCCAAGTGGCTCAAGGTTTGTGGGCGTATTTGTTTTGCATTATGAACCTTTCTTGGGTTATGCCTCGGAGGGCGATCGAGGTACTGGAAAAAGAAGTTCTATAATCCCATTGCTTTGGCAGTGTGGCGAATGATTCCTCTTGCAGTTTGGTGGATCTTGTGGAGGGAGAGGAACAACCGATGCTTTGAAGATTCTGAGCAGTCTTTGGATAGTTTAAGGGGTCTTGTTTTGCAATCGCTTTTTCTTTGGGCCAATGTGATGTTGGGTTATCCTTTTTCTGGTTTTTCGAATTTTCTTTGTTTTCTTGTTTGTATGTGTTAGGGGTTCTCAGAATAGTCTCTTGCACTGCCGTCTCCTTCTTCTTTTGTTTCTTTGTTTTTCTTCTCTTTAATAAGATTGGCTTACTTATCAAAAAAAATATTGCCGCTTGGCGTTGGGTGAACACCAGACCAAGAAAAAAAGTATCATAAGAAGAACGAGAAGGGAACAGACTACAACAAAAAATCTAACGTGCACCTGTTTCTCCATTTCCTTGGTTATCGAGAACAGATCAAATTTGATATCTGTTTTTTGCATGTACAAAGCAAAAGCTTGCAGATTATGGATATCTGTCATCATCAAATCCTGAATTCCAGGATGTTGCACCTATCATATGCCATGAGAAGTCAAATCACTGCAGACAATATGGAACCGCACAGAAGGCCACCTTCCCTCACCTTGACAACAACATCACTCTTATCGCCTCTCAATCTTGCTCGATGCACCTAATTTCAGCAAAAAGCACATGTCAGGTGCAAAATCTTGATAAGCACGTAACTCTAGTTGTATGATTCAGGAAAACTGTGAAATTTTGATGAGCCACAACTTGAAAAGGTTCTAAAATTTTGGCTTTAAATTTAATTCACTCCCTAATAATTTAAACAAGAAAGGAAAATTACTTTATCAAAGCATATAAGTTATGAAGAAAACTAGAAGGCATAATCCGTGACTGGTCAATGGGCCCAATGTTGCACAGATATATTAAAAAGTTCAAAATCTGATTGCATATGTACTAAAAAAGTTGGTTCAGGCCATGGGTGGACAATATCACTTTATTCTTTACCCAAGTCATCTTTGTTTTCACTTTGTTTCAGTCACCCGTTATGAATTCTCAAATCATGGATCAAAAGCAGTCCAAGGATATGATCAAATCGGTATGCTTCTCCCTAAACAGAAGCTAGTTAGTGGAACTTGAATGATTTCCTTTGACAAAAAATGGGGTGCATAACCCAGAAAATTTACTCCGTTAAGGTGACAGTTTTTGTTTGTTGGTGTGTGCGTGTTGTCTGTGAAGTGGTTATTGTCTGAATTCATATCATGACCGTGCTTTGTACTTCATGCCACTTTTCTGGACTGCTAGCTGAAAGTTCACATGGAAAGAGGTACCTGGGCAATTGAAGCAGAACCAATAGGTTCAACATCAAATCTTTCAAATATTTCGCCTACACTTCGACTCAACTCCTTCTCCAGAACAAGTTGAATGTCATCAAACGGGGTCACAGGAGCTCGATCGCATAGGGTCACAAGCCTTCTCACCCATGCTGCTGGAGCCAAGTCAGGCTTCCCCACAATTTGAGCAACCTGATTTGAACCCATCCCATAATGCACAAGTAAAATGGAACAGATGTATTAAAAAACCTCAACCACCAAACCTTAAATCATAATAGCTACCAGAAACAAGAAACCCAATTGGATAGTAAGGAGCTGGAGCTAAAGGCCAATAGTCCAGCGTAATCGCAAGAAAAATCGTACCATTACCCATACAAAATCTTGGCTCTCCAACTTCCACTCCATGATTTAAGTCATAAAGCTAATAATAAAGATCCATTTGAGAGTTCAAGAATTTACCCAGATAATAACATAACCTAACCAACAAATATCCAGAAACTCAATTTGAGAACAAACAAATAGAATGAATGAAAAAAGAAAAAATAATAATGAATGAAACAGGACTATATCAAGCGAGAAAAGCAAATTGATCAACCAAATTTAATTAGACCACCCTCGCTATAGTTCAAATGCAGGAACACGAGAAAATTCCCAATTGGAACTAAAAAAGGGAAATTCCAAGTACCTTGAGGAAAAATCCACCGAGGTCGGAGCACATAGCATATATCTTCTCAGCAGCAAATTCATGTTGTCTTTCCCACATTGCCTCTTGCTTTTGCGCATCCTTCTCGAAACTCACTCGAAGTTGAAACACCTAAGAAACCCGAAGCAAAAAAGAAAAGAAAAATCCCACCGAAATTCTTAAAGAGACAAAAACACAACCACATACCCACACATATAGTGCGTATAGAGGGGGAGAGAGAGAGAGAGATGAAAACCTTGTATCCAGTGTAGATATCAACCGTTCGCACCCAGAACTGAAAGGAGCGCTGCCAAGGTCTGAAATGGGTGGAGACCTTCTCTTGAATATCCTTGAAATCGAGAGGAGTCACCATAGTGGTCTGTTGTCGTTCACACGTGCACGTATGCACTAAATTAGTGAGTGCATGATCTTGGTTTGGACGGCAGTCATTTCTGCCATATCTAGGAATCGTGGCTGAGAAACCGAAGCACTGTATGTCTAAAGAATCCCAGTGAGAGCTCGCTGTAAAACGTCGGAGGTTATATTGCTTGCCGTCTAAGGTTTTGGGAACATGCGATTCAAGTCCCTTGTCTAAGAAGTTGGACACATTATTCTTTGGCCTCTCTATCCCCTTCACTTTTTTTCTCCTTTATCTTTTTGTTCCTTTTGTTTTACGTTTTTCTACGCCCAAGCAATTGTTTTTGGATTGAAAGGGATAATTTTATGCCTTATATCTATAGCATCGATAATTACGAATCATAATTTGTTTCCATTTTTTTTCCTATTGCTCGCCAAGTTGGTGATGATATGCCCAAACACATAAAAGGACAGATGTTGGTTAATGCTCTTCGGAGTTTTGTTAATTAATGGCGGTGAGATAACTTTGATAGTTTGGAGGCTACTCCCTTTTTTTTCTGTATTCATTAGGGAGGATAATTAGGTAAGCTAGGGGCAAAACAATAGAAAAGTGTGACGATATTTTGCTAACTTTGTAGGTTCGAAGTTACGGATTATAATCTGCAATTTTATATCTGAATTGCACGATACAATTTTAATTGTTTGTTTGTGGTTTTGGGAATCTTTACTTTATTGAGATTTATTGGGGTTTGTGAAAAGTAGAGTGTGTGTGTGTAAAAGTTAAAAATTTTGGAGTGTGTTTGTTTTGTTGGAAATTTCGAACCCCAAAATTTTGGGGAAACAAACACCCCATAAAACTTCACATATACAACATTAAGGGTATGTTTGTTTGCCAAAATTTTGGGTAATATTTCAGAAATTTTGAGAATCTTTACTTTATTGAGATTTATTGAGATTTGTGAAAAATAAAATGTGTATAGGTAAAAGTTAAAAATATTGGAGTGTGTTTGTTTTGGTAGAAATTTCCATGCCCCAAATTAAATTGTTGGAAAAACAAACATCACCTAAATATCATGAACTCCTCTTATGTATCTATTTTTCGCTAAATTGCATCATACAATAAATTATAGAGGATTTCTAATCCCAAAATTAGTGACTGATATTTTTGCCTAATTTCCTTCGAATAAAATCCAGGCATTTAACTCTTTATGTGCTACTTTGTGTCATTGGTTAGCCCAGTTGAATGAATTTGGAGAAAGTTCTCGCGTGCTCGCCCATGCTTCAGATCAATCACAAAGCTACGAATCCGACCAAAAGCTTTGAAGGACAAGTTATTTGGGAAGTTGCAGCTCCCCACACAACTGTTGGCGGAACGTGCACGTTTTGGCTTCGGGACAAGAGACTGAATGCAGCTCCATGAAAAAACATGAATCTACACTTGCTGATGTGAAGATTCATCACGAAGCTTCAAAAGAACTAATCGTATCCAATCTGTTAGCCTCTAGACAAAATACAGTCTACACTTTGCAAATCATTCACCATAAGACCTTCTCGGTAGACAATTTTAATTTGTCCTGCGGGCCACATAGACAACATGTTTGTGGCATATACCTAAGCAGTCATACACCTTAAAAAAAACCAACAAAGAATAAGGAAACAGAAACTGAACTGACATCTGAAACCAGTACGTTCAATGCATAGATAGATTGGAAAAGTGATAGACTACATGGCCAATCAGACTTGGGGAATCAAAGGCATCCAACAAGAATGACCGACTTGTGCTCTGTATTGAATTATGCAAAGTCTGGTGCCCTTTCCAAATTGCAAGGAAATCCAATATACTTCACAGATCAATCACACGGGACAGCTTCTGGATCCGGTTTAGCAGGAAGTCCCCTTGCTTGATAGTTGCTTGGTATAGAGCATTCTTTGCATCTGGACGATTGGTCTCAAGAACACCTGCAACTTTATCGATCTTACAGTGAAGCTTCCCTGCTGCAATAAAACGCGAGAGCTCCCTATAATAAAAAGGTCTGATTAGAAACTCAATCAAAAACAGCTGCATATGCCTCAAAAGAAAATAAAGAATACAACAGTCTCAAAAGAGAAGCTGAAAATATTTTACAATTAGAATATAGAATGATGCATAAATGACTTTAAACACTTACAGATCAATAAACTCCACTGTAACTCCAAATGCTTTAGCCATGGCTTCAATTGTAACACTCTTATAGGATTCCAAGAATTGGGAATAAACCACAGTTCTGATCTCCCTCATATAATACCGGAAGTGTGGATGCAAATAGCGGTCCAATTTTATTTGCTCCGTCAGGCCAGCTTAATATAAAGACCGAAAACACAAACTGTGAGATAGTGGAAAAAAAAACAGCCAATTACCCAAAAAAAAAACCAGCAAGTAATTAATGAACAAACCGATACACATAGGGACGGCTCTATCTCATATCACATAACTTTAACAAAGCCCAGAATGATAGAAATAGGGAACATGCGCAGGAGCTCATAATGTTGGAAGAAATAAAACCACAAAGGGACACCCGAAGAACTTTTATATCGTAACAAGCAATTACTGTATAAGAAAAGAGATGACATACTACATCTCTACTTACCAAATGCCAAGAAAAATGATTTATATTGACATTCGTATAGAGAGTTCAAAAAATCGGTAAGATGAGGGATTTTTCCAATCACAGTCAAGATCTCTGGAGCATCCACTACCTAAGAAAGATAGATCAGAATTAGTAAAAAAATTTGCAAACAAGAATAACAAAATAATATTACTTAGACTGGGATGATGCAGTGGGAAAGCCAAATACCTTCTGCTTCAAGGAAACTCTATCCAAGGAGATAATACTGGTAAGAACAGTGTAGAATATGAAGGTGTCATAAGGAAAAAGTTCATAAGTTGTGAAGGTTGAAATAGAATCCAAAAACAGATCCGCTGCCTTCTTGAAGTTTCGAGTGGACAAGCAGTACAAGCCTTCATACACCTTTAGGCGGTTCTTCCTTTCCCAATCCCCTCCCTCTTCAAACAAGCTGACACCAATGCACAAAGAGTTACAAAACAATGACTCGAGCCCCAACTTGTAAAATCAGAGAACCACAGAATTGTGTTGACAATTCTTCGATATTACTTACTTCTTTGCCTTGTCAATGCTTTTGGAAATTAGATCGAAATCCATGTAGAAAAATCCAAGTTGCAGCGTATAGAACACCAAGTCCATCTTTTGCCCAACTGCAACTGTTTTGCTTTCTGTCACCTTGAGTTGTTCTAAGGCTTTCTCCTGGGTACACAAATTTTGTTTTTGGGGGGGCGGGAGGCAAATGTAAGAATTACACAAACAGAGAAAACATACAAATGTTTAAAGAGCATTAAGCAATAAAATTTATGTACCTTGTCACCAATTTGAATAAAAAACAAGGATTTTGCCAGATGAGCTTCACGGACTTCACTCTCACCCAAGTTTTCCTCAGCATCAGCTATTCTGAACAAAATCCAACCAGATAGAATCCCACAAGTCAATACAGAAAACTATGAACAGATTAACTAGTGCTCCACAAACCCTTCGGATTCCAACACGTACCCATGGTTTCACCAAACCAATAGACAACCTGATTGTAATCTAAGCGGGTTACTATTTGGCAAAATTCCAGACAAGACAAGACAAGATTGTCACTCAGAGCAATCGGGGCATTTAGATGAGTAGGGATAAGAACACCTAACATAATTATTAACGTTAGGATTTCAAACCTTATCAACTCAACTTAATTGAAACACAAACTGACCCCATTCTATTCTTCTTCATTAAAAAGAATGGCATGCACAGACCCTTTCACAAAATTCCACAGTGGCTGTATCCCCTGAGACCTTTGCACATACACAAACCTAAATGAAAACTCATTCAACAATAAGGTCATCAAGTACCTATCGCAAGTCTGACCACCCATTCTCATTTTGGGATGAACATTCCACTACTATTTTGACTTTTCCCTCACACGCATTATACCCAGAAGGCTATAACCTGATCCCAACTAATTGGGCTTGAAAACACAGCTAACAATTCAACTTTCAATTATGGATTTCCCATAGGCAAAATCCAGTGATTGCCCTAAGGATTGGCTTTCCCTGGGAGGTTGAATTCAAGTACTCTAAAGCTCATTTCATAAATTAACAACTCTCACATCCCTACATACTAAGTCTACTCGTTCGAGTTTACCTACATACTTTCTTTCTTTGTTCCCTATTCCAGTGGGGGTGGTGAATAGGATGGAGAAAATTCAGCGGGATTTCCTTTGGGGAAGTGATGGTTGTGTTCACAAGTTTCATCTTGTGAAGTGGAATAAGGTGTGTTCTCCGTTGCATGATGGAGGGTTGGGCCTTCGTAGTATTAGAGTGTTTAATATGGCGTTATTAAGTAAATGGTTATGGAGGTTTGCTATGGAAAGGGATAGGTTGTGGAGGAGGGTCATTGCTGAAAAATATGGTTGTATGGTGGGAGGTTGGTGTACCACTTCTGTCCATGGCTCTTATGGGGTTCACCTGTGGAGGTACATTAGCAAAGGTTGGGGTGCTTTTAGCAAGCATATTCGGTTTAAGGTGGGGAATGGTGTCAGAGTTAGCTTCTGGCATGATATTTGGTGTGGTGATAAGCCTTTGAGTCTCGCTTTCCCTTTGGTTTTCTCTTTATCTCGTTGTAAGGAGGCTATTGTGGCGGATTGTTTGGTGGATGATGGTGTAAATGTGGTGCGGAGTGTTCCTTTCTCTAGAGCTGCAAATGATTGGGAGATGGAGGATTTTGCTTCTTTCTTCGTTTTGTTGTATAGGGTTGTTCTCAGAAGAGGGGACGATGATGTGATGGACTGGATGGGTACTAAGGACGGGGTGTTTTTTGTTAAGTCGATGTATGGTTTGCTTAGAAGTGGGGCTGGTCCATCTTTCCCTTAGAGGGGTGTTTGGAGGTCTTTGTGCCCTATGAGAGTTTCTTTCTTTGTGTGGGAGGCTTCTCATGGTAGGAGCTTAACTATCAACAATCTTCGTAGAAGGGGTATGATCATTGCCGATTGGTGTTTCTTATGCCGCTGTGGTGGGGAATTAGTTAATCATGTCTTGTTGCATTGTCCTTATGCGAGTGGGTTGTGGTCTCATATGCTCAACATTCTGAATCTTCAATGGGTCATGCCAGAAAAAGTGGAAGATGTGATGTGGTGTTGGAAGAGGAGGTTTAAAAACCGTTTCGCTAAGGCTATTTGGAGAATGATACCCCATTGTATCTAATGGTGTCTTTGGCGAGAGCGTAACAGTATATGTTTTGAGGATAGTTCTTTGTCTTTGGATAGGTTGCAGGGGGTTCTCGTCTTTACTTTTCTCTTGGGCGAACTCGGTGCTTAGTTGCCCTTTTCTAGATTTTGTTGATTTGATTGTTTGGATTCGTGATTTCGGTATATTCCTTTGTACTGACTTCACTTTTTCTAATGAGATTGGCTTATTCATAAAAAAAAAACAACTCTCCCATCCCACAATCTTCGTACCACCAAGATTATACACTTAGTCAAGTTAAAACCCTAGCATAAGTTAATCAAGGAATTGAAATTGCTAGATAAGGTACTCTAAAAAGCAACCATTTCGATATGTAAGTGAACCAAACAAATGCATTTAGCTGCATATGCGAGTAACATCTACTAGAAACTTAAATCTCGAAGTCTTTCTTAGACTGGGGATCCAAAAGCACCAAAACCATCACGGTTCCTACCCTTATATGATACCCTGGCTACCCTAGTAAAGTTGTTAATATCGAGACACCGAAATTCATTGCTTTTTCTTTTTTTCCCTCTTTATCATCTGAGCAACCAAAAAGACATTTCGTCCAAAGTCAGATATATGAAACTTGAACTAGATTAAATTAAACACAAGCTCACTTTTCGTCAAGCTTCTTAATCTCCTCGTCTATCTTCGCGCGCATCGAATCCAGAATGCCCTGATCTTTCTCCAACACGCCATCGGCCACTAGGGTTTCATATAATGGAGCCATATCTACACAGCACAAACAAGAAGAAAGGCTAAACCATTTTGCGGGAAGGAATGTGAGGAACGAGTCGGGGAAACTCAATAAGGATCGTTGAGAGCGAATACTCACCGTCGGATTTAACGACAGCGAAGACCTCATCCTTTAGTTGGACCTTCTCGATGTCCTGAACGTCCGGGTGCCTCAGAAGAAAGAGCTTGTGAGCAAGAATGAGGTGCAGTTCCTGAGTTCCTTCCTGGCCTTCCATGACGACTCGGTGCGGACTCACTGAGTTAGGCGGCTGTCCGAGCTTCGATCCCGTGATTTGCTTGAGCGAGGAGGCACCGTGAGACAAGTGTTACAGCAGGCTCAGAGAGACGGGGGAAAAGAATCGGGGGCACTGGGAATTTTTTATTTTTTTGGGTTGGGGGGGGGGGGGGGGTTGTCGATCTAAACGAAAACGGCGCAGTTTCTCTTTAAAGAGAAACTGCGTCGTTTACCCTCTAAAAAAAACCAGAAAATCCCGGTTGTTCTGAATCGCTTTTACTGGGACCTGGGTCTCGGAATTCGGCCACCACCAATGGCGAAGGGAAAGAGAAAGCTCGTTCCAGAAACCATCTCAATCGACAGCGACACTCCGACTTCCGGTAAATCATTCTCCGCCGTTTGAAGACATTCCTTGCTCGGTTGCTGAGAAAAGAGTGAAAAGTTCAAAACTTAGTCAGTGTTCTATGAAAAGCAAACTTGATTGTAAATGTTGAATAATGAGACCAGTCTTAAATGGTTAAGATTTGAAACGAAGGCTTCAGACAGTTCTGACTCTATTTGGTTTTTCGTTATTAACTGACAAAGTACTCAGGCCCAAAGAGAATCGGTGCGTTCCTAGACTTATTCTGTTCTTCATTTATGTGTTTTATTCTTTTTTTATTCTTTTTTTGTTCTCTTTTATATTTTGTCATTTTTCTTGTGCTTCTAAAGTAGGGAAGAATACTTATAAACATGCCAAGTTAACAATGGCCTACTGCCATGTTTGCATTTTATTAAACCACGGGTTTCACACAGAACCAGGGTTTTCACTCACAGAAGTTTTTGGACAAAATCAAGCACATTTAGGGCACGTTGGTTTGCAAAAAGTATTCTAGAATACAAATGTATTCAACAAAATTTGCAAAACGAACCTCGAAAGTCTCAAAAATTCATACACAAACACCAATGCATTTTACACAATCTCCAACTTTTCACACAAACTCCAATACATTTTCAAAAAAAAATTATAACAAATCTTCTATCTATACTTTTTCACCTAATTTCAATATTTTTTTATTAAACAATTGCATCAAATCATCTCTCTCTACACATTTTTTACAAACTCCAACAAAAATTAAATATCTTTAAAACTTTTAAATAACTTTTACACAAAACCTTTTAAAACTCCAATCTACATAAATATTCACAATTATATCAAAATCCTAAAAATCTTACAATTGTTTAGAAAACGAACATTCCCTTAAGAGAGAATGTGGAGGTCAGTGTGCCTCGTTGTTGACAGGAATCTAACAGCCAAGTTCTGTTCTGTACAACCCATACAGATGTATGACTCCGGCGTATGAATCAATATATGATTATAACTTGCCGAAGGGATAATTGCATTTGTAACATCTTATGGAGTCAAAAAACTATCTGATACCATCATTTGCTACGATGGCTTGATTTGTTATATAGGCTGTGGATATTGTCTTTAGATGTTAGGCAGAGTTAATAGAGTCCTGTGTCTTATGGTCTTGTCACCGGTGAATTCTTTGATTAGTTTGGTCGTTTTTCTTATTAATAGAACCTTCCAAATGTAATATAAGGTGTGTATCTAGTCTTCAGGTGAATGGAACGCTCAACTTAACCATGTCAAGTCTTTACAGTTCTCATGGGATGTAAATTTTTATTTTACTCAATATTCTTCGCAACCAAGTTGATCAAAGAAACTTAGCTGGTGCTTTGTTTTTTGGTCATATTTTTTGAAGAATTAGGTTGTTTGATAAATAATGAAGTTCTGATTTAAAGATGCTGTTTTGTTGCCACAGAGTTTTCAGGTAATCAAACATCAGAGCATGTTGGAGCGTCCTTGTCTGGTCGCAGAAAGATGAGTAAAGAACCTGGAGATGTAAGGAGGTGCTTTGCATTAACTTCACCCTGGGATTATCCTCCATTTCCTCGCCGTAAGCGATCAAAGAGGAGAATTAACCCTAAGAATGATATCTCAAACCAAAACAAGCTAGATAGTGGAGTTTTTCAATGTCACTTCGAGTGAGTCATGATCTAAATTAATCTGCTGTGAGAACAATAGTTCATATTTTTCACCTGTGTTCTGAATAAAATCGTCTTGACTTGTACAGGAATTTATGGAGGAGCTTTTCAGAAGATAGGAAGACCTTGTTTACTTACCTTGACAGTTTATGGTTTTTCTTTTATAGGAAACCCCTATATAAAGCAAAGGTGCTTACATGGATTAGGAAGAAGCACATTTTTTCAAAGAACTATGTTTTTGTTCCAATTATCTGTTGGTAGGTTTTTCCACAAACTTGACCGCTGAGCCTTTTGCTTCTTGCCAATGCATGGGGTTTTATTTTAGAGTCTTGCTTCTTTGCCCCATAAAAGACTATTTTATTGTTTGAAGTACAAATTCTTTAGGAGTCACTGGAGCCTCTTGATCTTCTGCCACTTCGGTTTGAATTTGCATTCAGAAACCAGAACACGATGCATGTTATTGCTGGATTCGGTTGAAATGGGAAGTCCAATGCAGCTGGAACCAGATATAAGAAAGTATGTCTGTATGAACCTTGCCTTCTTGTCCGGTGTAGTTTTTTATTGCACTTTTTGATTCCTTTGGTTTCTTTCAGATTTGTGTGGGACATTTATAAAGCTGAGGGCAGGCCTGAGACTAAAAACTCTGTGTACCGAATTCCTCTTTTGGTGCCAAAGGTGATCACAAAGGACTCCCTCGATTAATATCCATGTCAACAATCCTAGTGTGTTTTTGCTTGTGCATCTGGAAAATATGAAAAGGGAAGAAATATATTTTTTCAGGTTCCTCAACAGAAAAATGGTGAGGAATGCGGCAGATTTGTTCTCTACTTCATTAACTTGTTCATGGAGGGTGCTCCAGAGAATTTTAGCATCAAGGATTATCCTTACTTCGTAAGCTTTTCACTCGGAGCGATGTTTATTGGATGAATAATTGAACATATTATTAGTTATGCATATTACATTTCTGTACCATGCTGCAGATGAAACAAAATTGGTTTACTGCTGAAGGCTTGGCGAGCTTTTGCCAGAAACTTGACTCTTGAAAAAGAAAAGTGATCTTTATGAGCTTCGGTTGAAGAAGTTACATACTTTGTCTGCAAGCTCCTCTTGTTCTACCCCGCCCCAGAGAATAGAGGAGCAGCAATGAAACTCATAGTAAATACAGAAGTTCTTCCAATTGCTTATGGCTTGATACCTTTTAGGTTCTGCTACCAGATTACAGATAGATTTTGAGGAGGATGAGGTGGCGCGGGTGGTTCATTCTCTTAATGGGGAGGATGAGGTGGCGCGGGTGGTTCATTCTCTTAATGGGGAAAAAGCTCCAGGTCCGGATGGATTCACTGTAGCTTTCTATCAGTCTTGTTGGGATGTCATTAAGGGGGATGTGCTTTTGATGTTTAATGAATTTGCTCTTTCTGGTAGATTCGTTCGAAGCTTAAATGCTTCCTTTATTGTCCTCATCCCAAAGAAAGACGGTGCTGCTGAGTTGAAAGATTTTAGGCCTATCAGCCTTGTCGGGGGTATTTATAAGATCCTTGCCAAGGTCTTGGCTAACAGATTGAAGTTTGTGCTGCACAAGCTTATTTCCCCTTCTCAGAATGCTTTTGTTCATGGTAGGCAAATCCTAGATTCGGTGTTGATTGCGAATGAGTGTATCGACTCTCAATTGCGATTAGGTGAGTCGGGCATGTTGTGTAAACTGGACATCCACAAAGCTTACGACCATGTGAATTGGGATTTTCTGATGTATCTTCTCAGGAGGTGTGGGTTTCGAGAGCAGTGGTGTCGGTGGATCTATTTCTGCATCTCCTCGGTTAAGTTCTCTGTTCTTGTGAATGGTTCACCTGAAGGTTTTTTTGGTAGCTCTCGTGGTTTGAGGCAGGGCGACCCCTTATCTCCGTTGTTGTTTGCCATTGTTATGGAGGCTCTATCTCGTATGATGTCTAGATTGGATTCACTTGGTGTTCTCACGGGCTTCCGAGCCTCTGGGGTGAATCGGGAAGGAGTTTGTGTTTCCCATCTTCTGTTTGCTGATGATACGTTGATTTTCTGTGGGGCCGAGGAATCTCAGTTTCGTAGCCTTCGGTGCATGCTTCTTTGTTTTGAGGCAGTTTCTGGTTTGCAAGTTAATTTGTCTAAATCAAAGGTGTTTCCTGTTGGTGATGTCAGTAATGGGGCGGAGTTGGCTTCCATTTTGGGTTGTACGGTGTCTGTTTTACCTACGACGTATTTGGGTCTTCCGTTGGGTGCCCGTTTTAAGAGTGTTCAGATTTGGGATGCGATTTTGGAAAGGATGGAAAGACGGTTGGCTGGGTGGAAGCGTATGTACTTGTCAAAGGGAGGTCATGTTACTTTGATTAAGTCTACGCTTTCGTGTCTTCCTATGTACTTTCTCTCTCTCTTCCCTCTTCCACATAAGGTTGCTTCTAGAATGGAGAAGTTACAAAGAGATTTCTTGTGGGGAAGTGGTGGTGAGGGTAAAAAATTCCATCTTCTTAATTGGAAGACTGTCTGCTCTCCTATTGATTGTGGTGGTTTGGGTATCAGGGATCTCTCTGTGTTTAATAAAGCTTTGTTGGGTAAATGGTTATGGAGGTTTGCTAATGAGAGAGATTGTATGTGGCGGCGTATCATTAAGGATAAATATGGCGCTATTGAGGGGGAGTGGAGTACTTTAACTCCGAACGGATCTCATGAGGTTAGTCTCTGGAAGCATATTTGCAAGGGTTCGGAGTCTTTCAGGGCTCATACTCGGGTGGTGGTGGGGAATGGGCTTAGGATGAGATTTTGGCATGACGTGTGGTGTGGGGATCGTCCGTTGAGGATCTCTTTTCCTACCGTGTTTTCCCTTTCCATGTCTCCGGATGGTTTGGTGGTGGATTGTGTGGATCATGCTGTTAGCCCTATTGTTTGGAATGTTCAGTTCGTAAGACGTGCGAATGATTGGGAGTTGGAAGAGTTTTCGTCTTTTTTTTCCACCATTTATGCGACGGTGTTACATCGTGGTGTGGAAGATAAGTTGTGTTGGGTGGCTAGCAAGGATGGCAGGTTTTCTGTTAAGTCGTTATATGTTTTGCTTGCTGGTGGCAGAGCTGTGTCCTTCCCTTGGCGTCGGATTTGGACTTCTAAAGTTCCTACAAGAGTTTCCTTCTTTGTCTGGGAGGCTACTCATGGTAGGACCTTGACTACTGATAACTTGAGGCGTAGAGGTCTTTATGTGCTTGATTGGTGCTATTTATGTAAAGGGGATGGTGAGTCGATTAACCATGTGCTACTACATTGTCCGGTGGCGAGGGGTCTGTGGCAGCATGTTTTCTCTATGCTTAATCTTCATTGGATTATGCCGAAGCGGGTGGGTGATGTTTTGCTCTGTTGGGGAAGACAGTTTAAGGATCCTCTAGCTAAGGCTATTTGGTTGATGATTCCTCCTTGTATTTGGTGGAGCCTTTGGCGGGAGAGGAATAGGCGTTGCTTTGAAGATTCTGCTTTGTCTATAGCGCGTTTGCAGGGTGGTTTGATGCTTAATCTGTTTTTTTGGGCTAATGCATGTTTAGGGGGCCCTTTTCTTGATTTCCAGGATTTCTTAAGTTTCTTTGTCTGTATGATGTAATTTCGGTCAGTACAATCTTTGTACTGCTCTTTCTCTATAATAAAATTTCTTACTTATAAAAAAAAAAACCAGATTACAGATAGATTCATAGGTTTAGGTTTACCGTTGTATTGGAGGGAATTGGCTTTCGTGCCCATAGATTCTCTGATAGGGATGTGTTTTGTCAATTAGCTATGTGTAGAATTAGTTGCTAATAAAAAGCCCTGGTAGATATGGTTTAATTCGAACATTTTGCAGTGAATGGAGGTTCATATAGTCATGCTTAAGGGGAGTAGGTTATGTGAGTCGCGCCTCTGTTTCACTTTTTGCTTTAAAACAAATTAAGTAAAAAACTCCAATACAAAAAACGATCAAATGACTGTCAGCACATGTGAGTAATCCACATCTCAACCATTATTCTTTCAAATTTACATGATCACTGAATCAAATATTCTAACATTAGTAGCTTGAAGAATTACGAAATGAGCTTAAAACCAACTCTTATATTCAATCTCTCAAAGGCCAACCTTGAGCAGTTTTGTTATGCTTGCTAATTGCTTTAAGCACTGAAATACACAACTACTGCGAGAAGCACTGAACAGGTAAATATTAACATGTTGGACAGTGGTAAGCAGCACAAGAGAAGCACTTTCCTGTACACGTATGGAGTCAAAAACCGAATTGCTAGCCTTTATAATCTACCGAATTCCTAGGAAGACGGAGACTTGAGGGCGGGAGTGGTGATGGTGTCGGAGGTTTGGCAGGGAGGAGGGTGGAGAATAAGCTTCTGAGAGACGAGGCAGCCATGGCTATGGAGTATGGTTTGGTGACCTTGAGTTGCAGAATCAGACTCTTGTTCTAGAGAAATCGAAAAATAGCAGGAAAAAGGGTAGAACAGAAACTTGTTAAAAGATCCCAATTCAGAAAAATAGGGAGTTTGCAGGTTCAATAACTGATTCAGATTTCCTCGAAGCCTATTGAGTTAGGGGGGCTTTGGAGTCTGCATTTCTGTTCCATATTTGAATCTGAACACAGAAAGCACCAGTGAACTGAGTCCATGTTGAAAAATTTAGGTCCATGTTTACTATAAACGCTCTGGGAAGGAAGATGAATATTTAGCCGCTTCAAAGCTGGAACTACATAGCATCGATAGCTGCACGAGACGTGCATTGAAGCCCATGCGTTAAGAATCATGGTAGTTGCGTGGAAGAGGAGGATGAGCAATCTCTTTCATGAGAGAAGCATATGGTTCTTGGTTGTCGCAAGGATGAAGCTATGACACCAGCTCTTGCTCACGTATGAAAAGCACTCTTAACAATTACTCGAGATAAAAGCATGTATATGCTCTAATAAGCATCATACCATGAGCAACATAAAATGAGAAAATAGCATTTTATCGACCTAAAGTAATCCGATTCAAATGCTACCAATTAATTATCGAGATAATGATAAAAAAAAATCAAAGATGTACATACACAGTTTAATAAACATATACTTTTTTTTTAATAAGTGGTTTGATAAACATATGCTTATAGCGCAAAAAGATGGAAGTAATAAACATCTGCAATATACACTTTGCAGTTTGGACCTATTCTGAAAGACAAAAGTTCAGAGCCTAGAATTAATACCTTGAGACTATACAATACAGCTTCCAATGTCTTAAGCAAAAAATTAGTATTCCACTGAGTGGGGCATTTTAATTTTCCCCTTGGACAGATTCGAAGGGAGACCAACACTCTTTGCCTTAAACGCAGTTTCTGCTGATTCTAGCGCTCTGAGAAGCTAGGAGGGCCATCTCAGAGTGGAGTTGAAGACATTTCATAGCCATCTAAGACAAAAAGTACACAAATGGTCAAATGGACATGGATAAAATTTTAAACTAGTTCACAGTACACGAAATTGCTAAAATAAGGGAGGGGAAGGGGAGTGGTTGATATAATGATATCAGTAGGACCTGAAGAACTTCCTACAAGAAAACACTTGCATTTCTTGCTTACCGTATAGCACTCTCTATCTGTGTCTGACTCAGCTACATGGAGGGCCCATGTGCGAACCCATTCAAGCCCTTCAGAAACCTCAAGATTTCCTTCAGCCAAGGAAGATGCTACATAAGAAGGATGAAGTGCCACCAATATGCACGAGGCAGCAAAGAGAACAGCTCTTCTGACATATGCTTCCTTGTGATGGCATACCTCCCTGCACAAAGTCAACACAATGGTTTCACAACAGAGAAACAAATGCTTCCCAAAAATGGATAAACAAGAAATTTGATGCAACAAAAAAAGGTTGACAGCCATCAAATAATTACGATAAGTCCCAGTCAATCACCTAATTGTACACTCTGTCACTTCTATAAACAAACACGCACTTGTAGGTATCCTTGGATTCCAGGTCAAACAGATATTTCTACCCAGCCATTAGATTCATACCATCTCCTATGACTCAACCACAAGTGTAGCATCATACCAAAAGTTAACAAAACGATTTTTTAGTTCAGTACCTGGATCTTAAAAAATCTAGAAGAGGGGTTGCCAATGCCGATGCTTCTGGGTTCATGGCTGCACATTTTATACAAACACCAAGCATATAGATGAGTTTCCCAAGGACAATAAAATCCCTACCAAGCAAGTCGATGCCATGCCTTTTCTTATCAAACCCTGCATGGCAGGCAGCATAAAGGCTGCTGCATACAGTGGAAACTTATTATGGGACCATTCCATCTGGTTTTCTTGTATATTTGATGATCTTAGGCTCCATCGGCGTGTCTTCCCTCTCTTGATCTGACTGGGTTTTGGCGGAACTTCCCTTTCATAACGACTAGACCAGTTCAGTAAAGTTCCTGTTTCTGAGATTTCTTTCCAAGAACCAGCTCCAGGAGGCCCTGTGCCACTAGGCAAAAACCACGGTTGATTCTCTGAAATGCATGATATGAGGGGTCCTGTCTGATGTTTGGGTCTCATAGTTTTAGCATTAGCAAGCTCCTGAGCTGCTTCTGTCATGACATCGAGTATCATAATGCGTTGACTGATATCTACATTTGGTGAATATAGAAGTTTGTTTAGAGTGTCCAGAGATTCAAATGGACATGTCACAAGCAAGGCTACCAATGCTCTCTGCCTCTTGTCTTCAGCTAATTCTTCCTCACCGTCAACAGCTAAATCAGAGCAACGAACCTGTACGAGAGTTCTTACAAGATCATTAGCTATGTGCTTAAGTTCATCAGGTGATGTCCGCATGAGCTTTTCAGCAACATCAAGAGCCCTCTCCACCTGAAAAATAAGATTGGAGGAACTAAATCTCTAGAAAACATCCTTCACCAATTTTTAAGTAATAAGTTGAACCTCCAAGGAGATTGCACCAAAACCTACTACACTTGGTAATTGCAACCACTTGTTAAATTGACTCTATTGACAAAAGAGCTTTCACAGATTGCAGAAAAATGTAGATTATTGGATATCAAAACTGTAAGCTGAATTGTTACTCTCAGAAGAATCTATGGAGAAAAAAATGACTAATGAACAACTTACCCCGTCGACATCGTCAGATTTCCGTAGTGGCCCAACTACATCAACCAAATGTGAAAATTTTCTTTTCAGAACGTGTCATCATCAGCTAAGTCATATGGCTGTAAAGATGAGTAACTCGAGGAATCAGAGTTCTCACTCGCAATATCATCATCGTCTCTATCAGAGACCAGTTCATTATTCAGAGTCACTGGATCAACAAACTTAAAATCCAGTAACTTCTTTGTTTTACTCTTCACATTGTTGCTTATCCCATCATTGGCTTTAGAGTTGAGGTCTCTTTCTGGCGCGAAGCTAGATGTTTTACCTTTCTGGATATCTTTATCTGTGCAATCTAAAATATCCAGATTCCCTTTTCCAGGGTTAGCCAACCCAAACTCCCAACCAATAATGTCACCACTGCAGCTATCATCAGGGTATAGTGGATTTTTTGGGTCAATTACTTTAGAGAACACTAGAGCAACACTGCTAGCCATTCTCCGAACCAAATGATTAGGGCTTTCCAGCCTACCTGCCAGCAACAAAGACAAGATGTAAGTGGAGAAATGCCAGCCAGTTGCATTGCAGGCACACATACAAAAGAATGAGAAACAAGCACCTACAGCTAACTCCTTGAAGAATCAAATGCATCACATCTTTAGTCTCATCTAGTTCCTCTTTAGAGATCTTCTCCAGGCAAAGGCCTATAGCTGCAGACACATCTAAAATTAATTAAGGGGTACAGAATTTGAAAAAACATTCCTCCAATGCAACAGGGCTTTTTCCGGAAGAAAAATTGACATAGGATTTTCCTGTCCTTTAGATTAATATAGATGTCCACAACTTGTCCTGTTCCTGAAATTTAATGAAATAATTGTTGGAAGTTTCAAGTGGGAAGGGTAAAAGGAATGGAAAAGGATTCAAATTTGCTGCTCCATTGAGGCTGACTGCACAAACTTCCCTTTTAGACCAGACTGCTAGCAGATGCTGCAAAGTGTCTAAGAGACCATGGATATTATGACCTTTTGTGAGTGAAGTAGCATCTGGTGGGCATTCAAGAACAGCAAATTGAAGGATCCATTGCAGGCAACAGATAGGAATGTTTTCCAGAGTAAAAATTTGTCAACAAACATGGACCTGATGGCAAAAGAAATATGAAAATCTTTATCTGGAATCAAACGAACAAGAAAGTTCTGTCCTCAGAAAATGAATTGAAACAAAGAAAAAAATTGCACTCGTTCCCTGTAAAAAGCTAAAACAAAAAATTTCCCACCAAAAGAAATAGTTAAACAAAAACTTACTATCTCATTTAACTTCATTCTCCGACGAAGACAACCTTAATGTCCTGTTTTGTATGAAGGGCTAATCCAGGAAACAAAATGGCTGCAAGAACTCTTAAAAACTTAAAACATTAATCTATGAAGTCCATTGAGATTTTAGCACACGTCTCAATTGACTGGTGTGACAGGCATGCGTCAGGTTCAAAAGCATCCACCTATGTGTGACACTATTCGAACACCTAGAGGTATCCAACTTTATCGACTTCAACAAACAGCTCAATTTTTTCACTGTTGAGGAACATGAATATACAAGTTACAAAGGTATTAACTCAACTTAATGTTTCTTAACAAACAAACTAAGCAAATCTTGGTGCAATTGCTAAAATAAAGAACCCTGAATCCTTAACATTTGGCACTACCATGCTGATGTCTATGAATAATAAAATGAAACCAAGCCTTGTAGTCAAAGGTACAAAATCCAGAAAAACAAAAGGAGATTCTGCCTACTCTATTAGGATCGATACTTGAGAAATTTCAGGCAGCATTGTTAAGTTGCAACATGTTCTCTCATACCAAAAGCAAAACAAGGAGGAAACCATCTAGAAGGACGCATCTAACTATCACCGGCCTGAATTACAACCAATTGATAAAACAAAAGTTCTATATGGTGGATTGCAGTTTCTATTTCATATTCTACATATACACACCTACAAACAGAAAATGAGAGGGAGAGAGAGCGAGATAGGGAGAGGCTCAGAGGTACCAGCTCCGCTTGACCGAGGAAATTAACTATGAAACATGCTTACTGACCTTACTGATGTCTGATGGCTAGAAGTCTGATGAAACAATAACCACAGTATCCAGTGAGCTTCAACATCACTTGCATGTTCAGTTGCTAAATGATGCAGAAGCTGCTCAAACATTCTTTCCACAGCATAGGGATCTTTGATTGCTTCAATCATCTTAAACCAAAACTGGGAACCAGGGTCTGACTTGAATTTATGGGCAACATCTGAATCAATGTTTGTCGATAAAAGGCTCCGAACATGCCTGAGAACTCGCGGGGATATTTCACTCAAAAGAACATCTGCAATAAGAAGAAACTTGAACTCTTTGGCTGCAAATTTAATACTTCTGGCTGGGGAGGATGGAAGAGAAAATCAACGACGACTATTACACCCAAAAGCAAAATCAACCAAAAAGCTTTTAATTTAGGACAGCCCTCAGAATAGGTAGTAAGACCAGCCAGTGTGATTCAGAGACAATTACCACCTAAGAACATTGATGCCAGTATAAGTGAAGAGTAAGAATCTGTAGTCAACAGCCAATAGATTTCACAGAGTCCTAGCCTCGTCAGCAGCATTTTATCACATACACCGGTCAGCGAAGTTTCTTCTATTCAAATATGCAAAGTGCATACAGGCAGCCCTAAGCATTTCTACAGATTTTCCGTACATAACTCCAACAACCAAAATTTCTTCCCGTAACCGCTTGTCCATGTGTTTCAATCAGCTAGACTTATTCAAATTAAGATATAAGGATCGGGATTTCAACTCATCACAATAAAAAGGGATACTCTACCATCATTTATTATCCTTAATAACCAATTTCCAATCAAATGAAATACAATATACTGGAAAACAGAAAAGCAACCTATCACTTGTATGAAAAAATTTCTGAATTGTCTCACCTAAAGCACAATTGCAACCCCATACCACACAATTTGTAAGTTTCACTACCTTTAGCTGTATGCCATTTTTAAATAAAAGCTCCTAGCGAATATCTTCAGCTCCTAAAGAAGGTTCTTTCTCGTAAGTGGTATACCACACAATTCGTAAGTTTCAGTACCTTTAGCTGTATGCCATTTTTAAATAAAAGCTCCTAGCGAATATCTTCAGCAGAATTTAACCATACCTATTATAGTCCTTTGTACGGTTCCTTCTATTTATTTTTCTTTCAATAAAATTGCCTTCTCAAAAAAAAAAGAATTTAACCATACCTACCCCCCCCCCCTCTTTTAAGACACCGTCGCATATAACTACAGGAGGTGCACTGGAACCTCTAAGAAGTAAAAAGGTATACATCAACCAGAATCATGAAGAAGTAACAAGGTACATATTGAATTAACAACTGAAAAAAAGACCTAACAGTTTTAGCACCACCCATCTCAGCTATTCTATTGTTTGAGAAACAGATACTTCATCAGGTGATTACTTCTTGAGAAACCAATGCATACATACAAACGAACACACATAAACATATCGGGATTTTAGCGCTTCACAATGTTTAAGCTACCTGCAGATCCACGTCGACAAATGTGAGAAAATGTTTTGCCAACAAATAGCAAGGCACCACCCATGTCACTTTTATTGAATATAGTTTTTTTATCTGATGGATTCTCCTCCCTTTCTTCTGCTAGGGAAAGAAGTTGAATGGTAATCTGCTTGAAGAACGAGCTATAGGATTCTTGTGAAGAATCAACAAAAAACTAAGGGCAGTCAGACAAAGTTTGATATGGTTTATGTGTGCATATTAAATAGCTAATTTTTTCGAAGATCAAACAAGTACAAACTACAAAAGGAACAATAAAACACTAAATATGTAGATAACTTCTAAATTAAATTGCGAAAGCAGAAATTCATCCATGCACCTATATTAATACTAAATGAACCCAAGCAAAATCCGACAGAAGAGAAATAAGGATACTGTGATGAAAGTGAAATAGGGGCTCTCAACCGAGCTTTGTCAGGAACAGATGCAACTATCTGTGCCAGCCTAGCTACAGTTGGCTTTGACCATTCACCAATACAATCTTCAGACTTGCAAAATTCTCTAGCCATCTGGAACACCCCATCATTTTCCAGCAAGCAGAGTACAAGCAATCTGTGATAATCATAAAGGAAGTATAACAGAGCGATTATTAGTAAAAAACTTCAGCTTATGGAACAATCCTTGGACACAAATGCAATTCGCACACACAATTCGGTTTGAGATATATGTGAATGACAAAGAAGGGTGAGCATGATATACAATGTCTAATCAGGTATATGCAACCTTAGCTACACAAAGGTGTCTGTAAAAACAATAAAACTATAAAGAAGGAAAATAACTGCAGCCTGAATATAAGCAGGTGTCCACCCCCTACCTTTCAGTGTTCGTGTGGACAGAGTTGAGATTATGGTCATGGTCATCACTTGCATTCTGCTGTAGACAAGGAACCAAGGTCCGAACCACCTCAGTGACAAGCCCTTTGACAAAGAAAACATCATAGACATGTACACGTGCCGAAAGAAGGAAACAAGTTAGCCAATTGGAAGCAAGATCTGCATGAAACAGCAATTGTATAAGAAACGATAGACTTGCATCACAAGCCTGCCAGAAGACAAGGAAAATAACTTTATAAAAGAAGGCTAAATCCTCATCAAGCATGAGTGGGAGAGTAAGATACAATATAACTTTAGAAAAACAATTCTCGTATTATGTTCTGAAGACCCTCAAGCTCAGGATGTCACCTAAGGGCTTGAGAGCATACACTTTTTGCAACTTTGTAAATCTGCAAGATATTTCTCTGCCCAACGAGGAACTTCTCTAAGTTCTAAAATCTATGGCTACAATGGCAAGCCTGAAGATCAAAGTATCAGATAGATATAGCCTGATTCTCTAAAAAATAGCAGATATTTTTGTCCTCTCTTTGTTGGCATATTAAAAAAAAAAGCTAAATATTGCACTTTCCCAAATGTATCCCTTCTGCAGAACATTTCTTTCAGCCAGTATGAAATTGATTACCTCCACTTATAATTTCATGCGCTTTGATCTTTACAAACCAGTAGCCAATAGATAGAAAGAAACCAACCTAATTACTTCCTAATTGTGACATAAGCACAAGATGATACGCGTAAGAGGCAATCAATAAAATTACCAAGTAACAGAACCCGAGACAATGTCAGATATGCAGCACCCCGGTAGAACACTTGCCATGACTCTTGCCTCTCTTCTTCAGGAGGGACCTTGGCCTAACGACCTGCACACACCACGAGAACAAAAAAGCAACGAAAGAAAATGAAAATATCAAACTTTCAAGAAAATTATCACAGCCCACATTTTCTTGAAAGCCCCATGTAAAAACTACGCAAACCTGGTCTCTATAACGCTGATCAATACTACCTGCAATTCCAGAAATGCATAAAAGTGAGCCAATTTTGCATATATCAAACAAAGAATAAAAAACAAAACAAAATTCAAGAAGAAAAACCATAAAATATCAAAACCTCGAACCTTTACCAGGTTGGTCATACGATTCTCAATAATATAGCTTACACGGCTACTAACATTAATATATACGAGTTATTGATTCCTTTTTCTACTTGGACAAATAAAGTTCGATTCTGTTCACACAAATATTTAAAACACAATCCTAGGAATCCAAAATAGTAAACTGGGAGTCGATTAAAGCGACAAGAATTGAAAAGTTCAGGAACTTCGGCTTCTTTGCATGCAGAAGTCCTACGGAAAAATAAGAGGAAAGAGAAAATGAAGATGTGAGAGCTCGGGACTGACCTGAGAGAAGAGAGGGATAATCGAGAGGGAAGAGAAGCACACCGAGGGAGTGAAGCGCGCAAATGACTTGGTCGAAGCGCTTGGCGTTCTTTATGGCCGAGATTACTTCCCCAACCTTGTCAAGCACTGCAGCCTCGAGTTCTCTCATTCTCTTTGAAGCGTCCTGCATGATTCATGAGTGATTCGGTTTCTCTTTCGCTGCCAGGCGACTGCTGAAGCAATGTTTCGGTGGTTAGCGCCGAGCTAGAGGATGAACGAGAGACGACATTGTCGTTTCCAAGAATCGAAATTGTTGAAAATGGGGCGGATTCCATCCCGATGGGACCCATCCGGATGGTCCTGATGGATGACTGGGATCAAACTTTAGTAAATCTAACGGTACAGAGGCATGTCAGGAAAGAATTCAATCCAGACTGACCCGAGACCCGGCTCCCCTCCCATTGATTGAGGTGGTATGCCCGGTACTGTTGGATTTAATCCCAAAATATTAACCCAATCGTTTGCTGATGTTCAAAATATGTGTTGTGTCGGAAATTTCAGACATTTAGCGACCTTTTTCGACGCAATACACTTGGGAGTTTTTTTCCTAAGCTAACTCGAGAATTTAACTCCAGAGCTGTATCTCTAAACTCTGGGACGGTGACGACAACTGTGTAGAATGCGGTGCGTTTCGTTCTCCCGGTTTCCATTCCTCTTTAAACGACACGCGGCAGGCTTAACTTCGCATTTTCTTGCTTCCCTTTCCCCTCTCTCTCTGAGCCTGCTGTAACACTTCAGAGTCCATGGCGACGGCCGTGGTAGCCGAGTCCAGAAAACTTCCCCGACCGGGTCGGGGCGGCTTCGAAGCACACGGACTAACGGAAGAGGAGGCGAGAGTCAGGGCCATCGCCGAGATCGTCAACTCCATGGTGGACCTCTCCCGCAAAGGCCAGAACGTCGACCTCAACGCACTTAAGTCCGCCGCGTGTCGTAAATATGGCCTCTCACGCGCCCCAAAGCTCGTGGAGATGATAGCGGCTCTGCCCGAGTCGGACCGCGAGTCCCTGCTCCCCAAGCTTCGGGCCAAGCCGGTCCGGACGGCCTCGGGGATCGCCGTCGTGGCCGTCATGTCAAAGCCCCACCGGTGTCCCCACATCGCCACAACGGGGAATATCTGCGTGTACTGCCCTGGTGGGCCGGACTCGGACTTCGAGTATAGTACTCAATCTTACACTGGATACGAGCCTACTAGCATGCGCGCAATTAGAGCAAGGTAGGGTTTCATTTGCTTTATTCTTTTTGGTGTCTTTGTTGACAGCTGCGTTTGTTGGGAAGTTTAGAACTTTCATGTGTTCTGATGAGAAATAGGAAAGTTAGGCACTTGAATTTTGGTGAATGGGTGGGTTTGTTTCTCTTTTTCTGATGAATAGCATCTGGTCAGTCAATGACATGTTAGATTGTGCATAGATATGATTGACGTCCTGTGCTTCTTGGTAAACAATGCTAGTGTTAGATTGTTCTGTAAGTAAGGTAGACACACGCCCGTTGGGTCTTGAACCCACGGTACTAATATACATTTCATGATTGTATGAAGTCGTGATCCTGCTGAACAAGTCATTCTACTCATGCATATGACTCAGTATTGCTAGTGACTTGTAGAAACATTATACTATGTGGAAAACATTAGATAGAAACCATTGCTAGATTCGTTTAATGGGAGCACTGGAATAGAGATATTCTTTCTTAAGTTATTTCGAAGTCTTTGTGGGTGTGAAAACCACAATTTCATTGTAGCAGCAGAAGCTGTAGAACTTGCTGGTAGCAAATTCGGCAATGGTTTACATGCATCTGCAGTTGGCATTGTTTATTATTTCGTTGCAATCTTGTCTTTGATGTCTAGAGGTTAATATATCTTGTAATTATTTTCAATTTGCAAATTTCCTGGCTTCAGATATAACCCATATGTCCAGGCTAGGGGCAGAATAGATCAGCTTAAGCGTTTGGGTCACAGTGCAGATAAGGTTTGGCCTGCACTAGTTTTTTATTCTAATTGTTCAGTTTAAAAGGGATGAAAAGTCATAGGCATACCTTTCACCTTCTTATTAGTGATGACTATATACTTTCAGGTGGAATTCATCTTGATGGGTGGCACTTTCATGTCATTGCCAGTAGATTACCGTGATTACTTTATACGGAATCTACACGATGCTTTGTCAGGACACACTTCTTCGAATGTTGAAGAGGCAGTTGCGTACTCTGAGCATAGTTCCACAAAGTGTATTGGCATGACCATTGAAACGTAAGTTACTCTATAGTGGCTTCTTCACTCCCATGCTGAACACGGTTTTGGATATGTTCACTTTTCATTGATTCTTAATAGATTTATCTGATCTATAATAATTGTCTGATAGAATTGTGCTAATAGTTTTCCCCAGGAACTGGGTAGAATATTATGGCATAAAAAGGGCAAAGAACTAGGTATGATGACTAGTCACCAATAAAGCTTCATATGAGTGTGGAGCCATGGAGTAACCTTTCTTTTCATTATTGTGCCGTGGGTGTGTCTATGGAGATATACGTCCTGCTAATTATGCTTGTTGGGTTCTTACCCGGTTGTTTTCTAAAACAGAATGGGGAAAGACAGTCATCAGACAAACTAAACATGTTTGAGAAATGATTCTTCTTCAGATATATTTATTTTTGCCTCGTTCATGATTGAGAAATGAAAACTTTGGTTTTGTTTCTAGAAGCTTGCAATTTCTAATGTAATTGATGAAAATGAATGACTGTCTTCCACCCTTGTTCAATCTGTCAGGAGGCCAGACTATTGCCTTGGGCCTCACTTGCGGCAAATGCTTTCCTATGGTTGTACAAGATTGGAGATTGGAGTCCAAAGCACATATGAGGATGTTGCTCGTGACACAAATAGAGGACATACAGTAGCTGCTGTGGCTGATTGTTTTTGCTTGGCGAAGGATGCAGGTTTCAAGGTATGAGTGATCTTCACTTCAGCAGCTGAAAAGTGTGTGGTGAGAGTTTACAAACTTTCATCTAGCCCCCGCTGGGGCTCATTTATCACTTTAGTTGCTCTGTAGAGCCAGTTGGATATCATCACTGTTCTAAGCTTCAATTGGAACCTTATAGAATAAGCACCAAGTAGTCAGCCATTTTGGGGGTTAATTCAGCACCTTTTTCATGTTTGTATTATTCTTGTAGGTTGTTGCACACATGATGCCTGATCTTCCAAATGTGGGGGTTGAGAGGGACATGGAAAGCTTTCGAGAGTTCTTTGAGAGCCCTTTATTTAGAGCAGATGGGCTTAAAATTTATCCTACACTTGTGATTCGTGGAACTGGACTTTATGAGCTTTGGAAAACCGGCAGGTATTATGGCATGACTCATATATGTTATATTTCTTCTCCCCAAGCCTCTTTTTGTGTGTGTTGTTTGGGGGTGGGGGGTTGGGGGGGTTCGGATCATTTGGGGATGGGGCCACTGCCATACCCTAATGGTAGGTCTAAAATCCATGTCTCAGAACTCCAATGGTTACTTGGAAAGAAAGATTTGTGTTGCATAAATGTGAAGTAGCGTCATGTTTGGTTTTTTGGGAAATTCGAATTATAGAAACTCCAATTGCAGGTATAGAAATTATCCTCCTGAGCAACTTGTGGACATTGTGGCAAGGATCCTATCCATGGTACCCCCATGGACACGTGTTTATAGAGTTCAACGGGATATTCCAATGCCCCTGGTTACCTCTGGGGTTGAGAAAGGAAATCTTAGGGAGCTAGCATTAGCTAGGATGGAAGACTTAGGTTTGAAATGCCGTGATGTTCGAACGCGAGAGGCTGGAATCCAGGTAAGTGGACAGGCTTATGCATCTACATAATGTGCTATGGACTGCTAAAACTTGCAATAACTGTACAATGTGTGATGATTTTAGGATATCCATCACAAGATTAAGCCAGACGAAGTTGAACTTGTTCGCCGTGACTATACAGCAAATGAAGGTTGGGAAACATTTCTCTCGTACGAAGATACACGCCAGGTACTTAGAATACATCTCTCTCTCTCTCTCTCTCCCTCTTGGATGTGAATGCATGCATATTTGTTTGTCACATGCCAATATGGGGTTGGTAGGATGTGGACTTAAACTGCTCAATGTTTGCTATCCTGTCCATAATGACTGACTCGGTGTTTGCATTATGAGGTATACATGAATTTCACAACTTAGCATTTCTGTCATTTACATTAGTCAGTTTTGACTTATAAAAAAAACATTAGTCAGTTTTGGACTAATTGAGTATCCTATGACGTCATTTTGGCTTGGTTGCTATATAGTATGATGTTGTTGAAGCAGCTTGTGATTGCTGAGAGATAATGTTCCCATGTTTTTCATTCACAGGATATTCTGGTTGGGTTGTTGCGGTTGCGGAAATGTGGTAGGAATGTTACTTGCCCAGAACTCATGGGGAAGTGTTCTATTGTTCGTGAACTCCATGTTTACGGTACAGCTGTTCCGGTTCATGGCCGGGATGTGGATAAGCTCCAACACCAGGTAATAAAGTAAATCTTGTTCATTTAACTATCAGTGAAATTAATAGAACACTTTAGTTGAATTTATTTGCTATGGGAATGACTTGTGTAAAATAACTTCTAAACTTCATGTCATTGTAGTTTGATGCTTCAAATCTCAAACCATGAACAAAATTTGTATGCGCTATGTGCCTGCCTTAGTGGTGTGGGGCGAATAGAATTTCTTTTAATTTTTTGTTTTGTTTTTTTTTTTTCGTATTTCTAGTCTCTGATTTATCATTCTCCTTGTGATCCCCCAGGGATACGGTACGCTTTTGATGGAGGAGGCAGAGCGGATTGCTAGCAGGGAGCATAGATCTACAAAAGTAGCTGTCATATCAGGTGTAGGAACCCGCCATTACTATCGGAAATTGGGCTATGAGCTTGAAGGCCCTTACATGGTGAAATACCTTGCCTGATATGATCTATCATGTGATGTAACAAAAATTTTGAACCCATGTTTAGAAGTTCTTGAGTAAAACTCCCTGTAAGTGATCCATTTGAGTAATTTGAGTGAGTATGCGTGGTCTCAATTTTTTCATTCATTCTCAGCTACCAGCAATAGAATTTAGCTTAAAGGTGGCAATTCGAAAGTTTTTTTTTTTTGGTTAATGACTTTTTTCGTCCTTAGGTTTTGACCCCTTTACCAATTTCGTCCTTGGGTTTTCTCATTTATCACACGTAGTCCTTGGGTTTCATGGTTTTGTCAAAATGATCCTTCCGTCCTCTTCCGTCAACGAATTACCCAGTCAACTAACGGCCTACAGTTCATCACCAATCACCAATCAGCCAGTGACACGTGTCCTTTATAAATTTCACGTCACTTTTTTTGCCACATCAGAAAAAACAAAAATTAAAAAAAAAATCGTCAAACTTTTTTTTTTTAAAAAAAACCCTCCCTGGAAGGGGTGACCGGAGCCACCAGCCTCCCTTTGCTGGGTGGCTCCCGGCCACCCCTTCTAGGGGGCATCGGTGGCTCGATTGCGCCCCCCCCTCGCGGGAAGGCCGGGGGGGAGCCCAGATCTGGGATCCCCCCCGCGATCGGGATCATCGCGGGGAGGCCGGATCAGGCTCCCCCCCCCCCCCGCGAGAGGGGTGGCTCGCTGAGCCACCGACCTCCCGCGATGGGGATCATCGCGGGGAGGCGCAAGCGGTGGCTCATCGAGAAGGGGTGGCCGGGAGCCACCCAGCAAAGGGAGGCTGGTGGCTCCGGTCACCCCTTCCGGGGAGGGTTTTTTTTAAGTTTGACTATTTTTTTTAATTTTTTTCTAATGTGGCAAAAAAAGTGACGTGGCATTTAAAAAGTACACGTGTCACTGGCTGATTGGTGATGACGTTTAGGCCGTTAGTTGACTAGGTAATTCGTTGACGGAAAGACCATTTTGACAAAACCATGAAACCCAAGAACTACGTGTGATAAATGAGAAAACTCAAGGACGAAATTGGTAAAGAGGTCAAAACCTAGGGACGAAAAAAGTCATTAACCTTTTTTTTAAAACAAAAAAAATGGTGTAAAGGAGAGAATGCCTATTTTTTGTTAACATTCCAAGATTGGGTAAAAACGACGACGTGCCAAGATTGGGCACACAAGTTTTGACTTTGGGTTTGTTATGAGACCTACAAACGCACTTGGGCCTGTTCGAACTTTCCTAGATCATTCTCGACTCAAAAGCCTTCTGGATTGTCATTTTGTCTAGGGAATAGAGGAGCACAAGACGTAAGCCCAATAAAGCCACCGATAGACCGGACGGATAAGAAGAGATGGATCAAGAAGACAAATAAGTACTTTGTTCCATCTTTCATGCTTTTGTTTACGAGCCATTATCGTCATCGCAATTATGCTTAAATCAGTGTTCGCTCCTGTTTTCTCAATCTTCCCCGCAAAACCCAGGACCCCAAAACCGGTGTGCCGTGCGATAATCAACACTTTCTCGCACAGCCAACTAACTGTTCGACAAAATGCCTCGCCCGACACCCTCACCGCTAACCGGCGGCCAGAGCTTCTCCCAACTTCAGCATACATCCACCTACCCTTTTGTCGAAAGCGCTGCCACTACTGCGACTTCCCAATTGTAGCTCTCGGCTCTGCTAAGCAGACATATGACGACCCGCGAGTGTTAGATTATGTTCAATTGCTTTGTAGAGAAATTAATGCGACAAGGATAGACTTTGAGGCCAACCATGCTCTCAAAACAGTCTTTTTCGGGGGTGGTACGCCTTCACTTGTGCCACCGAGGCTTGTGTCGTCGATTCTTGAAGTTTTGACGTTGAAATTTGGTTTGAGTTCAAATGCTGAAATATCAATGGAGATGGACCCTGGGACTTTTGATGCTAAGAAGATAGAGGAGTTGATTGGGTTGGGAATAAATAGAGTGTCTTTAGGAGTTCAGGCGTTTCAAGAAAACTTGTTGAGGACGTGTGGGAGAGCACATGGTTTGAAGGAGGTTTATGAGGCGATTGGACTTGTTGCGTCATGTGGGGTTGAGAATTGGAGTATAGATCTTATTTCGTCTCTTCCTCACCAGACACCGGAAATGTGGCAAGAGAGTTTGATGCTTACAGTTAAGGTGCAACCCACCCATGTGTCCGTATATGATTTGCAAGTCGAACAACACACAAAATTTGGAAACTTGTAAGTGAAAGTCAGTAGTTAACATATAAATTTGTAACCTTTTCGTGGATTTAGACTTGAAATTGGAGCTGCTTGCAGGTACACACCCGGGGAGTTCCCTTTGCCTTCTGAAACGCAGTCGGCTGATTTCTACAAAATGGCTTCAAGAACGCTTTCTAATGCTGGTTATAACCATTATGAAATTAGCAGTTACTGCAAGGAAGGTTTTTCGTGCAAGCACAACCTTGCGTATTGGAAGAACAAACCTTTCTATGGTTTTGGCCTCGGGTCTGCTAGTTATGTTGGAGGATTGAGGTTTTCAAGGCCAGCGAAGATGAGAGAATACTTGGGTTTTGTGCATAATTTAGAAAATGGGGTGGTGGACTGCCGTGGAAATGATTGTACCGAAGCCAAGGACACGGCCATGGATGTTGTGATGCTCTCTCTCAGAACTGCAAGAGGCCTAGATCTCAAGTCTTTTGGAGAAGCTTATGGTTACTCTCTTGTTTTGGCCCTTTTGAATGTCTATAAACCTTATGTAGAAAGCAGGCATGTTGTTTGCTTGGATGAGAACAGTATAGCTATTAGCGCGGATGAATTTGAGGCTGCATTGTTGGATGAGGACACGATCAAAAGGAGGCTGGCTTATATTCGGCTAAGTGATCCAGATGGTTTCCTTCTATCAAATGAGTTGATATCCCTTGCGTTTGGGGTAATAGCTCCATAGCACGACTATCCTTCATTGGAACCAAGGGGTTGGGGAAGTGACCAGCAGCTTAAAACCATATATGTGGAAACATTTCATCAGCATCATCCTGGGCTGACCGTTTGAGAAGAGCCAGCAGTATAGCCCCACTAATGAGAGTCTAAACGGTGGAGATTGTTTGGTGACGGGCAAAGTACAACTTGCAAAGAATCCCAGTTGCGATGTGGCGTTGTGAAGGGGAGTTGCAAAAAAATAAGTAGTCGAATCTGAGGAAAAACCAGCTTTACTTGAAAAACATTTGCTTTGTGCTCTGATGAAACAAGAAATTCAAAGCAGCGCATGACCGTTATTGTCGTTTATCTTCAGCAGCGCATATCAAAGTTGAATAGAAACAACCGGATTGCTTTAAGAGCATATATTTTGGGATTATGTGAAGCTAAGTACAGTCTGCTTTGTAATGAAGTTGATAAGTAAAAATGATCCAGTTACAATCAATTGTTGGATTTGATAATGTTCAAGAATTTTCTAACTTTGTGCATGACAGTAAGACGTTCGTTTCGTGATTTGTAAACAGCCAAACAGGTGACGCCCGTTTTTGCAACCTACACTGGCAAAGACAGTGCCCTGCAAAATGCCATTTCTAGAATAATGTATACGAATAACTCTGTCAATGACACGAACCGTGTTTCCTAATTTCAGAAACCAAAAACATTTTCTGCCCTGCTTGTGTTAAAAACATCGTTCGAGTACATTGTATGGGTACATGCAAAGGGGCTGTATACAAAATGGGAGCCTGCAGATCGCCATTTGTCAGATGCATAATCATCTAGTTCTGAAAATTGACGCAGCAGGGCAAGAACTAGATGGCAGACAAATATTCACTTAAGCCAGAACAAGGATCAAGAAAGGTGTCCAATGGAAAAAGTTCAAATCCAATAAAAAGAAGATAATGGACAAAATTCAATATATCTTTATCGTTTCATTAACAAATGGATCCTTATCAGGGGAGCAGAAGGTTACACAAGCAAATGGAACTCTAACTAGGTTGTCCTCCCGGTATGTTCAAACATCCCCAACACAATTTCTTTTTTTGGCCTTTAGTGACAGTTACAGATTTACACAGCATTCTATTGGAAGAAAGTGTTGACGTATACAATAAATGTCGCCATATCCTCCAGTTCACCGACTGATGATTGAAATAGCCCGACCTGCAGCTAAAAAACAATTGAGCAGGACAATATCATTGAGATGAAACTACAGGAAATTTAATGCTATCATAGATGGAAAATATATGAGGCATGTTAAACATGACTTGATAATCAACGGACTCTATTACTGTATTTTCTTATTGTATAAGAAGTGTCCAAATAGATTACCAGCTACGACGGTTTTGCTTTTCCAATTTTTGAGATTCGCCTAAGCTCTTGGGTTTTCTTCCTCATTTCACTGCGAAATATACAAAAGAAGTTAGGAAAAAACCATTGGGAAACCTTGTCATACAGGAGATTGAAAGGCTGAAAATAGTACCTCTGGTGCAAATAGACAATTAGATAGAAAATAGGGAGCAGCATCAAAGTCAGTATTGAAATTGCCAGGTAGAATACACTCGTTTTCTTCTGCACATATGAAACAATGGGATAGCTGAATCAAAAGCCAACATCGGCCACCCTTTATTTCTCTCTCAGAGAGAAATCTATTGCCCAAATTCATGAACTTTCTTGCACAGGAAAAAGTCCTTTTAAGGGAACTCATATGACCTTAACAACTACTTTTAACCGCTTGAAAAACAAGCCATTCAAAAAGCAACATTGATTAAAGCAGGCAAAAACTATTCTCCATGACCTTTGTGGAAGGAATGCAGAAAACCTATATGGATAAAACAACTATTCACAGGAATATTGAAATTCCCCTAATTCTGTATTAATATTGACCAGCATAAATCATTACTTGCAAATCGAAGCTCTAACCAAAAATTGAAACTACTGCAACAAGAGAGCAAAGCCTACCCTTCCTCCCTTCGGAAAAGGTTTTCGTTTTCCTGAGCACGTATGAGCATCACAAAATTGGCGCAAAAACAATTCTGCCAGCACGAGAATACTAATATGAGATTAGGCACAAGATATACTGAAAGAAAAGAAATTTCCAGTGGTAGTGTCACCATGAGAAAAAGGTTACAGAAACAAGAAAGAATATCTTCTTGACAATATAGAAGAATACCATGAAGACGGCTTGCTGAGGGACCCTGATGAACTGGAAAACAACTATCGGCAAGACTCTGCAGGTAATACCATAAAATGAGGAATACAATCTAGTGAATGAGGTTATGAGAACTGCAAGAAATTCAATCAGTCAAAAGCAACCTCACATAGGTGACGATTTCTTGCAGCAGCTGCAGGGTTGCACTTGGATTTGCGGGACTTGGTATCCATCATGACATCACAATGCACTGCCCCACATAAGTCAGCCAAGCACTTGCTGTGACTCTGAATAAATTCCAAGTTTGTCATGTACTGTTTATACAAATTTTCCAAAAGAAAAGACCACAATTTCTCAATTGGAATGAATAAATGAAACATCACGCAATTCTTGGATACAGAATTCATGAATTCAATCTCATCTATTGAAATCTAGAAAGCTTGGCACTTTGAACATGGGTAGTTTGACATGACTTAAGGCAATCTTGCAGAATATAAACCAAACTGACAATCCTATGGATGCTTCCAGTAACAAACATATATCCTTCACAAAGAAGGTATTTTGCAATTAGTTTTATTTCTACTCTTCATTTGAAACAGAAAAGGATAGACCTTATAAAGTAAAATTTGTGTTGTATTAGGCATATAATACTTATTTTTTTATTTTCATTATATAAAGACAATCATATGATACTTGACAACTAATTTGACTTTAATAGATTTAAAAATTGAGTTTAGAAATCCCAACTCAACCAGATAATTATGAACTACAGGCATTTTGCTGTCCAGATAATTAGACATTGTAATTTATAGTGTGTTTTACTACATAAGTTTGCAAACTATTTAACAAACCACTACACAAACAAGAAATGAATGCTTTTATCAAAGTAAAGCCATCTGTAAAAAGTTTATTCTACAATATAGTCCGAAAGAGATATAATACTAAATCGTAAAAAAAACAAGGAAGTGGAAAACATAAATTAGTTGACAACAGTGTGGGGGCAATCAACTCAACAATGGTCAATGCATAAATACAATAAGCATTATCTCATAGAGCAATAAAATCTAGAATGCAATCTTCATTCCATGGTGGCAATTTGTGTATTGCAGCTTGCAATTAGTGAATGAATGCTGCATAACATTAAGGACAAGGAACCCAGGTCCACATACAACATTCAGTAGATTGTAGTGTCTGTTGTCAAAATGCTGATCAAGAAATTTTTCAGCACGGAAGCTTTTCTTACAGTATCCACACTGCCATTCGTTTATGTCCATATGAATCTTGTGCTGCTCCTGATCCCTGAACAGATCATTGTCAGGATGAAGTCTACACTTACTTGAAATCTGAAAACCTTCTCGTTCCACAAATGGCATCAAATACTGCAAAATGATTACAAACAACAAAGTCATGGATGTTTTTCAAATTCCAATTTTACATGGTGCAGTCTCATAATCTTCTGAAACAGTTTGCCATACCTCCTCGATTACTTTCCAAGCTGCTCTACTTCTTTCTCTAGAACAATGGACCTCATGAGCATGCTCTAGCTCTTGCTTAAGAGTTCTGACATTTTAAACATAACAGGTTCAGATGATCAAACTTTCCATTAAAACATATAACTACAGTTAGTGGACAAAATGAATATATGCTCCTAATGGAGTGAGCATTCAAGTGAAAAGCTATCTCATTCAAAGTCCATACTGAAATCCGAAACCTAAGCTGCCAAGAAACAACTGTTACCTTGCTACAGATCCTTCAAAATCCTGGACCAAAAAACCAAAGCTTAAACAATTAATAACAAAAATGAATAAATTGTATCTATCAGTTGAACAATATCACGCTACGTATTTGAAGTCCTTTTAACCGATAAATTAAGCACCAGATCCACCCCCAGAACAGCTATTACTTTCACTTACCAAAATCTCAATGAAACCCGTAACTAACGCGAAATTCAATCTAAGAAACAAACAAAATTCCATTTTTCTTTTCAGTAGACTAGTTCACTTTCTTGTAAACGAACTCCTACATTTAAGTGTCTGAGCTTTGTAAAGAGTACCTGATTTCCCTCTGTAAGAGACGAAGCTGAAGAGGCATGGAATAGTCCATGAAGGCAAAGAAATACCACAAGAAGAATCGAAGCGATTGCCGTGTCGCTCTTCATCTCCCTTTCGAGAAGGGTAAGAATTTCGTCGGCTTTCTGCAAAACGTTTGAAGAAAAAGCTTCGACGGAATTTAATATGGGTATGTTTGGACGCTTGGTATTCGTCGCACTTCTGTCAGAACTAGCGATATTCTTGTACCGATTGGAATGTCCTTATACCAGCAAAAGCAGGGAAATTGCGGAAGCAAAAGATTTTCTATTTTTTATAATTTTTTTAATAAAATATAATTGCTATTCTGAGGCAGTGGCTATTCTGGGCATAATGGGATAACGTAGTTTTCCTTCCTAAGTTGAGAGCATCAAAATAAGGCTATGTTTGTTTCATATCTTAAAAAAAATTTAAAAACTTTTCATTCACTTTTTTATCAATTTCAATATTTTTTCACCAATCCCAATAATTTTTTCATTAATTTGAATACATTTTCAACAATCTCAATAACTTTTTACAAATTCTAACAACTTTTAACACATTTTTCATCAATCCCAAGAGAATCTACACTACTTCCAAAAAAAGCAAAAAACAAAAACAGTTTTGAAATCTAAACCAAACATAGCCTAAGTAATTAGAGACGAAATCAAGGGGGATAGCGGGGATCATGGCCCCAACCTTCAAAATATTTCTAAAAATAGCATATTTTTTTAATCTTTTTTAATTAATTTTTTAAACTTTTTTTTATGTTTTATTCATTGTAACCCCTAAAAAAAATTCATGTAATTGAGCTTTCCAAAAATTAATTCCTAACTTCGTCTTGTAAGTACCAATGTGGAAATAATTATCTCAATCTTCGGGTCTAGAGAAGTTGTCTTGGACAATGATAAGGGCATAGCCAGTGAACATTTTCAAACACGCTGTCGTTTTGGAGTGGGCATTTTTATTACCGGCTTTTAAGTTTAGTATCTCTTTGAGATTTGTTGGTTCATTTGCTTATGATAGTGATTAGCATTAAATTGCCAAAAAACCTCAGCTTTTTTTTAGAGAGAGAGCGTCTGCCCTCTCTCTAGAAACGCCACTTTTTCCACTTGAACTCGCCCCTCCCCTTTTGGTCTTCCAGCGACGGGAGGAGCAGGAGCTCCTCCCGTCGCCCCCTTCTCCCTTCTTACCCCCTCCCTTTTTCCTTCCCTCCTTCCTCTGATCTTGGGTGTTTTTCTCTCCTTCCCGTGTCTATTGCTGTTTTTCTTTGGGTCTCCCTTGGTGAGATCTACTCTTATGGACGCTGTTTTGAAGGCCACGCATAGCATCGTTGCTCGGAGCTGCTCCCGGTGCTGCTCGGTTTACCTTCTCGGAGCCGCTATGTCGGCGCGTGCGGACCCACGCGCACCCATGGGTGCGCGTGGATCTCACGCGCCCGACTCTATTTTGCCTGTTTGCTTGTGTTGGTTGCTCGGTGAAGGGGTTTCTTGTTTTGTGGGTTGTTTTCTTTATGTTCTTGCAAATAACTTCATTTTCCTGGCCTTTTGTGGAAAGGTTGTTGCAGCGGCTCTGAGTTTGGGTTGTCTTCTGGCCTTGGCTGGATCTTTCATGTGGATGGCTGCGTGTTCCTTTTCCTTGTTTGTGCTGGTATGGACGTGCCTTCCGGGATGCGGGAATGGTTTCCTTCGCCGTTCATCTTCTCCGGTTGTGGCGGCTCTGGTTTTGGGTTTTTGGACCCACTGTAACTTTATGGGCCTTTTGGTCCCTATGTATGCGGCCATTATGGCCAGTTGGATCCTGGCTCTTGTGGCCAGACTTTGTAATGCCCTTCGGGCTGTTTGTATTGCTGTTTTGGACTCTCTGTCCCTGTGCTTTGTAACCGGCCTTGGAGGCCTCTCTGTACGCAGCATGTATGTTCGTTTTCCGGTGAAATGAAGTTTCACGTTTGCGTAGAAAAAAAAAAATAGCATTAAATTGCCGTCCTACCAACCACCAAAGACATTTTGAGGGGCATCTGGCCTTACTGTTTAGATTGACAGTTGGCTAGAAGGCAACCAACTTCAAACCAAGAATGTCGCTTAGATGGAAGCAAAGATAGCAGCAGTTTAGATAAAGTACACCCTTCTCAGTATTAAAAAAAATATAATTCAAATAATAAAAATCTTTTTTTCTTATTAACTTAAGTTTTTTTAGATAAATAATAAATTCACATGATATCAGAGTCAGTCCGAAGTTCGAGACCTGATTCTATACTCTACCCTAATTTTAATTAAATATTGAACTTATGAGATTCCGGCCGGTTGGGGAGTATTGGGTAATGTTTTTTCTTGTTTTGCTTTTGTTTTCTTGTACTATATCCGCTCTCTTTTGTATTTGTGTTTTTTTACGTGTTCTTTTTTTTTTAAGCATAATAGCTTATGTATTGATAATATGATTAAGGAGGTTTAAAAACCTCAAGAAGCTCTAAAGGGCATACCAGACACTCTAAAGAGTCGGCGGGCTAACGAGCAGACGGACCAAAAGGTCCTACAAACTTCTTCACGTGTTCTTGGTCTGCTGGTTTGCAGCTATATATATACCTCTTGCTGAACTGCATATGAGAAAATCATTCAAGGATAGACCCATGTCAGTGCCCAGCCCTGATCTGGCTTCTAAGTACCTGCTCCACACCATGTAAATTGCTGTATAAATTTTTATTTGCCCATTTGAGGATGTATTTCTTCTTTGTCTCACCTGACCTTTTTGTGAATATATTTGATAAAAAAAGCAATGAATAGGTTTTGTTCACTCCCTACAACCTGTGCTTTTGGAGGCGTTTACACCATCTGGATCTATTTTGTATACCCAAATAATCAAATATACATCTCATGCATAAAGGAAACTCTTTATAAGCTATTCACCAGTACTCAGTGGCGGAACGAAGGGGTAGCGGCCCTGGGCGGCCGCTACCCCTCAAGCCACCAAAAAAAGAAATATTATGTGCAAATATATATTTTTTTTTAAAAAAAAAGGGCCGCTACCCCTCAAGCCACCAAAAAACAGAAATCTGGCTACCCAAAAAAAACTCCCCTCGCTTATTTTCTTGGGTACAAGAATAGGCTTTGGGTCTAAGCCTTGCGAGCTTGGGTTTAGCTCTTCAAAGTTGAGAAGGGCTTCATGGGCCTCTTCTTGACTGTTGTACCTTTTGTGAAGAAAAGGTTTGTTCATGATAAGTGGACCAGCAATGGACCAATCATCATAGATACCCTTGTTAGGGCCTCCAAAGATCACATAGAATTTCTTTTTGGATCCTATAGGTGTGGGTTCACCTTTGTTGGGCTTAAATGCCTGGCGATCTTCTTGAGAATCGCTAGAGGTGATTTCCTCTGAGGTCTGTGAAGACACCTCCAAAGATCGATCTATAGGTGCTTATTCCCATAACAGCTCATGCATGGATCCAAAAAATGTTCAACTTTCTTTAGCAATTTTGTTTTTGTTACGATCGATGCAGGCAAAATTCAAGACCAAATCTGCAGCAATAATGGCGACTTTTTTTCTCACTGACAACCCCAGTAGGAGTTGCTATATAAATGCAAATATATATATATATATATATATTTAAAAATAAGTTGGCCTGGCCGCCACCCTTAGCCCAAGCCAAGATCCCAATTGAGAGAAAAGATAGGATAATTTTCAATGTTGCGACAAGCACCTCTTCCATAGTAGGAATTCTGCATATACTGCTAATATATGAAATAACCTTCCTAAAGCCTATAATCTGTGACGGAAATTATAGAGGCTATGTGCTTAATTAGATAACCACAACTTAAACCTGGTTTTTGTACAAATCTTTATTGAGAACATCACTTAGAGACTATGAGAACAGCAAGTCTTTTAAGCTTTTGCCAGAAATTTCTTCCTTCTTGGCATAATATTGAAAAGGAGGGAGGAAACTTACCTCTGTTTTTTTCTTTCCTTAACTACATCTGGTTTTGTTGTACGAGTTTGTGAATTAAAATCTTGGAGTATCTATTCACCCGCTAGGGGCTAAATTCTATGTTAAAGATCATCAAAAGCAGACTTAGCTACAAACAAAGGTGTAAAGTGAGAAAAAGAGTTGATGAGTAGGATGCAATTGTCATCTATATATATATATTGTAATATTTTTAATGCTTATAGTCCTTAATTTTTTATATTGTAATTGTAAGATAATTTTGAACATTACAAAAGAAAAAAAATCTTGTTATTTCACTTTTAAAATTCGACCCCCCTGAATTTTGGTCCTAGTTCCGCCACTGCCAGTACTTTGACAAAGCAAAGGAGTGCACAGATAGTCTTTAAGAGAACGTCTCCATCATTTCTTTGCAAGTTCTTCGATGTTCACCGGAACACACAGACCGTTTCCTTTAAAACATTGTTCAGCAATAGTTTTGTATACTGCTTCAGTTGGGTGTGTTGCATCGAAGAAGACATGTGATTCCCGGCCTTGGCAAGAGACTTTATTTGGAATACACAAACCAGATTGGGAAACTGCACAACATGGATTTACTGGATCACTTAGCCCTGTGGAAAGTAGATCACAAGTCAGAAACATATAGAGAAAATTACATCTCAATATATTCAGACCTCACTTGTTAACCCAAAAGTTTAAACCAGCTGCAGGTTACTGCCTACTTGTATGATTGTATCCTATCGGCCACTCATTTTTATGATTACTATCTGCCTCAACCACTTAGACTAGAGACTAGAACATGTATATTTCAAATAATGAGCAAATTACTGGACTGATCTGCTCTTGGACACGAAGCTGAACACCTAAAACATTGACTTTCATTTCTCTCACTTCCCATAATTCTGTCGCATGGGATTTGTGAAGGCACTGAAGGGGAAAAGAGTGAGCTTACCATAACGAGTAGGATTTGCCAACAAATCTTCCATCAACTGGAACCTCTTTCCCAGAACAAATGTCGAGTTTCTAAGGGCCTTGCCTAGTTCTTCAAGCTTAACTCCGAGCTTGTGATTGTAGGTGGCTAGGTAAGAGTTCACTTTCTCTGCACATTTAGTCTTGGCTTTGAGAAAAACCGGTTCGCAACCTATTGGGTCGATTTCAAACACTACGTACTTTCTGGCTCCTAATCTATACAAATCCTGCGTAAAAGACATGCAAATAAGTTAGCTTTTTACAGAATGGCCAAGTTTAGAACCACATGATGAACTCTATTTGATAGAATAGTAATGCATGCAGATCTCCAACACGCAAAAATAAATGACTTTTACCTGTAATTGTTGGTCGAGATCGTATACGAGGAGATCAGCAAATTGTTTCATATTGTAAGTGCGACTACTGTTGTATTGACTAGAAAGATAGTTCTGAGAATAATCATTGTTGCCTACTATTACAAGAAAAATAGACTTGGACAAGTGATTTCGGAGCTCGTCTGCATTCCTAAAAAGCAACGGCAAATACTCTTGAACGGTCTTTCTAAACAACCCGATCTGCTTCTCCATGCTCAAGGTCACTCCCTGCACCGTAAACACACTTCAGAAAACACAAACCATCCTCTTCTGTCTCTCAAAAACATACAACAAGAAAGAAAGCAACAAAAACAGAGCCTCGGTAGACATGTTGCAGAGTAACAAAACTATAGCAAGTCTAAATCACAAGCAAATTCATCTTCTTACATGATTAGCAGTGCCAGTTTCAGATCGGATCCCAGCTGAGCCAGATGCATAGTTAAAGCCCTCGTGGAGTTTCTCTTTACGACTGACTTGCAAGAATGAAGGGGTGCCTTGTATTCCTAGCCATTGAGCTGCATTTGACCGAGAAAGTCAATATGATTCAATGTGGTTGTTTTTCTTATCATATCCTGTTGTTCCATCTATAAATGATTACCAGAATGATACTCGGATACAAGACATGTACAGTTATATTGTTCATCGGCTCCATTATAATCTACTTACCAAAGAAATCACTAATGGTTGCACCATTCGTAACTCTTCCCGATGGTCCTGTAGGAAAATCTATGCCATAAGGTGCATAATTTGCTTTTCCAGGTGCGTTTAGGGAAACATCGTTGCCAGAAACAACAGTTGAGTCCCCAAACGTGTACAAAGCTGGTGCGAGCTTAGCTTGAGATACAGACTCAACCTTCAAGAAGAAGAAGAGGCAAATGAGGACGAGAGGAATCCTGAAGGTCCTGCCCATTTTTTTGTATTTCACTCCCTGAGAATTTCCTCTTTTGGAGGGCTATTTCATGTCCTTAAACAATATGCTAGGCTGTTGGAGTGCCAGACTTAATATAGCATTAGCACTGCCAGGCCAGGACAGAGTTTACAGCGGGAGACCAGATCCAACCTGGTCTTGGCATAACGGAAGACTAATCTCATACAAAAGACGTGTCTGAAAGACGAAAACTGTATACATTTTTCGTAGGAAGTTCTTTTGGACGCCCGCAGCAAGTGATCCACCGACGAGATTTCAGGTTTTCATACTCTTCTGTGGTTCGTGTGCGTTTTTAGCGCCGTCTTCTTTTCTTTTCCTTTTTCTTCTGCGTATAGTTATGACGTATGAGAAAACATGATCATCCTTACCAAAATTACAGTCTCTAAAAGAAAAACGGAAAATTTAATTTCTTTTCTCCTAACCATTCTCTCACTGAATGGTCATCTGCCTATACAGAGCACCGACGATTTATCGACTTCCTTCCCGAGTTGTTTCGTTACATGATCCACGGGTCAGAGCAGGCTGAGCCACCGGTTCAACATGAAGATGCAAATGGAGTTGCTAATACCAGAACAAATTTGCAGCAGAAACATTACAAAATCAAATTTGAAAAGCTACATCAATGGTATCGAAACAATTCTGCTCTTAAAGGAAAACAAAATTTTGCTATAAGAGCTCCCAACTTCATAAACAATTACAAGAATTCGGGGTCTTGAGAAAGACAGAGAATGTCTATTCAATATCAAAGGCACCTACACTCGAGGGAAATAAAGGGGAAGTTCTGTTCAGCACAACACTAGCTCAGAACTATGGTCTATAACAAAAGCTGCATATTTTCCTGCAAAACGGTGTCAAACTGGCTCGTGCATCCTGTGTTTGGGTATGAGAGAGAGCAGACGTGCATATAGGCACATGCATGTCTTAGTGCACATGCTAGCGCATTCATAGGCCGTAAATACTAATTTACCACAAACTCTCCAAAAAAAGATAAACGTCAAACGTATCTTCACGTTGTACCGACTTCCGAACTGCTGAGGTTTAATGCTTATTTTTCTTCTTGCTTCTCGTTCTTGTACTAGTTTCAGCTTCTTCTTCTTCCTCAGCCTTTTGCTCTGCCTCTAATATGGCCAGCTGGTTTATCGCACCAAAGAGAAAAAGAGGAATAAAACATAAAAATCTAATGTATGAAGACTTTTATTCTCAGGCAGGGAAAACCTAGAGATACAAACTTACCTCGTCGAGAATTGGTTTAAGTTCCCTATACCGAGATTCAGCAAGATCGAAACCATCCTTGCGGAGCTCCTGTGAGGCCAAGAGGATTTTACATCGTACATTCATGAAGACATTTACCAGACATCCATTTCCAATGCTATATGCTTTACAATGATATCAGGGACTCAATGACATTGGGCATACAAGGTTTGAGATTGAATCTAAACTTAAGGATCTCCCATCCATGCAAACCCACAAAGATGCATCAGTTCAAGTCAACGACTTGCAGACAGTAGGTCATGGAGCTTGTTTTATCACAATTGTAAGTGGACTAGATAGGGGTTTGCCTTGAGCAAAAATAACTACTGAAACCAAATTAGTGTCATTCCTTTACGTATTACTATTTTAAATCGCAACTTGGGCTAAAACAATTCAGAAAACACCTATCCAGATATGTTAACGATTGATATAAGAGCAACAGAATGCAGAGGAGAGCATGTAGCTGGTTAATAAATTCCAACAACAAAACAGAGCCATATATAAATGAACTATTCAAGGAAAAGAACAAACAGACCTTCCCAGTGTGTTGAGTATGTTCATGAGCCGCCATTTGCCAGTACAAATTTGTACGTTTATAGAAATCCTTCAAGGTTTCACCAGGCTTCACATAAAACATAACATGCCATCAGTTCACAAAGCTATTTTGATGAAGCAACAACGGATATCTTCAAAGTCTAAGCTAGTGTTTTAAGGAAGAATTCATAAAAATCTTAGAATTTTTAAGTTAAGTCCACCGCTCTACGACTGAGCTACTGAGGAACAACTGACGTGAGGAAGCTGACTGGTATTCAAATTGATGGAAGTTTCTATTGTTTGCATAAGCATACTTTCAAAATTAATATATCGTAGTAGTTTTTTTTCTTAAGCAAAATATCGAAGTAGTTACTACAGCTATCATAATTGGTAACAGCGACTTGGTGCAAATAATTGTATCATGTTATATTTTTGTTGAAGGACCAAGCTTTGGAAACGATATATGTACATGTATACACCGCCATATAGGTAAAGAAGTACCGTCGGGGTTCTTTGTGAATCCGAAAGACCTAGACTGGCTCTGATCTGCTCTATCCTGGCCCGTTTTTCCTTTCTTCTCAGATTCTTGCTCTTGCCTTTGATCAAAGCAACAGCATCTCCCATTTGAAGGGACCCATCACCCGTATCCTGACTCAACATAATCCACATCCACAATTGTGTAAGAAATAAGATCGCATAGTTGGATGGAATATATGACACATAAATAAATCAATAATCAGGACTCCCATTATTTCCCATGGCAAAAAGGCTTCTAAATGAGATACTATGTTGGTCATAAGTATAAGTTTATGAAGTCCTCCAACTCAACACCTGAGTTGAACCAGAACACAGGAGAGGTGATTCAAAGATTAAGACTTCATGCGCGCACCACCCGGGGGGTGATGATTATTTAGGATTCGGGATTCGATCTTGCTATTGCAATGTAAAAGAGTGCTGGGCATATAACGACTGAAACAACAAAATCAAACCATCTATTGCTGAACAAGTAAGAAGATGCACCTCATTATCATCGTCATCGTCACTAGTATCATCACCATTGCTATCACTATTACATTCATCCTCATTACCATCCTCATCCTCATCCTCATCATCATCCTCAGAGGCTTCCACCCACTCAGATTCCGATGCCTGTGCTGACAAACAAAACATAAGAATTAAATGGTAAACATAAGTATCAAATGCGTATGAAATCTTTAGAGACAGCATAAATATTGAATAGTCAACATGAAAGAGCAAAACACATCAAATTGCTACTATGCAATATATCAAATCACTCTTAAAAAGATAGTAATAATCATTCATATCTCGAGGAAAAAAAAGTGACTAACCGGTATGATGCACTTCCATTCATCGAGTTTGCTGAGATTAAGGGAATACAAGTCATCAAGCGTAATTTCTTGATCTCTAACCTCCATCATGCCCCCATATACATATAAGGTATCTCTTCCAACAACCATACAGGAGTTAATGCGCCCACAGGGTTTCGCTATCTAAAAATTTGTATGAGATCAATAATCCAATAGTTGGACAGGTCCAAATGCGCACAAAAAAATTCAATCCAGCATCACAAACCTCTGGCAACACGGAACTCTGCATATCTAATTTAGAACAAGATTCATGAGGCCTTCCACCAGATTTGGCAGTTAACCCTCCATTACCAACAGTCACAGTTGTAGTCAGATTCTGAGATATGTCAACAATGTTGCTTTCCATGTCGCCTGCTTCTTCATGGTACTCTGAATTCTCATCTTCATCATCTACTGCACACTCCTCTTGTTGAATTGGATATTTCTTACAATCAAGATCCATAGCAGTATCTTTCTGCACAGAACTCTTTTTCAACTGCAGAACACCATGGCAAAATGTAGCCACTATTACAACAAAAGCAATCTTGAATAAAGGACTACCATATTCACTACCCATAGCAAATGTAAAAGACTCGGGAGAAACAAATGCTATGGCTAGATGTCCACCTTAATTACTTTCATTATGACTACACCTGACATCCATTTTTATACCTTATCTTTTGTTGACTTCTCCTTCCGTAGCTCCAAGGGATACCTGTAGACATATGATTAATGTTCCCAGTGAGTCACACAAAGTACAATATCCCATCCAAACCTGATGTACTTATTGCCCATATGAAAACTCGGATCATTACCGAAGAATAATTAGAGAAAGAAAGCAAGATATAGACAACCAAGATTTAACCAAACTGACTCAAAGTTCCAAATGAAACTGATAGAATATGTCTGCCTAAGGGGAATTGATAACGATCTAAATAATCTCAACCATTCACAGAAATAATCTCAGGTAGAACTCACCAGCGATTGTTGTCTAACTGGAACCCATAAAGTTCGTTCAAGAACAAGCTCATCATCACATCACCTGCACATTTGAAAATTAATAGTATTAATAAGCATCCAGGGGAAATAAATCCTAATTCACCTAGAGAGATAGAGAGAGCAATCACCCGAAAGCTTAAAAATAACTACAAAAAAAAAATCATCCACCAACAAAAGAGAACATTCACAAAGGCACTAATTCAACTCAAAAAAGCCCCAACCTGATACTCTTGGGAAACTGAAAACACCTATATTTCAAACTTCTTTTTCAGCGTAGGGCAGTAGTATTAATTAACACTTTTATTGACTCAATCTTGTCATTTAGCATGTTTCTATATAACAGATAGAAGGAAAATGGTTTGGACCAAAGTAGGTTGAGGAGGATTTGCAGTGCAAATTTCTTTGGGGATGGTTTAATTCGTTGTATGCACCAGGATGCATGACAAGCAAGCACACCTGATATTGCAAGAGGGTACAAAAGATCCTGACATGAATAAATTACATACACAACAAAGAACTAACCTTGAACTTCCATATCAACCACACCCCCGAATAGCAAAGCCCGCCTCTTATGAACACACATAGAAAAACCAGCACGAGGCCCAGGAGGCATCCCACTTTTCTTCACCTGTTATAAAGGAAGTGGTGTTAGTAACAAGAAAAGACATTTGATAGTAACAAGCTCCACAAATGAGCAATTAAAGTAGGAAACCAGGGTGCAATTTCAAAAAAAAGTGGGCCGTAGATATAATTTGTTGGCTCATAATTCACGTGGTTTATTTCCATAGAAATATGAAAACAGAGCTATTACATAAAGAAAGAGCTAAACAAGAACATAAGTGTGCACGTTTCCTAATATGACCAATGTACTAAGAGAACTGCTCTCCTTTCAAGAGCCAGCAGCTTTAAACATCCCTAAGATGATGTAAAACTGCAAATACAGATATTTTGAGTGATCAACCCACAAACATGAAGCAGCTTGTGTAAATTTAATAAAACCAAAGTGTTTTCTGCGTTAATCATACTTCCATTCAAGAGGCAAGACATAAAAAACAAATATAATTTGGTATCAAAGAAACAGGCATAGCCTTGTCATAAACAGAGCTGCCAATAAACAAGTCATATGCCAAAGAATTCATTAATAAGGGTGGAGATACTCAGTGATTTAATCCTGTGATGTGAATTTGCTTAGGAGTGATAGAAACAAATACATTGAAGAATCTAATTTCAAATGTGTAAAAGAAAAGGTACATAATCATCTCAAAAAATTGCAACTCCAGGCACAACAGGCTTCAGTTTTAAGACAATAACCCACATTACTCCATTTAAAAACTGGCCCCACAAGCAAGGCTCCCAATGCAGTGAGGGGGGTGGTTTACTCCATTTAAGAGATGATCCCACATTACTCAACTTAAAACTGACCAAACATAACTTATGTTTCTTCTCAGTTCTCAATGAAAACAGTAAGTACATAGATGACATCTTTTATGACTACATCAGGAAATGACGAACATCATCCTATGTCGTAGATAAACAAGATGATGAAGCACAAGTGAGTATTTTATAACAGTATATTTCCTCACAAAAGCATGCTGGCCTTTCCATTCCGAAAACATATCTTTACATGCAGAGGGAAAAGAAAAAAAGTTGGTGAAATCACAGACCTTATTCCATTCCCAAGTCCTAGGATCAAGGCACCACATGTCTGAATGAACAATTCCTTTCTCAGAGCTGCTCTTTTCAGATGAAACCTCTTTGGAATAGCCACCATATAAGAAGATCTGCAATGCCAAAGGAACACTGTAAAATGTAAGATCTTCTATTGCTCCTAAAATTACTTTAGTTTAATGTGGAAAATAAAAGATAATGTGATAGTAAAGGACATAATAAACCACAAAACTGGTATATAAAAAAAAAACTAATATAGATTGATCAGCAGATTGCACCTTTCAGGCTATCAACACAAGAAAAACACTCCAAATGCAAGCATGTCATTGTTCACCAAGCCAAAACCAAATAAAATTAATTAATTAGTTAGCCATAAAAAATCTTTACTTTTTATTTTCTTCATTTTCTCATTTCCTTTTTTTGATTTTTTGGTTGGGGTTGTTGGGGGGAGACTTCTTGTCAATCTATCTATTCAAGATTGGGAACCAACTCCTAACTGTATGCTTCAAAGCCATGACCATTTAAGCCGTAAAATCAACAACAAAGTCGAAATCCTCTCCAACTGTTGGGGGGGGGGGGGGAGAGACTTCTTGTCAATCTATTTTTTCTTTGAAGAACCTTATCATGACAAAGAGAATTCTCAAAGCGAGAACTGTTTGTTATGTCCCAAGAAATAGCACTTAAAGAAAAGAAGATAAATTCCTCCTGAATTCCCACCAAATTTGCATTCTGATTGATAACCATATGCCCCAGACTAGGCAGCAGATCTCTTTTTTGATAAGTGACTAGGCAGCAGATCTCGAGATGGAAGATTTATAATCCAACATTAAAATAGGCGGTAGTTCCATAGATACCATAGTGAAGCGCATTTCTAAATCCACTGACCTCATCTTGGTGAACAAAAAACTGAAAACCACTGCGAGCACTAGGACACATGGATCCAGGACCAGGCTTTATTTCTTGCCACTACAATGCAACATTGCATTAGCATCAGTTATTACTGGAACAATCATATGTACGTGTAATACTAGCCTTACTACAAAAGGGGTCAAAACTGTTCACCTTGAACTGATCCAGGTCAAATATGTAGAGGTCGTTATAATACCTGGACAAAGGGAGTAAAGGAACTGCATTAATTATCATATGGCAGAGAAAAATGCTGCTAAGTGACTAAATTTCAACTATTTTTATAAAGGGAGGTATCCAAAGGAAACTCATACAATTCTCAGATGGGAAACAAAAAAAAACAGAAAGACAGAAAATAGTTTTAGTGCAAACAACAAGAGGTACTTACAAACTCCAATGACACCACAACTGAAAAGCACGTAAGACAAGATAACAAGGTTCTAATTCAGGTTCATTCAATACCCTTTGGTAAACATCCAAACCATTAAGGTAATGAATTTAACGAATTCCTGAAGTTTTGAGACCTCCATCTGACTGGCGTAAAATTTTGATTTATATTCTCAACGAAAAAGAGGTTACATCAAGAAGACCATGAATTTTTTCAATCAGTTTAAAACATTTAAAATATTTTCTTGTTCCAGTTAAGAGAATAACAGCCCAATGTAGTTATCAAGAGACTAAAAGGAAAAATAAGTAGATGGGGCGAAATAAAATCACTACAGTGGTTTGGGACAGAGCTTAAAAACTCAGGCAAACAGACAAATCAACACAAATCCATGAGATAACAATGATGAAACCTTTAACAACGTTGATAAAAACCCATCAACAACCTCACTTCTCTAAGAGTGTCATAGAAGCCGCCAAAAATAATAATCTTGTGCTTGTATAAAACCTGCAACAGAGACAAATAAAATTATTGGAAAGAAAAAGAGTACATATGAATTGAAGACAGGACTGGTTTATGCATCTATGGAAGTACGGCAAAACCTTAGCAGACATTAACTGCTGCAAAGAGGATATCATGTCAGAAAGCTGGACACGATAACCTTCAAATACCATTAAGCATAAAGCCAGAGCGTCTATGAGTTGGCTAATCAACAAGAAAGGGGGGGAAAACTACTGTGCAAAATATGCTGGTCCTTATGCTTTGCAAAAAGAGAAAGAAAGAGAAACTAGGAAAGTCCAACAAATAAATTAGCACGAAACAACCCATACAGAAACAACTTCTGTAAATTATTCGTCTAGGTTTTTTTTTAAGACCAGATCAAGTCTCAGTTCCTTCTCATCCAAATGTAATATAATGTGTACTAGTGTCACAAATCCATTCTTCACATATATTATGGGTCCAACTGACACATTTCATTACAACTTGCTCATGCTTTGGAATTGATATGGTCAAGATCCTATAGGAATGGATGTGTCAATCTAAAGAAACCTGCACTTACCATTCGATGACCTGAGCGTGGACTAGGGCACCCTTTCAGATTTAGTTGTTCCCATTGGTTTGTTTTAAGGTCCAGCATCCAAAAGTCCTGGGAGAATAAAAACGCAATACGGTTACCGTAGGCACAAACATGACTCGTGTAGAGTCAGAATGGTTAAAAAAACCCAAGCTATAATGAACCATGTATTAAAAAAAAGGCAAGATGACACAGGTTTCACCTTGTAGTGATGGAACCTCTCTTGATTTGGGGATGTGAATTCACCACCTAACAACAAAGGAATGTAACTCATAGATATATGTGATTTGTGTGGGTGGGTGTGTGTCTGCATGTTTGTGTGTGCAAGTGTGCAACTGAATTTGTGTACATATTAAGCAAAAGTCATCACTTTACCAAAGATATAGAGATAATTCTTCCAAGCAACTGCCTGATGAGCACTACGAGGAGGCGGACTATTGGGGCTTGAAATTAACTTCCATTCCTGCTTTTCCACATCATACCGGTAAAGATCGCCATACACAAATGTCTGCAACAATTGAAATTAACACTGCATCCACGTGAGTGAACAGAAGGTTCTTTATCTCTTCAATCAATAAATGATCACATAGATGACTATTAGATCTAACCTTGGTCCCGTTATAGAATTCGCCCCCATAAAGGATCAATTCTGTCTCTTTCAAGGGATTAATGTTTAGCTATACAATAAGCCAGCACAATCAGAAATCTTATGGGTTAAATGAAAAGGGAAAAGAGGTGCCACAATAAGATTGTCAACAACTACGAGTAGGAACATTACAGTGCAGTTGGATCGGGGAGATGGTGCTGGGACATTCTCCTCGACATGGACTTCCTTCTTCTTTGCTTCCTCCTTTTGTATACTCAGCTATGGAATCAAAAACGTCCGATATAATCGTTCGCTTCAAGAAAACACTCACTTCTTCACTTTTATTTGATGAAATATATTTTACTAGTATTAATCCAAATGTGGGACCATTCTTATGAACTAAAATAAATTTCTACACATCATCTCTTTCTATAAAAACCACTAAATACTAGACATATCATAAGCTCCACTTGCCTCTGAATAAAAGAAAAACCGGCATTGGAGTTCCTCCAAATACAATTTCTATATGGATATTTGACACAAGCTCTTGAGGATATCCCTCTACACCAAGAACCATCTTTTGCCAAAAGTTCTCTGGGAATAAATTTCCAGTGAAAGAAACAGAGGGTAGCGCAAACGATAAAGACTTAATAAAATATGCAAAATGTGTCTAAAAGAGCAAAATTCGGTAATTATCAACGGACCCATACACTAAAGTAAGCAAATTTTCTTCATATTCAATCAAGTAATTCTATAGATATAGGGGGCTGAAGTGAAATACTGAATATGAGTACCAAAATGGCATCGATGTCATCCTCGGGAGAGAGCTTCTTGGACTCTCTGCGAGCTCTTTTTTCCTCTGCTTTCGCCGTTTTCTTCACTGTTTTTTCTTTGCCTTTCCCTGGCTTCTTCGTTTTCTTGCCCATTGTTCACTCGCGCGCGGCTGGCTCTCGGAGCAGACTTGGTGCCAGGACGACGAAGTGTCTTGTATTTAAGTTGGACCTCGACGGTGTCGTTTAATGCAGTGAAAAAAAAGGAAGCAGCCTTGGCAGTTGGCTCAAACCATTTTCTTCAATCTCCATCTGGACCATCTCTCTCTAGGTTACGTTTGTTAACAAAAATTTTACACCTCCTAAAATTTTAACACATTAAAAAATTATAATATAATCTATATCTCCCCATCACATCATTACTTTTCACTATAATAAAAATTAAAAATCACATTTCTCTTCACTTTTTCACCAAATCCAATACCCTAAAATTTTAACCTACGCAAACACAACCTATATATCTTTGTTTTTTTTCTGGACCTCCATTTGGACCATTTCTATAAATTATTCCTTCTATAGCACAATTATTAGCTACGGTAAGTGATTTATCATCCTTTTTATCTGTTTTAGGTAATTTTGCTCAGAATTTAATGTTGATTCAAATTATTTTGGAAAGTTTGTACGACCTGCCGTTGGGCTTGCTCCCTGCCTACGTGGCCCTGTACCGTTGCTGTGCCTTCTCCTGCAACTGCAATATCTGCTTGTGGGCTCTGCACGAAAATAGTGTGGATTGTGGATTGTCCAGCTGGACTTGCTTGTGGGTATGCTTTGGGCTTCTTGTTACGTTTTCCATCCAAATCGTTGCCTGTCAGGGCCTGCGTTTGTACAAATCCTCCAATCCGATTAATGGCCATGATTAAGTCCATGAAAAGATAATTAGATAACCAAATTATTAAAGTGAACGGGATTTAGTCCTTGGCAGCTTTTTCATTTTTTTTTTGGGTTAATTACAAAAAAAACTTCATGTCAATCTCAAATACTCATGTACTAAATACTCATCCTTCTATTCCTCCTTACAACTAGTGAGTTATCCACGCCTTGAGGGCTTTTTCTAGTTATTCTTTAAGAAATTGACAATATAATCACTAGGTTTATATCACGTTAATGATTTGGTCAATAGGTTTTATTTTTTTACTATAAGGTCACTCAATCCATACTCTCGTGATGATTTGGTTCTGTCGTCAAACTTCCGTCAATCCATTTAACGGAATGCTCTGTCACGTCAGCTTTTTAACACGTCAGCCAGAATCCTTAAGCAAAACGTTGTGTTTAGTCATGTAAATTAAAAGGAAATTGACAATATGATCACTAGGTTTATACCACGCTGACGATTTAGTCACTATGTTTCCTTTTTTCATTATGGTCACTGAGTCCATACCCGTGTGACGATTTGGTTCTTCCATTCATATTTCGTCAATCCATTTAACAGAATCCAATGTCACATCAGGCTTAAAAAATATTTATTATAACCCACTACGATATTGGCGGAGCCTTGTGTGGATGTGACAATAGCTAAAAAAAATATATATATCATGATTTCCTTCCACACAATACATGAATGGTAGGAGATATCCGAAGAATTATTTCTTATGAAAATTGGTAGATTCTAAAGATGGTTAGTTGTCTCATCTCTTATCATCTTTTCCATATCTCGAAACCTAATTAATTTTCTGCTTTAGTGGGTTATGATCTACAAAATAAACACAACATTTTATTTAATGATGATTTGAAGTGATTAATCTAGCTGATGTGTGACGCTGACGTGTTAAAAAGCTAACATGTCAGGACATTCCGTTAAATGGATTGACGAAGGTTTGACAACAGGATCAAATCGTCACGAGAGTATGGACTGAGTGTGAAACTTAGTGACTAAATCATCAGTGTAGTATAAACCTAATGACTATATTACCAATTTTCCTTATTCTTTATTTAGACTTGAGCACTCGGAATGGGATCCAGTCACACCTGAAGCTCCACATGACTGATGACACAGATCTTGACCAAAACTCCCGAGGAAGCAGTAGTAATGGGAGAAACGATGGAATGAAGGGCAAACCCTAGAGCGCCCTTAAAAGAAGAGCCTTTGTCTGTTCCACTGCCTTGGTATACCTTGAGTTCTTGGTGTTACTCTTTTTGTTTTAAGTAATGCCAAACTCCACCTCTAAAGCAGTCTTTTCTCTCCTTCTTTAGAGTAGTTTATATTCCTTTTGACCCCACTGTCTCTCAAAAGGAGGGAATCCAGAACTGCTGCTTCAAAATTTCACACTAGTACTGCTAAAGGAGTTTGAAATATCGTGTTGCGCATGCAAGAGTTATACTACTATAATGGCCTTAAAGTTGTGCCCCTAATGGAAAGCTGCCCACCATGTACCCAAAAGTGGTATTTATTGTACATTTTTACTACCGGTAGGAGCATATATAGGTCCATATAAACCAATTTTGCCTTTTTATTACTGCAAAACCCCATAAAAGATTAAAAAAAACAAACTGTTTTTAATCTAATTAAACTCCTTACTGGAATCTTATGGGATGAAGATTAATTTACTCCTACTTGTTTTCTCCAAACTTAATTCTCTGAATTAATGCATTGAGCATTACTATATATGTGAATAAAAACTTAAACCTACCTCTAAGAAAAAAAAATGTACTAATATTATATAAAACCATATAGAAAGGAGATTAATTTATATATGTCACCTAAAACTCTTTAATATTGTTTACTATATATGAATTTCACCTAATATTCGTGTAAAGTTGGAACTTAGCACATGTCCATGCAGTTGTTTATAAGAATTATGCGGGAACCAAAGAACAACCTAATTGGACTCAAAAACTCATGAGAATATCTAGTGAACGACCAGCCACTACGTACAAACATTCGAAAACTTCATCGGCAATCATCTCTTCGTGCACTCCAACGTTCACATGATGTTTTCCCTGAAAGTGAGCAACAGTAACGTCCACATGATCTCCTGAACTCCTTGTTTTACCGTTGTCCATGGCTGCTCCCTCAACTAACGAATCGAGATACTTGGGATTAGGCTCCCTCGTCTTCGGAGCCTTTGCTCTTTTGTTGCTTTTCAGTACTGATCTAGTGATCTTTAAGCTCTTTCGAGCAGTGGTCCTATCCCCAAGGGCCAGCGAGGTATATATAAGTTATTGTTGTTGTCATTCATATTATAATAGCACGCGCTTAACACGCCTTTTAACGTACGTATTTTGACCTTTTTACTGCTTTCTGCTTCACAGACGTTTCACAGTTCACGCACAAACTCACACAGATGATCAGTGATCTGCAGGCTGCAGCACTTTTTCTTCTTTTGATACAAAAACGACCCAATTTACAAAGGATTATCCTCCTGTGTGACACGAGAGAGAACAAGTTTTTTGGTCCAAATGATCAAGAAAAATGGTGGCTTCGTGTTACACAACTGTTAAGGACGTGGACCCTAGTTGTTAAGTCCAACTTGAGAAGAGACGTGGTCCATGAAACAACCACCGAGCAAGGTTTCTAGAGAGCTGCACAAGTCGTAAGATTCCTTGGAACTTAATTATATTTGTTTAAAATAGTTTTTTAGATCGTTCAAAGATACCGACTTTTTGGAGTTTTTAAGCTACCAATCTAAAATACAATTTCCAATCAACTTGGAGAAAAGAAAAACAAAGACTGGTGTTCATTTTTAAGTGGCTTTAGTTCTTATTTCGTGGGCCTAATTAAATAATTCATTAGAAGAAACATTTTTCTGTGGCAAATTGTGATATGATTGCATAGGGGGATCCATCTGTCTTAATGGTTGGTGAAGATCCACTGTGTGTTCTTATATGGCTCTGGTCAAGGGTCAAAGCTTCATATATCTGGTCATGGGGATACCAATCTATCAAAGCTGCAATGACCAAACAGTATTGCTGATATTTTTGTTTTACTAAATTTTTGGGGCCCCAAAAATTCCAACTAATTAACAAACATACTTCAAAATTTTTAACTTTTATACATACATTTCAAATTTTTCATAACCCCCAATAAAGTTCAACATTCAAAAGATTCCCAAAATTTTGAGAATATTCCCCAAAATTTTGGTAGACAAACAACCCCATTGTACACATCTCCTAAACATCATCCAATATCCATAATCTATAACCTTGTTACTTTGTTCTAACTCTAAAATAAATTTTTAGCGGGCTCGGATTCTAACCACACCGTACAACAGAAACAACAAGACGCATGGTCTGAATTGCACTTCCTAGATCCAACACCTCACGTACGGCCACGCCAATTAATGAGGCCTAACCTGCACTAGCTAGTTAGGCTCGGCTCCTCACAGAGCCGGTGTGAGGCTCTAGATCTGGGAGAGGCAATCCAGACCGTGCCTCTTGTTGTATCTGAAGTCGTACGGTTGGCTGGCATTTGAACTCCTTGTTAGCATTCCCCTCCTGATTCGGTTACTATGTTGAGGCTTATGATGCTGAGGGTGCTGATGAACAGTGAGGATTACATTTTCAAGATCCAATGGCTCATCACACGCCACCTCAATTAATGAATTTGACCCGTTACCCACTCGTTCAACTGTGAATGACTCGCGTTCTGGTGTGGACAAACGGTCGACCGCTACATAAACAGATCGACATGAACAGGTCGACCGCTACATGAACCAGTCGACCGCTACTTGTAGGGTCGACCGGCTCTCATTCGCGGGTCAGTAGTAAAACGGGTCAAATTCGCAGGTCAGATTCATTAATTGAGGTGGGGTGTTATGAGCCCTTGGATCTTGAAAATGTAATCCTCACCGTTGCAAAGCACCCTCAGCACCATTAACGCAAAACATAATAACCGAACCATTCCTCTCCTACCTTCATAAGCTTATGAGTTTCTAACTGCATCCTAATGGGCAAGCACTTCACTTGAGAGCTGGCCAGAGAGGAAAATGTCAAACCGAGTGTGTACCATGAATGGAATAACAAAGGATTAATTAGAAATGTCCAGGCCAACCTTGTTCCTCAGTGAGTTAGCAAATCTTAATTAAGAAAGGAAGGGATACTTTATTGAACCCCACATGATAAGGGCAATTATCCCATTTTCTTAAAGTACACCTCTCTTTGTAACGCATAATTCCCACACACAGTATTCCAGTCGCGTGCCTAGTGCTCATTTGTCTATAATATCTAAGAAGATTCCCTTCTTAAAAGCATATAAGTACTACCACTCACATGTTATACACACATTCACAAACAGAGAAGACCAGAGTAATTAAGAGAGAAGAGAGATAGAGATGGGAGGTGAGCAATGCGCGATAGGGGAAGGTGGGTTATGCACAAGCTGGCTAGCCCATTCATGGAGAAAAATGGAGAAAGGCCTGAATGATTGGGTCTCAAAGAGCTTCATGGGGAGATACTTCAAGTTAGAAGCTAGAAGGAGCTGTTTCACCAGAGAGCTACGCGCTGGCACGGCCACTTTTCTCACCATGGCTTATATCATCACAGTCAACGCCACCATCCTCTCCGACTCAGGTGGAACTTGCTCTCTTGCTGACTGCACTGCTCTGGCAAACCAAACAGCTACCCCAGATTGCATGTTCAAGCCGAATGCTGGGTACCAAAACTGTCTTTCAAAGACAAAAAGTGACCTTATTGTGGCCACTGTTTTGTCTGCCATGATCGGGTCCATTGCTATGGGAATTCTCGCAAACCTTCCCTTAGCCTTGGCTCCCGCTATGGGACCTAATGTCTACCTTGCCTATAACATGGTGGGCTTCCATGGATCTGGTTCCGTATCTTACCAAACTGCCTTGGCAATAGTCTTGGTCGAGGGCTGTGCCTTCTTTGTAATATCTGCAATCGGGCTCCGTGCAAAGCTCGCTAAGCTCATTCCTCGTCCAGTTCGGCTCGCGTGTGCGGTGGGCATTGGACTTTTCATTGCCTTCGTGGGCTTGCAAGTACACCAAGGTGTGGGGCTTGTTGGTCCTGATTCGTCTACCTTGGTGACCATCACGGCTTGTGCTCGTACAAACCCAGAAACGGGTGAGTGCCTAGGGGGCAAATTGCGGAGCCCAACATTCTGGCTTGGATTAGTCGGCTTCTTAATCACTTCGTTTGGTTTAATGAAGGAGATTAAGGGTAGCATGATCTATGGCATCCTTTTCGTGACCTTGATATCATGGTTCAGGGGTACATCAGTCACATACTTTCCAAACACCCCACTCGGTGATACCAACTACAAATATTTCAAAAAAGTTGTTGACTTTCACCAAATCAAATCCACCGCTGGTGCTATCAGCTTCAGCAAATTCAACACAAGCGAGGTTTGGGTGTCATTAGCTACCTTGTTCTACGTTGATGTGCTTTCCATCACCGGCACCATGCAGACAATGGCTGAGATTGGGGGGTTTGCTAACGACCAAGGAGGTTTTGAGGGTGAGTACTTGGCCTACTTGGTTGATGCTGGCTCCACCGTCGCGGGGTCCACGCTGGGGGTGTCTACAGTTGCCACATACGTAGAATCATCAGCAGGACTGAGAGAAGGGGGTCAAACAGGATTAACGGCTATAATCGTTGGCTTTTACTTCTTCATTTCCTTGTTCTTCATCCCTTTGTTCTCCAGTGTTCCTCCATGGGCCATAGGCCCTTCACTGGTTATGGTTGGGGTGATGATGATGAAGGTGGTCAACGACATAAACTGGGCCAACATGAAGGAGGCCATCCCTGCTTTTGTTACCATTCTTCTGATGCCGCTGACTTATTCCATCTCAAATGGGATCATTGGTGGGATTGGGCTCTATATGGCTCTTAACTTGTATGATTCCCTGCTGGGTTCGATAAGGTGGTTAATCAAGATGAGGAGTAGGGTAGTCAAGGAACAAAATCAAGTATCTGCAACATCTGCTGTAGATCCCACTGTCGAGAGTGTTTGAATATCTTCATACAGTTCATTAGTGTTTGTAGTTTTTTTGAGTTTTGGTTTGAAGTAATATCTTGAGTTTAACCCTACATGCATTATTCTATGCCAGTTTATTAGGTTAATATATCCAAAATAAGCAGGGATAGATAATGATTATCTTCCAATTTTTTTTTTCTCTCTCATAAACGGAGTAACTCGCCATTGAACCAAAGGCTTTCTCATCAGATGAAAGGCAACAGCAACTCTTTCAGCTCCCTCCCTGTCTGGGGCCCAAGTACAAGCTAGCAAAGTTTCCTAGGTTATGTTCGTTTTGAGAAAAAAATGTAGGATTTGAGAAAAATTGTGAATTTTTATGTTGAATAGTATTTTATTGGTGTTTGTTTAAAGTGGAGTGAGAAATAATTTGATGTAATTGTTTAATAAAAAAGTATTGGAGTTATGTGAAAAAGTATAGAGAGAAAATTTAAGTTGAATAAAAAATTAAAAAATTGTTAGAGATTGTGTAAAATGTATTGGTTTTTGTGTTTGAATTTTGAATATGTTCGGTGGTAGATTTGTGAATATACTTATAATCCTGAAAAAAGTGTGAAAACGAACATATCCCTATTAGTCCATAGAGGTTCAAATAATTGGAATGGATAACAAGAATAAAGATTGGTTACAATCCAACAGCAATTGCCATCTTGTCGTGTGTTTGTGACATTAGGCAATCTGGACATTAGACGTTCTTAATATCAAGAGGCAATCCTGTTCCCAGTTGCATTGTACTAGTAATCCTGTTTCAGACACCTAATCTTGAATCTTAGAATTGATACACAAGATCTAGAGGCAAAAGGGAAGGCTACACATACATGACAAAGAGCTCTACATTTTGATTGAATTGCAGTTTCGCACTGTTCATAAACACTGGTTTACAATCCAGAAGTTCAAAAATTCCCAGGCTTTCTATACAGAATATGAGGCAAAGCAACTCCCGCTATCTTTTCCTTCGGGCAATCTGGACGCCATATGTGCTTTCGGGTTCACTCACCAGCAGAAAAACACACTCGTCTCCAGGTCGAACGTTATTTGCCTTGCTAAAAGCTTCCCATCCACAACTCAAGATCTTGAAACCAGACGTTTCATGGTAGAGGACTGGCCACAATCGCATAGCTGGATCTTGCAGGAACACAACCTTCCTTCCTATTCTAGACAGTCCCCTGCAAGAGGATGGTAAACATCTGGGCAGCTCCTGCATTTAGGGAGGTGAAAATAGTTGGTAGATACACAAAAGAATTACCAATACTCCTTACGATCTGGATCAAGAAGAGCTTGTCAACTAAAATGATCAACTTAGTCATAAATTTCATATGCTCACATGCACATTGCTTAACTTACAGAGAACAAGGTAAAACTAAACTAGAAGTCAATAGTAACAACACAGAAAAATGCTAACTCAATAGCCTAATGAGTAACATACAAGATAAGATATATTTTCTGTGGTCACCAAACAGGAGAGACGCGCTTTAATCGGTGAAGAAATTCCAACTGAGTCAACAGGCTCAGATTTCACTACTCTGAGGACATTATCTTTAGCTCTTACAGTCGTGCCAGAACTCTGACCATGCTCCCCCTTGATCTCCTTGCATGCAAAGTTATCTTGGAGGAAAAAAGGAAGACAGGAAGCTTAAGCATGTCAGTACACACGGAGGCACACATTAAGCTTCAAAACATAAAGCAACTCCCTAAAGAACGGGATATGAAAATTAAAGTTCACTACATATTTCTCGAGTCATCTTATTGTGCCCGCATAAATCTGGAGTCATCTTCACATGCTCTTCTTTCACAAGTCCTATTATTTCACCAGTCATCTTCTCACCAGTAATCTTCTTGTGACTGCATAAATCTGGAGTCATCTTCACAGACTCTTCTTTCACTAGTCCTATCATTTTCACCAGTTACTAAAAAAGTTATGTTGACGTATGAGATTTAAATATATGAAATGAAGACCATAAATCATGATGTAGATATTGCTTTGGGGAAGATAAAATGCTGTCCCAACAAGCATGAACAGAATATGTCAAGTTTGAAGGAAACGAACCACACTGACAGTCTGGCATTTCCCCAGAAGTGGGAACATCCCAAAACTCTGGCATTGCCTTTGATTTCTGTTTAGCACTTGGACAATCATCAATCAGCAAAGTACGCTCCTTGGGGGATACAGCCCCCTGAATCTTTTGTGACACTGACTCTGAGAAGTACAAAACAAAATAAATCCATAATCAGACCATAGATTAAATAATTGATGTGCAATATAAAACACAGAAATCTCCACAAGAAAACAAATAGAACTTGCTTCTGCATCACCTAATCCCTCTGGAACCAGGCACTTTGTAATTCCTCCATTCGGCATGTCAGAAACGTTCTCTTCATTTCTTGCAAGTGTTGTTACTCCTTTGGCCACAGGATCTTTGACAACTAGACAGGTTTCAGTTTGAGACTTCACAGTATGAAGAAGCTTTGCATCTTTTATGAAAGCTTTGCTGGCGACATTTGCACCAGTTCTGTTATTTGCCATTTCTAAGCTAAACAAGTCAAACAAAGGGCTTCTGTCATCTCCTTGTTTGTCTCCCAAGTCTCGATTGATCAAGAAATATGGCTCTTCCATGTATTCTGGTTTGGACACATGTGTGGCCATTCCACTGCTATTCTCATTTTTTAAAATATTTTCAGGTACTTTTACCGTTTCTTCCACATTCTTCGGCTCGTATTGGCTTTGACCTATCTCTGCATCTGACGCAGACACAATTGAGGTGCTTGAACTTTGTTTATTCATCGAACCTTCATCAGTTTTACAGCATTGACGATGTCTGCTAGTGGAATTCCCATTAAACCTAGTTCTTCTACTTGCATTAGTGTTTTCAGAAAAATATAATGTTTCACACCCAGTTGCATTGAAAATCTTAACAACAAAGCCGGATTCCAGAATGTAATTGAACACCAGAAAATCTCCAACTTTCAGGCCATGGTCTTCCACAAAGGAACTCCATCCTTGTTCAAAAGCAAGAGAGCCATCGAGATTGGATATTATTATTCTCCACTGCCGCCCGCTTGAGTCCTCGAGAAAGGTTTTCTGATTAACCAATGATGACACTGTAGCAGCAAATTTAGGAGGCAAAAACTGCAGCAGAATGACAAATTTAGAGAACACATAAAAAGTAGTTCTCAGAGGAAATGATCAGCCTGTATATCATTATTAAGTAAAATGCACAAAGCATCACTGCCTGTAGGAGTTGGCGGCTATAGTGGTTTGATCATGAGTCAATAGGATCGATGCACACATGCTACTGTAGGATATAGAATATTTCAAGACCACTCCATAGAAAAACCTAAGAGCCCATAACAATTGAAAGTGAGAGAGGTTAATGATGTGAATTGTGTTCAAGCCAGTAGCCACAGTTTCATGACGATTTTGTAGTATTTTAAACAAATGAAGGGTTCCTTGTGCTACAAATTCTTGTGTACTGAGAAAGAAATGGAGACCATGTGAAGATAACATTTTTGGAAAGATCACAATGAACAATGTTTAACATATTTGAGGACTTCAAATATAGCAACATGCCTCTCATATAAAAGATTCTAATTCTCTGTTTCAAGCAGCTGTCGAAACAGATCAAAATTCAGACATAGATCAAGCAATTGAATGAATGAACATTAGTAAATCAGTTGCAATTCAGTCATACTAACCTCCCAACAATCTACTGATGCAAACAGAACAATGAAAGCGAGCATACTAATGCAGTACAGAAGGTAGAGTGAAAGCAATCAATCCATAGAGTGGCTCAGATAGAAGAATTGACCCAATTGTTATCATACCAGAACTTTCGAAAACCCATCACCAATCATGACTTTGAAGAAAGAGTTAACTACAAGGGATGAATTTTTCTTCTTCCCATGAATCAGTACACATTGCTTGGTGCACTCTGCACAAGCTTCCATCTTGCAACCCATAGTCCCTTACTTTCTTGACCAGTTGCTCCACTGCTGAATTTCTTTTCTTTTGAAAAAAAATAGAAGATTGATTAGGAAAAAGGATAACATGAAGCAGGAGAAATTCAATAAGGCACAATTGGAAAACAAAAATGAAGGTAAGCGTTAAGTGTTATCATGGAAATAATGGCACCGAATGAATTGCCAGGTCAGGCCAAAACTAAAAGCTTGTTGTTTTTAGCATTTTCACAAAAAAAGAAAAGAAAAGAGAGAGGCTCCATCACAGAGAGAAGTAGGAATTGAAACATCATAGAAACATTGAAAAAGCAACTTAAAACAAACGATATACATATTGCAAAGCATCATAAAGGAAACATAAATTGGTTTACGAGATAAAGAAACAAACTTTTTACCCGGAAAGTCTGTCCAGCAAGTGACCAGCAACTTATGCAATATGTATTCCGCTATTTGTTTGATATTTTCAGGCGGGGGGGGGGGGGGGGGGAGGACTCTACGAAGATAAGATTCAGGTTCAAAAGTCGCTTTTTTCTTTTTCTTTTAACAAATACAACACAAAGCACATAAAGGTTCATAATCCTAACAATAAATACATTGATTGACACTGTTGAGACAATTATGTTCAAAAGTTCTATTCTTTGACAAAAGGAAACTTAAAGCTCACAAAGCTTTATAACTCATTGAAAAGAGGTACATTGATCGACGCTCAGGGACTTAGTTTTAAAAAAAAAAAAAAAGAAGAAGAAGACGAAAGAAAGAAAGAAAGAAAAAAAGATCGACACTGTCAGGGAGATAAAGAGAAAGAGAAAAGAGAAAACTTTACCCAGAAACGTTTCCAGAAACAACCTTGTTGCGCTTGAGCGTTTGAGCGTCTAAGAACCGAACTTACATGAACTAGCTTTGATCACATTGTTTTCTAGAAAAGAACAAAAAAAAAAGAGCAGACTTTACCCAGAAAACGTTTCTGAAAAACAACCCTTTTGTGCTTGAGCGTCTACAGATATGTGTTTGAGCGTATAGGAACCTCCTTTCATGAACTAGTTTTGATCACATTGTTTCCATATAGCAATGCACAGGAAAGCCCATCAATATAATTGATGAAAAACTTATAATCAGGTCAATAAGAGAGTAGCAGAAGTGGTTACTTCAATTGCTCTTTGCGTGTGAAGCGATTTGAGCTTTTCTGCTTCTTGTTTCTTCTTCGTTTTTGTTCTTCTTTGCTTTTTGCTTTTGTTTGTGTGCCGCCTGCCTGTTTCTTCTAAAAAACACTCTGCCGCCTGCCTGTTTCTTCAATTGCTCCGCCTTCTGTGCATTGTTTTTAATTTATTTTCACTATCTTAACAATAAATGATTTTCTCGAGCCAATAAATGATTTTCATTAACCCTTTTTTTCTTAAAAAATTATTTTGGTTACCGCCCTGCTCGCAGGGAGCCAAACGAAGAAACCCAGACCAAAAACAAACATATGAAAGAAAATCATACGACCTTTTCGTTTTCATATTTCCTCCAACCACCTTTTCGTTTTCAAGTGCTTTTGCCCAACATTTTTATTACCAAAATCATTTCAATACTTAAAAACGATATAAACAGAAAGAAATTGATAATTTAGAACCGTTTTGAGTCCATTGGAGTTGGACGGTTCAGCGATTTATTTACTGAAAATTGATAAATAATTAACTAAATTTTAACGTCTTCTTAAAAAACTCACTTATTTTTTAAAAAATTCAAAATACTCACTGAATTTAGTATTTTTGTATCAAAATTTATTGGACTCAACGCCGTTAAACCGGTTTAACCGAAAATCTATCTTGTTCAATCACAATGTGACATATGTTATTAAATAAATAATAACAAAAAAAAATTAATAAAAATAAACATAGTTTTTTTATATAAAAAAAAAGGGGGACGAGCATCGGGTACTCTCGATTCTCACGGTGGAGGTCCCCTGACCACCGCCAAGGGGAGGGGGGAGATCATCCTCCCCCGACGACCAGAGGATCTACTGTGAAAGAATTGTGGGTCTCCGATCTTTTTAAAAAAAAAATTAATTTTAGATTTATTTTTTATTTTAAAAAATGATTTTTTGTTATTATTTATTTAATGACACATGTTTCATTGTGATTGGACGATATGAATTTTCCGTTAAACATGTCTAACGACATTAAATCCGGTAAGCTTTTTGAAATTTTTTAATATCTAATGAATTTTTTAAAAAGTAGCTAAAATTTAGTGGCTTATTTGTAATTTTCTCCTATATTTACCTACAATGATTACAATGTTTCTATCTACGTGCCACATTGGCAATTTGACTAATTAGATCAACTATATTAGTTTACCTCTTGCCACATGACAATTTCAAAGCGTAGATAATTAATTATATAGAACTACAGAAATCTAGAAAAAACACCCAATTTATCAAATATCTACTGAATATCTAAAAAGAATATAAATGATGATTTATCTAGACATTCTCTGAGATCATTGCGCTGAAATCTTCCCCTGAGCATGTTTGTACTTTACGATAAAAAATAGTTATGAGAGGGAAAGTGGGTGGAGCAGACCCTTAAGGCTTACGCCACTCAACTAACCACGTTGAATTGTCTTCACAGAAGCTAATTCTTAGAGCATGTTCGTTTACAAAGAATCCTCAAGATTTTTTAAATCCTCAAAATTCTACAACCAAACATCATTTTTCACACCACATAAATATAACTACAACACGCATACCAATAAAGTTAACATCACATAAAAATTCTCAAAACACAAAAAATTCTCACAAAGCACCTTAACCGAACACACTCTTAAAGGCCTTCCGCTCCGCAACTATGCCGGACTGAAGTGGTCTTATAAGTTATATTGACCCAATGAACCTCATAGTCTAAGATTTTAGGCCATAAATTATACCTTTTAATCTATCCTTGCGCTTAGAAAAAAAAATCTATGATTGCATATCCAGGGAATAGAAACATTCAAATGTGAATAGAAGATATACGGAAACTAATTATACTGGGTATTACCAATTCTGTTCCACGTCCGGTTGCCAATGAAGGATTGGGTGGTATAAGCGGCCCAATCAGCGTGACCACTATTGTAACGAGCAATTCAACACGGGCAATTTCTTCATTTCATTAGTTTAAAGCAAGCGGCCCTATATATTCGCCAATGTCCATGATCCTCTGACCAAAGAGAGAGATTTTGTTTGGAAGGACCGTATAACTACTCACAACCACTCAACCAAAAGCAACAAGGAAAGTAGTCAAAGGACAACCTTTGGAGGTCAAACTATCCGAACTTATAGGCAGGAGCATATGGTAAATTTGATTACAAGTCTAACCAAGAAGATATCAAATTTCAAACGCAGCGCAGAAGGAAGACCAGAACCTCCGTGTCCTTATAATTCTGGGAGTTGAAAGTGTTTGCGGAATGTTCGGTTTTTGATAACATTCTGTACCCAGAGGCCGCACCCTACACTGCTTCTCAGAGGCTACAGAGAATTCTTTTTTTCTTTTGGCCTCTGTTCAAAAGATCAATAATTATCCATTAGTGTTTGTGTTGCATAGGACCCACCACTCTCTGGATTTCTTTAGCCTCTGTTCATCTTCACTGTTGGTTCTGATATAACTCACAAATCTGACAAGGAATATTGTCCCAAACGAGAAAGGGAGAGACAGAGCAAGGGTGAGAGAAAATGTTTGATCACTACCAACAGCTTGCTGCTAGACCCTCTTACCAAGATTCCCTTAAGGTGCTTGAGGCTGATATTGAGCATGCAAATGCGCTGTAAGTTCTCTCTCGCCCTCTATGAAGGTTTCTTTCTTTGGTTGTTTTGGCTCAATTCATTGTTTAAATGCGGCTTCTCCGGTGGGCTAATATGTAGAGATTCTGTGAAATTCGGTGATGGTCTTCTATCAGTATACTTTTGATTTTGAGCCCTGAGTTTCATTAATCTACTTCACAATTCTGAGGCTGACACTTGCAGATATTCTGGAAATTCCAGAAAGGTCAGATTTTTCAATGGGAGTGTTCGAGTTTGGCTCCTTTTATGTTTTTCTTTTTCTTTTTCTTTTTCTTTTTCCTTTTCAATAATAACTGAAAAAGTACAAGTGCTGCATGCATTTTTGAGAAATTTGGAAGCAAAATGTCAACATGGTTATACTTGGGCGCGTTCCTATGCTGGTTCGCTATGCCTCTTTTACTATGATCGGTACAGTCGAGTAGGCCAATTCAACGATTTCTACTCCTCGTTGAAAGCAAAATGTGGGGATATTGTACCCCACACCTCTTTTTTATTTGTAGATCTATCATTTGTTGTTATGCTTTGTGTTCTCAGTCTGCTATTAAGCCTTACATAATTGAATCAATAGACACAGATATTTGGCTGGTCAATCGAGATGATCTTTGATTGATCCGAATTTGGATACGAATGCAGGGTAGCTTCTATTCCAAGAGGCAAGGGTGGTGCCTGCCTTCAGATGAAATTGGTTTACAATCATTTGGCACCCATTTTACTGTTTTTGCTTCAGTGGATGGATTGCTCATGCACCTGTCTACTTTCTAGCTACTTTAACCTTTTTCACATAATTGTATATAAGGTTAATTTTCCACTTCCTTCCTTATTCGTTATTATTGCCAATTATAATTGTATAGTTATATTTGGTATACACAATATTTTTGTTATACTGATAATTTAGATATTTGCGAATATGAATTTCGGAATCTCCGTATTTTTAGGTGCACTCTGATGGAAAGCCAAATATCTCTTCATGTGGAAGGAGAGCTACCATTAGAGAGTTCTACAGTATGTAAACTATCAATTATTTTTTCATTTGAAAAGCTGATAAGAGAGTTTTTGGACAATACACATTGAAGGAAATTGTGCACCTGTTTTCACCGAATCATGATTTTTTTTTTCAGTCACAATAGTTTCTTTTGAGGTTCTCAAGAGTAATTATTTGACTTTTATATGTGTGTAATGATATAATTTCTATTCTTCTTACAATTGATTGGTTTCAACAGATGCCTTTGTGCTTTTTCAGAATTCCATGGTGTGAGACTTTTAGAATACTATCTCTAGTCTTTTTCCTTCAAAAAAATTATGGAGTGGAAAAATGTTCAGCTTTGGACTTATTTCTCCACATCATTTCATCGCTGATGGATCCTGTAACCTGTAACTGCAGCTGTTATATTACCATCTTTGCAGCGTCTCCATGTTGACTCATCAGAGTTGGATAGAATTCGAGAGGAAGGCAGCTGCTTTGAGATGGTTGTCAGGACGAAATTGGAAAAGAAGAGGAAGACTTCAGATGGAGACTTGGAGAGAGAAGATGAGTGTGGGATCTGCTTGGAGTCATGCACAAAAATGGTTGTGCCAAACTGTTGCCATGCTATGTGCATCGATTGTTACCGCAACTGGTACTGATGACCTTATAACTTTCTTCCTGTTATTTTCAATTTGGTCCACTTTTGATATGTGATGACAGAGAGAATCCTTGTTTCTAGGCATTAACAGTTTTGCTTTTCTTTTATATATGGTATAGGAACACAAGGTCAGAATCTTGCCCATTTTGCCGGGGAAGTTTGAAGAGAGTGAATTCCGGAGATTTGTGGGTTCTGACATGCAGAAGTGACGAGCTTGATACTCAAACAGTGTTGAAGGAGGACATGTTGCGCTTCCATCTTTATATAAAGAGCCTACCTAGGGATATCCCAGATGCTCTGTTCTTAATGTATTACGAGTACCTGTTTTAGACACGAAGAATTATTTACAGAAAGTGAAAAATGCTGACCACCACCGAGAAATAGGGTGGTGAGGTTTTCCCATAGAAATCTCCTTTCAACTTGATGTAAGGATAGAATAATGTACATCCTCTGTATAAAAAAAAACAATGGATAATTCCAAAATTGTATTTCTTACAGCGGGAAATATTATTAGTATTTGTTTATATTTCGCGATCATATTGGCAGTTGAGGCTGGGTTTTATGATTTCTTGCATGACTGGGAGATTGTGATTTCTTGCATTTCAATGAGAAGTCAATTTGCATAGCTTAACTACTGTTCTTAATGAAGGTGGTTCTTGCAATTGTTGAATGGTTGATAGTCGCACGAAGAACTGATGAAACTGCCAGACCACTGTTTTTAATTTTACTGCTACCTACTTATGTTGTTTTTTGGTCGAAGGTACTCTGAATGCTCTCTGATATTGTTAATGTTAGTTCCTAAGGTTATATGTTGGCTTTATTCCGTGACATGTATGTTGTAAAGAAACGTGTCTTGGATATAGTGGTTAACAGATGAAAGAGTCTAGTTGTGAAGAAATCTGGAAGTCGTTAAAGTGGTTAATGGATGAAAGAATACGTTTGTAAAGAAATCTGGAAGTTGTAAAATTGTTAAAGTGATTAAGTGCTGGTTGGGCTAGCTTGAGGCAAGCTTAAAGAATTCACGTTGTAATTTGGAGCTAACTTGAGGCTCAAGCCCAAACACGGGAGAAATAATAACTGAATTCCACGTGGACTTACCCAGTCATTTAAAATGGCATTTTGAGATGATGGAGATACTGACTTCGACGAAAATAGAAGAAAATAGATCTGAAACAGTTCGAAGGCTTCTAGAGAGAGATTTGTGGAGATTCGAAAGGAGGTTGTTCTTGAAGAGTCAAGATTTTGGTTGTCCTCCATCAAGTGTTATTAAAGAAATCAATCACCACCAAGAAAACCTCATTGTGGCAGTGGGTAAACATCGGAGTTCCGGTGTTTGTCGATTGGAGTTCCAATCGTCTTGAAGCAAGTTTGTTTTGATCAAGATTCATTGAAGTGAGAGAGAAATCCAAAGGTTTTGGATTCTACCGCTTGGTGTGGGTTCGAACGGTGTCGTTCGAATTGCTTCTTTCGGGATTTGTTAAGTAGCAAAGGTTTTGTGGTAAACAAAGTCACCGACTGTAAGTGTATCTCTCATTTAGTGGATTGGTTAACCGGCGGTGAGCCCAGAGTGGTTTTTCCCTTTTGAATGAGTTTTTTCAAAGGGTTTTCTACTTCGTACCACATTCCCTTGTGATTGTTTGCGTTTCAATTCCTTTTATATTTGCTTGGTAATTGATTAGCATAATATAAATTCGAATCTTGGTAGGTTGGTTGTGTTTCTTGGTTTAAAAAAATTAGATCAAAGATTTTCTGCACTCCAAGTATTTGTGATATTGTCTAAGTAATCTTAGAAGTGTTAATATTGACTATATATATTGAACTTCTATCATTAATTGAGTTGTGTGATATTTTCCAGATCTGGACAGATTCAATATATTCTTTGTGCTAAGATTTGCATAGGATTTTCTGCATTATGGTGAAATAGGTTGTGCTGAAATTTTTAACTTACTATTCACCCCCTCTAGGTAAGTTTAGGGTCTAAACCGTGTCTCACAGTTAGGAGCCCAAGTTTAACAGTCACAGAAGAAGCAATAGCCACCTTGTTCTAGTATATGTAGGTGGTGGGGATGCAATAGTTCACACATTCCTCAGTGCCTTTTGTATATCATGAGAGATAACAGATATACTTGGCATCGGTTTAAGATAGTCGACCGAAGCAAGTGGAAATATTACTGAACGGCATAAGCTAATATGTTGCTGTTTTTCCTCGTTTCCTTTTTGAGGTAGCCAATGGGTACAGTTCATCTTGCTTTATTCGAGTATTACCAAGTTAAATGGTTGATAGTTTCTTCACCGGTTGTTCCCTCAATAGTTATGGTAAAAATGATCTGTCATTCCTATAATTTGTGTCGTTAATGAATGTTGTACTAAACAAATGATAAAAAGAAAAAGAAAAAGACCAGAAAAACATTGAGTACAACCACGTATCTTGGAGGAAAAGCAGTGGAGATCGTACATATAAGTCTCAGTTGTTTGGCATACCATGAACAGAGCACTCGCACTGTAACGCTGTTGTCCCCTGTATCCTTAGTTTCGGTTAAATTCTTAACAAAGTCTGGTTAATCTGCTATCCCAACCACTTATGTCAACCTGGGCTATGGTTTTGGTTTCATATTGATCAACTCAGAAGCATCCCCACACAAAGACATTCAGGACTTGCAGCTTCCTAATGCTTGATCCCAATCAAGGCCTAGTTTGTGGAACCATGAATGTAAAACAAAGCTTCTAGCAAACCCAATATCATGCATTGGACCTTAAATGCTTAAAATATTTGCTAAAATTCAAGAAAACAAAACTTGTAGCATTAGTTATATTCTGTGATATCCTCCTACAAACTTCAACAAGTAGCGCAACATTTGACATCACATCACAGCAAGAAACGATGCAATACGGAAGGCAGAGCAATGGCAAATGGTTCACCCTTCTTTGTTCTTTCTGTCCAACAAGAAACTGAACGGAGGGTGACTAAGCGATCCATTGAGAAACATGTTTGAAACCACCTTGTACATAGCTTCGGTGAGGTGCACTCCATCCCAGTTGATGTATTGTGAAGGGTTTTTGCAGGCAATGGCAGACTTTGTGCCGCAAGTACCGAAGATATCAAAGTTGTATGGTTCACCTGTTGCTCCACAGCAGGCTTTGAACTTCTCCGTGAACCCGTATCTGCTTGGATCCTTCATTATCTCTCGGTAGGCGTTCCAGTAGTCCCCGTAGATGATGACAGCCTGGGGAAACTGCCTCCTGAGGCCCTGCAACTTGGCCTGGAGGACCACGTTGTGGCTGTAACTCTGGTTGTTCACACTCTTCACACAGCCTATATCGTCCCTGTCGTCTTCAGAAGCCAGTGACATGGCCAGCGGCAGGCATCCCGTCAATGGAAGGCCTTGGACGACAACATACTTTGCACCTTTCTTCAGCAATGACTGCGTACCAATTAGGAATTCGGTCATTTCATCCAAATATAATTATTCGGTGAACTGAGTAAAGTGTCAATGAAAATGTTATGGACCATTTGGGGAGTATGGGATCCGTCCCACATTGGTAGTATAGGATGCCAATGTGGGGTTTATATGCCTTAGGCTCCCTTCCCTCTTGAGCTAGCTTTTGGGGGTGAGTTCTTCTAAGGCATGTAACAGAAAATTTGCCAAACAGGTCGCTAAACATCTCTTAAACATCTGCTTCTCTTTACTAGTACAGAACTTAATTATCGTCTTAACTGATTATCTGGTAACTCGCCGCAAGTGAGTCGTTACGAAAACTTGATTATCTGGTAACGATGCGTCGATGGCCATGTAGGCCGTTACGAAATGGGTATGTCAATCTTCGATTTCGTTTATTGGGCACATTGGCTTTTGAAGAGCGATCTATCTCGCCTCAATAAGCTTCAGATTGCTTTCTACCTTTTGATTTTTTTTTAAAACGTCATGAAAAAGGTAGAAATCTGATTTATATATCCCCATTCCCCTCTATAATATCATATTGGAATCGAATTAATTTGTGAAATAAGACTTACAAACTATATATCTGGAATAAGAGAAAGCCCAGTTGTTTTGTCGATGACATACTTACCTCCAAAACCCCAGTAAAGCTCGATATAGCAAACTTCCGGATTGTGTCGTCTGGTATAGAAGATCCAACGCAGTATGCATAGTCATTGACTCCAATTTCACCAACCCAGACGAGCGCATCATCAAACGCTGCTTTGCACTCGGATGCTGCGTCTTTACAGTAGCCCTGGCTCTCCAGGAACCTGTTGAACCAAAGGAGCTGGGTTTGGATAGATTCAGGAGTTATATCGAGAGTGAGATTGTGCTTAACAAAGAATTCGTGGTTTGTTGCGGTGGAACCAGCGACTGCAAAGTTTACGCCATTCGAAGCATTCCCCTTGAGGTTACGGTAAGGTGGCAAGAAAGGCAAGGAAAGTGCTTCAGCTACAAAGTCGATCACAAGCCGCCCATCGGAGTACCGGTTAGTAGGGCGGTGAAAGAAGGTGCTCCCATATGGAGAGTTCGATACGTGACCAAAACCAGATGGGCCGGTGATGGATTTTGTGTTTCCGGTGTCAGTGAACGAGTCACCGAAAGCGTAGATCTTCTTGAAGGGACGACGTGGCTGTCCCGTTTCAGTTGCAGCAGAAGACGAAATAGCGAGGAATATGGCGGCGAAGAAGACGAAGGTGCATATGTGGGAGTGACAAGCTGTGGAAACAGAAGCCATTTTCTCAACTCAAAGGCTTCTAAGCAATTCACTTTAGCCAGCACGGTCTTTGTGTCCTACATTTTATAACCTCTGTATATTTACTACATATACAACTAATTCAGAGGTGACATAATAAGTTCAGCTGAAGTGAAGGGACCCAGAACAGTGACGCGGTAAAATAATTGGCAGACTTCTGTTTTTGAGGCTAATAATCAGCACTACTTGTTCTAAAAGTAATGGGGGTTCACGTACGCTTAATTATTGACTCGGTGTGAATTATTAATCGTTAGGTTTCCATTTCTCTCACTCAAGCATGAAACATCCTAACTTAGAGAAAAAAAAAAGCATGAAACATCCTAAGTGGTTTCTTTTGGGACGATTGATACTATAACAGCATCAATATCAGAGCAGTACGGCTTTTGTTTTTCATTTATTAATTTGAGAAAGGAAGTTCAATTATGAGTCATCTACTCACCACCAGAGTTTCGGCCTACTGAATGAGATCAAGAGGAAAGAGATCAGTAATCAGTTCCTATGGAGCTGGTAAGTTCTTGATGCAGTAGAAAGATAAGTAATTGGCGGGGCTTTAATGAGCATGTCACATACCAACTGCACCAGCCTTGTTATTTTCGTGAAAGCTGAAAGGGATTGGAAATGCTCATAAATCATACTGCCACGGTGCCAACTCTCTTTTTTTGCTTGTTTTCTGAAAGTTGTGTTTATTTCTGTAGCTTCTTTAATTATTTGGGCGGTTGCTTTGGTGTCGACTCTTAAATGGCACTAGCTACCAGTTTGGTTTTTCAGATAGGTACCATGAATGCGTTCTGCTGCTCCCAAGCCCACACAAAGGTGTTGGTGAAGTCAAGCTTTGCGGCTGCAAAGCTTGACAAATCAGACTTCCGCGTTTTCTTACGCAAGTCCATACCCAAACCAAAGCCCCAAATCCTGCATCAGGTGTGCACTCCATTAATCGCAGCAGCCCAGGCATTTATGAGTTGCAGGAAAAGATTTGCACGCCACCGTAAATCTGATAATTTTGTTATCGGTTTCATACTCTCCTCCTCCCTCTATAAATTTAACTTCGTGAATGACAGAATGTGTGTGGAGTGAAAATTGTAGAGTGCAGTGCAGTGCAGTGAAAGAGTGAAAGTGAGAGAGTTGCATAGAGCAACTGTGAGAGTTGTAATATTTTGGTTTGCTGAAATCAAAATTCTCTCCTCTGTGGACGTAGGCACATTATCGAACCACGTTAAATTTTGGCCTCCTTGTGTTTTTTATTTTTGTCCTGTGCTCAACAAAAGGAGGGGGTTCCAGGACTACATAGATTGTGCTTTGCTTGTGTTATGTCCGCCACTGTCAATTGCGAAAACTTGTAAAATTTCAGGCTCTTAGACAAGAGTTGTCATCCATAAGGCCTCGGAAATACGAGTTAGGCTTCTGGGAAAAGTAAACCTTTTCTTTTTTTTTTTTTACCAATCGCCTGCTGCCCAAGTGGTTAGGATTTATATGTACTTGTGTGGATTAGACGCACAGATCACATGTTCAATTTTTTACGGAGTGAATATCGTAATACAAAAATTGCACTCCTAACTTTTTCATTGATTATCACAAACTTTTTCACTTTTTTACCAAATCTCATACTCAAAATTTTAAACACTACAAAATTTGACAAAAAATTTGATTACAAACGCCAAATAACAAAAAGACGTTTTTACCCTAAATGAGCCAACAAACCATAAGATGCATTTTTGTATATATGGAAGTCTATACCAATGTCTCCTGCTAGTACAACCACGTGTCACTTTTTTTCTTGGATTTTATTTGGTGTTCTAGTGAGCTGTCGTCTTTTGTATGCATGCAGTCCAATCCTACGAGAGCTTTTGTAGAGGATGAATGGGTTTTATTATGTGCAAACAAGGTTAAATTCGCGAAAGAATTAACCCAACAGGCCTAGACATAGAGCGTCAGTATTTCAAGCCCTGCTGCTCTTTCACAGAACCCCCTCCGCCGGAAAACTGTAAGCTTGTTCAAGGCCAGCCCAACCCAAAATTCGAAATTAAAACCCTCAGCCCAAATTCAGCTTTTGCTGGTCCAGTTTACTCGCCCTAATTCCAACCCACAACCTCCTCTATCATATTATCATGAGAGAAGGAAGTACACCTTGGCCCAAAATTTTTGCTTCATTGAAGTGAAGGAGCTAAAATTACAGCGACTTGCTACGGGTAATAGGTCTTTTTCCTTTTGGTCAAGCAGAAATAAGCATCTGCTGACTTGTGTCCACTGAGAGCAGGCAAGTTCCATAAGATTTGAGATTGGTTCAGAACTTTTTTTTTAAACAACGAAGAGAAATCAAATCTGGATCAACCGAAATGAACTTACTTGTTCAAGGTTGGTGCAGCTCCTTGAGCTACATAAGTCCGATAGGAGCAAACCCCTAAGCCTCGGGTATTAACCTGCTAAACAAATCCATTTAGGTTGTGTTTGATAAACAAAATTTTAGAGTGATTAAAATTTCACGTATTGAAATTGATGAAAAAACGAGGAGTGAGAGTGACAAAGTTGATGAGAAGGTGAACAAATTTATGAGAGGTGGTAAAAAAGTGAAAAGTGTATGAAAATTGATGGAAAAGTTAGAAGAAATAGTGTTTTGTAATGATAATAAAATTTTAAATTGCCAAAATGTTAGTACGCAAACATAGTCTTAGAATTGGACTTCATAGCTTCGTTACAATAAAAACATGCTTCTACAAGCACAACTACAGCCCCAAACCCATTACACTTATTTACATGTGAAACTAATTCCAAAAAATAGTGTTCTTCACAAAATATACACTTAGGAATGACAACCTAGACTGAACATCTGTGCTAAATCCATACAAATTAGTACTAAGAAGCATGTGTCATCACTGCGGCAGTGGCACCAAAGATGAAATATTATATGGAGTCCCTGTAACCATGTGGTCGCTGGAAAGCAACCACGAGACCAAATTTGATCTATCATAAAATTGTGATTATTTTGTTTACTTTCTTATCGGGGAAGGAAGAATGGGAATGGGGTGGAGATGCTTCGAAAGCCTTCGGCTCTGTTTGAATTGTTTTCAAAACGTTTTCAAAACTTATCACAATTAATTTTTTATTAATTTCAATACATTTTTATTAAATCTCAATAAATTTTTATAAATTTTAATAATTTTTAACACATTTTTAATCAATTTCAAAAGAATCCACACTACTTAAAAAAAATACAAACACAAAAAACCGTTTTGACACCCATTTCACTTGTCTTATTTTGATCCACATCTCATTAAATAAACGGAAAACTCGGATACCTCTCCTTATTGTTATTCCTTATTTGTTAAGAAAACTCTTCATCATCTATTAGATTTTTTTACAGATATATTTTTATAAAAAAACCTTATCAAATTATCTATATTTACACTGTTTCACAAAAATCCTTATAATTTTAAGAAAAATTGACAATTTGATCATTAGTTTTATACCACACTGATGATTTAGTTACTAGGTTTCATTTTTTGACAATATGGTCACTGAGAATTTATAGTTGTGACGATCTGGTCTTTCCGTCAAACATTCGTTAATTTTTTAACCGAAATAGCGGTTGACATGTTTATTTACCGTTGCGGCAAAAGTAACTTGTAGCGGTCGACCGTATTCTATTCTGTTACAAATTAACGGAGATTTGACGGGAAAATCATATCGTCACAATTATATTGTCTCAGTGACTATATTGTTAAAAAAATGAAACCTAGTGACTAAATTATTAGCGTGTTATAAATCTAGTGATTAAATTGTCAATTTCTCAAATTTTAAATAAAAATTTAAGTGTCATCGAAATTTTTTAAAATTACAAAAAGAAATAAAGTCGCTGCACTCCCTATGAGCTTTTAGACGAAGAAAACGGTACGACACGATAGCATGGCATTGCTTGCGACGACATAATCGTAAATTTCTAGTCGTCTTCCTCAATTCCTATTAGTTTCCTCGATCACCGACTCCGCGTTTCGTCGACTGGAGTGGCGACTTTTTGTTCCCCGTTTAAACCTCTATCATCTTCGAAACCCCTCTCTGTTATAAACCCGACTCTCACCGTGACTGAGTGGACCTGCATTGAGCTCGAAAGGACTCAGGTTTGTCAAAACTCGTGCATCCGTGGTATCTAGGGTTCCCATTGCCCTGGTACGGCGTCTAAGCCATGGCTAGGGTTAAAGACAACTGGGAGAGGCTGGTGCGCGCGACGTTGAAAAGGGAGAAGCTGAGAAATGCTGACCAAGGATATGTGAGAACTCCCGGAGGGATCGCCGGTGCAGTCCCTGCCTCACTCGTGAAGTCGACGAACATCGAGGCGATATTACAGGCCGCCGATGAGATCCAATCCGAGGATGCCACTGTCGCAAGGATTCGTAAGTCTCTCTTTTGTTTTGTTTTTTTTTTTCAAAATTTAAATAATTTGTGAATCGCGTTTCGAATTTCGTAGGTAATTTCTTCGGGGTTGATGATTGTCGCTGTACAATTTTTTTCTATTTGTTGTATATGTCTGCCAGAATCATGCAACAATTTTTACAATTTTTGCTAATTTATTCGGAGTTTGCTCAAGCCAAAGCGGGGTTTGGTTCTAACCCGGAGCTCAGATTAGTTAATTGATCTAAGAAATCAAAATTAAGCTTGAGGGAGAACATAAATTTAATAGAAAATTCGAGCAGGTGTACATCAGGGACGGACTGAGGAATGTAATAGTTAAGTGTTGCTCCTTTGTTGTTGTTATAGTGGAAGACTATATTGTTTTGTTTCTGTTTTTTTAATGTACTTTTTGTGGGGTGGGGAGGATAGATGGTTCTGAAGGCTCTATTCCTCTGGAATCAGTTGTCATTGCTTTTTGAAAAGAGCCTAATCAAGATCACGGCAACAAAAGTTGTAATCTATATAAGAGCAATTGTGTATAGAGAAGTGAGACATGTTATGGCCTATGGAGCCAATGAACTATGGGTCGTCATTGGGCTCATTTTAAATTCGAGAGAGGACAATTGGGTTGTCAAAGTTTGGTGATGGTTTTTCCTATTATTCTGTTGACACTTACCAATTTTAAAGAGCAAAGGTTTATGACTTAGTTGTATGGTCTACATGGTAAAGAATGGTTGGCAGGCAGAGCATACACAGGTCTGATACAACTTGCCTGTTTGATCTAGATATGTGGCTGATGAAGAAGTATTCTAAATTCTAAAGAAGATTGTTTCAGTTGATTCATCCTTGCAGCAATAAATTTGACTAGTTTCGAGTCTAAATTTGTTACAAGTTGACTACTTTATAGTTCATGGGGAGGTCTATCTTGAACACAGTGAGAAGATTCCAAAGTTGCTCACAAAATTCAAATCCATCCGTCTTCAATTAAGTAACCAGGACTTGGTTCTGACATATTTTGTAGCCAGGAATTTGAATTTATTACTGTATGGTATGGAATACCAATTGTAGTGAGACTAATTCTAAACGTAAGGAGTCTGATGTGATTTGGTCAGTCTCAATCCGATTAGTATTACATTTCCTAGGTCTATGAGTTGTGTGATATACTAATGGCTCTACATATTCTGTACGCAAATGTAAGCCATCCATGTGTGTATAACATCTACAGAACTCTCAAACACCCAGCTTCTAGTATTGATTTGTAGTGTATTAAACTCTACAGTTGTTATTGGAGTTCTGAACTCGGTATTTATTGTTCAATTTGACTTCCTTCCAACTCTAGAGTCAACAGTCTTGGTCCAATTTGAAGAAGAAGCATGGGGGAACCGTGTTTTGTATTTATGACGTATCTCAAGATTTTATGTCTCAATTGCATCTATATTGTGTGTAGGTCAATGCTAACTGAGGATATGTGTGTGCAAGGCTATATACCCAATGAAATATTTCATGCAATTTTTTTTGTTTCTCTTTTCAAATTCAGTGTGTGAGCAGGCGTATAGCATGGCTCAAAACCTAGACCCTAACAGTGATGGTAGAGGTGTTCTTCAGTTCAAGACTGGTTTGACGTCTCTAATCAAGGTATTATTTAAGCTTTGACACTTGGTTGGGATGTGCTGGCTAAGTTAGGATGTTATTAATGCTGTCAATTTCAGATGCACTGCAGGAAAAAATTGCTTGTGTACATTGCATTTCTTCTGAAATTTTATCAAATTATCGGCTTGAGTTATGAGTACTGGAGTGTTTATTGCAGCAAAAACTTGCCAAACGTGATGGTGCCCAGATAGATCGTCAACGTGATATTGAACACCTGTGGGAATTTTACCGCAAGTACAAGACTCGGTATAGAGTGGATGATATCCAAAGAGAGGAGCAGAAATTTCTGGAATCTGGAACTTTTAGTACTAACATGGGAGAGTATGACCAACTAATGCTGCTTTATTTGCTCTCTTATGATTTATTAGTTTACTTCGCTTCTATACTTTTTACATGCATTATTTGTTATAGTAACTGGGAAATGGATCTTGCTGTTGCCTGTTCCTGAATTCTGTATTGCATTTTGGGACTAATGACCATGAACTACTTTCTTCAAAGGTATAAAATGAGGCCATGTATGATGGAATGAATTGCTTGTATCTTGGATGAAACAAGTTTAGAACTAATTATACAGTCTCTGCAATCAATTGAGTTGAAAGGGACATTATCAGCAAGAGAGTGGAGTTCTATTTGAGAAAGAGATATGGACTGTGTTTTGGAACTAGTTCGGGTTCTGGTTTTAGTGTACGAGACCGGTTCCCAGGGCAGAGAAAAAAAAGCTCAGATTGGGGGCTCTAGTGCCCAAGACGGAATTTGCCGATCCACAAGCACGTGGGGCGGAGTGAGGAATCCCCATCGCTGAGAACGTGTGAGAGCAGAGCGGTGGACCTGCTTGTCTTGCCCGAGTGGCAGATTTACCCTACACAGTTCCACAAGAGTGTTGGGATGGATCCGCGCGCCACCCCCTAGTGGTGGCGCATCATGCTGGTACATGTCCGCGCACTAGTGGGTACTGACGGATCCACCCCGCACAGATTTGCCAATGCGGGATGGAAAGGCGGATCCACGTTTGGATTTGTTGGATCTGCCCTTGCTGATTGAGGGTAGCGTGGAGAAGGTCATCCTGCCGACTCTCTTCCCCTACATGTTCTCTCTGGATCCCCCTCCCCTCCCCTTGGCAGGTTGCAGGCTGATCTGTGTGGGAAAGAGGTGCCTCCCTTCCACTTGGGGATTACGGGAGTGGGGATTTTTGGGGCGGCAAGGGAGGGGACCCCCTCCCCCATGTTTGTTTTCTCTTTTAGTGTTTTTCAATTTTTATTTTTTTATTTAAATGATTAATTTAATCTATTTTAATGATTTTTTGAATAAAAAATTAATGACGTAGACAAAAACAGTTTTAAAACTAACACTCTCCTAACATGGGTTCAGGACTCAAAACTAGTTTTGACACCAAATTTTTAAAAATTCGAAGTTACACTTCAAACTAAAACTAAAACCTACCTGTTTTCCAAACATAGCTATGTCATTGTACTCAAAATTAATAGAATTGGAACACGGGTATTTTTCTTGGTCACCATTTTTTTTGAGGGTCCGTGGTAGGACAAGGCATGGGCAGCCATGCTATGTCCTGCCATCCGAGGGAGAGGCCAAAGCTTGGACAACCATGCCAAAGCCATATCCAAATAAAGCCATTGTGTTGGCTTTCATGCCAAGGCAACTGTGGGATTATTTGGCCTTGCCATTGCCTACTGACCATACCAGGGCATGAACCTAGGCTTGGATGTTTATTTTATAAAAAATTGTAAGATTTTTAGGATTTTTTATAGAATTGTAAATATTTACGTTGATTGGAGTTTTATAGGTTTGTGTAAAATTGGTGAAAAGTTTTAAAGATATTTAATTTTAATTGGAGTTTGTAAATAGGTGTAGAGAGAGATGATTTGATGTAATTTTTTAATAAAAAAATATTTTAGTTTGGTGAAAAAGTATGGAGAGAGAAGATTTGTTAGAATTTTTTTTGAAAAGGTATTGGAGTTCGTGTGAAAAGTTGTTGGAGTTTGTGTTAAAGGTCTTGGTGTTTGTGTAGGATTTTTTGATGTCTTGAATGTTCGTTTTGTAAATTTGTTGCATTCATTGTATCCTAGAATACTTTTGCAAAACGAACATGTCCAAGATTTATTTTCATAGTCATTCTTTTGTTTCAGGTTGCCACTCAGGTCTTTAGAAATGAAAAAAGTAATTGCTACCTTGAAGGCCATAGTGGAGGTCATGGAGGCACTTAGTAAAGATGCTGATCCTGACGGGGTTGGAAGATTTATAACTGAGGAGGTACATGCCTTTTTAACAACCTATGTTGGATGTGATCTTCAAGCAGCTGCCCAAAACAATATAATAATTTTGATTTACCTGTGTCTTGAGTAATATGTGCATTTTTCATTGATATTTAGGATTTACATCCTCAAGTTGGATAGTTTATACTAATTGTATAACTATTCTTTTCAATGTGCATTGATATTACCTGATGTGTAATGGCGGCAATCAAGCAATTTAATCTTCAAAATCTGTCCATAATTTGAGGATTCTGCTTTCGGCTTTCTTTGATATGTGAAACTTATATGTAAAAGTCACATTTACCGTTGTTGGACCACATGATTTTCAATAATTATTTTTTGTTTTTCTTTTCTGTGGATTTTCAGCTACGAAGAATAAAAAGGTCTGGTGCAGCATTAGTTGGGGAACTCGCACCGTACAATATTTTGCCTCCAGAAGCACCATCATTAGCCAACGTCATTAGATTTTTTCCAGAAGTAAGTCAAATATGAATAAGATATGTTTGACTGTGCTGTCTCTGCTTCTTGGTGGTGTTGTTACATAACTCCCAGTTGGCTCTCAAATCTACTAGATTTTGAAAGTTTATAGTCATACCCAAGTAAAAAAAGGCACTTTTAGATAAGAAAAAGGAATTTGTGACAATACTTGGAAAAGGGAAGGGCATTAGGTAGCATGGAAAAAGCTCTGGCCACAATAACTCTTTATCTTCCACTTATAGCTTGCAAAAAGAGGGGATTACTCTTAATCCACAAAGCCAAAGAGGGATTACTAGAGTCCTGGACTTTCCAATAAGTTTTTCCATTTTGGTAGTTGTGACACTACTATTTATTTTGGGTTATCTCTCCAGGTTAAAGGTGCAATATCTGCAATCAAATGTACTGAACAGTTCCACAGATTTCCTGCTGATTTTGAGATATCTGGACAAAGGGATCCAGATATGTTTGATTGTCTGGAATATGTGTTTGGTTTTCAGGTTTGCACATACTTATATTACTCCATTCTGTTCATTAATATGTGACTGTAGATTATGGTATGATGTAAAATTTTGCTATAAGTTGATCTCATTTTTGCATGCCAAATGGTGTCACCTATGTTTTAATAGTGCTGATGCATCAATTATAGTCTTGTGTCACTTCACACTATATTGCAACTGTATATATGCATCCATAGCCCATCCATCAGTATACTCTTTTAGTGCGAAACCTGCGTAGACCATGTTGGGGAATTGATTTGAGGCTAATTTAGGGTAGAAAATGCATATAACTTTTGTTATTTTGTATACGAAGAATAGATATGGGTATTGTCTTTCATCTCTCATCCATTGATTTGTCAGTTACTTGACTTTCTTGCTTGCAGAAAGACAATGTAAGGAACCAGCGTGAGCACGTTGTTCTTATGATAGCAAATGCACAGACGAGACTTGCCATACCTGTACAGGCTGATCCGGTGAGGGCCCAGCATATCTTGTCCCAATTAATGTCATTTGTTTTTATCTGTTATTGGGCTGTTACGACTTTCTTGTTATTCCAACCCTGATGTTTGTTAGTTTTAAGAGTTTTGCTATGGGGGAATTTTTCCTGACAAGTTTTGATTGTATGTATCACATTGCTCTGTAAAAGTTTTGGTATTTTTGTTGAAGTTCCTGTCAGTGATTCTTATTACATCTCAATAAGACTGTTTATACTCCTTATTTAGTTGTCTTACTGTCCTTTACTTTAGTGAAATCTTTTTTGAACGGTTGTGTTTTGTTGTAAGGTTTTCTACTTTAAAAACTGCACTGATTGTTGTTAATTGTAGTGAAAAAGGGATCGGCTGAATTCTTTTGAATGGTATCCTTTTTCTTGTGCCATGGACAGAAAATAGATGAGAAAGCGATAGATGAGGTTTTCTTGAAGGTGCTTGGTAACTATATTAAATGGTGCAAATACTTGCGGAAACGCCTTGTTTGGAACAGGTCACTTTTGAAACCTACTGTCATTTTGAGATAACTGATTCCTTGGTTCTCTGCTAATCTATGTTTGAATTTTCTGCAGTTTAGAAGCAATCAATCGGGACAGGAAACTTTTTCTGGTTTCATTATACTTTCTTATCTGGGGTGAAGCTGCAAATGTCCGTTTCCTTCCTGAATGCATATGCTATATATTCCACCATGTAAGCCTCCTCTGCCAATGATCTTTAATTTTTTTTGACCTTTTTATCTGCTATCATCTTCTGTTCTGCTTAAGCTAAGGAAATCTATCACTGATAACTCTGTGTGTTGTAATTATGTGTTAAGAAAGTTGTACTGGTAACCACCACTCCCTGCAATGGTTGTTATTCGTACGATCACCTTGGGAATATAAATTGAGTATGACTAAACCAGTTAGGCTCTTCTTCTTCTTCTTCCTTCCCCCCCAATCCCCATCCAAAAATAAAAATAAAAATTAGCTAAGCTGGAGTCAGCCTGGCGTATAAAACAACTCATCTTTCATTGACCTTGCTTGAGAAGTTGTTCTCTTTCTTGTGTAAAATGATAGCACACAACCATAAGTTGGAACAAGTCCCTATTAATGATGATATGGGGACCCTAGGCTGATCCTTATACATGTGAGGTTGGTTTTGGCCGGATAAATGTGCGAACAACTAAAAACTTGCGAGGATAGATTGCTATTTCTTATGCTAAACTATAATCATTGCGTCTCTTCAGATGGCAAAAGAGTTGGATGCAATATTAGATCATGGCGAAGCTAATCGTGCTGCCAGTTGTATAACTGAAAGTGGTTCTGTGTCCTTCCTTGATCAAATCATTTGCCCTATATATAAGACTATGGCAGCGGTAAGTGAATTTTTTTTTGATGTTCCAGAGATGTTCTTCTGTTATCTTGTCTGCCAAATCAGACTCGTATGGGTATTTTATCCATCAAAGCATATTCATGTGAAGGAAGCTTTTACTTTGTTAAATTTATGCATAACAGATATTGCTGCCTGCCCCAAGAAAGTCTGTTTTGCTTGTAGACCTTTGGTTCCAATGTTCCTTTTTAGGAGCTCACGCAATGCCTTTGTACTTGAACACTTAGATTTTTATTAGAATCTCACAATCTGAAATAAGTGGCGGACTATGATCAGTTAATATTATTGTTTTCATTTTTTCAATGGTTATTGATGTCGGGAAATATCCTTGGGTAGTGGCAGTATAAAGTGATGCACACATACACACACAAAACGGAGTGACCATGAAGTTAGGGCCAGAATGAGAACTCTTCTACAGTTACCTTTTTTTTCATGTGTTCTCTGATGGTGTTTATGTTGACAGACAGGAATTTAAAATTGGGATTGTTATCTATGATTGATTGTGACTGTTTATACAATTTCTCACCATAACCTTTAAAAATGGAAATGTACAATGGACCACTGATTTCAATGATGGCTTTCATTTGCTTATGCTTGGTTGATTAACGGTGTGTTGGGATAATTTTGTTCTTCAAGACTTCAATCTTTGAGTTGATTGAGTTGAGATGTTATGAAGTTTCAAATGCAACTATGAAATTTTTGAAAAGTTTAATCCTCTCATGGGACTGGAGATGGGCAGTTGATTTGTGTTGCCTTTGATAACTTTGTGCATATCCAGTGAACCCCCTTTTTTGTGAGGATAACTTTGCTCTAGCATACTCATTATCAGTGCTAACACTAGCTAATAAAGGCATGTTCAGCATTATAGACTGCTCGTGATGGAGTCAATTCGGCTTGGTGTGGGAAACTTATCTTGTTATGTTGTAGATGTTGTGAACGAGGGTTGTGGGATTGAATTATCAATTTCTGGAGTCACATCCCTCTTTTATCCACAACTAATACACTACTGGTTAAAAAATGAGGTAGTGGCGATTACAGAATCCTAATACTCTATTTTTGTTTATAACATGAACCAACCCACTGCCAAATATCATAATGATGCTTTATGGGCCTTTTTCATAAGTCAGTTGCTTAATTGGGTTCTTTGGAATTTATAGTGTTTATTTTTGTAACTTTAGGTTGACAGGTGTAGCAATGATAAAAGGAGATGATGTCTCATTGAATTAGCAGCCCCCCTAACCACTAAACACTGAGAAGTTTGCATCTAGGTTCCTTACAAGTCTATGGTTCCTGCTAAACTGACATTTCTTGGCAATATTTGGACTGTAGATCACTCTATCCCAAGCAAGTGGGAGATCTCTTATAGAGGCAGCATGTTTGTATGTCCAAAGGAGACTTGCTATTATCCTTTTTTCTTTTGCCCTTCTTATGTTAGTGATAATGATGGAGTGGATGGATACTAAGGATGGGGTGTCTTCTGTGAAGTCGATGTATGGTTTGTTTAGAGGTGGGGCTGGTCTCTCTTTCGCTTGGAGGGGTGTTTGGAGATCTTTGTGCCCTATGAGAGTTTCCTTCTTTGTGTGGGAGGCTTCTCATGGTAGGAGTTTAACTATTGACAATCTTCGTAGAAGGGGTATGATCATGGCTGATTGGTGTTTCATATGCCGCTGTGGTGGGGAATCAGTTAATCATGTCTTGTGGCATTGTCCTTATACGAGTGGGCTGTGGTCTCACGTGCTTTGTATCTTGAATCTTCAATGGGTTATGCCAGAAAAAGTGGAAGATATGCTGTGGTGTTGGAAGAGAAGGCTTAAAAACCCTTTCGCTAAGGCTATTTGGAGAATGATACCCCATTGTATCTGGTGGTGCCTTTGGCAAGAGCGTAATAATAGATGTTTTGAGGATTGTTCTTTGTCTTGGATAGGTTGCAGGGTGTTTTCTTGTCTTTTCTTTTTTGTTGGGCGAACTCGGTGCTTGGTTGCCCTTTTATAGATTTCGTAGACTTCGTTAGTTTTCTAGCTTGTTTGGATTAGTGATTTCGGTATAGTCTTTTTTGTACTGTCTTCACTTTTTCTAATGAGATTGGCTTATTCATAAAAAAAATGTAGTGATAACTTTTAGGCTTCTTTGAATTACATTTGGGTGATGCCTCCGACATTGAGGAAGTTGGTGAATGGTTGGGTTGTCATGCCTAGGTTAGGAAGGTTTGCTTCATTTGGAAAATCTACAACAATTTGATTGGTCACTTAGAGAAAACTAAGTAGAAAATTTTTCTTGAGGTTAATGTAGTTGAGGACGTTGTTTTAGAGGAGTATTCAATATGGTGGCTTATCTTTGTCCTGCTTGCTTCATTCAAAAGGAGATTTTGATAATCATGTATTGGATTTCATTTAGGGATAAATACATTTTGCACCCCCTTCAACTATGATGGTCCTGACACTGTGCACCCCAAATGTTTGTCATATTTTACGTACCAACTATTAATTTTAGACAGTTCGCACTCTTAATTAAAATTTTCCGTTATCTTAGACGGAAATTAAATGTTTGGTCTTTGAAATGATGATTTTATCCCCACATAAAATAATTGAGGGTAAAACCGTAATTTCATGTTCCAAAAAATCAATTTCTGTCTAAGATAATAGAAATCTGCAACGGAGGGTGCAAAGTGAGATGACCCCATAGTTGGAGGGTGAAAACATATTTATTTGTTTCATTTAATATTCACGTCAATTGTTTTAGCAAATGTTTCTGATTTGTTCCTGTAAGATATACAGGAAACTGAGAAAAACAAAAATGGGAAAGCTGCACATTCAGCATGGAGGAATTACGATGACTTCAATGAATATTTTTGGTTTGTTTCTGAACACATTTCTATTTTTCTTGTTTGACATAGACTTCGAAGTATCCCTTTCTTACTGTTTTATTTGTAATGAGTATGTAGGTCATCCACTTGCTTTGAGTTGAGCTGGCCAATGAAGAGGGATTCACCATTCTTTTTGGAGCCTAAAAAGGGGAAAAGGGTTAGTTGTGCTGATGATTTGGGGCCAAACTTTACTAACTTCATTTATTCCAGTATTCCTAACTATTGAACTCAAAGAAGAAATATAACATATTTCAAGTATTTCTTATTAGAATGGGAAATGAGTTGTGATCGTACCGTAATAAGTATGGATACTAGTTGCCTGATATGCCTACCTGACTGAAAATTTGATGACGGTGGAAGTTGGCTTCACCATACTTCCAGAAGAGGGTTTTGATAATTGGTAAATTATGTGAGGATAATAAAGGGCAATAGAATTGCTCAGGAAAGCTGCAATAGAGGAAAGTTAGGTCCTCAGTTCCATAATCTTGTTCTTGGATTAAATGGTTATGTCCTCTAGTTGTTTTCTGTTTTCAATTAACTTATCTTAATGTTTAATCTTTCAACCTTGAACTGGCAGACTGGTAAAAGCACCTTTGTTGAGCATAGGACGTTTTTTCACTTGTACCGGAGCTTCCATCGTCTTTGGATCTTTTTGGCTTTAATGTTCCAGGTACTGCTTTACTTCCATGCGTTACTGCTGTGTTTACTCTGAGTTTATCTTGCTCCTCCCAATGATGACATTTGTTTACTTTCGCATTTGTTACAGGCTTTGGCAATTATAGCCTTCAACAATGGGCGCATAAATTTGAATACTTTTAAGATAATACTTAGCATTGGGCCCTCATTTACTATCATGAACTTTATAGAGAGTAAGTGGTTGGCATTGTCCACTGACTTTTGTGATCAGTTAATACTAAATTCCAAATCTCACCATCTTTACCCTATTATATTTCTTCTTTTAACCGTGTCATGTGCTGCTTGCATAGGTTGTCTTGATGTCTTGCTTATGTTTGGGGCGTACTCCTCAGCAAGAGGCATGGCTATCTCAAGGCTGTTTATTAGGTTCTTCTGGTGTGGCTTGAGCTCTGTATTCATAACTTATATTTACCTGTGAGTTTCGATATGGTTTTTTGTCACATACTTTATTTGTTCAGCTACCAAAGTTGTCTTTACTTCTGATTATTCCTAATTTTGTTTATAAATGCCTACAAAATTTCAGGAAGGTTCTGCAGGAAAGAAATGACAATAGTTCAAATAATTCATTCTATTTCCGGATATACATTCTTGTAGTGGGTGTTTATGTGGGTTTACGCCTAGTCTTTGCTCTTTTACTGAAAGTTCCAGCGTGTCATGCACTGTCTGAAATGTCTGATCAGCCATTCTTTCAATTTTTCAAGTGGATTTATCAGGTAAGCATTGTTCAATTAGTCTTTCATTGAAGTGATGACCATTTTGTGTCTGGAGGGTATGATGATATCAAAACCGACAAAATGATCTGTTTCTTAATCTGCTTTTTTCAGGAGAGGTACTTTGTTGGACGTGGTCTTTTTGAGAGGATGAGTGATTATTGCAGGTTTGCTTTTGTACTTAAGGAGTTTTGAAATTTGTGTCCTAAACCCTGTCGTACATACTCTGTCTAGATGATGTTATCCTCTTTGCCTTGCCTGTTCTTCTTTCCTAGTAAGGTAGGTGTACGGGATGAGATGGAGCTTGGTGAAGTTCTAGTCCTGCATGCCATCCCTAAATCCAACATGCTCTACTAAACGTTTTTTTTTATAAGTAAACATGCTCTACTAAACGTATTTTGGAAATAACTGGAATTCTTCTCTAATGTTTTATTGTTTTATATAGGCTCCTAATGAGTTTTTAGATGCTTACCATTGTTGTCAGTGTGATTCAGCTTATTGAATGAAGCACTTTCGTTATTGATTTACCACAGTGGATGGTAACTGAGTCTTTCTAGATTTTCTCCCCTCCCCGTTCCCCCCAAATTGCAGGTATGTGCTCTATTGGTTGGTGATCTTCTTATGCAAATTCACATTTGCTTACTTTCTCCAGGCAAGCATTGCTTCCTAGTGTTTTCTTTCATACGTATTGCCTATCTCACTTTACTAGGATATGTAGGAATAAATGTCCATTGCATACATCTGCTTAAGTTATTCTGTACTCCTTTTTCAGATCAAACCTCTTGTGAAACCCACCAGAATTATTGTGAACCTTCCGAGTTTTGAATACTCATGGCATGATTTAATCTCAAAGAGTAAGTTCATCATTGGTCTTTACTTTTATGATCTGCTCTTTTATTTTAGTCACCTGCTGTGTTTATAATTACTCTTATCTAAAAAATTTGGGTCCATGCGATGTTCAACAGTGGGATTTGGCCTGTGTAATGTTAAATTTGACGAGGACTGTTTTGAAGGTTTAGTCATGCACCTGGAAGTGAGATTATGTGTAGTTCTAATTATTAGGTATTGTGCCAGGGGCTGAACAATATGCTTGCATCTCTAGTAGTATTCTTTGGAAACAAAAAAAAAAGAAGAGTAGTCATGGGAAAACATCATACCACGTTCCATATCTGTAAAGGCAAAAATCAAATTGTATCCTATAACTTTTAATTTGTTTGATTACGACCCATAATTTTTAAAAAGAATCAATCCTCACTCTCCATTCGATTCGGCCATTAAATTAGACGGAAAATGATGTGGATTGACTGAAATACCCCTCCAAAAATTAGAATTGTTTTTAAAATGAAAAAAATATAAAAATGAAATAAATTTTCTATATTTTTATTTAAACAATATTACTTTTTATTTATATATCATTTTTAAATTCAATGTTTTTAGTAATTGTCTTGGAGTGGCATTTCGGTCATTTTTCGTGTGGTTTAACGGCCAAATCGAACGGAGGGCGATGATTGATATCTTATAAAACATATGGCGCGTAAATTAGACATATTAGAAGTTATGGGGTCCAATTTGATCTTTGCCCATAGATATGGGGCGTAGTATGATGTTTTCCCAATAATCATTTATCAAAGCTTTGTCCGATGCTGTTATGCACTGGGTGAGATGTCTTTTATTTTTATTAATATGGTCCATATGGATTCTTATTGACTTCAGATGGACAGTATGCATTCCAATAGTAATGTGATTCTCTTTTAGGCATTGAGCTTATGTAAGGATGAGAAAAAGAGGAACCTGTGAACTTATTTTCTGTGTGGTAGAGAAGGGAAAACAAAATATAGTTATTGCTTGAACTAAGACTGCTGTGTGTTACTGACGAATTTTTGTTAATTTGGCAGACAATAATAATGCCTTGACCGTAGCTAGTCTGTGGGCTCCCGTTGTGGCTGTGAGTATTCTCTTTCTTTAGCTTGAGTTCCTTTTCTTCGAACTGTGTTATATGACTTTAGATGTTGGCCAGAACAAGGGCACAGGGATGTAACTTGTCAAAGTTCATAAAAATAGTATTGCACCTTAACTGAGATGCTTACTCCCTGACGCGGGTCAGCTATAGGGCTTTCTTATTTAGTATTTTTTTTTATGACGAGGAAATCCCCCAAAGCCAGACCATTTTGGCCTTATCTCATCTTCTGTAAATTTTTCCTCTTTTCTAGATCTATCTCATGGACATTCTCATCTGGTACACTCTGTTATCAGCAGTTGTTGGTGGTGTAAAGGGTGCACGAGCTCGATTAGGCGAGGTATTAATATCTTTTACAGGGAATTTTTTTTCTTAGTGGGGATAGGTTATGTTTTCCTTTTGATTATGCTCTAAATAGTTTTTTTGTGTGTTTATTCTCCTTTCTTCTGAAGTGTTACAATGTCAAGTGGTTTATTGTTGATTTTTGTCAGATCCGTTCAATTGAGATGGTACACAAGCGTTTTGAGAGCTTCCCTGAAGCCTTTGCTAGGAAGCTTGTCTCACCACAAACCAGAAGGTGGGTTTTTATTAGTAATTGTTTTAGAACTTCCTATAAATGACAAGGGTGTAAGGCTTGGAAGTATTTGAATTTTTTCAATATGCTGGTAATTGCTGGAAGATCAGTATCAGAGATAAGGTGTCAAGAAGATGGATTTCAAACTCACATTTAGATAGATCTACCTTTTAACTTTCTGCATTGCCAAGTGGCTCGAGGTTTGTGGGCGTATTTGTTTTGCATTATAAACCTTTCTTGGGTTATGCCTTGGAGGGCGATCGAGGTGTTGAGGTGCTGGAAAAAGAAGTTCGACCATTGCTTTGGCAGTGTGGCGAATGATTCCTCTTGCTGTTTGGTGGATCTTGTGCAGGGAGAGGAACAACCGATGCTTTGAAGATTCTGAACAGTCTTTGGATAGTTTAAGGGGTCTTGTTTTGCAGTTGCTTTTTCTTTGGGCGAATGTGATGTTGAGTTATCCCTTTTCTGGTTTTTCGGATTTTCTAGTTTTCTTGTTTGTATGTGTTAGGGGTTCTCAATATAGTCTCTTGTACTGTCATCTCCTTCTTCTTTTGTTCTTTGTTTTTCTTCTCTTTAATAAGATTGACTTATAAAAAAACTCTCTATCATACAGATTTTTGAGAATTTTAATAAAAGTCTTCGTCTCTTTTAGCTTAAGCAACCATCAGTCCTAATTCATGACACCCCTCAGTTTCATCTCTCAAATATGCCATCTTATGATCAAAGACAAGATGGATACCTGATAGGATGCAGTTAGCTTGTTGCGTATAATTTTGGCATGTTTTTGTTTAGTTGTATCACTGCAATTTTGTTGTTTGTTTTGAGTCTTTTCTGGCATGGATGACAATCCAGTTTACTTGAGGATAAATAAATCTGCACAACATGAGTTAGGCACATATAGCTTTGATATGATTGGGGTTTTTCAATCACCTTAACTAAGGAGGTGGATGTTAAAGACAGGTTCATATCCTCACTGGCTTGATCCTTTTTGGATCTTAATGAATCTTTACCGGCTTAATTTTCATCCCTTCTCCCATTGTTATAGATGTATTGTTTGTTTTGATGGCTTCCTCTTTGCATCTTTTTGATGAATTTTGCATACAGAGAAAAGAAAAAGACATTTTTTTTATAAGTAAACTTTATTGAATTAGAAAGAAGATACAGTACAGGAGACTATACTAAAACCTAGAGCATACAAGCTAAAAAACTCAGAAAATCATGGAAACCCGTAAAGGGGCTCCCTAACACCGAATTAGCCTAGAGAAAAAGAGAAAGCAACATAGAGCCCCTCAAACTATCCAAAGACAACGCCCTGTCCTCAAAACATCTACCATTCCTTTCCCTTCACAAACTCCAACAAATACAAGCTGGGATCATCTTCCACAAGGCCAAAGCGATTGGATCATCAAGCGAAAAGAAAAACATAAAAGTTGATATTCTCGGGTGTTTTTCTTCTGTAAGTGAAGAGAATGTTTGAGAATGGTCACATTTGTGTGTAAGCCAGAATGAGCTTAGGGCATATGCTTTTGAGCTCCGTCCCCTTCTCTGCTCCTAAGATTTTCCCTTAGCAAAAAAACCAAAAAAAAAAAAAAAATCCAAGAATTTGGCTGCTTATTGCACCAGCATTCTTTGCAAGGCTGAACGGAATTGCGCCGAATGCTTTATCTGATTAGGGGGATGCTTGGTGCAGAATTGAAGGGTAGAATATGGTGGTGGTTCTTTTTTTTTTCTTTTCTAACATCCATTTTCTATTCATTCTTTTAACACTCTGTTCTGATGGCTTTAGTGTCTAATCATTGGCAACACAGTATTCTTGCATCGTAGTACATTTTGCGATGTTCAGCATGAAGCTTGATTTTATTTGTGGAGATAAAAATGGACTGCATAATTTATGTGAATCTACAAGGTTCACATTACTTTATTTTTCTCGTACCAAATCAAATAGTGTCAAGTTTAAGAAGTCCCCCCCTCCTCTCTCAACCCCTAAAAAAGAAATCAAAGAAAATTATACAGTCGTAAGAACATGGTCCATATGAGTGAATTATGAGAACAAATAGGCGACGTAAATATATGGGGTTTAGGGTTGGCCGAAGTTGTCCTTTGTCAATGAATTCTTTGATATGTGTGGAAAATTTTCTTAATTCAATAAAGTTTCATTTCATTTGCATGAAAAAGGATGGATGGATACTTACCCAGGAAAAAGAAAATAAAAGGAAAAGGGATGAATGGTGGCGTTTAATGCTGTTTTGATGATGGTTTCTTATCTACCGATTTTGTGCTGCAGAGGTTGTTATATATGATGTGTTACTATGTGTGTCTTTCATACATAACTTGTTAGAACTTCATATCTAGTGTTTTATCTACTGTGTTCTTTACAATTTTATTTAAAATAATATGCGCTCAATGTGCTTTACAGGATGCCCTTTGATAGACAATCGTCTCAGGTGAGTGATTTCTTTGATGCTTTTCCCTATCAATACCATGCTATCTTACTAACATACGCCTAGGAAATTGCTTCGGTGTAAGATAGGATGCCATTTAAGCTTTATTAGGAAAGTCTGGTGGTCAAAAAGCAATGTCTAGGGAACTTTTAGCCAAAAGAAAGAAGATGGAAGACTTTCTTGTGGACTAGCTAATGGTTTATGTGAGACTCAAAATACCTACTTCATGTTGGATATGCTTGCATGTTCAATATTGTTCAATTAGGCAATAAACTTGGAACATTCACCTTTTTATACCTACTACCAGCAAAATTAGCTGGTGCCTTCTAAAGTGTTAATAAGGAACGATTTGCATCAATTTCTAACTCTGGTTGTGGGAGTTTTTGCGAATGTTGTTCCAAAATGCTCTTTCATTCTATTCTTCACATAAGCCGAAGCTTTGTCTTCAATAGGGAACATTCTTTGTTTCAAATAAATCTGACACATGTTTTATGCCTTTTGTTTTGACTGTGTGGGTATTATTATTTTTTCTTTTTCAGGTTTCTCAGGATATGAACAAGACATATGCAGCTACTTTTTCTCCATTTTGGAATGAGATAATCAAAAGCTTGCGTGAGGAGGATTATATTAGCAATAGGTAAATCACAGGGAAAATCCTTTTGCTAAAAGAAAGAAAAATGTGAATGCAATCTTTCATTTTGTTCTATTTTATTTTTGTGCTGTGATTCATGCTCATATGCAACTTCACTTTGTTGATAATTCCAGGGAGAGGGACTTACTCTCTATTCCTAGCAACACAGGAAGTCTACGATTAGTTCAGTGGCCTTTGTTTCTTCTCAGCAGCAAGGTTGATGTTACCTGGAAATTTGTCAATGATAGATTCTTGTGGTGTACTGTAATAGAAGCTTTTGCTGAATACATTATTTTTTCCAGATCTTGTTGGCAATAGATTTAGCCTTGGACTGCAAAGACACACAGGCAGATCTTTGGAGCAGAGTATGTAGGGATGAATACATGGCATATGCAGTACAAGAGTGCTATTTCAGCATTGAAAGGATTTTGCATTACTTGGTTGACGGTGAAGGGAAACTTTGGTATGACTCCCTACGCCTTGTGTCATTTTTTTGAATGTTATGCGTCCAGGCTAAAGTAATGCTAATGCTAAGTAGATGTTTGTATGTATCTTGTAGGCATGTGTATTTTTTTTGATCAATTATATTGTTCATTATTGGATAACCTCCTTTATCGTAGGGTTGAGAGGATCTACCGTGAGATCAACAACAGTATATCGGAGGGTTCACTCCTTATAACCTTTAATCTTAGGAAGCTTCCAGTGGCGCTTACAAGATTTACGGCTTTGACTGGGCTCCTGGTATATGTTCGGTTAATTATGCGCATTTTTAATTTGCTGGGATTCATAATGTGGCATATATACAAGTGTACCACATGTATTTATCATATCTGATGCTTGTATTTTGAATGAAGTGGTTATTTATGGCGTGCTAAACGAATGTGTAATTTCTCTTGCTAACATGAGATTATCATGAGAGAGCGAGAGAGCGTGAGAGCGAGATCTCCGACATGCATCTGTGTTAGTGTGTTCTTGTTATCTTAGTGTTAGTGGTTGTAAAAGCGACAACTCTTTCTTGCGAGAAGGGTGATCATGGCTTTTTTTCGTAGCTTGGTCATTGAAGCGAAGCTGTTTAACTTTTCTGTGAGCTCTTCTGGTATGGTCACGTTATCGGAACATAGTAGAAAGTCCCAAAGTGCCATTCGCTTGGGGAGGTACGAGGTGGTATGGCTGGCGAATACGTTCGGTAAATTGGTGCAGGACAGGGTCCATAGTGCTTTTTCAGAGAAGTTTAATGAATCCCCGCGTGCTTTTCTAGCCCAGTTGTGTTTGAATAGGGGTGGTAGATATGTAGCTCTGGTAGAGTTTGGGGAGAGGCGCCGAAGAGGAGCCGTGATGGTTTCGGAGGGAAAGGCGAGCGTTGGGTGGCACTCCTTTGCTACGACCTGTGAGGAAGTAATCTTGGCTATTGGTGAACTACAGGGCAAGCGAAGGGGGTCGATTACTGTTCCGGTCAGAGAAGGTTGGTCTTTTGCCGATACGGTGAAGGTGGGTTTACCAGAGAAGAAGGTGGAGGAGAAGGGTGAGCGTTGCGGGTCTACGGTCTTTGAAGGTAGCCAGCCTAGGCAACTACCGTTTGACTTTTCTATGGCGCAGCATGCAGACCCTGTTAGGGAAATTGTTCTTCCCCACGTTTCTAAGCAGGCTGCGATGGGGGCTACGTCCGACAGAGATTTGTGGCTACATTTAATGCGCTTACAAGCTGAGTTGGACTGGGTTCTCGAGCGGGTCAAAAATAACAAGTTGCAGTTGTCGAAGCCACGGTCAGCCGGGTATGTGGCTACAAATTGGAGGCCCAACAAACGCACGTGAACGCCTAAAGCAGTGTTGTGGAGGAGGCCCAACGCCTTGTCGTTTTGCTGGGTGAGGAGGCCCAGCGCCATGCTGTTTTGCTGGTTGAGGAGGCCTGATGCATTGGTTTGGGGCATTTTGGGATGAGCATCTCCGAGGTGGGCTGTGGGTCGGGTCTCTCATCTGATCTGGGTATCCAGCACGCTGAGGTCAAGGCCGATATCGCGGAGCCTTCATTGCCTGGGCTGGGCTTCGTCGGTCAGATTCTCGCCGATGGAGACGCGGGGGGGCCGGCGGTGGGTGTTCTGCTCCCGGCGACCAAGGTAGCTGTCGCAGATAATCTTGCTGTGGGAGTTTTAGCTCTTGGACCAGTTGGGGCTTCACATGTCCGGGAGGAGCTTCCCGTGGGGCCCTTTTGTGCAAATGGTTGTGGCTCATGAGCAAAGCGCCACAACCATTTGCACAAAAGGGCCCTGTTGAACAACTTAAGGCTATAGAGCCCTAAACCCCCATTAGAGAATGGAGAACACACCAACTCCCACTTCACAAGATGATATTTAGACATGCCCCCAACACTACCCCAAAGGAAGTCCCTCTGTAGCTTCTCCAACCGGGATAGGAAACAAGGAAAGGAAATAGGTGGGGAGGCAAGAGGGAGTAGACATAATGAGAGTAAGCCTACCACCTTAGAAAGATACATACGCTGCCATCCGGCCAACCTGCGCTCCATACGCTCAAGGATCCCATCCCAAATATGAACACTCTTAAAAGGAGCACCCAACAGAAGCCCAAGGTATGTCATCAGCAAGGAAGGCACCCTACACTCCAAAATACTCGCCAACTCCTGCACTGAAGCAACACCACCAACAGGGATAACCTCTGATTTCGACAGATTTATGCGAAGGCCCGAGACCTCATCGAAACACAGAATGAGACATCTGAGACTCCAAAATTGACTCACCTCTGCCCCACACAACACCAAGGTATCATCAGCAAAAAACAAGTGAGAAATGCTCACACTACCATCTCCGACCGCAAAACCCTCTAAACCGCCGTGCTCCACTACTTTTCCCATCATACGGCTAAAGGCTTCCATAACAATCACAAACAGAAGTCGGAGAAAGAGGGTCCCCTTGTCAATTCTCACGATTGACAATCTTCGGTGAAAAGGGGTCTACATGGCTGATTGGTGCTTTCTTTGCCGTAGCGATGGGGAGTCGGTTAACTATGCGCTTCTTCATTGCTCATTGGCGCGAGGGCTTTGGAGTCATGTTCTTAGCATCACGAACATGTGAATTGTATCGACTCTAGATTGAGGTCGGGTGAACCGGGTATGCTTTGCAAGCTGGATGTGCAGAAGGCCTACGATCATGTGAATTGAAATTTCCTTATGTACCTTTTGCGGAGATGTGGGTTTAGTGAGAGATGGTGTAGGTGGATTTTCTTCTGCATTTCGACGGTTAAGTTTTCGGTGCTTCTTAATGGATCTCCTCATGGGTTCTTCAATAGCTCCCGCGGTTTACGCCAAAGGGATCCTCTTTCTCCGTTGTTGTTCGTTATTGTGATGGAGGCTTTTAGTCGTATGATGGAGGCAGTTGTGGTGCACGGAGGGCTACGAGGTTTTCCAGTTGGAGGGGTGTCCACTGAGGGGGTTGCTATTTCACATCATCTTTTTGCTGATGATACTCTAGTGTTGTGTGGGGCGGATGATGAGCAGTTTCGGAATCTCAGATGTCTTCTCTTATGCTTCGAGGCAGTTTCGGGTTTAAAAATTAATCTCTCTAAGTCCGAGGTCATCCCTATTGGTAAGGTGGAGAATGTCCAGGAGTTGGCGGCTGTTTTAGGATGCGGTGTCTCTTCCTTGCCTATTACGTACCTTGGCCTTCCTTTGGGTGCCTCCTTCAAAAACATTCACATTTGGGATGAGATCATTGAGAGGATGGAGCGTCGGTTGGCGGGTTGGAAGCGCATGTACCTCTTTAAGGGTGGCAGGTTAACTCTTATCAAATCTACTCTTTCGAGGTTACCTTCATATTTCCTCTCTTTGTTCCCTATCCCGGCAGGGGTTGCAAGTAGGTTGGAGAAACTTCAACGGGACTTCCTTTGGGGAAGTGATGCTGAGGTTCATAAGATCCATCTCGTGAAGTGGAATACGGTGTGTTCTCCGTTGTATGTCGGAGGGTTGGGCATTCGCAATATTCGGTTGTTTAATACGGCGCTATTAAGCAAATGGTTATGGAGTTTTGCTATGGAAAGGGATAGATTGTGGAGGAGGGTAATTGCTGATAAGTATGGTTGCATGCTTGGAGATTGGCATACTTCTGTTGGTCGTGGCCCTTATGGGGTTAGCTTGTGGAGGTTCATTAGTAAAGGTTGGGATGCCTTCAGTAAGCACATTCGGTTCAAGGTGGGGAATGGTGCCCAGATTAGTTTCTGGCATGATGTTTGATGTGGTGAGCAACCCTTGAGTATCACTTTTCCTGTGGTTTATTCCGTATCTCATTGTAAGGAGGCTATGGTGGCGGAATGTCTGATTGAGGATGGTGGGGATGTCACTTGGAATGTTCCGTTCTCTAGAGCGACTAATGACTGGGAGTTGGAGGAGTTTGAGGCTTTCTTTGCCTTAGTGTACGGGGCTATCTTTAGTCGCGGGGAGGAGGACGTGCTTGAATGGATGAGCTCTAAGGATGGCAAGTTTTCTGTTAAATCAATGTATGATGTGCTTCGAAGAGGGGGTGATCCCACTTTCCCGTGGAAGGATGTTTGGCGATCGTTGTGCCCTATGAGGGTTGCTTTCTTTGTGTGGGAGGCAGCTCTTGGTAGGAGCTTAACTTCTGATAATCTTCGTCGTAGAGGCTTCATCATTGCTGATTGGTGTTTCTTATGCCGTTGTAGTGGGGAATCAGTTAATCATGTTTTGTTGCATTGCCCCTATGCTTGTGAGCTTTGGTCCCATGTGCTTAATATTCTGAATCTTCAATGGGTTATGCCAGAGACGGTGGAAGAGATGCTGAGGTGTTGGAAGAGAAGACTAAGAAACCCCTTTGCGCAGGCTATTTGGCGGATGGTTCCTCATTGTATCTGGTGGTGTCTTTGGCGTGAGCGTAATAGAAGATGTTTTGAGGATTGTTCTTTGTCCTCGGTTAGGTTGCAAGGTGTCTTTCTGTCTATGCTGTTCGCTTGGGGAAACTCGATGCTTGGTTGCCCCTTTCTTGATTTTGTTGATTTTGCTTCTTTTCTTGCTTGTTTAGAATAGTGTTTGCGGTATAGTCTTTGTACTGTATTCATTTTTCTAATGAGATTGACTTGCTTATCAAAAAAAAAAAAAGCATCACGAACTTTCATTGGGTGATGCCGGAGAAGGTGGTGGATGTGCTGTGGAGTTGGAGTAGAAGACTTTCTAACCCCGTTGCTAAGGCCATTTGGAGAATGATTCCCTCGTGTGTTTGGTGGTTCTTTGGAGGGAGCGAAACAATAGATGTTTTGAAGATGTTTCTTTGTCCCTCGTGAAATTGCAAGGGTTTATGTTGCTTTCACTGTTTTGTTGGGCTAATGCGGTTTTAGAGGGCATTTTTGTTGACTTTGATGATTTTCTTAGTTTTGTTGCTTGTTTGTCTTAAGCGCTTTCGATATAGTCCCTTGTACTGATCTCGCTTGTTCTAATAAAATTTTCTTACTTATAAAAAAAAAACATGCGATTATCAGTTGGAGTTTGCACAACGTCTAATATTTATCCACTAGTGAGGGATTCTAAGCCAAGATTCAAATATTGATATCTTGTGTCACCTAGAAATTGTCTAAGACACTTGTCAAATTTTTGTAGTCTATGTAAACTGTAGACATGTGATGCTTCAGATTTTGTTGAACTTTCACCTTATTTACTGATGTTGTCATTTGTTTATTCCTGGAATTGCAAGCTCATAGTATTGCACAGATGGTCCGTAGTGCTCCAGGACAGTTGGCATTTTGGAACATATCCTCCTATTTTTTCCCCTATGGGTCCTCTTGATAGGCATTATGGAAATTACGTTATCAAACTTTAGGAGATTATTTTCTTTGTGCTTTCTGCTTTTGGTTGGCCCGGGGGGAGGGATGGGTATGGGGCTAGACTTGGGAATAAGACCTTTATATCACATGGTAGTTTAATAGTTTAGCAGTCTAGGCAAAAAATAAGACTACCAACTAGCATACTTCATTCCTGGATGATTGACGTTGCTTATTTTGAATTTTTGATACTTGGGTCGGTCCATACATGTAGCAGTATTGCCTAGGTGTGGTTCCATCAGTTTGTTAATATGCTTGTTTTGTTTGTTTCCTTTAAAGTGTTTCATGGTTCTTCCATTGTCTTATTGGTTCTCCTTTTGTTTTTTTTGGTTAAATCAACCAATCGGGAGTCTTTGATAGCTCCTTTCGAGAAATTAGTCCCCCCCCCCCTCTCCCTCTTGTTGCTTTTTACTGGTCTGTTATATTTAAAATGTTGCATCTTTTACTGCCTTTCTAAGTGATTCCAGTAACCCAATGTTGAGTGGGGTTTGTCTACCTTTTATGGTTGGAGTATTGGATCTCAATGTATTGGCTTTCAATGAAATATGTTGTGGTGATGCTTGTGATTATGTTGATACCAACAAGTGATTTTTGGCAGATGCGTGATGAAACTTCTGCCCGTGCAAAAGGTGCTGCAGAAGCTGTCTATGAGCTATATGAAGTTGTTACACATGAGTTGCTTTCATCTGATTTAAGGTATAGATTGACCCGATGGTGCAGAAGATATGTTGAATGTTAACATTTTTAAATTGCGTTAATTTGGTTTGTATTTAATTCTCCAGAGAGCAGCTTGATACGTGGAACATTGTGGCAAGAGCAAGAAATGAGGGGCGCCTTTTTTCCAAGATAGAATGGCCTAAGGACCCAGATATTGTAAGAAGTTCTGGAAGCACCCTGTTTCTCACTTTGTTCTTGCACAACATGGTTTGCGTTTACAAGGGCAGTTTCATCCTGTTTGGTGTCACAGATAGAGCAAGTGAAGCGGCTGCACCTTCTTCTCACTGTAAAGGACTCTGCAGCTAATGTTCCAAAGAATCTTGAAGCAAGAAGAAGACTAGAGTTCTTTACAAATTCCTTATTCATGGACTTGCCTCCGGCAAAACCAGTTAGTGAAATGATGCCCTTCAGGTACTTGTATTTCAAAGAAGGCGATTCTGCTTATATTACAGTACACCATGGCATTCTAACTTCATTTTTTGTTTGTTTGAGAATAGTGTCTTCACCCCATACTACAGTGAGACTGTAATGTATGGTTCTTCTGAATTGCGAAAGGAAAATGAGGACGGTATATCTATTCTTTTCTATCTTCAGAAGATTTTTCCAGGTATCTCCATCTGTCTCTTGCAAATAATCTTTTACATTGAGAGGATAGGCCAGAAAAGAGAGGTACAAACCGTTGTGTTGAATTCTAAACATTGACAGAATGTTAAGAGGTGGTAGTTCGCTAACTAGAATAATAATGTAAGAGCTCTAACTCAAATGGTACCTCCTCCTTTTGTAAGAACAGATGCAGTGTCATACTTCATGATCCGTTGTTCCTGATGGTAATGTTTTGCAACATGTAATATCTTGTATTACTTGAGGTTTTGGAGAACTTCCTGTTAGCCTTTTGCAAAAGTGCATATCGCTTTGGATTATTCCTTTTTTTCGCATACCCAAGTCTTGAAGTTTTATTCCTCTGCTCAAATCGATGCTTTTTTTGGTAGTTCATCTCTTTTTTTTGGGGGTGTGAGTGTTGGTATATGGCTAAGATTTTTTGTTTTAGATGAATGGGAGAACTTTTTGGAACGGATTGGCCAAGGTGATCGTACTAGAGATCCAGAATTGCAAGAGGGTTTAAGCAATTCTATGGATCTTCGGCTTTGGGCATCTTATCGAGGGCAAACTCTAGCGAGGACTGGTTAGAATCTTTATGTTCAGATGCTTTCAGGAATTTTTTGTAGTTTTATTTTATATCCACTTGTTTATGTGTTAGTTGGATGCCATCAGCAGTTGATTTTTTTCCTTCTATATTTATCTTGGAAGTACAGTGCGTGGTATGATGTATTATAGAAGGGCTTTAATGCTGCAGAGTTATTTGGAAAGAAGGTCATTGGGAGGTATTTGCTTCTAGAACTTTATGATGTCACCAACCTTATACTTTTAAGCATGGATATAGCCTCACAATTTGTCTTACATATGTAGGGGAGGATTATTCTCAACCGAACTTCCTCACAACCGAAGGTTTTGAGCTGTCTCGCGAAGCGCGGGCACAAGCTGATTTGAAGTTTACTTATGTGGTGTCATGCCAAATTTATGGTCAGCAAAAGCAAAAAAAGGAGAAAGAAGCAGTTGATATTGCTCTCTTGTTGCAGAGGTGGAACTATAGCAGTTGTTATCATCATTTAGCAATTGGACTTTGTTCTTTTGAAGTTTTTTTTTGAGTGTGGACCCTTTCTGTTGTTAAATGCAAAATTAATTATTATTCTTGATATGCTACCTAAGGTTAGGAAGCACTCCAATCATTTGAAATTTCGGCATTACCTTCCAACTTCTTTTACAAAGTTATGTGCACGTATCTCCTATAGATATATGCAATGAACTGATTTTGTAATCACCCCGTAGAGGATTGATGTCTTGTTTTGGGATGCTCATTGAATAATCTCAGACCTTGAAACTTCATTCATCACCCTCCACATGATGGGGTAACCATAATTGAGATTCTTTACATGTTTGATTTAAACTAATATGGATAGTCAGGAAATGGAGAGCATGGTCGTCTGATTCTAACATTCTTTAATGCATGTTCCAATTATTGGGTTCAAAACCTCAGATTTCCGCACCGTCATTGAGATAATTTGACTGTAAATCGTTGTCGTATGTTTTATGTCTTGTAATAGGCCTTGATAGGATGTGTTAGAAGTTATACCATGATGGTGAAATTTGATGTTTGGTCCTTCTATGAGGTGTCAAGGGCGTCTAGTGGTGGTTAGAGTTTCATGGAAGAGCAATTTGGCATGGTGGGTTGGTACTGCGTGTGTATTAAATTGTGAGTCTGTTGATCATTTACTGCACCATTGTTCTTTCATCAAAGATATGTGGTAGTCGGTCTTCTCTTTATGTGTTGTTGATTGGGTGATGCTGGAAAAGGTTATCAACCTCTGATTAGCTGGAAAGTTCGAGCAACATATTCCTGAGTGGGGATGCTATTCCTTTGTCTAATGTGGTTCTTCTGGAGAGAGTGAGGGAGGGAGGGCGGGAGAGGAATAATCACAATTATAAGGCACTGGGTGCTAAACAATCTTTCAAGCTTTGTTAGGTTCCATATGATATTGTAATATTCACTAGGATGGTGCATTTTCATTTATCTTAGATTTGTGCCAAGCCTGTTGTTGCAGTGGTGGATATGAAGCTGAGGATGATACTTAATCGCAAAATCAACCTCCAAACAAACTTGCTCTTTTTTCTCTCATTCTTGAGCTTTCTTCATTTTGTTCTCAATGCTGGGATCTTTTGCTAGATATATGCTTCTTATTAACTTCTGTGTTGTTATTGTGATCTATATCTGTTTTTTCATTTCGTGAGCTTTGTTTTTTCGTTTCTATTATGTGTTTTTACCTATGTTTATGCTTTGTTAGCTTCTTTGTTGCTGTTGTGGTGCATTGTAACTAACTACTACAGATGAATTAAGTTATCTGTTTCTATATGTCACTTAATTCTGTGTGTTATTAGGAACGAAGCACTCCGAGTTGCTTTCATACACGAAGAGGAGAGTGGTGCAGCAGATGGAAAGGTTTCAAAAGAATTTTATTCGAAGCTTGTCAAAGCTGACATACATGGAAAAGATCAGGTAACCAATGGCTTTTGTTGAACCTGTTCTTTCTTCTTTGTTTCCTTTCCTGGATTGGCTTCAGATTATTTACATCTTGCCAGATGGTTCCGATTTCATTTTCTAAAAGCAAGATAGTGATCACCTGAGTGATGTACACTTACACTGGTTGTTTGAGTGTAGCTTGTTGTGGATGAAATTGATCTTATATGTTTTTCTCTAGTCCTTGTCATTTTTGTTCTTTTGTTTCTTTATTTTATTTACAAGATATGTAGTTTCAGTATCTTACCATCAGGATATGAGAACACACAATCTCACCACTATTGGTATACCTGTAGTACTTGGTCAATAATCATTGTGATCTTCCTGCCTGCAATGAAAACTTGTGTTGATATGCGCTGGTTCCAATGTTTACCCTTTAATTGGAGCCTAAATGAAATGGACTCCGTCTTCTAGTAATTTAGTTGTGCCCCCAACAGAAGAGCATTCTCCACCTAAAAAAAGGATAAATACACTTTGCGCCCTACAACTATAGAGATCTACACTTTGCACATTTAGTTAAAAAATTTCAATTTTGATGGAAATTGATTTTTTGGCCTCTGAAATTACGATTAAACCTCATAAAAATATCACCGTAAAAAAATGTAAGGATTAAATTGTCATTTTAGGCACCAAAAAATCATTTTCCGTTCACATTGACTGAAAATTTTAGCGGAGGGGGCAAAGTGTTTGAATTCAATAATTGGTGGGTGGAATATGATAATATTGCAGTGTCAAGACCCTTAGTTGGAAAGTTGGAAGATGCAAACTGTATTTTATCCTTAAAAAAACAAGAGAGATCTTCATTTACTGTTTTTTGGTTGGATTAGGGGCAAGGAGTCATTGGATGGACTAAATACGGTGTGCAGATATAGGATAAATACACTTTTCACCGATCAACTATGAGGGGTTCGACACATTACAACCTAAATCACCCACTTTGATACATTGCACCCTCTAACTACCAATCTTATACATTTTGAACCTATGTCAAATTAGACTAGAATGATGATAATGCCACTTCCCACTTTGCATATATTCATATTCGTTTGAGGCATTATCGTCATTTTAGGTGAAAAATAACTCAATTTGTGTCCTATTTGACGGAAAAAATTGGAGGATGCAAAGTGACTAACATTAGTAATTGGAGGATGCAATGTGTCAAAGGTAGTAATTCAGGCTGCAATGTGTCAAACCTCCAATAGTTGATGGGTGAAAAGTATATTTATCCTCGGACTTATTATAACATATGGATTCTATATGTTACTGCTCTCTTAGTAAGTTTCCGTTGTAGGTTGTGTTGCTCTTTGGGGTACTTCTTAATGATTATGTTTCTTGATTAACATCTTGTTCCTTTTTGGAACTCATATAATGCAAGAGTTTTCTTGAAAGTACATCTTTTGTTCCATGCTTTTTCTTTTTTAAAAACATTGTTCTGTTCAGCCTTTGTATTTTTCCCTTCACTACATGAAGCATCCCACTTCCTCCCTTTTAAGTTGAGGTATGGTTTGGTAACAGTATCTTTCTTATGTATTTCCTATTTTCAGGAAATATATTCCATCAAACTGCCTGGTAATCCAAAGCTTGGAGAAGGGAAGCCTGAAAACCAGAACCATGCTATTATCTTCACTCGTGGGGAAGCTGTTCAGACTATTGATATGAATCAGGTCTGGTATATGTCCTATCTTGGTGGTTATCTTGCCTGGTTTCTTATTGAATTCTCGATTGTTCTTTCATTTTAAAAAAGCATTTGATATGAGTTTCTTAAATTCTGGTGGCTGTTCTTTAGCTTTTAGAAGGCTTGAAAGAAACATCGACTTATTTAACTATCTAGCAGATTTTCATCTGTCTTGCTTGGTCCATTAGCAGATGCTTCTGGCTATTGAAAGAAAGTGTTATTTCTGTTGTTACCTACAGTTACTGCTACCTGGAATATGACCTGCTTTTGATTTCCTTTGGGTTATATGATGTGTTTTTTGATAGAGTAAGGAGTCATGAAGGGCTTCTGTATAAGGGTTGTTACTTGAATACAGTTAGAGAGAAATTGGATAGATATGATCGGTACATAATAACTGCCTTCTTTCTTTCTGTAGGACAATTACCTTGAGGAGGCAATGAAAATGAGAAATCTTCTTGAAGAATTTCGTGGTAATCATGGCATACGACCACCAACTATTCTCGGTGTTAGGGAGCATGTGTTTACAGGAAGGTTTGGCATTCTATTCCTTAAACAGACTTCGTTTTAATTTCTCTGGTGGTCTTTCTGACCTGTTACTTGTTGGATATATGAATGCAGTGTCTCATCTTTAGCTTGGTTCATGTCCAATCAAGAGACTAGCTTTGTAACCTTGGGTCAGCGTGTTTTAGCAAGTCCGCTCAAGTGAGTTTTCTGCAACCTATCATATAAAAAAGTGATCTAGTTGACTTTGTGGATTCTGTTGTTAACTTACTAGTGGCTGTTCATACTTAAAACATGTAGGTAGAAGTGGAGAGAACTTGCATATCAATAGTATGGACTGTGTTGGTCATCAATGTGAACTGATTTTTATAGACATCTGAAGAACAGAATGATTTTCTGTATTTCTTGAATTCAAATGTACAAGGATTGGGTCTAAATATAATACAATCGAGAGAAAGAAAAAAAGGAAAGAATAATTTCCTAATAAAGATGGAAATCTGTCCAAATCTGTCTAAATCAAATCTCCAGGATCACGTCTCATTCTATCCCATAATTACTCCCTATAAACCGTGATTTCAACACTCCCCCTCAAGTTAGATCGTAGATGTTAATCAGATCCAACTTGCCAATGAAATCTTCGAATTTTTGCCGGGACAATCCTTTGGTGAAAATATCTGCAGTTTGCTCCTGAGTAGGAATATAAGTCATACAAATTATTCTGTTCTTCACCTTTTCTTTGATGAAATCTATCCACTTCTACATGCTTTGTTCGGTCATGTTGTACTGGATTGAGAGAAATGTTGATTGCCGCTTTGTTATCACAGGAGAGTTTGACTGGAATTTTTACAGCAATGTGTAGTTCTTCTAAAAGTCTCTTTATCCATATCCCTTCACATATCCCTTGTGATACTGCTCTAAACTCCGCTTCAGCACTGCTTTGGGCCACAACGTTTGTTTCTTACTTCTCCAAGTCACCAAGTTTCCCCATAAGTGCAATATCCGGTAGTAGACCGTCTATCTTCCTTTGCACCTGCCCAATCAGCGTCAGTGAAGACTTCTACTTCTCTGCTTTCATCTTTTTTGAAGAGTAGCCCCCTTCCCAAGGAGCCCTTGAGATATATGAGGATTCTGTAAATAGCTTATTGGTGAGCCTCCATTGGTGAATGCATGTTTTGACTCACCAAACTTACTGCAAACGCAATGTCGGGTCTGGTATGTGATAGATAAATTAACTTGCCGACTAGTCTTTGATATCTATCTCTTTCAACAGGTTTTCCGACTTCTCCTATTTTCCTTCCAGCTTCAATAGGCGTGTCACTCGGTTTACATCCAAGCATGCCAGTCTCGTTTAGAAGATCAAGAATATATTTTCTTCGAGAGACACTAATACCTCTTTTTGATCTTGTGACTTCCATTCCTAGAAAATATCTCATCTGCCCCAAGTCTTTTACTTCAAATTCAGTGGCTAGAACTTTCTTCAGCTTTTCCATCTCCAGTGAGGATTATATCTTCAACATATACAATGAGAATCGTCTTCTTCCCATCTTCGGATTGATGGAAGAACATAGTATGGTCTGATTGTCCTTGCTGATATCCTTGATTCTTTATCACTTTTGCAAATCTATCGAACCATGCTCTGGGTGATTGTTTTAGACCATACAAAGACTTCTTGAGTTTGCATACCTGGTTTTCTTGACCCTCTTTACAAAAATCCGATGGTATTGTCATGAATACTTCCTTCTTCTAGTTCACCGTTTAGAAATGCATTATTGATGTCAAGTTGTTGGAGAGGCCAGTCCAGATTTGTTGCTAAAGACAGAAGAACCCGAATTGTATTCAGTTTTGCCACATGTGCAAATGTCTCTGTGTAGTCAATGTCATGGGTTTGAGTATACCCTTTCGCAACCAGTCGGGCTTTGTAACGTTCTATTGTCCCATCGGCTTTATATTGCAACGTGAACACCCATTTGCAACCAACAAGTTTCTTTCCCTTAGGTAAATTCATCACCTCCCAAGTTTCATTCTTGTCCAAGGCTCTCATTTCTTCCATTACGACCTCTCTCCATTTGGGAACCTCCAAGGCCCCCTGAATATTCCTTGGAATTTCTGCACTATCAAGGTTAGAAGTAAAAGCACAAAACCTTGGAGACAGAGCATTGCAAGATATGAAGTTTGAGATAGGATGAAGAGTACATGATCGAGTGGATTTTCGAAGAGCAATGGGTAAGTCATTATCCAGAGATTTAGACGTACCAGAATTGGAAGGAGAGTCATTAAGACTTGGAGCTATCACCGGTTCCAAGTCTTGTGGTGCCTCGGGTGTGAGGTGCTCCTTTTACCTTGATTTTGGCTTCTTGGACTAAACAAGTATTGGTTTCCTGTGATGGTTCTACATCTCCCCCTATGGTAGAGTTCCCTTCTCTAAGTGGCATATTTGAATGAGAGGGAGAGATATCGAAGTCAAAACACCGAGCTTCCTCAGTTGCATCACTCAACTTCTCCCCTTGAAGTGAGGGCTTTTGGAAGAAAGGACGGTGCTCAAAAAAGGTTACGTCAAGGCTAACAAATGCCTTTTTTGTGGAAGGATCGTAGCATTTGTAGCCTTTCTGAGTAGGAGAATACCCAAGAAAAACACACTTAAGGGCTCTAGGATCTAACTTGCTACGATGATGAGAATGAAGATGAACAAAGGCAGTACAACCAAATACTTTGAGGGGTAGATCCGAGTGGAGCCTTGAGGTAGGGAAGACATGCTGGAATTTTTGGAGAAGTGTCTCAAAAGAGAGAACACGACTAGGCATTCTATTGATGAGATAGGTTGAGGTCAAGATGACATCACCCTAAAACATGTTGGGCATGTGTGTGGTAAATAGCAAGGCACGAGCCACTTCAAGAATGTGGCGGTTTTTGCGTTCGGCAACTCCATTTTGTTGCGGAGTGTCGACGCATGAACTTTGGTGAACCATTCCATGTTTTTGAAGATAATCCCCCGGGACAGTATTAAAGTATTTTGTCATTATCAGTGCGCAAGATTTGAATGCATGGAATGAAATTTGATAAACACATTCCGAACATCAGATTTTTCTTTCAAAAGATACACCCAACACACTCGAGTATGATCGTCAATAAATGTAACAAACCATTTCGAGTGAGTACGATGAAAAATATGAGAAGGACCCCATAAATCACTATGAATCATTGTGAACGGTTCGGATGGTTTGTATTTGGATTGAGGGAAATATGTTCGATGATGTTTGGCAAGCTCACAGATTTCAAATGAAAAATCAAACGACTGATTATTGGAAAAATTGAAAGGAAATAAGCGTCTCAAATATTGAAAATTGGGATGACCCATTCGAAAATGCCATAACATAATTTCACCATTTCTAGGGACAGATGCAGAATTACACGTAAGAGTTTGACCGTGTTCATGCAAAACAGCCTCCTCAAAGTAATAGAGTCCCTCACACTCCTTAGCACTACCAATCATCGTCCCCGATGATAGGTTCTGAAATACACAATGAGAAGGAAGAAATTTAGCAGAGCAATTGGAGTCTTTTGTCAATTGGCTAATGGACAGTAAATTGCATGATAGTTTTGGAACATGAAGGACAGAGTGTAGAGTTATTGAATCAGAGATTCGAATACTTCCTTTTCTTGCAACAGAGGAGAGAGAGAGACATCTGCAATTTTAACTTTGAGATTGCCAACACAAGGTGAGTAAGAGGAAAAAAGGTGGTAAGAATCAGTCATGTAATCGGAAGCACCCGAGTGAATGATCCAAGGATTTTTGGATTGAGAGGTACTCAGAGCACTGAGAAAATTACCTTTGTGTGCTAAAGAGGCGGAAGCAATATTCTGGGAGGACTGACCAGAGGTTTGGAAGCTAGAAAACAATTTGTAGTTCAGAACTAAAGCCGCCATTGGAGGAGTCGTTTTCTGCCTGGGATGGCGCGGTTGGGTGCTCGAGAGTGGCTTGATAGCCCTAAATGCGATTGCCCTGCCGCGGTTTCCAATCTGCAGGCTTCTCGTGAAGTTCCCAACAATTTTCCTTCGTATGGCCAGTTTTGCGACAATGGTCGCACCAGAGTTTGCCTTTATTTGGTTTTGGGCCGAACTCAGTTCTTGGGCCTTTAGAAGCTAAAGCTGATGACATTTCAGACCCATTAGGCATGAAAGATGTATTATCCATCAGCATAACTCTCCGCCTATTCTCCTCACGTCGTACTTCAGAAAAGACTTTGCGAGTTGAAGGAAGAGGACGACGACCAAGGATTCTGCCTCTAACATCGTCTAGTTCGCGGTTGAGACTAGCAAGGAATTCGTACACTCGCTCAGTTTCAAGCTTCTTTTTGTACTGAACACTGTCGCCTGAACACTCCCATTCGTCGTCTTAGCTTAGATCGAGTTCTTGCCAGAGAGCCGTCATCTCCATGTAGAAATCGGTGACATCCTTCTCTCCTTGTTTCATTAGCCATAATCTGGTCTTGATGTCGAAAATCTGAGAGGAGTTCTCTACATTCGAGTTTGTCTCCCGAACCGCATCCCAGACGTCCTTCGCCATCGGTAAGAACAAGTAAGTTTTTCCGATGGAGGATTTCATGGAGTTCACCAACCATGCAATCACCATCGAGTTTTCTGAACGCCATTTCAGTAGAGCGGCAGCGTCGGTCGAGAGTGGTTGTTTCGTCTCGCGGGTAAGATTACCCATCTTTCCTTTGCCATCGATTACGAGCTTGATCGATTGAGCCCATTCACGAAAATTTTTCTCATTTAGTTTTTTCACGGTGAGCTGAAAGGACGAGTTGTCAAGTCCACTGGAGCCCATGGTGGATAACGCAGGTGTTTCCCGAGTGGGGTTTGTAGAGGTTACCAGTTCTTCGCTATTGACGGTGGCTTCCGTCATTGATAGCTAGGGGAACCGGGCTCTAATACCATGAAGAACATAATGATTTTCTGTATTTCTTGAATTCAAGTGTAAAAGGATTGTGTCTAAAGATAATACAATCGAGAGAAAGAAAAAAAGGAAAGAATAATTTCCTAATAAAGATGGAAATCTGTCCAAATCTGTCTAAATCAAATCTTTAGGATCACGTATCATTCTATCCCACAATTACTCCCTATAAACCGTGATTTCAACAACATCCTATGTAGACCATTAACATGCTAATGGTATTTGCAATTTATTTAATCCCATTTTCTTCAACTGAAAACTATTGCAGAGTCCGCATGCATTATGGACATCCAGATGTGTTCGATCGAATATTTCACATAACTCGAGGAGGCATCAGCAAGGCGTCACGTGTTATTAATATTAGTGAGGATATATACGCAGGTGAGCAGAAGGAAGTTCAATTATCTGCTTCATATTACAGTATCTGTTTTTAGTGTTCTCAAAATTTTACCCTTTGCTAATTTTTATATAATTTGGTATCCATTCGGGTGTGGCTAATTTCTATTGTCTTCTTTACTTGAACCTGTCATGTAGTGTGTTTTTCAAGAGGAAGAATTGTATTTGTTTCACTTTTAAATTACGGATGAGTAGATTGTCGTCAGTTTGTTTAAGAAGAGCAGAATGCCCCTGTACACAAGAAATATACTAGCTATTCCTGAAAAATAAGAGTCTACAGGTCAAACGACCATTCCTATAAAAGAAGTGTGTCTAAGGCCGACTTCTAAGTCATACTACTTTCCTTGGAATAAATAATTGGTCAAAATGTATATAAGTTTTCACCTCCAGATTTTGTTACACTCCAAATTACTGTACTTGCCTTGCTAAGAAGCAAACAAGCCTTTTACTGTCCTTGGCACCAAACATCTAACCCCAAAAGAGAAAAGACAGTGAAGCAAAAGGTGATTTATAGTTAATTTAGTATCCTTCCTGACACAACCCCAATCTACTACGCTTGCATTGTTGACCAATTATCCAATTAACTGAATTGGAAAAAGAAAAGAAGAATTACACTTTCGCTTTTTCCGTTTTACTTTGAAGTCTTATTTTAGTAAGTTAAAATTTCCCTTTTCCTTGATAATTTGGATTATAAGGAATATCTGATCACTCCTGAGATTAAAATTGGACCTTTATTGGTCACTTATCTGTTAAATTTCATTGTTGCCAACACTATAGTTGACTTTTGATAGAGGGTTCTGTTTGTCTTTCTAAAAAATATTCTTTTGTTTATCATATTTAGGAAGAAATATTTTTCCCATTACATTGTTTTGGTCATTATCCTTTAAGACTTTCACTTAAAGGCATACTTTTGAGTTGGTAATACAAAAGAGCTAGGAGATGGAGTACTTGTTGTACATTATAATTGAGCTATACATTGCACAACCTCCATGTACTTATATTGTAAGTCTGAGCTGCTACTTCTGCTGTCTATGCCTTTCTCTGCCCAACCGTTTTTAAACTTCAAGCTTTCACTAAAGAAATTGGTCTGAAACCAAGTCTCCTGCTTGCTATGTTATTTGATTCTTGTTAGAGGATAAACTATTTTTTTATAGTATGGCTTATTGAAGCATCGTGTTGGCCTGTTGGGAAGTGATTATAGGAGATTATAGGAGTTCATAAACAAAAAAAAATATACTCTGTTGCAGGTTTCAACTCTACATTGAGGCAGGGCAACATTACGCACCATGAATATATTCAGGTATACTGCACTTCTAAGCGTGTCTGTTCATGTTGAACAAATTTTCTTGTTATGGTTGATTCATTCCTTCTGCTCATGTAGGTTGGAAAGGGAAGGGACGTTGGATTAAACCAGATTGCCCTATTTGAAGGGAAAGTTGCAGGTGGAAATGGAGAGCAAGTCCTCAGCAGGGATGTATACAGGATTGGACAACTGTTTGATTTCTTCAGAATGCTGTCATTCTTTTTCACAACTGTTGGTTACTATGTGTGCACAATGGTATTCTCTATCCTATATCCTGTTCTTTCATCATTCTATATATTTAATAACTAGCCTCTGGGATGCGGCTAATATGGATGTCCTTTTTGATGCAGATGACAGTCCTTACAGTATACATATTTTTGTATGGAAGAGTTTACCTGGTAATCTTTACCAAGTTAATATCCTTCGTACACCACTTTCTCTCAAATGAATTCTTTAGCATCTTGCCCAAAAAGCTTACCCTTCTTACTAATTCGATGACATACTATTGTTATGCTTCTATTTGTAGAATTAGTAATTTTGGGATTTTCTCATGCATTATGTCTTGTCTACCGTATGACTAGTTGAGTAGAGTAGGAGTTTTTGCTGCATTGCTTGCAGCCTTGGAAGATGCTTTAGATTTCCTTACGTCTCAAAATCTGGAAGTAGGTACCTTTGGTCAAATTTTATTAAAACATATGGGCACATGATGTTCGCTTAAACATCAGCCTCTTGCTTTGAAAAGTTGACCTTGTATATATTGCAACAAGTCGTCAAGCGTTAAATGAGCTTTCTCACTGTCCGTAGTTCTTCAAGTTGTATTAATAAGTTTAAAATCTTTCCTCCTTCAATCTAGTTGTTTTGAGCTGTGTCGGTTTGGAGATTCTTGGGATGCCATGTGATTGTTTCTATGATTTGATTATAGTTATTTTTGTGTTCCTTCCCTCTACCGGGAAACATTTTTCTTTGCTTTTGGCATGAGGAGTAAGTTGAGCTCCTAGTGGGTTATCTTTTTTCCTCTTCAACAACACAGTCAATGGCGTTAGTCCGTAGTCTATCGATAGAAGCTAAGTCTCTTCTGTTATCGGTTAGCTCGTCTGGCATTGTTACTCTCTCGGAACAGAGCAGGTAGTCTCAAGAGTTCGATTCGCTTTGGTAGATTCGGTGTGGTTTGGTTGGCAAACTTGTTTGGTAAACTGGTGGATTCTAATGAGGTCAAAGATTCTTCGAAGAAATTCAATGAGTCTACGCGTGGCTCTAATAAGAATGGCAGCTACATGGTCCTTGCAAAATTTGGTGATTTTCGCAAACGTGGGGCGATGATAATTCTTGAGGGGAGATTGACGAGTGGGTGGAAGTCGTTTGCGTCAGCTTGTGAGGAGCTGATCTCAGTCCTTGGTGAACTCAGGCGTAGAAACGTGAGTCCTGGGGGTTCGGAGATCAGGCAAGGATCTTCCTTCACTCAGATAGTTCAGGCCACTGCACCGAAGAAGGTGGAGGAAGCCAAGGAGTCTCGCAGTATTCAAATGGGCGCTGGCAAAAAGATTACGCAACCGATTGTTGGAGTCCCAATGTTGCGGCATGCAGAAGAGGGTATGAGACTTACGTCTTCCAAAAGTAATCATGAAGTGGGGCACCTGCAGAGACGGCTGGGACTGAAGGCGTGATCTGGGAGCATTTATTAAGATTAAGAGGTGAGCTTGATCTTCTCATGGAGCGGGTTAAAAACAAAAATCAGGCGGTGGAGCCCAGGCCACCAATGCACTATCTAGTATGCGGCTTTACACTTGTAGCCCATCAGCAATCGAAAACTGAATATTGCCCAAGCTCTTCTATAGGGCTGGGCTCGCCCAGGTCTTTATTGGAAAGGAGTGTGGTGCGCGATTTGGGCCCTGGGCCCACTATAGTCACTTACCCATCTACCAAAAGGGCTCCGGAGCGCGATGAGGAGCTTGTGTCTGCTCCATCATCGCTTGGGCTGGTTGTCGTTGGGCAGATACTTGCCGAGGCTGATTTGGGACCTTCGGTGGAGGACCAGACCTTGCCGGCGAAGGGGAGACTACTTCCAAGAAGCCTGTGGTGGGGGGGAGGCCCTGGGATCGAGTGGGTTGTCGCCGGCGATGGGGAAGGATGTTCCAGTGAGGGCTGTCCATGGTTAATTATGGGTTGTCGACGACGGGGGAGGAGGCTCCCGAGAAGGTTGTTGTGGCCATGGAGGCCTTGGGACCTTGTGGGCTGTCGGGGGCAGTTGTACTGGATATTCGGAGGTGGGCCAGTCTGGTAAGTGCGATGATGGTGGGTCTGTGGTTGTTTTGTTGTGTTCCAATGTGAGCTTGGTCGAGAAGGAGGTGGTTGGGTTGGATGAGAGGCTTGTGGCAGGTTTCTCTCCAGGTTTGGGTGATGTCTGCTCTGCGGGTGTTGCGTAACAGGGCTTTTTCCCTCAATCTTTTGACATGGATGGGAGCTCGACTTTGGCTGTGGTGTCTGGAGGGGAGTTTGTCAGTTTCAATGGCAGGAGAAAGGAGGAGTTTGTTGAGCCGCTGCAATTGTTTACTCGAATTCAACCCGTGAGGAGGGGGCGACTCCATCATTTTGGGTTTTGGTGATGGTCTTGTCATTTAGACATTTAGTGAGAGTTTCGCGTGATGGGCATGAGGAAGATTTGTTGAAACTATTTGCAGCATTGGAAAAGGAGAAGATGGGCAGCAGGCCTTCGGGGAAATCTAGAGTTGTTTAGAGAATTAAAATCTTTGGAATGTTCTGTTAATTATGGCGCAAGTGAATTATTTATGAAGTCTATAATCATTGGTTGGAATGTGAGGGGTTGAATGATAGGGGAAAGTGCAAAAGGGTGGGTAATTTGTTGAGAGGGCGGAGATATGACAGTTTCGGAGACTGAGATGTCTTATCTTGTGTTTTGAGGCAGTTTCTGGCCTCAGAATAAATTTGTCTAAGTCGGAGGTTATTCCCATTGGCAATGTTGATAATGTTCAGACACTGGCATCTATCTTGGGCTGTAGAGTGGCATCGTTGCCTATGACTTACCTTGGGCTTCCTTTGGGTGCTTGCTTTAAGAGCGTTCGCATTTGGGATGGGATTCTTGAAAGGATGGAGCGGCGGTTGGCGGGTTGGAAGCGGTTGTATCTTTCCAAGGGCGGTAGGCTTACTCTTATTAAGTCGACTCTTTTTTGCCTTCCCACTTACTTTCTATCTTTGTTTCCCATTCCGGTTGCAGTGGCAAAGAGGATGAAAAAAATCCAGAGAGACTTTCTTTGGGGTAATGACGGGAATATGCACAAATTTCACCTTGTGAAGTGGGACTTAGTTTGCTCGCCTTTTCAGCATGAGGGGTTGGGGCTTAGAAACATTATTGTGTTCAACAAGGCTCTATTATCCAAATGGCTTTGGCGCTTTGCGTTCGAGAGGGATAGACTTTGGAGGGTGGTTATTGTTACGAAATATGGGTGCTCGTTGGGGGGGGGGTGGAGAACTTCTTCGAGTCGGGGCCTTATGGTGTTAGTCTATGGCGCTTTATTTCCAAAGGGTGGGATGACTTCAGTAAGCACATCATATTTGTGGTGGGAAATGGAGGAGGGGTTAGTTTTTGGCATGATTGATGGTGCGGAGATAGACCTTTGTCTCTTGCATTCCCGGTTGTTTATTCTTTGTCTCGGTGCAAAGAGGCTTCGGTGGCGGATTGTTTGGTGGGGAATGTTGGCCATGCCGTTTGGGATGTTCCTTTTCTTAGATTGGCTAATGACTGGGAGTTAGCGGATTTTTCAGCTTTTTTCACCCGTATGTATGGGACGGAGATTAGAAGAGATGTAGATGATAAGCTATCTTGGATGGGGTCTTCTCGGTGAAGTCTATGTATTCTCTCTTTGTAGGCGGGAATGGCTTGGCCTTTTCGTGGAAAGGGGTGTGGAGGTCGAAGTGCCCCAATAGGGTGTCCTTCTTTGTTTGGGAGGCTATGCATGAGAGAATTCTCACTACTAATAATCTGCGTCGACGTGAAGTGTACATTGCTGACTGGTGCTATCTCTGTCATAGTGACGGGGAATCAGTTAACCACTTGCTTCTTCACTGTCCGGTGGCTCGAGGGCTTTGGACTCATGTTCTATCTATTGTGAATTTTCCATGGGTTATGCCGGAAAAAGTGGTGCATGTGTTATGGAGTTGGGAGAGGAAGTTTTCCAACCCCTTTGCTAAGGCTATTTGGAGGATGATTCCGGCATGTGTTTGGTGGTGCCTATGGAGGGAGCGTAATAACCGTTGTTTTGAGGATGGTTCTTTGCCTTTACCAATGTTACATGGCTTTTTTATGTTTACTCTTTTTTGTTGGGCTGATGCGGTGTTAGGGTGCCCGTTTGTTGAATCAGGATTTCCTTAGTTTCTTAGCTTGTTTGGATGAGTGATTTCGGTATAGTCCCTTGTACTGTTTTCACACATCAATAAAATTATCTTGCTTATCAAAAAAAAAAATTTGTTGAGAGGGCGGAAGGCTGATTTGGTGTGTCTTCAGGAGACCAAGGTTGCAGTGGCGTCTCATGCCTTGGTGATATGTTTGTGGGGTGGGCCTCATGTGAGTTGGTGTTGCTTGGAGGCTGATGGTGCGTCGGGAGGGGTGTTGTGCCTTTGAGATTCTCGATGTATGGAGCTGATTGAGTCGTGCGTTGGGGTTTTTTTCCATCTCTTTGGTTTTTAAGAATGTTGATGATGAGGTTTAGTGGTTATTTTCAGGGGTTTATGGTCCCAATGATGATGGATGTCGGAGGCTTTTGTGGGAAGAATTGACAGGGGTTTATAGTTGGTGGAATCTTCCTTGGTGCATTTGGTGGTGATTTTTACGTGACTCGATTCCCCGATGAGCGTTTGGGAGGGAGTGTTAGGAGTGTCATGATGGAGTTTTCGGATTTTTTATCCGAGTTGGAGTTGGTGGATCTTGTTTTGACAGATGGGTCTTTCACTTGGTCTAACGGTATATCCCTTCAGTCTTGGTCTCGGATTGACCTTTTTCTCGTTAGCCCGAGTTGGGAGTCGTATCCGAAGCTGATTCAGAGGAGACTTCCCCGCTTGTTGTCGGATCATTTCCGATATTGTTGGAAAATGGCAGATTTAGTGGCCTTAAAAGCATTTCCGCTTCGAGAACATGTGGCTCAAAGTGGATGAGTTTGTTGGTATGGTTAAGGAATGTGGCAGGGTTAGAACTTTAGGGGGTCTCTCAGTTTTGTGTTTTTTTCTAAGTTAAAGGTGCTGAAATTGGATCTTAAAGTGTGGAATCGGGAAGTGTTCGGGGATTTGAACATTCGGAAATTGGCTCTTTTGAATGAGCTTGCATCTTTGGATGGCTTGGATGAGGGGGGTAGCCTTGATGTTACGAGTTTGGATAGGAATGTGGAGATTTCTAGGGAGCTGAATAATATGATTGATTTGGAGGAAGTTAGTTGGAGGAAGAAGTCTAGAGCCCTTTGGCTCAAGGAGAGAGACAGATGTACAAAAGTTTTTAGTGTTGTGAATTCTAATAGGAGAGCAAACTCGATCTCGAGCTTGGTGGTGGATCCTTCGGGGATTTCTGAGAAGATTGTGGAGTTCTATTCTTCCTTATACTCGGAACCGTTTGAGTGGCGTCCCTCATTGGATAGGTTAGAGTTTGATTGCATTTCGGAGGAGGAGGCGGAGTGGATTGAAAGACCTTTTGATGTGGAGGAGGCGACTGGGGTGGGGCATAGTCTTAATGGTGACAAAGCTTCGAGTCCAGACGGGTTCTCTATTGCTTTCTTCCAAGCTTGTTGGGAGGTTATTAAGGATGATGTTTTGTCGATGTTTAATGAGTTTGCTAGGGAAGGGAAATTTGTGCGGAGTTTTAACTCCTCTCTTATTGTCCTCATTCCTAAGAAGTCAGAGGTAGTTGAGCTGAAAGATTTTCGCCCCATTAGCCTTGTGGGGGGTGTACAAGATTTTGGCCAAGATGTTGGCAAACAGGTTGAAGCCTCTTTTGGGGAAGATTATTTCTCCTACGCATAATGCTTTTGTCAAAGGTAGGCAGATTTTGGATTTAGTTCTTATTGTCAACGAGTGCATTGATTCCAGGTTGAGGTCGAGAGTGCCTGGAATGATGTGTAAGTTGGATATTCAGAAGGCCTATGATCATGTTAACTAGAAGTTTCTTTTGTATATGCTGCGTAGGTGTGGATTTGGAGAAAAATGGTGTAGGTGGATCTTGTTTTGTGTCTCTTCAGTAAAATTCTCGGTGATTGCCAATGGATGCCCGGAAGGCCTTTTTAGTAGCTCTCGTGGGTTGCGGCCGGGAGATCCCCTTCCCCCCTTTTGTTTGTCATTGTTATGGAAGCTTTCGGCCGCATAATGAGGAGAGTGGTGGAGCATGGTGGTTTGGAGGGTTTCAAGGTGGGTGATGGCCCCGAGGGGTGTAAGTATCTTTCATTTGCTTTTTGCGGATGACACTTTGGTGATGTGTGGGGCAGAGTTGAGTTATTTTCGAAGTCTAAGATGTCTTCTTTTGTGCTTTGAGGCTGTCTCTGGACTTAGAATTAATTTTTCTAAGTCCGAGGTTATTTTCATTGGTAATGTTCATAACCCTCAGGAGCTTGCTAGCATATTGGGTTGTGGTGTATCCTCGTTGTCTATGAAATATCTCGGTCTTCCTTTGAGCGCTAGTTTCAAATGTATTCATATTGGGATGAGATTCTTGAACGGATGGAGAGGAGATTGGCGGGTTGGAAGCAATTATATCTGTCTAAAGGGGGTAGACTTACTCGCATCAAGTCGACTATATCATGTCTTCCTACTTATTTCCTTTCATTGTTTCCTATACCAGTTGTGGTGGCAACTAGGTTGGAGAAGATTCAGTGTGATTTCCTTTGGGGTTGTGATGGTAGTGCGCATAAGTTTCATCTTGTGAATTGGGACTTGGTGTGTTCTCCGGTTCAGCATGGGGGGTTGGGGCTTCGCAGTGTTATTGCTTTTAATTAGGCTCTCTTATCCAAGTGGCTTTGACACTTTGCTCTTAAGAGGGATATGCTATGGAGGGTGGTTATTCTAGCTAAATATGGGTGTTCGTTGGGGGGTTTGAGGACTCTCCCTTGTCGGGGACCTTATGGTGTTAGTTTGTGGCGATTCATTAGCAAAGGTTGGGATGTCTTTAGTAACCATATCAGCGATAGACTGTTGTCTTGTGTGTTTCCGGTTGTCTACTTGTTGGCTCCCCACAAGGAGGCTTCGGTGGAGGAGTGTCTGGCGGAGATCAATGGGTTTTTCAGCTTTTTATTCCCTTTTTTATGGGTTGGTATTTAGGAGAGGAGAGGAAGACAAATTGTGTTGGAATGAATCTAAGGATGGAGTTTTTTTGAGATCCATGTATGCGTGTATTGCTGGTAGTAATGGTTTTTCTTTTCCTTTGAAAGGTGTGTGGAGGGCGAAATGCCCTTTGAGGGTCTCATTATTTGTGTGGGAGGCTTCGAATTGAAGGATCCTTACAACTGATAATCTTCGGAGAAGGGAAGTGTTTATTGCTGATTAGTGCTATCTGTGTCGGTGTGATGGAAAATCGGTTGAACACTTGCTTCTGCATTGTTCCGTGGAGCGTGGGCTTTGGAACCATGTTCTCAGTATTGTCAATTATTGTTGGGTGACGCTTGAGAAAGTGGTGAATGTGTTGTGGAGTTGGGAAAGGAAGTTCACTAACCCCATCACTAAGTCTATTTGGAGATTGATTCCCGCTTGTATTTGGTGGAGCCTTTGGAGGGAGAGGAACAATAGATGTTTTGATAGCCGTTCTTTGTCCTTGGTCAAGTTGCAGAGTTTTATGTTATTTTCTCTTTTCTGTTGGGCTGATGCGTTGTTAGATGGCCCCTTTGTTGATTTTGATGATTTTCTTAGTTTTCTTGCTTGTTTGAACTAGTGATTTCGGTATAGTCCCTTGTATTGTCTTCACTTTTCTAATAAGATTGGCTTGCTTATCAAGAAAGTGTTCCTTCCCTCTGCCCCCCCCCCCCCCCCAGGTGACCTAGCCGGTCATGTTTGAGAACTGCATTGATGAGTATAATGTTCTTCATCGGTTTCAGTGTACATTTTGGATTATATGCTTCTTGTTTACCTTCTTCTCTTCATCTTTTGAAAGACAAGTACTGGCTATTGATCTTCTTGGATAGATTGTTCTTATGTTCATAACTGGCCCGAGCATGTCTTTCCACTAGATGATAACTTTGTTGTCAATCTGCTGCCAATTCCTTCAGGCTTTCTCAGGAGTGGATAGGGAAATCGCTAATGTAGCAAAATTGACGGGTAACACAGCTCTAAATGCAGCTTTGAATGCTCAGTTCTTAGTCCAGATTGGAGTTTTTACTGCAGTTCCGATGGTAATGGGTTTCATACTTGAACTTGGATTGCTGAAGGTTAGTCTATATGTTTTCAATGCTGTGTATGTGGCACCATACAATTGTATTGCCTCCTGTATTTTACTATGTGCTTTTCTTCAGCTTTTTTATTTATTTTTAAATAATTGTATTACTTTGTGCATTGGGAAGTATTATTCATTTGATGTTGCCTAAATGTTTGCAGGCTATTTTCAGTTTTATTACAATGCAACTTCAGTTGTGTTCTGTCTTCTTCACATTTTCATTAGGAACAAGAACTCACTATTTTGGACGTACCATCCTCCATGGGGGTGCAAAAGTATGTAGATACATATTTCTGGTTTGTCTTTTCAAAATCTACAATTAAGCTTTTCGAAAAATGATATATTTGTTTCATTCCTATATTTCACCAACAGTACCGAGCTACTGGTAGAGGCTTTGTTGTCCATCACATCAAGTTTGCTGAAAATTACAGGCTTTACTCCAGAAGTCATTTCATCAAAGCGTGAGTGATGGCCGCTATATATATTTCTCCTTTTGGGAGGAGGAGGTTGGGGGCGGGGGTTGGAGGTTAATGTAATTCAATTGGATTAATTTAAGGGCTTTTCCCCCCTTGTGTAACTTAAGAAGTTGATTTTTGCAGGCTTGAGGTGGCACTGCTTCTTACAGTTTATATTGCATATGGGTACACAGATGGAGGCGCTGTTTCATTTGTTTTGCTAACTGTTAGCAGTTGGTTCCTTGTCCTCTCGTGGCTCTTTGCTCCTTATATCTTCAATCCCTCTGGTTTTGAGTGGCAAAAGTAAGTCCTTAGCTTTTACGTTTACTTCATGAAAATCTGTCTACTCTTTAATGAAATTTAGGTCTCTGAGTTTGCTTTTTTTTGCATCTAAAATGAAAATGTCGTTATTCAGAAGAATGATGCTGTCTTGTCAGCCCTATAATCGTACTTCTCAATCTGCAGGACTGTGGAGGATTTTGATGATTGGACTAGTTGGCTTATGTATAAAGGTGGAGTAGGTGTGAAGGGAGAAAATAGCTGGGAATCTTGGTGGGATGAAGAACAGGTTTATAACTACTAATACAAATGTTTTCTTGTCTTTTATATAACGATTTCATTTGGTGAAAGTTTCCTGATCACACTCTTTCTTGATTAGCAGACAATTTTATTTTTGCTTTTACTCGTTATTTTCCCTAGCTATCTTGCTATAACAGTTGGATGATGTGCATGCTAAATGAACTGAAATAATTCAAAAACATATCTATTCCCCCCCACCCCCCTTTTTCTCTCCCTCGTCCTTCTGCCCTGACCCACACCATAGAGGTTAACCAGTTTTAGGTTATATTTTGTGAGAGGGCAGCCCATAGAGCCAGACTTTTTCCTGTATACTTTGTAGATGGTAAAGAAGATAAATATGTGCTCCGAGCCATTTCCTCTGCCTGTTTGATATTTTTAATTCTGAACAATGCTGGATATTTATTTGAGCTCAGATGTGTGAGAAGCATCGTTACATGACATGAGATGCCATCCATGTATTTTTGTGTTTATGAATTCTTATGCTAACAACAGGCTATGGTATTGTTTTACATCGTGGATTGGTGGCTTTTCTGGGTAACATTGCTTATCTTGTTTGGGGCTTGTGGTGACTTTCTTCCTTTGCAGATGCATATACACACGGTCAGAGGTCGTATATTGGAAACAATTCTGAGTTTGAGGTTCCTCGTATTCCAGTATGGGATTGTCTATAAACTACATCTCACGGGAAAGGATACTTCACTTGCGGTATACCTCTTGTTATAAAATGTCTTTGTTTAGGAGGTGCTGAAGTTCTACCATTCGTATGAGTAAATCTAGATACATACTTTGTTTTGCCAGTTTTCTGCAGTTTATCAGTACATTGTTGTTAGGTGAAATGACAACTACAGGGCTATGACAGTGGACATGTTATTATAGGTTCCATATTGCAATTGCTGATCTGAAACTCGGGGGCCGTTGATAAATTTTCTGTGCAAAACAAAGACAGTTTCTGTCAGAAGAATAGTTCTGCAGAACTTCTCTCAGCAACAGGCATAAATAAGGGCAAGGGAAAAAAGTAGTATTGTGACTCGGTATCTCCAGGAGTCTATTAAATTAGATGTAGCATTATTACACTCTTGTTTTCCCTTCTTTACGGTCATCTCGCAGAGGAGTTCTTGTTACCAAAATTAGGAAAAAAGGGAGCTCCTTGAACTTGATTGGGATAGATGAGGTCTGGAGAAGGTCGTATCCATGCTGATCCCATAGTGCTAGGCTTAATGCTTGATCTAAAGATAAAAAATGCATAATCAACTGACGACATGCTTATCTACACATTTGCACATACATCTGCCTTTGGTTATTTTCCCCAACCACCATCGTGTATAAATATAGCACAAAAACCAAAGGAAGGAATGAAAAAACATTGTTGCATATGCTTCTGGCTTTGGCTACGAATCCTACTTTTATGAAAACATGAAATTTTCATGATCTTAACATCTGCTTTTGTTCTCTAGCTTTATGGCTTCTCCTGGGCTGTACTGGTTTGCTTTGCTCTGATATTCAAGGTTTGTCTAACTTCTTACTTTAATTCTTTTCTCCCCTTTACCTTGGCTTGCTCTTTGAGTCTTATATTGTTTGGTTTAATTTGAATTTCCCTGCAGGTCTTTACCTACAGCCCTAAAAGATCAACAAACTTCCAGTTAATGATGCGACTTGTACAGGGAGTCACATCCTTGGGACTTATTGCAGCGCTCGCCCTTGTTGTTATCTTTACAAATCTGTCCGTAACGGATCTATTTGCATGTGTCCTTGCATTTATTCCCACTGGATGGTGCATACTATGTGTAAGTTAATTCTAATTAAGGTTTAATGCGAACGAGATAATGAGCAATTTTCAGAGTGACCAGTAAGGCAATAAGCATTCAACCATTTTGAGTTCTAGGACCCTAGGTGGTGATGATACAGTGTCACACTCGTCCTATGAAAATGTGATAACCAGTGCAGCTAGACAGAAGAAAGGTGGATGGCTAAATCTGTTAGTGACTTGTCTTTTCAACAACAGAAAGTGATGTAAATGTTAGGACCAGCAAACCATTGCATAGTCTGTAGATGGTGGTGGTCTTTGAGACTCCTAGGATGCCCCACTTTAAGTACATGCAAGCCTTTTAACACCATCCAAAACAATGTCTATTGGATGCATGGACTCTAGTTGCTCCATTGGTGGAACCTGACTTTGTCACCACACTTGTGATCACACCTGCTTATATATTATTCTTTGTCAGCCCTCTAATCCTGGTTGGTTGTGCTGACTTCTGAAACAGCTGGCGATAACTTGGAAGAAGCTAGTCCGAAGTTTAGGCTTTTGGGATTCGGTGCGGGAATTTGCTAGAATGTATGATGCTGGGATGGGTATGCTTATTTTTGTCCCAATAGCCATGTTATCCTGGTTCCCATTCATTTCCACCTTCCAGTCTCGCCTTCTCTTCAATCAAGCATTTAGCCGTGGGCTGGAGATCTCCCTCATCCTTGCTGGAAACAAAGCTAATGTTGAAACTTAAAATATTCTGTACCTCCTGTTGCAAAATACGCCAGCACCTGAGACTGGTTATGTGAGATGGCAATTTTGTACAATCGTACCCTTTGTGTATTGTATTTTTGTATGGCCAGATCCAACGTGGTCGTATGTGTATCGATGATTATAGAAAAGGTAGCATATTGTGGCACTGAAAGGGAACGTATATGTGTACTGCCGTCCGTTGGATATTCTGATTTCGGTTTATAATTTCAGGGATATACAAGAGTTTTCTTTTTTCTTGATGAATGCAAATTTTTCTCAGGATATGGTTAATGCACTTTCCGAGTTTTGATGCGGAGTTCTTGTATATAAAGCTTCCTAGTTTTATGTTGGTCTATTTTCAGACATCTTAGTTTGTTTCAAAACATGGAAAGGACACATATACGTGTCATGACATCAAGTTTTTAAGCAGGCTAAATATGCAATTAAAATATATGGACACTACATCTTATGGACCGATATGGTTGGACTTTGTGTGAACTACGTGTCTTTATGTACAATGTTGGGGGCTGGCCCCGAATCGCCTGCTGGAAACCGACTGCCCTCGATTGGGTTTTGGTGAGTTTTAGAATGGGCCTAGTTCTATATGGTCAGCCGATTTGTTTCCGAAAGAACGACCCTTGCGGCGAGGGCCTGGTCCGTGTGGCAGAACGACAGTGATGGCCCACCGAGTGATTCTCTGTATGCCTCATCTCTCCCTATGGGGGCCTCAAGATTATATAATCTTCATTGTAGCAATTGTTGCGGCTTGTTGGGGTAATTTATATCGAGTGCGCTAGGGTTTCCCATATTGTGTTACAAGTGAGTGAGGGCCTGGACAAAGAATAGCAACACGAAAGCCTAAAACATATGTTGGGAAAATAAAAAAATTGATAGCTACGAGAAATAAGTAGAAGATGGCTTATAGATTAAAGGAGCTATAAGGGGATTCTTCTGGCATTGGAGGTACCAAACCTGCTCAGCCCCCTTCAAAAACAAGGCCCACTCTCGTTTTGTTACATAAATATAATATTACAAATCCTTGGTACTTTTGAGAATCCTAAGAATTCTAGGGCCTCTAATACAAAAATTTCTACTCAGGCTGCTGAAGTGTAGCTTCGCTTCCGCTTCCAGCCACCCCAACCCTTTCTGTAGTTACAGAGTTTCCAAAGGAAGGATGCTGATCAAGTCGTGCCGCAGGCGAAGAAGCTGGATGTATTGGATGGTCAAACTTACAAGCCGGCCCAAACTTGCAAATGCCATAGCGACTATAATGCGAACAGATATTCTGATCCTGGATTTCAAAGGAAACAAATTCATGAGAGGAACTAATCAGAGCATAGAAAGCATACGAGAAACTTTTCAGAACGAAATGAATATTAAGAACCATATGACAAACTTCATCTTGTTTTTTTAACATATCTCAAGTTTGTTAAATAGTCTACCAATATGAACTTACAGGTCTCAAAGGAAGACCCTTGTCACTGAGAGCACATGGAAGTGACTTCACCATCCTATCCTTGGGGTGGTGATATTTGCAATTAGATTTAAACTTACAATCCCCAGTTTTAAAGAAATAACTGCACTCAGGTTGGCCAGGTCGCTCTGGATATTCTTCAACTTGAATCTGCTGCTGATGATGTGTATACAAATTAGTTTCTGCCGGTGCCGGGCTCATGACATAAGTGACGGGCAGATGTATACTCCTTTCTGGTGGATATACAGGAGCCTTAACAGTCCAAAAACAAATGAGATTAATAGGATTCATTTACTATCTCTCATCCATTCATCCCATTTAATCAATTCCTTGGCAAAAGAAAAAGGAAAAAAAAAAGCACTAAATAGAAGGTAACCTAGCCATGAGGCAAAAAACATAAACCACACCCTAAGAGATAAAAAAGTTTGTTGCATGTATTCCCATGGGTGCAAAAAGTGCCCCAGACGTAGACTGGCTGGAGAACTACCAGATTTTTCAAAAGCAGAAGAGCAACTACACGATCCTTTCTCCTTACCTAGCATTTAAATTCTCGCAAAAAGGCATTTGGAACCCCGTGATAAAATCCCAACTTGTGGGATATAATATAGAACCTCTTTTATCCATTCCAGCTACCATGGAGGCCATCCCGTCAAAAGGATTACATTGAGGACAGATATAGTTTCAGATAATACCAAAAACAGCAAGTACAACTCATGTATGAGGTCACTTTCTTTCAATAATTGACTCGTGAGATGCCCAGGGGTAGTCTCAATAGTTCTTGGGTTGAGTCACTCAAAGAACTTGTCAATCGAACATGTTTGTAACTTTTTCTGAGACATATCACCCCAATACCTTTAACAATATCTTTTATCCCCCAAATGCCTTGAGAAGAAGGGTAGCAGTACTCTTTTTTGTTATGTAAACCCAACATCCCAGAATAAGCTAAGTTTAACATTGATAACAGATGGAAATGCAAGCATAATTGTCTGTATGCAGAGACATCATCTTAAAAACCAAAACAATTACATTGGCACTGGCTGCAGGACACAATTTAAACCAGAAAGATTGGGAAATAACAAGGACTATGCACTTAGATATTAACTTTATAGACCAAAGAATAGCAGCATTTTCAGAGGATTGACATCCAAGATGGCACATGAAACTTACTTTATTCAATACACAAGTGACGATAGTACATAAAATATGAAGTACCTGATACCCATTCCATTCTGGGCTTTGGGGATGCATAGGTGAAAGCACCATCCGTACAAAGGGAGCAGTTTCATTCAATGTCCTAGGCGAAGACCAGGATGTCAGTGATGATTGCGAAGCACCTAATGCAGCAGATCCTCCATTTCCAAATCTTGAAGCGTTGTCACTTCCTCCCACTGCTGTAGGGTCGGGATGATTAAACCTACAGTTTGAACCATACTTGCAGGAGCCAGTACGCATGTAGTAGGGGCACTCTTTCTCTCCCTGGGATGAATTATTGCAATTTATCATAATAACTGCTCCCCAAGACCATGGAAAGCTACTAAAGAGAATCTCACAACAGAATTGCAGAATGAGAAACGAAGAGCGAAATATAACATCACAGATGTGTCAAATTATAATTAAGATATAGAAGTAATACCAATCGGATTGGCAAACCCAGAAAGTTAAGCTCCAGAAGTGTGGTTCCTGAAGTTTTGCCTTTACTGTGATTGTATCTGCAAGCTTTTCCATACTTGCACCCTTCTGACCTCAAGTAATACTGAAACAATGCTCAACGGAAGAATTATAAGACCACCAAAACAATCACTATTACATCATGCACATTGCACATAGTCCAACACGTGGTACATAACGAGAGAAAATGTAAAAGTGAAGAAGAGATTTTCATCAATTTCATACAAAATAACACCTCCAAACTAAGTGGCCAAATAGTCATAAAAATTCATTATCTCACACAATTATCTTCCATGGGATATAAAGATCTAACTTGCACATCACACACACTGTAACACAGATTGTTACCTAAGTTATTTATATGCATGAATTTTCAGATGACACAGATCCACATTCAAATGGCTGAGGTCATTCTTACCAGATCTCTAACTACTCTTATTCTTTTCCTTTAATAAGTTTGTGACAAGTACAGAAATTTGTTCACTTTCTGCAAGTATGGAAGAAAATCATTCCTTATTCAAACCATCAAGGTAAACCAGGCATCAGGTTTTTGCCAATCTAGTATGCTTTCTTCACATATTGCTCGGAAGAGATTTCTTTTTTTTGGGCGGGACCTAGGGGCAGGGACCCTTTTGTTAATTGAACACACTATTTTTGGGCAGTGTTAATTACTAAAAGGAATCGTTTGTGTAATTCCACAGTGGACCAAGCAGAAATTTGAATTTTGCTCAAACCTCCTCGACCTTTCCTAAACCACCTTCCTCGCAAGAGCCCAAAACATACTAGAATCTGAATAAATAATTTCACGTCAAAGAACTAATTAAGAAAAATGGTGAGAGTTCATCAAACATATTCACGTAGATACCTTAACAATTCACATTAGAGAAACAGATGCAAGCTATTGCTAGCTGCCAATAGTTGAAGCTCCTAACAGTGCAATATTTACATCAACAAGAACACTAAGGACAAAAAATCAAATCAAGAGGTAAAAGCGGCTTCTATATCTTTGTAAACACAATGGCCTTTAATTATCAAGAACGTGGAAGTTTTCTACCCTAGACTGCCCTTGGGCTTGAGATTAACTAGTAAAGGGTGGGATGCAGCAGGTGTAGGTTAAAAATTCCAGTTTCTTACTGTGGGCATGTAAGCATACCATAAATCCACATTCAGGTCTGGCATGAATCTACCAATTTGACCCATCACTCAATGTTATGGAGAAGCAGCGATATGATTCTTGACACACGTGAGCAATGTCGTTCAACACAATGTCATCAACATCAACAATACAAAAATATATTTCCCACCTCAACTAATTTCTCCAAAAGTATGAATTGAGTCCAAGAACCAACCTCCATTAGAGATGCCTGCAAGTATCTAGTAACTAAGCTAGGACCCACTTTGGCAATTCAAATTAATTGAACCAGGCATTGTCCTATCTAGAGTCAGCTGCAAAGAACCATTAAAGTAATTTTAATTTTCCATCAATCAGCTCTATCTTGGGCCATACAATTAAACCATAAATATTCTTAATATTTATAAGAAAACGCATGAAAGATACGATGCATGTTAGTAAAGCAACTCCTGTTAAAACTGAGCTAGCAAAGATGTCTGTTGAAGACCATGGTAACAGTGACAAGGACCTTGCATTCTGTCTGGCCTGGCTTCTCTGTAGATTCTTCCAATTCCTTCACCTTCTCCTTAACAGCCTTCAAAATCAATACAATCAAGACACCCAAAGACAAAAAGTTAGGACAAGAGACTATTCCATTTATAGGAGGCCAACCGAAAACTCCATTGATGCTTGAAAGCAAAACAAACAACGCACCCACTGCCCATTCATTTTGACGGAAATATTTTCCATCCATTAAAAAGGAAAATCGAGAGAGAAAAGATACAAATCGTCAACATCTACAAGTGACATAAACTAAAGTACGAAAAACAAAATCTCTTGAAGCAAAACAATTACATGCGAACATGTTCAGAAACTAGTTTCCATCGAAACAAACATAATTATACATTACTCTCACGGAATCCCTACAAACGCAGTGTTCTACATGTTCACAACCTTTCTTTTTTTCTCTCCACTCGGACCAATCCGCCCGCAACAGACTCAGTTTCTCCTTTGCTGAAACAATATTGGACAAGTACATACACGAATAAACACACATAATCATAAATATATAACTAGGCGTATACCTGGGATTTCCGTCTCACAGGGTGATTGAACCTGCAATTGGCACCAAACTTACACGTCCCAGTCTTGAGGTAAAAGGAGCAATCTTCAGCCTCGGGACGCACCGGATACTGATATTGATGCTGATATTTATTGGTAACAGGATTACCATTTCTGTCATCACTGTCTTCCTCTTCTCCACCTTCTTCCACTACCACCTTGTCAACCACAATCTCATTATCGTTCCCATTATCATCCCAACCGTTCCAATCGCTCTCACAGGCCCTCACTTCTTCCCAATTCGAATCCCCCTTCACTTCCTCAGCCTCCTGCGCTTCATCGGCATCTTTCAAATCCCAGTTCCCATCTTTGTCAGCCTCTTCCTTCAGAACCGCTTCTGATATATCTTTCAAATCTAGGTCCTGAAGCTTATCCTGAATGGCCCCTGAATCAACCTCGACCTCGACCTCAACCTCTGCAGCGTGATTGGGATCCGACGGTGCAAGATCGAGATCGGGATTAGGAGACTGCGAACACTGCAAACCTAATTTCGGGTCTTCGGTGTTGGAATTCGTAATGGAGATTGATTTAGAGGCTCCCATCATCATCCCTCCACATTTCAAACCCTAAATTCGCCGAGAAAAAAAAGGGGGGGGGGAGAGAGAGAGACTGAGCGTTAGAGAAGTAAAAGTATATCTGTGCGAAAAGGTGTTACTTTTCAGGAAATATATACGTCTACGTCAAGGTAAGGTACACAATGGTATGCAGGAACCTACGTCTAAATGGTTTTGGTTTAATCGTCCTTTTCATTATTATTCTCTTAATTATATTTACCCACAGAAAATAAACATGTCATGACTAGCCCACCCCAACACAAGCCCATGTTCTCTAGCATAAGCTCTGACTTCGGGCACCTGGATCTAGAGATCTTTGGATTGTTTTCTTTTGTCTTTTACAACTTTGGGTTAGTCGAATGGTTTTTGATTAGACTGATAATTTAAAGAGATAATTGTTCACCATGTTGACAGTGGTTTGGTTACCAGGATTAGCATTTGACATTCATTGGAAAAAAGGATGTTGAACATCCAAGAAATTGCTCAGGTTACAGTGAATAACTGGGTCCAATGAAGACCCCAGGCAAACAGAATTAACAGTTGGTTCTGAATAGCAATTACAGGGAAATCCTAAACCTATTTTTTAAACCTAGCCCTAACCCCCCATCAATCGAATAACAGATTAACTAACGAAGATAAATAAACATCCCTCTTTAATTAATTTATCCTCTTCCCTTCTTTGCTGAATGACCAGTCTTCCGCTTGTGGCGACTGAAATCAGACACAAACCTAAATGTCTGCCCACAGCCTGGCTCACCGCACACATAAGGGCGAACACCGGTGTGAACCCTAATGTGTTCTGTTCGAGCCCATGCCCACTTGAATGTCATCTTGCAGCCCTTCCAGGGGCACCTAAGAGGGCGGTCATCCAAGTGAACTCGACGGTGCTGCACCAGATATTTATGGGAGAAGAACTTCTTTCCACAGCTCTTGACAGGACAGATGTTTCTTTTATGCAGGGCGAGCTCTTGTTTAGAGCCAAAACTCATGGTGCAGCCCTCAATGTCACACAGTAATTCTGCTTCGTCATTCCCTGCTTTAGGATCATTGTGCCCAGCCAGAGCCTTAACAGCTGAAGCATTCTTCTTAACTTTTTTCCTACTAGTTTGCTGCTTCCCTTTTGGTTTGGCTTGAGATGCTTTCTGGAGCTTTGGTGTTCTTTTCCTAAGGCGTGTACTAGGTCCACCTTCTAGGTCCTCGTCAACATATAGCCCAAACCGGTTAGCTTTCTGGTCAGCTTGATTTTTACTAACCCGATACGTTTGTTGTTTCATTTGCTGAGGGGTCTCCTTTTTCATTACCAGACTGGTCACCTGTTTTATAGCCCGAGACACCTCTGGTTTCACAAGGCGAGAGGTCTCTTTCTTCATTTTCTGACGGGTCTCTGATTTCGTTCGCTTGTTTCGAAGAATCCTCGGATGCAGCCGATGAGAATCATTACCCAGTGGAACATCTGAAACAGAATCTTCTCTTTCACTGCCTTTGGCTTGCTTGATTTTAGGGAGCTTCCTCTGCTGCTGACACAAATTATCGCCATGCGAATCATCTGAAAAGTCATCTTCGCTCTCAATGCATGTGGCTTGATTCCTTGTCAAAATCCTCCTAATCTGCTGATCAGAATTACCCTCCAGTGAATCATCGGAAAATGCTTCTCTCCCACTCTTGCTTTTAGCAATCCTCCTGATATGCTGGGGAGAATTATTCCCTAGTGAATCATCAGAGATTGCATCTTCTCTGTCAAAAAGTTTGGGTCGCTTGCCACTAAGGATCCTCCTATGCTGCTTATGAGAATAATGCTCCAGTGAATCATCTGAAACTGCATCTTCTCTCTCGTCAGGAAAGGTTTCCTTAGTTTTAGAGGTCCTCCTTCGTAGTTGATGAAAATCATTCTTTAATGAATCATCAGAAGCTGCGTCATCTCTCAAAGATTTCGCTGGCTTGCCTCTAAAGGTCCTCCTATGATGCTGATGAGGATTATTTCCCACTGAATGATCTGAAAGAGTATCTTCTCTATCAATACATTTGGCTTTTTTGGTAGATCCACTTTCGAAAGCCATCTTTCTCTTCCTACTATACTTTCTAGTAACCATGGTGGTTTCACGTTTAAAGGTGCTTTCTGATTTTCTTTCAAGCTTCTCAACTGGCATTGTCCAAGTTTGGAGGCGTCTCTCTTCTTCTTCTTCTTCTTCATAATCGGGATCCCCTTTTGCCAATAAGGGATGAACCTGATGTGACATCCAGACTTTCCCGCACCATTTTCCAGCAACTACTTTTTTCTGCCTGACTGACCTCCTCCTGCTGACATTAGCTTTCCTGGGCGAGCTAGCCGGAGAACTACGGACAAATGCATTATATATGACAAAATTGTAAGGCATCTGCTTACTGTAAAGAGTAGAGCGGCTAAGGTTGGCACTATAAAAAAGATTGATTCCCAGCTTTACAGCCCAATCCCCATTCCCATGAATTGCTTCCTGACTATCCAAAGCTGACTGGATCCTATTCCCATCCTCTTTGGTGGCAGTCCTGAATGTGATATCATTCCAGCGATAGTCAATTCCCAGTTCTTCTGCTAGCACCTTTGCCTCAGCCTCTATCTTGGCATAGTCTGCATACATTATTAACAATAATTTGTGAATGATCAGATGGCAGAGGATAACTCAGAACCATACATGTGAAGAACTATTCATAATTATCCTTTCAAAGACCAATGAAGCTACTGATGCAAGGTCACAGCAAATAATACGCAAGTTAAATGTGAAACTAAAGGTCTGGGAAGGACAAATGTGAGAACTAATCCTTGTATGAAGAATTGTAGCACGCACCTGGATGACAAAGGAGTAATATATGCACTCCTCCTATTGGACGAAGTTGCTGTTCCACTTCTACCGCATGCTCAAGACAGAAGACATGCATCCTAGAAGAGTCCTCATCGGATCTTGGAGCCAACGACATATTTCTGTTCTCTGATATAATTGTCTTGCCAAACTTTGCTTTCTCAGCACCATGGGCATCTTGAGAACAATCTGAAGTGATATGAGACCCTGTCATTGGATCACTAAATGAAGCTGCCAATCCATTTGATTTTTTGGAAGTAAGATCATCAGATCTAAACTCAACAGAGTGGTCAAAAGTTCGATGACTTCCATCATTGCGATTAGCTCTTCCAGGTCCAGGTTGAAAAAAATCTACAATTTGGACAGGAGGGACTTCATACTTGCCAACATGTCCTGATGATGAGAGATTGAGAACCCCAATTGCACTATGGGGGCAGTCTTGCATAGGAGGTGAAGCAGCATTGTCACCACACTGATGTACACTTTCTGGCGAACAAATTCGTGGCTTAGCTTCATCAGCACATGCAGGAAATTCTGGTTCAGCCTGATCCTCCTCCGAGTCAGATGAATTTCCATAATTCAAAGCTAATAGGCCAAGAGCAGAAGTATCTGCTTGTGATCCAGGATTTGAAACCCCTTGATAACTTTGATCTGCCATCTGAACTCGATTAAAAGATGGAACAGGGACGTCATATAAACTACCTGGGGCACTTTTCCCCACCCGTCCTGCATGTGGAAATATAAATATGAAAACGTTCCAAATAGAATCACCTTTAGGGAAAGCTGCAACAATATAGAAAAAGCCTGTGCTAAAAAAATGAAAGCATTATATGCAGGCTAAAGGTAAAACCTTGCTACCAGGATAATTGACTGGGCTTCAGATGGCATTATAACAAGGAACTGATACAACTTGTCTAGCAGTTGTGTTAAAAGCAGGAATGCACCTTGAATAAAACTAGGTAACACTTCTTGAAGTACTTTCTCAGTAACGGATCTATACACAGGAATGCCGCTAAGAAGTGTGTGCGCGGGGGGAGGGGGAGAGCATCGGGAAAAAAGGACGTGGCCTAGAGCTGTTGCACATCTCTAAACTTCGGCAGCAAATGTAATAAAAGGAAGGCAATAGTGGATGAGAAATTAACCAATTCAAGAAATTTCAACCAATGAAACCCCAAAAGAAAAGAAAACAAAACGATGGAACTGATGAGACCCCAGAAGGCACATGTAGATGTCATGTCCAGTGCATAATCTGAATTTAGCAACTGACGAGTGATCTTCACTCTGCGACAATGTAAATCGTACAATTGAATGGAAGTTTGCAAAATAAGACATTTAAGTACCTACCTGTACCAGTATTCTGATCAGAAGTAATTGTGTCCCCATAACCAATATAAAATCCATCACCTGTTATTCCTGAACCAACGACCCAATCATTAAAGAAGCTACAATCAGCTGACATAAGGTATCTAGAAGCTGGTTCTCTGGGTTGAATGATGGCAACGCAAGCAAAGCTTAGAATCCCACATGTGACACAGGAAAAAAGTCTCTGATCTGACAAAGCATCACCTTGGTCTGTACTTCGTCTTTCACTGTCCGTATTCCGTGTATTCAAATTCGAGGAGCACACATTACTAAATCCACCTAATGAGGGTAATCTGTGCCCCCCGTACAAGGAGCCAAAATTTCCTTTCACTGGAATAAAACCTTTTGCTTGCCCAGCTTCCTGGTTCCTGTCAAGCATGATATCATCCGAAACTAAACTCGAGGATTTAATTTTCATCACTTCCTTTGAACTGCATAAATCAGGGGTCGAGCTGGGGTTTACTCTTAACTGGGATCCAACCCGTAATTTAGAACAAACAGATATGTCAGAAGAACTTCGTGGAAGAAGTACAACTGAAGATCCTTGTCCAAGAACATAAAGCAGGTCATTATTCTGTACAACGTCCTGCACAAATAGCTCTTTAACCACTGTTTCTCCTTCACCTTTTTTCCTATCTTTTAGTCGAGAACTTCTTGGCTCATTCATGCCCACGGGTATTCTGCATGAAGAAAATAAGAAAATTAAGGGGGCCAATAACACAGAGAAACAAAATACTTCCAATTTAGTGTACTTTGTGGCGTCTAATTGTACAATTTTGGACGACTTAATGAAAAATTGGAGAGTTTTCAGTATGAATGCTTATCCTTTAAATAATGACTTATGCGTTACCACTCTACAACTGAGTTAAAAGGGCCCATTTTTCCTATTTAATTGCTGAACAAGTCATTAGCCATTACGAGTACTAATATATATAGATGTACAAAAATATATTTTATTGCACAAATATATCTTATCCACATAGTAGACCGTTCAGGAATGATAGATTGAATTTATCTAGGGAATGTAGGATAAATGTGTAATTATGGGCAAACAAAATGATAAAATAGATAGAAAAAATAATAAACAATGAGACACAAGAACCACCCCTGGATACCAAAAAATCAAAATGAAGCAATGAATTCAAGAAACAAACATTACAATTCATTCCATTAATACTAACCAAAAGGCAAAATGAAAATAAACAAGCAATGCATTTTGCACGAACATTACAACATAGTGCAGGAAACTACGCCTTGAAGCTCAGCATATATCAGCAGCAAGACATTATACACACATGCATTGATCTTCTCCAGTGAATATAGTAGATTTCACCATAAATTAGTGCAAAGTCTCAACTAGATCAGATTGAGAGCGCATAGGGAAGTGGAGGGGAAAAAGAAACTGATAAATACATGGTAATTAACCAACCTTGAACATAACGCCAATGCAAGATCATACAGTAACTGGAAATGAGACACCATGGGAGGATAATTGATAGAAGCTCTTCGAATGGCAGCATCCTTGGCAACCCTCAGCCATTCAGGAGTTGCAATATTAGCTGCCTCTCCACAATTAAATCCTACATGAAAAAAACGGAGTGATGATATAGTTGCAGTTCCATTATAGTTTCAAACTCAAACTGGCATAATAACATTGAAAGGCATCTCACCATGACTGAACCCTGTATGATAGGCTCTTGGAAAAGTGACAACAAATTCCCCAGGATTTTGCACTAACCTGATTAGAAGCAATTGAAAGAGTAAGAGATACACATATGCACTTCTCAAGATAAATCCACTTTGCAAGCAAGTGTAATCAAGGGGGCAGTAATGGATGCAAATAATAGTTTTATGGTGCTCCAATGATCCCGTGTAAAATTATCTCAATTCTATTTTCAACGGCTATTTCAACTGCTACAATCCCTGAGGTTGAAATCAAATCAGACAGAAAGTGATTCCTTAGCTTCGAATACAACCTAAGGTCGTTCATAGAAAGCCAAAACAGGATATTGAGAAGTAGGAGGACATAAATCAAGAGCTCACCTGCAACATGGAACCCCTGCGCTAACAAGTACTTCAGGTGCCATCACCGTGGTTTTTTCCCCAAGAATAGCAAAAGTGACTGATCAAAGACAAAACGAAATCAGTGGATTATGACAGCATAGATAATCAACTATTATCCTCCCAACATGTGGAAACAAGTTAGTTTTAACTGCTTAACTCCTTTGACCAACAAACCAACCTGACCCCACAAGGACAGGTTAGAAACAAAAAACAGAAAGATCCTTTGTCAATCCACAGCGTTTCTAAAGGGTTCTTCATCAGTCATAGAAATTCAAACACAAAAGCGAAAGCACATTAGAAACAAAAACAGAGGAGGCACAATCATTTTAATGGTATCATCCCCTGAACTCACCAAGAGGATTGATCTCTCCTCCGTAGCCTTGAACCCTGACCACCTCCTCGAAAGCAACTGCCGCTTCCCTCGGAACACCATACCACGTCTTCCCGGCCCCCATATGCAAGTAATTCAAGCTGTGCAGGTCATGGTCCTCCACATGCCAAGCAAACCAGCTAAACATCATGGCTACGTACACCATCGGCGATGTAACCCCCGGAATCTCCTCCTTCATGAACCTCAACAAAGACCCATTTGACCTGGACACGCCGCTCATATTCCACGCGGTCTCGCCGAGGCCTAGCCCCTCCCAACCTGCCTCCCTGCCCTTCTTGGGACTAAAGGGCAAAAACGCCGAACCGGGCATGTCGTTCGCATACTCAACCGAGAAGGGCTTGTCCACGGTGGCTTTCCAATAAAGGGTTTCGATTTCCAGAGCCGAAGGGGCCGTTCCTCTCTTGCCACATTTCTTCAGGTAGCTCTTCTCGAAGGCCTTGGCTTTGGCCTCGAACTCCTGGAAAGTGTAATACTCGCCGCTCTGCCACACGGGCCTCTGCACCGGACGCGGCTTCCTCGGGCAGAATCCGATCTGCTGCTGCCGGGTGGTGAATGTGGGCGGTGATTTCGGGTCGGACACAGGGTTCCGGGCAGCGAGGGACCGGTTGAGATTGGAAATTGCGGTCTTCTTCGGCGAGGGCGGTACTGGAGGTACGATTTTGCAGATTCCGTACTTGGAGGCCTCCTTCTCGATCTTGAAAATGTAGGAAATCGGATCTTGGAACTCAGCTAGAGTCGGGTGATACTCCGGGGCCACGGGCAGGGTTTTGAGCCATGGGAGCACCTCCTGAGCTGCCTCTGAGGCAGCCATTGATAATAGAAATGGAATTTATGTTGGCAAAGATTTTGGGTCTCTCATTCAAACCTACCCACCCATATTGAACTCTCACGCAGCAGGAGAAGCAGAGAAGCTATTCAGATTCCCTGCTTCATTTTGCCTTTAAGAAAATTTTAAAAAATAATAAAAAGAGAAATATTTCTGATTCCCCTGTTTTCTAATGGGACAGAGGAGGAGAGGACCGGTGAAAATTTGTGGGCAGAGGACTGGGAGGGTGTGGAGTTGACAGTGTTGGGTTTTATTCTGGGTTTGGGTTAACTTTCTGGAAATGACTGTCTTTTCTGTGGGATTTACCGTTCCTGCCATTTCCATTTCATCTCTCGTTCAGTCGTTTGTATTGCCCTCTTTCTACTGCCCATTTTCACGTGTATATATATATATACAGAGATTTGTTTTTTTTTAAAAAAAAAAAAAGAAGAAGAAAGGACATGTGCATAACTTTTTGGGGCTTTTGGCAAAAGATCAAGGCGTTTCATGCACACCCAACTTCTCTACCATTAGAGCATTTCCCAGTTGGTTTTTTTCCCTCTTTAAAACTCCCACTACCAAAAGACAACATTTTTCAATCTCAGTGCATGGTTTTTCAAACTATTGTGCTTCCTCAGATGACATATTAAAACACCAAGGCAAGGTTCCTGTTTCTTTTGTGTAATTCATTTGTTTGGGGCTGCAGAGAATGTGGGTATAAGTTTGTCCGGAAAGCAGCTTCTGTTTGGCAAGCCATTTGATGACTTGTTCGCCTCTAAATAAATTTCGGGAAAAAGGTGATCTTTGGTGTCAAATGGAGAGAGAGAGAACAGAAAATGAAGTTGTATAGCACAAACATGAATTGTAAGGATATATTTCAATGAAATATTGTGCAAAAAAAATTGTGACTTAAACGAGGGGTTAGTCAATAAGTCAGTTAGTTTTTTCAAAATTTGTTGTGCGTTGAAACCAATTGTGAAAATTTTAGGTAAAGTTTGTTTGAGCTCAGTGCATGTGAGTGGATGCTCAAATTTCTCTCATTACAAAAAAAAAAAAGTCTCCAAGGTAGCCGGCATACTCTTGCTACTAGGTTTGAATTTCAAGAACTTGTTTGTTTGGAGATTTGCTCAACATGTCAATGATCCAACACAAGAAGTTTTGAGTATATTTCTTTTATGAGTGCGTGCAGATAATATCTTTGTTTTAATGAAACTTGCCACCCCAAACTTCTACTTTATTCGTTTTGTGCCCGCAACTTTATTTGTTTCAGCAATTCACTTTCTTAAAAATGTTTATTTCTTTTAAGTTAAGATTAAGAAAAATTATATAACAATTTTATAAAGACTAAATCATCATCGAGGGCACATTTGCAAAAGAAAAAATAATAATAATTTAAGAATGTCAATTACCAATAATACTCGTGTGAGTTATAAATTACAAATAAAATAGTATGTCAATCTTAAAGGATAATTTATTTTCTTATGTAACATGAGATATTTGTATCAAACCTGCAAAATTACTAAGGTGTGGAATCAGAATTCTACACCAGCGCCACCTGTATCAGAATAGATCCCACTTGGGTTTTAATTATTATTTTTTTCCGAATAGGACACTTCCACATGAGCTGTTTGTTATTTTATGAATAAAGTCGTTCAAAAATACACATAAAAGGCAAAGCAAAGGAGCATTATTACGTATATGTGTTGTTTTTCCAAAACAATTAAGGTTATATTTGTGTTGTAAATTTTTTGGTATTGAGTTTAGTAAAAAAGTAAAAAAAGAAGTAATTTTTATATTTTTTGATGAAAAAGAGAGATTATATTATAGTATTTTATTAGGAGTTGGTGAAATATTTGATACAAACACACTCTAAGCTGTATAAACTATTTTACTTGTCGGAATATGTATAAAATACAAGTACAAAAGGTAACAAATCAGATCTTGTAATCATTGGATTCCATCCCCCCCCCCCTCATATCACGTAGCCCATGCAATTGGTGGGACCAAGAAAGGGAAAAAAAAAACAAAAAGCCCCTAGTTTGACAATTACAGATACAAAAAAAAAAAGTTGTTCAAAAACATTTATGTTTGACCATCCAGATATATTAATATGACTCATAAGAGCAATGAAAGGGAAAATAGAACCAAAATATTAAATTAAAAATTAGTGAAATTGAAATGGCCCTTTGGTAAATACAAGTAGCCTGGAAAGGCCTAGTAAGTGAGAAATCTACTCAGATATCCATCTCTGTTGCGCACCATTTGATACCATTTTATAATCACTCTTGCTTTTGTTTGTACCTTGTCCTAGATACTACCCACGCCCTAATAATCTAAGCTCGACGAATGCAGTGAAAGTTCATAGAGTGGGCGTCAAAGATGCTCACGAGATGGGCCATGAAGGTTTGTCCCCTTTACTTTTCCAAAACTTTCAACTTAGGCAATATTGGCCCAATAAAACCACTAACCCTAATTGATCTTCCATATGCATATGTAAGTCGGACCTTGCTACAAATATTGAAGAAGTATCAGGAAAAGGTTTCCCTAAAACATATTCACAAAGTAGACTTGTAGTAGAATCTGGCAGTAACATCTTTTAAGGGGGAACATGCTAACATTTATGTGGAAACTGCATTGTGCTTGGAATCTGGGCATGCTTGTGAAAGCTCAAGTGTAACTGGGCAATGGTCACTACCAAAAAATCCTGCAGAGTCGAAAATCAATGTTTTAGATATCTTTGTAGATACAAGGGATAAGAACTAGTGCAGGTACTGACATGTATGGAATAAAGTTTCGATGTCATATTTGTCAGCTATTTTGTTTTGAAATCACAAAGCTCTCCTTTTCAAATGGCACCACCAAAGAAGATAGAAGTTACTTCATTGGAAAATACCAAAGTAGGACATATTCACACACCCTATATCTTTGCATGCCCAAATTGAACTCATTTTAAGACCCTAAAAGATATAAAAATAAATGGATATCACGACTGAAGTCACCCCCTTCCAATATAAAAGGGACACATAAACACTTATTGCTATGCAACATTGAGAAATGGTTCATCTTCTTCATTGGTTATTCGTACAAACACACTTGATACAATCATGAGGTGTTGGGGGCTCCACCAGCTATCAGTTGGGGTTTAAAGTTTTAACTTACCATGCCCCTGTTAAGTGCATGGTATGGCCAAAATGATATGGCATCTTGAACCATGATTCATCTATAAGAGAAAGAACAAAGGTTGAGCAGACCACCATTTCTTGTTAATAAGCCATTTGAAGATTATTGATGCAGTGCCAAGGTAATCCACTAGCTGGCGCTTTGGGTTAATACTATCAACTAATTAAACTAACAACGGAAGGATTTATCTAAATTTAGCTCCATTTCTCCTACTCATATCAAGTAAGACTAATACAGTGCCCAGAAACAGAAATTAGTCAATGAAATGAGATGCACCTTCTAATTCGATCCCTTTCCCCTGCATCTCACATGCAACAATCCTATCTTTGAGTTTCTCTGAAAGAATGAAATAGTCAATTCTCATCCTTTTTCCTCGATACCTGGATGAGAACCAACCATTATGATCATGAGTAAAGACAAGCCAGTCCAAGATAGTCAATTACTCTCACCAGAGAGTGTAATCCATTTAACCTTTCAATGGCCTTTACAAACATGGAAAAGACAAAATATTAATAATCCAAGGCATATGAATCCATAAGATATCAATTTCTTACTTCCCAATGGGATTTCCAGACCATGAGAAGCCACACTCCATGTCCTTCTCCTCGTGTGACAATCTGTATGCATCTATTAGCTTTCCCCTGAAGCACAATCCAGGTTACCCAGGAAATGAAATTGAGAATCCGTTAATAGAACTTCTAAAAAGAAAAGAAAAGGAATCAGAGGCGAAGCCATGGCACCCCCACCCCCCCAACACAAAAAAAAAATAAAAATTCCAAATATTCTATTTTGCCCCCCCCCCCCCAAAAAAAAAAAAAGCCAAATTCTGGCTTTGCCCCTGAAAGGAATGGAATTGATAAACAAGTAGTCAACCAAACTTCAAAATTTTCAGTTTCTGACAGTAAATGGAACTACTGACATAGTGGAGTGGATGAAAAGCTTCATATATATTCATGAGAAAGGATTTAGTTTGAATATTGCTACTATGAACTCCAAATTTCTTCCAAAGAGAAATATCGTACAGATGAACTAGATTTAACAGGAATTAGATTGAACTTCATAAAAAACCATCTTATGCAAATGCAAGTCCACGTTGAAGCAAAATGCACAAAGACAATGTGTTATGGGCCTAGCTTTATTGCAAGAATCTGCAAACATTAGGTGATGTTCCAGCTCTAGAAATCCAATTTCATTCTTCCTGCTCATAAATAGTAAAGACTAGAGGATTCTTGTAACAAAATTCTTCAGTTCAACCATGGAATATATAGTGATATGGACATCTGAAAAGAAAAAACGGCAAGGCAATGCAGCCACTTTTCCATGAGAAGCAGGAAAAGCAATGGAGCCATGATGTTCATAAACCACACACGTGCTATGAGAAAAATAAAATAGAAGCATAAATGAATTCATAACCAAGGGAGCTGCTTTTCCATGCGAATAGGCGTCGAGCGAAAACATATATAACAAAGAAACTGGAACAACCTGCTTTCCTCCTTCCAGAGTAAGGAAACGTGAGGAAAAGAAGAAATGACAAATTCAAGAAACTTTGGAACAAGTTGCCACTGTTCCACCTTTTCCCAACACGACAGTCTCATGGAAAACCCTTTTTTTTACAGGTCATGGTGTGACCATCCTAATTGCTACTGAATATCACAGAAACCAAGACTTTAAGATGGAACCACGTACTCTTTCAATATGGTACCAAAACGCTTCCTCTCAGCCAAGGTAAATCCAGGCTGCCCACAGTCCTGCATCACAAAATATCAATATATCATAAATTACTATCCTAAATGCGGAGTACACCACATAGAAAGGGGCACATTTGGAGGAAATCAAATAGAAAAAAAAGCTACATCATATTGGGCAATCTATTTTGATGCATGCATTAAGAATCATAAACAGGAACTTGTCATAATATGGTCATTGCCAAAAGAACTGGTAATGATACAGAGGCATTGTTATTTCTAAACTGATCCTGCTCTAGCCATGATACAATTTGAAGGGCCTGTTCTAGATGATGGATTGCACCATCATTGTTATAAAAAAAATGGAGCAGGTGAAAAATGAAATGCACAAGCTGTTAGTAAAGAAAAAGGAAAAAAAGAAAGGTTCTTTGTAATATTCAGCAGTTCATTTTCAAATTGCAATAGACAAGTTTACAAAGATAGGTATTTAGCACAGCCAATGCAGAATTAAGGAATTGCATAACTAAAACCAAACAAGCACCAATATACAATCACCTCTTTATTTGGAGGAACATAGCCATTGAGCCTTGCTGCACTGAAAAATTCTGGATGACTGACATCACTCTCTTCATGGCTGCAAGTAAGAAATTTTAAAGGAAAAAAAAAACATTCAAGTATAAGTCTCTTGAGAAAAATATTTGATGCATTAGAAGTATAAAGATGCATAATGCTGATCAAACTATGTTTAACTGATTCATAATATATGGCAAACTCTACTTTTATGCACAAGTAGTCAAACTTTTACTTTCTTAGACATTTGAATAATATTATAGAGGCTAAGTTCCATACAACTATGAGGCACATGGATCATTATCACTGGAGCTCAATGGAAGGCAAAGTTATACATATTGTAGTAGTGTACAAATGATAAAATCCTTCTCCATTTATGTACTGTTTAGGGTTGGGAGGTAACTGAACCAGAACCCTGGAAATAGAAGTTAAAGGGCAACACAAATGCAAGCAGCTGGAAGATGAAAGAACCCCCCCCCCCCCCCCACACACGCGCACACAACACCCAAAAAAAAGGAAGAAAAGGTAAGACAAATAAATAGAAGAAAACACTCACCTAACATTCAGATCACCACACCATAGAAGAGGCTTATCTGAAGACTGAAGGACAAAATCCAATATCCTTTTATCCCATTTCCTTCGCCTTATAAATGAGTTATCCTCCTCTTTCCAACCATTGTTTGGAGCATAAGTATTCAATAAGCGAAATGTGTCGAATTCAGCTAAAATGACTCGGCCATCCAGTTCATGCTTTGAAACTACCAACAAAGACAATAATATGATTCAACTGCCATTCCAAAGCTAATGCAGAGAAAATAAACAGTATTCAGTACCCAATTTTTAAGCATATATAACAACCTTATAGGTAGGAATAGAAACTTAACATATGTCCTCAAGAGAGTTGTCCTCCTCTTTAACCATTGTTTGCAACGTACGCACAAAACTATGACTATACCACTTATGGCTCTGGATGAATTTAACCCATTCATAATAGTTTCTGCCATTGTATATGATACATTGTGAAACAAAATACCTGTTCTGTCAAGATTGAAAAAGACCTTTTTTGGTTGAAAACACTTCTTTACAAATAGTGCAGTTCCTGCATACTTCGAATCTGCAAGAGACCACCAAACACGATAATTTGCAAAGGGCACGCTTGACAGCGCACGCATCAAAATCTGCATGGTTTCGAGGGGAGAAAAAAGATATCAATTTCTCGAATATTGAATATCATCAGAAAATGCTATGAATAAAATCTACAAGTAGGATATATGCTTCCATATTAGTGAATACCAGGCAAAGTCATTATTTTCAATCATGAGAACAAACAGTTACTCTTACCTAATTTAATCACAAAGTGAGAAAATTTACATACAATGCTACCTATACGTCTAAAAATCTTTGAAGGAATTTGGAGAATGATTCCACATTGTATCTGGTGGTGCCTTTGGCGTGAGCGCAATAATAGATGTTTTGAGGATTATTCCTTGTCCTTGGTTAGGTTGCAGGGTGTGCTGTTGTCTTTACTGTTTTCTTGGGTGAACTCGGCGCTTGGTTGCCCCTTTCTTGATTTTCTAGATTTCGTTAGTTTTCTGGCTTGTTTAGAATAGTGGTTGCGGTATAGTCTTTGTACTGTGTTCACTTGTCTAATGAGATTGGCTTATTTATCAAAAAAAAAAAATCTTTGAAGGAATTTCAAGCTCACATAAAAATAAGTAAAGGACTGTAAATGTTGGTTCTGCTGCTGCTTCTGTAATCTTCTTTGGTTGAACAATATTTTGATTCATAGAGGAAAAAAAATGTAAAGTTGCAAGCAAAAAGGTGTCATGCGTACAAGTTCAGGCCTTTGATTCATAGAGACACCAAATAAAAGGAGAAAGTTTTACCTGCTTTTCTTCTCGTGATGAGCTTGTATCATCTTTTAGTTCTCCTGGATTTTTAGGTGCGCCCTTTGAACCAGCTGCTGGAATCCTTACTTCCTAAGAATGATGTAAAGTTAGTTGCCAAAAAAAATGAAGGGAAAAGTAGGGCGTGCTATTTAGAATCATCATCTGCCAAACTCTTTTATAGTGAGATTAGTTAAGCCAGCTCACCAATTCACAGAACAATTTTGAAGCACAAGATAAGGTGAACAAAACCATCTTACAGCCTTGGGTTAACTTCGCCTAAATATAGTAGTATCCCTTTCTCATGTGAGAATCGTACTCAAAATCTCAACACCTAAACGTTGTAACAAGAGGCCAAGTACTACTCTGTCAGAAGCAGGACATGTAGCAAGTTAAACCACTAAATCATAACCAGAAAAAAAAAAGCACACACACACACACACACAAAACCAAACAAGCGAACCTTGCTTCAGCGAAGTTACCAAATTTCACAGACCCCATGTACAAGATTTCACTAAGGCGCAATTCCAGTCATGCAGCCTTGCTCAAGGACCCAAACTTTGAAAACCAAAGTCCCACTTCGCACATTCATCAATGTGACAAACACCCACATGCCATTGGGCTTAGTTGCCAATGATCATCGAATTCGCAAGCCAAATCAAGCCGCAACTCAAATAGGGTACATCAGAATAAAGAGCGTACAGGAGTGATTTAGTGAGTGAACTTTTTTTTTTGCTATATGATTTGAGTGAGTGAATCACCTGTATTGCAATGACATCAGGATCAAAACTTGTAACGAACTTGGTGAACTCGGGCCAGTCGTTCTTCACTCGAAGAAGAAAGCTATTGGCATTCCAGGTCACGAACTTCAACGGCTCTCCTGAGACATAACTTTTCTCGTCGTCTTCCTTCTCAGAAGGTGCAAGGGAGGGCTTCTTCGACGAACCTTCCTTCTCTACCGGTTTAAAAAAGCGTTTCATTCTTGTTCGAACTCTCTCAACTGGGTGTTTTTTTGTTCGTTCCCATCTTCTTTCTATAATCTCCCTTAAATGTCAGAGGTTTCCGTAGCACCAGAAAAAAAAAAACAGAGCTTTCTGTAATGTAGCTCGCTGCAGCCACAGCGGAGGTTACGTATATGCCCTGCGTAAATTTACAAATGGCAAAATACAGTTTTTCACCCACAAACTGCTATAGGTTTTATACTTTACACCATAAACTATAAATTTGGATACATTGCACCATTTAATTACTAATTTTTGACACTTTGCACCTTATGTCAAATTTGTAGAATAAAATGACGATAATACCCTTGACCCATTTTTCATATATTAAAGATATTGTTGTCAATTCATTAATTTATTAAATGTATTATTGTCAAATGGATGGTGTAAAGTGTTTAATATTAATAGTTAGAGTGTGCAATGTGTCAAAGTGGGTAGTTTAAGGTGTAAAATATCAAAAATTGATAGTTAGAAGGTTAAATATATCAAAATTGATAATTTAAAATATAAAGTGTAAAATATATGATAATTTATAGGTGAAAATTGTAATTTTCCCTTTACAAAGTTGGGAAATGACTGGATCATCAAATTACAAACTGGCACCTATGTTAGCTTTCATATAAGGGGATGAGTAGTCTAGTGGCCCAACAACCAAGGCAGAAGAAATAAAAAACAAGAGGAAGAAGAATAGTGGGGCTGAAAAGCCCAATGCAGATTTTATGTTGGACGATAGGATTATATGCTTAGAAAAAGGTCAAAGCGGGTTGGCTCTTAGCCTCTTAGCTCGTAGTTGGAAGAATGAGTATTTACTCGGTAGTATATGTAGCAGGCCAAGAGTGGACTCGGACGTGCTTTGTAGAAGAACGCCCATATTTCCTCAAAACGAGAGGTCCAATAGATGTGAACAGTGAACCTATTACTGAAGCCCAAGTCCAACTTCAAAGAAACTAGGACATCACGGGACTATTGAACACATGCCAGCGAGCTTTGGCTCAGCTGGCATCTCTTCAAAGCTCGCTGCATCTCCAGGGTCCCAGCCCCAAATTTGTCAAGAAAAAAAAAGAATATATACTCTTTTTTGTAACGAGAAAAATCCGAACACCCATTTACGTGTATCGAGCTCGAACTCAAACAGAGCTGACCCAATATGCGTACAAGTTAGGTTTAACGCCACAACTACTTCCCAAAAAAGAAATATTGCATTTGGCTCCCGTGATTTCACACCATGAGGGGATGTTTGAGGGTGAAAATTTTGGGTATTGAGATTTGAGAAATATTATAAAGTAAAGATATGTTATAGGAGTTGGTGAAAAAGTGAAGAGAGAAGATTTTTAATAAATATTATAATAATAAAAAATTATGTGATGAATTTTTTATTATTAAACCTAAATTTTTTGGCCCAAATTTTTGGGGCTCAAACAAGACCACGTGAGACCCTCAACACCCCAATGACGTTTTGAAACTACCCACATGGACCCAAACTTCTGTATCTGTGAATCTCTATCCACTTTCCAGATGCTCTTTACACACTTAATCAATGTAGATTAGAAGCACACATCAAGAGCTGGGGTGTTTCTAGACTATAAAATGTAGTGTGGAGAAGACTTGGAAGTATGAGATAAGTTGGACTCGGCTCAAAAGCTAGAATGCCATCTTACCTAGAAACACCAACTTCCTTAATCATTGTCTCAAGGTTTTCCCAGTGCTCTCCATCTTTTGTTTCCACTGTTAGAAAGCTTCCGCTTCTAAATTTTTCACCTCCAGACCATCAGACACCTACAACCTCAACCTGAGTGATGCTGCGGTCATGTTTGTTGAGCAGCAAGCCGTTTCTGTTTTTCCGAATTCAAAGATCGAGAAACGTAAATACAGATCAAGTGTTAGAAGCTGACTTCTTTTATTCAGACTTTTTCAATAAAAAATCAGGACATCTTATTAGACAAGCTTACCAATAATCTACATTCTGCACATGAAGAATGGTTCATAGATTTTATTTCTATAGAATTTTCTTGTGTAATTTAAGGTCTTTTCAAGCAAACTTAAGCAGCATGGTGGCATCTCTCAAAATTCTAAAGTTTGACTCCATAAGCACGAGGAGTAACATGAATCAGGGTTAAACCGCTCCTTACGTGAGCTAGCTAACATATTGCTTCTCAAGAAGACTTCCACAGAACGTCAAGTCAAACCGTTCCTCTGGAGGATCTCCAATGCAGTCAAAGACTGCATCCGCATTTAAAAAGTCTTCATCGGCTGTGTAGCTGCAACCAGAGATTAAGACATGAAATGATGCTGTCAATGATTCACTAAAGACGGGATTGTTCGAAGGTTGAATAACTGTAAGGTTACACATAGTAGCAGAAGAAAGGAAGCTATGGCTGACAGCAGAAAACTTAACAGACATTTGGCAGTACTGAAGAAAAGGAGAATTTTCTGAGTTGCAATTTAACCTACTGGTATGCAGAACTTTGTTTTTGGTTGGTTAAACAGGAAAATCAGATTATAAATCTGCAAGGTAGGTTAATCATTTTCAAGACATGCAGTGCCTGCTAGAAAAGAAAATGTGCTCGCAGAAAAGTAAAGGAACAGTAAACACAACATTCCTGGCACAAAGTAAAAGATTACCCGCTCTTTGTTATGATGCACTTCATTCCAGCAGCTTTAGCTGCTGCAAGGCCAATTGCACTGTCCACCACAACACAGCTGTCAAAAAATAACCAAGAGATGAGTTCTAAACAACTGCAATGATCTTAATGAGGAACTGCAATGGATAGACATGTTGAAACAGCAATTAACAGGTGGACACGAAATTATTGCAAGATTACTAGCAGCATGATCGTGGTAAGTAAAGAATATTTATTTAATCCTAACAAATCAGTTCAGGTACTAGTTAATGTATGTATTGATCTATCTCCATGTGGTAAATATGTAACATAGACACCACCCATCAAAATGATTGTTGTAGCATCAGATAATATTTAGGTCTTTATGATGAGATACCTTGAAGGATCAACACCAAGACTGCTGGCTGCTAATACGTAGATGGCCTGTAGGGAGGAATAAATACAGTTTAGTGGCTAACAAAGTCGTCTTCATTTATTTTTTCAACAATCACGCACACTGAGTGGACTCCAAATGATAAGATAATAAGGGAGTTGATCTAATATCATGACCATCTTGTATAAATGGCAACTAGAGGATGTCTCTCACTTTTTTGAATGTAAATTCAGTCAGGTTTTTGTATCTACGGAACATGATTTATTTACCATTTCGCAGCATGAAAATTTTGTATTCTCACTTTGCAATTACTTCTCAAGAACAGATGTACTTGCACCCTAGAATGCACATAAAGTAAAATCATATCATATTAAACCTAGATTGTGGCTGGAGACCAGTTTACTATGTTGACACTGAAAGAGATGCAAAGATGAAAAGTTTACTGGATCAGGCTTTTTGCGGGGAACCACATCTCCTGCAAAGATCTTGATTTTTTCTGCTCGCTCAGGTCCCAACAAACATTATACTATTGCAGAGACCTGAAACAAACACATAGCTAAGTGTCAACAAAAGAGCAGGTTCAAGAATCAGTATGATACAGTTCAATTGTAAATCAACTCGACCAAATAATAAGGTTATGATCCATCGATCTTCACGCATAGATGCAGATACAAAAGAACCTAAATGAGATCACTTAAATTCGTTTATCAGTCTCTTCTATGATTATTGAACACTATCCACATAAACCATGTCATATGCAAGAACCCGATTTCTAAAGCTAATGAACTTCAGATGCATCAAAGCGTCCTGTTTTGAACACTGTCAAACAATCCATACAGGATACTGGTTATGGACTATTTTCAGCTGGACAACTGATCAAACAGTCAATAACATATGAACCTGTTCCGCCTTCTCATTCGAAGTGCTGCACACAGCAACTTTGACTCCTTTTTGTAAAGCCTGATCAATCAACCTGTACACGTGGATGAGAAAAATAGACCAAAATCAGATACCCAGAGATCCAAAATAAAATCTCAGACAAGGAGACTGGTCCACTTCAGCAGATCATCTTGCTTATAACCACATTCATATTCATAAAATAGCAGTTTCAAAATGGAGTGCTTATTAGAAGGTTTTTACAGTGTAAATCCTACAAAACTCATGAGAATTATTAATCGCATGCCAGCTCCATAGAACTTGAAGGACATAAATGTTTAAGTATGAATGGCATAAGCAACCTGCTAGAATGTCTTTGGTTACTGAGCATGAAGAAATCAAAGAAGCAAACCGTCACTATATTCAGCAAATTTATTCGTCATGTGTGGAACCTGAGTCGATCAAACTTTAAGGATCATGATTATGATTTGAAGGAATAGAGATGTCTGCTTAGTCAAGAAGGCCAAAAAATTGAAGTTTGGACTATCAGGAAGCACCTATTCTTATAAAAAAAAAATTCACAATCAGATACGTACTCAAAGAACACTTAATATCCCACTGGTTCCCCAGTGGTCATTACCAACTTGGAGGCTGTTAGGTAGGACTTAACTTATATGAAATGTCAAATTTAGGTATCTAGCACAAGCATAATGATCTATGCATAATCAAAGACAGCTATCATATATTATGCATGCAAAGATAAGCAGGCAAGACAGTAACCAACTTTCCAACACCCGGACGAAGGGGGAGCAATTTTTTCTCAATAAGGGCCATGAACAACTGTCTTTCTCTTGCGAAGTGAAGCTATGAACTCCTTTCTTTCGTCTTCACTCTTGGGAGATTTTTCTGGCCAACCCGTCTTGTTAAAGTAGGCGGTCATTCTATAAAGACCAAAATCAGTTAGCTACTCCCTTCAATGTGATACAAAATAGTCGATTTTGGCACACGCAATAAACTACTTAGCCAAAATCGTAAATAGATAAAGAGCAACGACACATTTTGCGCAGAATACTTGCATATAAACGTAAAAAGAGCACTACCCGCAAAATTTTTAAGGAGAAATTACCGTTCTTTTCCACCTCCAATCTTGAGCAACTCGCCGTACAAATCTACATCCCACGCAACACCCAGTTTTCTCTGAACAATGGATTAAACTATATAATATGAGATCAATCCATACACTAATACATCTTTCAATACATACCGTCGAAGGGAAACCCAAATAAAGCTAACTTCTCTATCCTAATACGACTGTCGTTTTCAGCCCTCCGGAAAAGACAATTGTTCTGATCGTCCGAAATGATTTATCAACCTAATACGACCGCTTGACTCCCGCATAGGAAATTCAACAAATTTAGGCCCGCATTTCATGCCACGCAGTTAAGCCTCAGACAAAACACATAGCATGCAAACGGCATCCGCATACCTCATTGAAAGTGTCATTGAAAGAGATACGATGCCCGTCTTTCTCAGTATCGACGAGCACGCCATCGCAGTCGAAAAGAAGAGCAGATGGAAGAGCTGAAGGAGAAGCTGAGCAACTGATATTGCCCCTAGAACCGTTTCTCAAGCTCATTTGTCTTGCTCTTGATGTTATATAGACACTCGTACTGGTAGCCAACAGTGAAGAAGATAAGGGTCTTTCATGGGGTCTGAGAGTAGCTAAGGTAGCTTTCGTGCATGAGAACGCAGCGGTTGGAGAAGAAAACGTAGCTAAGGAAAAAGAGAGTTGTTGACGCCATTAGAGGGAGTTGGGGAGTGCCAGATGTGGGTGTTATTTTTAACGGCTTTGTCACCCGAACCTTATCCACCGTGGAGCCACAAATGTGCTATGGGTACATACTGCGCATACGGGGCCATGAAACGGGTCGAGATAGGTCCATTGGACTGTGGAGATAAGAGAGAGCTAAGTTGGGCTTGGTGGACGGGCGTAAAAGGCAGTTGTTGGGCCGGTCTGTTTATTTTCGACGCCTGTTAGATTTTGGGCCTCAGAGAAACTTGTCAAAATTAGGACCATTAGACAGTGGAGATAAGAGAGAGCTAAAACGGGCTTGGTGGACACAGGGAAATGCCCAAGTTGCCTCTTTATGAACAATAAAGACTATCTTCCACCTCAGAATTGAGCATAGGGACACAGGGAAATGCATGCTCAATCGGATTTCCTTTTCCAAATGATATACACTATACAGTTACAACAAAATCTCATCTCTGAGAAAAGCTACCGAAGATGGCATCTGACAACCTAGACATGGACAGTGCTTTTAATCATGTTGGACTTGGCGGCATCTAGCAATGGATCTGCCTGGAGGGCTTTTTCAAAACAGTACTTTGCTTCCTCCCACCGACCCTCCGCAACAAATACAAGACCCAGATTGTTGAATGCAGGAGAATAACCAGGCTGCAGTTCTAGAGACTTTGTGAACATTGCTTTCGCACGCTCATATTGTTTTTGCTGGCGATAAAGATTACCAAGGTTGGAGAATATGGAATGTGCTTGTTCAGTATGTGATAATGCCAATGCCCTCTTGTACACTTGTTCAGCTTGTAATGGCTCCTCCGATAGTTGAAGTGAGATACCTAGTGATGCAAAGATAGAACCACAAGATAAACATTTAAAGTAAAAAAGAAAAAAAGAATATTGGTGCCACTTGGCTTGGGTCCCTATGAGAGAGGAGAGAAGAGAGAGGCAGATACTTGAAGAACGGAATTTGGGATGAAAACAAGTCGTGAGCTTGCCATACCAAGATTTGACCATGCACAGCTGCACTCTTTAAAACGAGCTACTGCAGCTTTTAGGTACTTCTGAGATGCTTTGAATTGTCGTGTGCAGAGGCTATGGAGGCCAAGCTGGTGCCACTGCACAGCATCATCGGGATCCTCTGCTATGGCCTAATTCCAATAGAGATGCATGGTTTAATGCAAGGATATTCTATTTATTAACGTAATAGAAGAAAACCAGTAGGACCAGTATCGGTGGAGATAACAAACAATTAATTTATCAAAACATGAAATTATTGTGCTCCAAATATGACGCTCACAAGTAAAAAGGCTATGAGGTCAGTGCCAGAAAAATGGGACAACAAAAGCTAGGGAGCCAATTTGATATTATGTCAACTTGTAACCAATGCATTATTACAATGTGCTCAGAACATGAGAAACTCCATGCATAACTACCAATCATCCATGACAACCAAGAGAAAAATCAGACATCTACATAAGTTCTTGAAAAGTGGAAAATGCTATCAGGTAAATGTTTTATAATATCAAAACAGATTAAGGTTAACACTGAACTGTAAGTGAAGTATGTGCTACAATAAATCACATGAGGGGGTTCCTCCCATCTTTCATCATTGACTAATTCTAATAATGATGAGATATAACAAATGCACACAAAGGCAACACTTTTGTCAGAAAGTGGTTCTAGAAAGCCAGAAAATACCTGCTTTAGGCTGTTAACAGCACGATCTTCCATCTCCAACAACTCATTCTGTTTAGTCTCAAATGCAGCAGAAATCTCATGTTGTGCTTTGTGAACCATGGCAAGCCCTGCCCATGCCACGGGTAGATCAATTAGAACAGGATCACCATCTCTTATTATTGAACCCATTTCATTTCCAGCCCAAGAAAGCTGTTCACTGGGGTCTTGAGACCTTTCTGCATCCTTGATTCGGTGAACTGCTACAGCATATCGGGCAGACATACAGTTGGGCTCCAATTTTGCTGCCTGAAGAACAGCAGCAAGAGGAAACAAATTAAGCCAATTGAAACCCACAACTTACGAAGAGCGGACAAAGTCTTCCTAAAAACTAACTGCATTGAAGGACATGTATAATAGAAAGTTGGTAATTTTGACACTTCAATTGGAGGAATGTCGATGATAAGGTATCCAACATTAACAGTCAGGCCACCAATATTTCCAAAAAAAATAAGGCCAATACTATTTTTTTTATAAGTAAGATCATTTTATTAAAAAGAAGGTAAAGACAGTACAAAGGTTGTACTGAATTCACTTAAAACATTTTTTTTTTTATAAGTACTGAATTCACTTAAAAACATACAAGCAAAGTAGCTAATAAAGTCAAACAAATCTAGAAAGTGACCCCCCCCCCCACAAGGCATTAACCCACAGAAAAAGAGAATGCATAAAAACACCCTGTAATCGTTCCACCGACGAAGCTAAATCTTCAAAACAACGGCTATTACGATGAGCCATGAGCAAAAATGAGTTTCACGATGAGCCATGAGCACCTTCTCCAAGCACTTGCCAGAACTCCTATGATCGCCAGTCATAAAATATGCATTAGCAAGGTTAGCCCACATATGTGCTGCTTTTGGATCTACTTTTAATGCTGCCAGCAAACATTCTTTTGCAACATTGACAGCTGTAACCTGCTCCATGGAAGCACCTTCACCGGCATTTGCCCCAGCACCTAGGATATACAAAAATAGAGATATATACACAAAGGATTCTTCAAAAATCTAAGAAATCCACCAGAATCATACGAGTTCACACAGTGAAATACAAAAAGGTAAGAGTTCATCTAGCATGATGTCAAGCTCTTCAAAAGCATACCTGCTACAACTGAGCCGTATCGACACAAAAGAAGGGCAGCATAGTTAATTAAGGCAGCAGGATGACTTTGATCTTTTAGAATCAACTCTTGAAAACATTTTTCGGACAGATCCAAGTTTCCACTGCAGGGCACACAAAATCGTCACTACTTCCCATGTAAGAGGAGTATCAACTATAGAGGCAGAAAATTTAACAATAGTTAGGACACAGAACAACATTAATCCACTTCTCATCAAAGGTGTGATATGAAGATCTATCCCAGGCATTGTTCATCTCTTAAGTCATATCTCAGCAATTAGAAAATACAAAAAACTAAATGAAATAGGCAGAATCACCCTGCGTATAGCACTCCTTGGAATCAGAAAGCAACATGAAGAAGACAGAAAATTACACAACATAAATGTTACAATACTTCACCCTTACCTTTGAAGGTAAGCAATCCCAAGATTTCCAAGGCAATCATAGTTGTCAGGGGCCACAGCCAACAAAGCAGATAGAACTGTAATAGAACTCTACATGAAATAACAGTGTCCGCATGAAATTATGAAATGAGAATATGTGACTGTGAACAAAAGCAGCACAAAATCTATACCTGCAGACGTCCAGTTTTAAGAAGAAACAAACCAAGCGAATTCCATAAAGCAGCATGTCTGATATCTGATTGTATTGACTCCCTCAATTTTGAAAGAATTTCTTCAAGCTCTTTACACTCAAGTTCTTTATCTGAATTATTATTGACTGAACTCTCCAGTATAAGGCACTGCATTGTTGAAAAAACATGTTATCAAGATTAGACAATATTAGGATTATTCAGTTAATTTTCACGTTGGCAAAGAAATGAGGAAAATAAGAAAATCTTAAAAGAACCAGAAATTATATTACAGGTTTAAGGACTACCGCACCTGTGCATGGTGAATCTGAACCAATGAAAGTAAATCTGGCCTGTCGATCTCTACCTCAGGGCGGAGCAAGATCTCCGCTGCCTTCTCATATGCCAAAACTGCCTACAAATGTTCTAGAACTTAAGGAAGTTTCTCCAGAACGTATGTTAATTCAAACAAAAAGATCAGATTGTTTCAAAGTATACCTTCGCATGTTGACCCAACCTTTGGTACATTAGTCCGAGAATAAAATGAGCATGAGCATTTTTGGGCATCTTCCTTGCCACATGAACTAATCCCTACAAGTATGAACTGAGCACATCAAGAACTAGATCGCAGAAACTTTAAGATGGAACAACACAGTATGAATTGTATGAGAAAGCAGAGAAAAAGATTGTTTTGTTCACCACATGCACAATCTCATCTCACAAAGACAACAATAACATTGATCAGGGCAGGAATAAGCTTATTTAAAAGCAGAAAAACAGATACAGGAACAAAAATAATAATAATTTAACAATGCAAGAAGGGCACTCACGGTTTTAAGGCTGCTAACTTTTTCCTCGCGTAAAGAAGGAATCCCTTGACCATGCTGATCGCCATCAGCATCTCCTCCATAATCAGGTGAGCAATCTACTTTATTATTTCTTGAACGGCATTTCCCCAATTTGCTTGGACGTTTAACTTCACCTTCTATGGTCTCACTGTCGTTGCAAATTACCGTACCCTTATCTTGACTGCTCTCACCATTAGCCAACCTAATCATAACAAAATCAGATTAGTCTCCAATTGGACCCGCCATTAAGAATTATCCAACCTACATTAACTGAGATATAGACAAAGAGAGTAGCAATGAGCTGTTTTGTGTATATTTTTGGAAGTCCTCAAAGTTCTTACCTTGGACCGATTATCCTAGTTCAAGGACATATCACAGACAACCTATATTTACCTTTACCTAAGCACGTTTCCCAGCAAGAGTTGGAGAAGAAGAGAAACTTTCTTTAGTTTTAATTGGTTTTAAGGAAAATCTATTTACAGTGTCATATTGTCTGCCACCTGAGAAGGCAAAAACTGGACTTAGCTAAGCTTGCCACTACTTCTTCGCTTACTCAAAATTATAATTATTTTCCACAATTTGTATCCTCGAAATTAAAAATTAAAAATCGAATCAATTTTTCACCTCTCCGTTTTCTTAGCGATCGAAAGAAGGTCGGCGCGACAACCAACAAAAAATGTGATAAGGACAACAAAAAAGGATTTTGGGAAGTTGAAGATGGAGAGGAACCTGATGAGGTCTGGGGCTGACACGGGAAGGGAATCTTCGTCTTCCGCTTCGGGAGGGTCAACGTTGAGGTCGGCTAGAACGACAAGCTTAGGGTGCTGTTGCGACGGCCTCTTCGAGCTCCCTTCGACGGAGCTCTCCGTGGTTCCGGGTTCTGGTTTTATAGGCACAGGTTGCGGTTCGTACATTTTAGGCTTCCGACAGTTCTAGCTAGTAGCTACCGAGTCAAGAAAGTAGAGGGAGAGCCGCATAAACTTTGGCCGTTCCTTTCCTTCAGTGGGTTAGCCTTGAGACGTCGCACAACTTTTGGTTAGGCTTAGAACGTTTTGTTTGGTATGCACATTTTATTTTTTGGCGGAAAATACCGCGGTTATTTGGTCCGGCCAGACGGTACCTCCCATTTTCGTTGGATTAGAATTTGTATTTTGGATTATAAAGTTTGGGATAAATACCTTTATAAATCCAAAGTGTCAAGACCTGTCGTGAGGATACGTATTTAACTATAATCTAAATTTCAGTTAAATGAATTAAAGTGTAATATTCCGATCTACGTTTTAAACATTTTTCTAAGATTTGATTCTTATTTTTAACATTACTCAACATCGCGAAACACGTATTTTAATATAACTTATTATTGTCTTTTTTACACACATAAATACAAATCAATATCTTCTACACGCATGCAAATAAAGCTCAAATATCATCTAAAAGAATGAATTAAAACACTGTAATATTCCTTGAGGAGACAATTTCTTCGGTACCAGTCCTTGTCGACGATGTAAAAGCTCATATCTGGAAACTTTGGCGTTTCCCCTGTACTCACTCACACGGGTTAACGAACAGAGGAGTAGGAACTCAGTCGCCCGCTAAAAGCACGAATCATGTGATAGGCGCACGCTTTCAGAGGAATTCGCTATAACTAAATCAAAAATCCACTGAAATAGAAAGTAGGAAAGAACCAAACGGATGGTTTTTAAGGAAAATGTCAGGATATGATCCTAACCATCATATTGCATGTAATAGCGGAGCATCATGTCCAGTGACGAAGAAACTCTTTCTAACAAGCTATCAATGAAATAGGAAAAAAAAAACCAACTTTATACATCAGCTGGATTAAAAGCATCATCTGATGGAAACCAAAACATCTCTTATCCGTACCCCATCAAAGGCGTACGCATCATTTAAAAACGTAGAATCAGGCAACAGGCAACAGAGTACATGAGAAAAAACAAACGGAAATCTATGCTTTCTCAAGATGTTGCTGCGGATGAACCAAAGGATGGTAGGAGCCACCCCTTCTTCTGGGCATGCTCTACATAAAAGCTGAATTTCTCACTTGCATTTGGAATATCAAGAGCCAGATCGTCTAGCCCATCCTTGATCCGGATGAAACCTTTTGTCATCTGATTGATAGTGATCAGCCCTTCCGCAAAACACTCCTGCAGCAGATCTAGCATTCTATCGTTCTTCTTCTCCATAGCCATAACCAGTGCCTTCTTCACCACCTCATGGTTAAAGAAAGGCATGCCGAGATCACGAATACATTGGCAGGCTTCAGCAACAACACCCCCACTTTCATATTCCTCTAAAAGTTTTAAGATCTTGTCTTTTGCATCCTCCACAGCCCAGCCACTCCCACCTCCCCAACACCTCAAGATCCTCTCCCCAGCATGACGTGCAGAAAGGAGTGCTTTGGCCATACGCACAGTCTCACACCCACTGGAATCTGGTGGCAAATTGCTGCTCATCTCTTCTAAGTTATGTGGAACCAAGACATCATCAATCACAGCTCTAGAAAGAAAAAGAGAGAGCTCATTTGAAGCGTCCAGAATGTCCAGTGCTGTATCCTCAGCAGATTCGAGAAGCAAGACAAAACCATTAGCTATATCTTCACTCGAGAAGATCTCACTATGAAGAGAGGCCAGCAGAACAGACGCCATTTCTTTCTCTCTGTTCTTCCTATCCATAGCAAGGGTGATCAGCTTCTTTAAAAAAATTGGGTTATACTCCGGTGACCCAAGATCTACGAGGCTCTGGATGAGTTCAGGAATGTCATCTGAGAGGAAGTATTCGTGAATTATAGTAACAATCTCTTCCTTATACCGCCTCAACTTCGCATCATCTGAAACTTCCCCTTCTTCACATGACGACTTCACGAATGAAGCATCAAGCCATCCTTCCAAGATTGCCTGGGGGACAAGCAATTGGAATAAGGCTTTTGCTGATGGAATGTCAAGAGCAAGGTCATCAAGGCTCTCTGACAGCCGAGAGAAACCCTTTGCCATTTGACTAGAACTTATCAGGCCTTCCTCAGATGCTTCCTTTAATAGCTTCAATATTTGAGGTTCTGCTGTTCGAGTCTCCATGGCAAGTGTCAAAGCCCTCTTCACAACCTCATGATGAAAGAATGAAACCCCTAACTCCCTTATGCACCTACAGGCCTCCATAGTGTCTCCATTCTCCACATATTCCCTCAACAGATCGGCAATCTTCTTCTTCACTACCTCAACAGTGATATGAGTGCTACCACCCCACCTTTTCTCCACAAGTTCTGCATGGTGTGGAGCTGAGAGATAGCTCTTATCAGCAATTTGGATAACCTGAACTCCCTTGGAAGATTCAGGTAGTCCCTTCTTTGCCCTGGCAAGGAAAGCTGGAGGAACAATGTCATCAACCACAGCACGGGCTAAGAACAAGGCAAGGATGTCAACTGCATCCAGTATATCCACTGCAAGGTCGTCAGCAGATTCAAGAAGGATAAAAAACCCATCCTGTATCTGGCCAGGAGTAATGACATCAGCATACAAAGCCGAAAGCAGAACAGAAGCCATTTCCTTCTCCTTATCATGCCTGTCCATGGCCATGGAAACAAGCCGCTTAATAAAGTAAGGATGATATTCATTTGAACCTAGTTCTCTGAGATCAGAAGCTGCCAAATCCACATCTCCAGTGCTGAAATATTCCTCTATTATGGAGACAACAGCTTTCTTGTATTCATCTAAGGGGTCTGAGCCAGTTGATCCAACAAGCTGATATGGTTCCTGTAGAAACCAAATATATGAGAAGGACAATGTATAATAACCTAATTTCAAATTTTGAAAAGCTTCATTCTAGTAGAAGAAAATCTACTACTAGCACAAGCACACAAAAAAGGCTCTTAAGAGACCACAATCAGTAAACCAAAGCAAAACCTATACATTAAAAGCAGCAGTTACCTCGCCACTGTCATAATTTGGGTCATTGCGATCTAGACGGGAATCACCTTGAGTGTCAAGGAGCTTTCCCCATGTTCCCTTGCCACCAGCACCATCTGCAACCATTAGTTGAACATATTATTCATCAAAATAACTTACAACTATTTTATGAGAATTATTCTTTTTAGCTTGATGTCAGGAAATATTTACATTGTTATTTCTTCTCTTTTTCCTTTTTTCAGTCCTCAAAAAGAGAAGTACAAACACATTGAAAACACTACCATATCTGTATGTTTTTGTTTTGAAAAGCAAACATTTTTTATAGACTACTTTCAAAAACACAACACAAGACCCTTACTTTCTTGTAACCAGTAACTTCTGTGTTATGAATTTTCCGCATCATGTAAAGAAACGTGATATATACCAATAGGCAGAGAGCCGGAGCCATTATGTATATAACTTTGTAGCTTCAATGATTTGAAAGCCAATTCTATTCTCAACGGCTCTAATGAGAGTAAAATGATGAACTCATAATATTCAAAATAGGTTTAAGCGTACAAATAAATAAAGGCTAGTAAAAGGAAAGTCTTTCCTACATACAATAAACTGCTATAAAACATAAATCCCAGGACAGACATTCACAAAATACAAGAGCTAATAGTTGATACCAGGCCAAAAACAATAGGCAGTTGAAAGAATCCTCATTATTCTATCGTCAAGTAAGAGATAGCAACAAATAAAGATGATACACTCGACACAAATATATATCTATTCGTCAATTCAACTGTAATTACCCTATGCATGAGGCCATTAACAGTTGAACTCATGTGCTAATCTACTGTTGATCCCTTTGGCTGATTCCACTCCATTTCAATAATAAAATAAAATTAAGTTCAGTACCAAAGTGCCACAGTAACTTACCCTTCTTCACCCGCACAAACTTTCCCGAGTGCGACCTACGCACATGCTTCACAGCTCCGCCAGCAGTTGGGCCCTTGCCACCAGCAGGAGCTTTTATGCTGTATTCAGCTAGCAAAGATGTGGGAGATTTTGGGGACGATGACAAACCCTCCACATTATGGCTGGCTATCTTCAACACTTCCCTCTGTTCATCCGTCAGAAATCCCTCTTTCGAGGCCATTTACACTAAATCCTATAAACAAACTGAAGAAAAACGCAAGACGGTTATTCGTAGAAAGTATCTTGAATCAAATAAGAGAACAATCACAACAACAACGAGCACAAAGAAACAATATAGACAGTCCTTTAAATAATACTTTCTCTTTGGGTTCATTTCCTCTACATTTAACCCCAACACCCGCCCCTCGGCCAAAAAAAAAAACAAACCCATTCCACCTTTTCCTACAACAAACGCAGCCATTATTCAGAATGAAAAAAAAAATTCCACCAAATCAAAGTGATTTACCACGAACAAATACTATTGATTGAGGATATTTTGGAACAGTAAAGCGCAAAGCAAGGAGCCCAACTGTAAATGCAATATGACCTCTACATAGAGAAAGCACAATAATAGCAATAAAAAAAAAAGCAACGCGTCCCGTGAGCCAACGAGCCCTCTCGCCCAACAACAAAGTGCAGTCTCAAAATATCAAACTAGGATTCGATTCTACTCTCTATTTGTATGCACACCTTTTCTCGTAATCCACATAGAATATTACCCTCAACCAATCACACAAACACAGAGAGAGAAAGAGAGGAAACCTGTCAATCTGAGTGAAGTTAGAGAATATCGAATCCAGAACCAAAACCAATTCTTCTGTGCTTGGCCCGGATCTCGAGCCAAGACAGGAGAAGCTACCGGATCTCGCCAATCACACAACAGAAAACGAACTACAAAGACGAAGGAGGAGGAGGAGGAGGAGGAGGAGGAGAATAACCAAAACCCTAGATCAAGAACGTCCGGATTCTACACCCCTGAGGATCCGAATCTTTTTATGGGTGCGTTTTTGTCAGTGTCTCGATCGGTTAGAGAAACAGAATAAGAACGAGAGGGGAGAGTAGTGAGAGAGAGAGAGAGAAATGGATGAGATTGAAAATTGAAGGAACTAGAGTGCTATTTATAGAGAGGCTAAGGTTATTGATACACGTCACCCGGGGAGGGAGGAGTTTTGGGTGTATTATCGGTTAGGGTGTGCACGTGGCGTTGGCGCTAAAGCCAGCCACGGTATTGTGGGGCCCCGTATTTCGCCTACACCCGGCACACGGTTTAGGGTTTCTGCCCAATGCTTAATTTACCGTACTGTCCCTATTCTTGTTCCGCTGTTTCGATACATTTTTTGTGGGTAAATTTTTTTTGTCCTTGCCTACGATTTAAAAATAAAATTGGAAAGATAATTACAAACTTTAGCGTCAGCTCGGTCCTTGCTTCCCCAGGTATTCATTGAGTTTATCCGAGTTGCATGCAGTATCTTACAAGATTATGAAATTACCATTTCTGTTGATTTTGCAGTATTATGCAGATGCTTACCTAAAAAGATATGGTCTGTTTTGGAAATTGAGGTAAACGCCCTTTAGAGCGTTTTACCACAAATCCCATCAACTAGAACGCCTCTACCGCCACCAATGGTGGAATACAGGCCAATTTGCCACGCAATCGTTACCGTCCTTAGATTTTGGACGCAGATAAGGTCGGCCGGCTACGGTTTTGTCTAAATTAGTGTTCTTGAAAGTTGAAGGCTTTCTAACAAAATAGGAAAAAGGTCTTCCCTAATCCCCACTTCCATTGGTTTTCACCCCGTCACCATTGCAGCTTTCCTCCCCTCCATCCTCTCTCTTCTTCTGTTAGTTTTTGTGTAGTTTTTTTTTTTTTTTATGGGTGATTAGCCTCTGTTCCTAGTTCATAAACAGCAGCTTAAAATTACACATCTAAAGGCTCCTGTTGCAAATGGATTACACATCTAAAAATCCCAGTTGGGAAAACCTTTGCTTGAAAGGCTCCTCGGTCTACAGTTTACTGATCTCAATGTCACTAATCCAAGTTTTACGCATTTCTCCACTTTCGATGTTACAAAATCACGGTTCTAAGAAATATATTAATATTTGTGGAGGTAATAGCTGTCGCCATTGAAACTAAATTGTGCCTCCAACAACGCTTTCATAACCACATTTGAAAGGTGGTTACAAAAAACTGTTATAACGACTTTTTCGCCTTAATTAGTAAGGTCAACCATTAGAGTTTTCTTGTTATTATTATTATTATTATTATTTTGATAAGTTAGTTTTCTTGTTATTATGGGTATTAGTTAATGCCTAAGAGCACAAATATGATCACAGTGATATAACAACGGATTCTACCCGAATTCAGACAAGAAGACCTTTCTATATACATTTAAGACATGGACAAAGTCAATTACCAGGTTCATCATCTGGACATGGCACGCCCCCACAGTAACCAATATCATTCGTTTGGCAAAGGATGACACCTGTTATGTAGAGGCTTTCACCATAAAAAGAAGGCATGACTATGCTTCTTCTCTCTTGCAGCCGAGGCAGTGTCCCAATATGATAGAAGCATCTCACGAAACATCCAGGAGTTCTGGAGGAGCCACCGTGTGACAATGGGAAGATAAATCAACCATCAAGAGAGCCAGTACACAGATTTTACAAGTAATACAGTACTCCCCTAGTACCATCAGTGTCGCTCTTGAGCAGAACTACGAGTTTTCACATGTCTTTTCTTGTGCTTCCATAACTCATCTTTCTTTCCCTTCTTCTTAGCTTTTAACAAACCCATTTGGCTACTAATTATACCAAGTATAGCACTCTTGTCCTTCTTGTTCTTCGTTGCAGCTTTTACATCCAAAATTGCCCTAAGCTTCTGATAAGACTTGGCATCTGGCACTTGTCCACTTTTTACCATCATTTTGTGATAAAAAAATGCCCTCCTGAAATCACGAACACGGACATAGGCATAGATCATGGTTGAATAAGTGATAGAATCAGGTTTTAGATTCAGGGCTGCCATCTCATTCAATAGTTGTGGCATCTTCGAGTGTTGTCCTCCCCGTGCATATGCATTCATCAGCATATTATATGTCATGACAGTTGGTTGCAAACCTATCTTCCCAAATTCAGAGATCACGTCCCTCGCTTCAATGTAGTGACCTTGCTTTGCAAATCCATCAACAAGGATATTGAATGTCACCCGAGTCCCTTCAACTTTCTCAAAATTCATCACTTTCCATATATTCATCAATGTCTGGGTGTCACCAGCGCGCCTAAATGCATCTAGCAAAGCTGTATATGTTTCGATCGAAGGTTTTATTCCTTCCCTTTGCATGTTCTCGTATGTGATATAAGCTTTCTCATGCCAACCACTAATCGAATAAGCATGGATAAGAGCTGTATACGAATGTGAGGTAGGTTTTATGCCAACTTTCTTCATCCTTAAAAATGCATCTGCAGCCATGTCGCTCATCTTCTTCTGCCTCCCGTATGCACTAATGAGGCATGTATATGATTTGGCATTCGGCTTCAATCCCCTATCCTGCATCTCTTGCAGCAGCTTCTCAATGATCTCAGGCTGCATTCTTCTGCTGTATGCATCCATTAGAGTGTTATAAGTGGCAGACGTGGGTTTTAGCCCTTTCACTTTCATCTCAGCAAAAAGACCTTCAGCTTCCTCAATTTTGTTGGATTTACCAAAAGCATCAATCAAAGTGTTATACACTATGGTATTTGGGGAGATCCCTTTCTTCTCCATTTCAACTTGGATGATGAGGGCTTGTTTCTTCAGCCCCTCATCACAGAACAATTTAATTAGAGCACCCAAAACCTCTACACTCCATTTGACTCCTTTTCTGTTCATTTTTTCAAAAAATTCCCACGCATCTTTTGCATGGCGGCCAGTTTTCCTCATGATTGTTATGATAAGAGAACATGTCACATGATCAGGCTGTACATTATTCGTTTCCAATGCCTCAAAAACCTTCCAAGCACTATCATACCTGAGATAAGTGAGCACAAATCAATAATGAGCTCTTGCAAAACATAGCATAATTACTTCCCTATTTATAACAGAGAGTAGTTTCTAACTTAGGACGCTAGCATAAAAAACAACACATTATTAAAATACCAACCTCACGGGCACCACTCAATTGCTTACACCAATGTATCAGACTCTCCCGACTTACTGATAAAATTTGTTATATCACAAAACTCCCTCCTCTAAGGAGTGTATCAATGTTACACTCCAATCATATTAATAAATCTCATCAAGCGAAGAAGTTGGTCAAGCAGACAGCTGCTGTATTTAATTTGAAATCAAAGGCATAAAAGATTTCAGCATCTTAACCTAGAAGAGGAACTGTCATCAACAAAGCACCCACATCCATGAGCAACATGCACAACAGTACCAAGGGTTGTTGCCAAACATCCAACTATTAGTATAAACTCCAACAATTAGCTAAGAGTGCATACTCAGCTGAATTCTTTCACAATGAAACAACCACGATATTGGGTCACTGAAACTTTAATTATCCCTGTCTGATACTGACAACTGATATCAGCGTGACACACCATAAGGTCTGAAAAAATTAATGCCGTAAAATTAGAGGATATTACTTCGCAGCAGTATAACTCCATAGTAATGTCCAACTTAATCCAATCAGTTTTTTGAGCCTCAATGTCTTCTTGATAATCAATCCCCAACTGACAAGCACAATTAATAGATAACATACCAAATTGACCAGAGTCTATAACCACAAGTAGTAAAATACAGCGGAGTACCAACAATCCCATACCTTCCACAACACAAAAGCCCTGAAATAGCAGCATTATAAACATGAACGTCCTTGAATTCCTTCTTGGACGGTAAGTTCCTAAACAAGAGCATCAACTTCTCGCCCATCCCGGCTCTCCCCAACACCGGAAACAACACTGTACATGCCCGAGGCGTAACGAGCGAAGGTTCTTGCAAGCTCATCCATTCAAAAAAATACAAGCAGCCCATTAGCAGACCTTCCTCAGCCATCAAACCCAACACCTCCACGCATTCTTTCTCACCAACCCTTTTCTCATAACCCCCCAATACCTCTCCCAGAGTCGCATTCTCTGGTAAGCCCCTAGCAATCCGCACAATCTCACCCACAACACCCTCCGGCGACGCGCTCGAACTCGAATCCGCATAACCCACTTGCTCCTTTTCTTCAATGGCTATGTGTTCGACATCGGATTCGCTTTCGGGATCCTCTACAAATTCGCTGTCCACAGCTAGGTGCCACGAAGAGCGGCGATTCCTTTGGAGGGACAGTTTGCCTTCGCGTTGAGGGTCTTGGATTGAAGCTGTAGTGCGAGACTTAAAGAATCTCATCATTGGATCTTCTGGGTCTTCCTCCTCTTCTGCTTCTTCTTCTTGTGCTTCCTCATCTTGGGAATAACTTAGGTCTTCTTCTTCCAGTAGTTTTTCTTCTTGGAGAAAAGGGAGGAAAATGAGGGGCGAGGAGGAGGAAGGTTGAGTAGCGAACAGAGAGAAGAGCTTTGGAGTTTTCGAGAGCAGACGACGGTAAGGTTTAGGAGAGTAGTAGCCACGATTGTGACACTGAACTAAGCGAAACGAAGGAGTGGGGTGTTGGACACTGAGAGCCATGGTTTTGGATAATTTGCTAGGCTACTAAACTTTTCCCGTCTGAAACAGAGTTATTTGGATTCTTTCTCTCTCATGCGGACTGAAGCTTTAAATTATGATCTGAACGGGGCGTTTCCAGGGAGAGTCCGCATAAGTCAAAAAAAGGGCGGGTTGTTTGCCTTCATGGAAAAGATTACTGCTGTTTACTTTTCCGGTTGGCTGTCTTTGCTTGGGACTAAAATTTTATCGTAATAAAATGATTATAATATAATTTCACTTCTATCTGATCATTATTTTTTACTCTAAAAATTATAAAAAAAATTATTTAAATCATCTCTTCATTTTTCACCAATTTCAATACCCTAAAATTTTAACACTGAAACATAACCTAACTTAATACCCTAAAATTTTAACACCGAAACATAACCTAACTTACTATCTACTAGAAGGGATACCACAGCCAAAAGAGAAGTAACACAGCGCTGCTTCTTCAGATCCATAATATCTGAAAATTTTGAAGCAATGTTTAGACGAAATGCAACTAGCATACTGCAGTCTTGACCTGGGTTTCAGCAGTGGCATCCAGATGAAATAATTTTTCCCATGTCACAATTGAGTCTGAAATTGTCCCTTTTCAACAATGGTTGGAAGAGGTATATTGGCATTAAGAACAGACTCTAAATCTAATTATCTATCAAACGACACGGTGGTCTGCATTCAAATTACAGAACTAACTTTGGCTTCCATTGTTGAATTACGTCACTCTCAGTTCATCCTAAGTCCAAACTACAAAACATCTCTCTTTTTTCCTTCTCTTTTCTAGGACAACATTGATCACCCATCCACATGTAACTTGCTGAAAGAGAAGAAGGGGAGTACCAAAGTTGGTAGTAACTCCGCATCGTTTGTCCCGATCTGAGTCGTAACTTATACCATATTGGGCCGCTGTGGCAACAGAAGATTATAGAACTTATCATGTAAGAAGAAACTCCTTCCCTTGCTATCAACAGTTTTTTTCCACCCACACCATCCACCATTTATAATTTTCTTGAGGTCATCAGTGCCTGTGTAGTGAGGATCAAGTATAAGAAATGCACAATCTCCACTTGCTTCGTTGTAATCAACTCCCAATAGAGTATATGCAAGAACACCACCACCTGCATTTATTTGGATACTTAGTAAAGAGGTAAATATTTATGTTTCCTTTACGAGAACAATTGAAAAAATTCTAAGCCGCCTAGTGGGCAGCCAAACATTATCCCGGTTACCAAGTTATATTCAGCAAGTAACTAAGCTGACCCTACAAGGTGCACTAGTAATAAGCCACTTCATCTTTATCGGATGGAGGCCACAAATACAAGGCAGATTAAAAAATTCTAAGATTTGTAAGATTCTTGATAAAATTGTGAATATTTATGTAGATTGGAGTTTTTTATAGGTTTTTGTATAAAAGTTGGTGAAAAGTTTTAAAGATAATTAGTTTTTATTGAATTTTTTAAAAAGGTGTAGAGAGAGATTATTTGATGTAATTTCTTACTAAAAAAGTATTATTAGAGTTCGGTGAAAAAGTATGGAGAGAAAATTTGTTGGAATTTTTCTTTGAAAATGTATTAGAATTTGTGCGAAAAGTTGTTGGAGTTTTGTGTAAAAGATATTAGTGTTTGTGTAGGATTGTTTGAGATTTTGGATGTTTGTTGTGTGAATTTTGTTGAATATATTGTATCCTAGAATACTTTTGCAAACGAACATGCCCTGTAAAAGAAAAGGATATATTTAATCCTACTAACCAATCATAATGGGTGTCCCCTGATTCTCAAAGTGTAAGGCCAGCTCTCGACATTTTTCAGGAAGCTCAGCTCCAGATGTAACGTTTAGAACTTTGCAAGTGACCTGTTCAAAGCAGCAACAAATCCTGCGAGCCGGTTAATGCACATTTGTGCAAAGACAAAATTCACTAGATGTACTTTGAATACACCACTCTTACTATCTACCTAGATATCCAGATGACTTAAGTTTGCTCTACTTACACCCAGAAGTTTGTCCAAAACAAAGCTCAACTCAATGGCACCAATCCACTCACGAGACCAGATAAAAGAAGGATCCTTATCACCAATCTCTACAAGTGCCTGTTGTATTTCCCTGAAAAAACACAATTGATTTGTTACAATGGATGATTTGACATTGACAACAAAGATCAACAAGGATCATATTTCTATAGTGGTGAGTTTCCTATGGACCCACGATGAAAAACCACCTAAACAGGTTCAAAGAAGGGAAAAAAAGAAAAGCTCTGGAGCTCCACGTTCCAGCAGTAACCTTTTTCATACCTATGTGCTGGAACATCTATGGCTGTGTAGTGTTGGAGTCTGAACCATGAAATAATGGTCTGCAGAGAACGGTAAGCACAACCCCAGCCCTTGCAAGTGAACCAAATAACTTCAGTAGAACTCTAAAGTACCAAAAATAACCATGACAGAATCACTTCATTGGTTGAAACAAACATTTTATGGAGAAAGTTATGACATCCAACATTACACAATATATACTTTTTCCAATAAAAATTTAGATAAAGTAACTTGGCCACATCTTGATCCAAGATTAAGCAGAGAAAAATGGCGCTCCTATCACCTTGTGAAATACATGTCCCCTTCAGCAACAAATCCTGTTACCATTTTGCTTAAGATGAAGTTGACTGAAGATCTAAAAGTCCCAGAGGAAATTCTAATGTTTCGAAGTAGTTTTCATGGCTCTCCATGAGTCTCAAGAAGCTTTCTTTCCATGGCTAAAATTGTTAGATAGAGGCGTATTCAACAAGGATGATGGTTCACCCAATACATGCAAGTCTCTGTGCAGACAAGTGGCAGCATATCTCTCTTCGCATTTGACTGCAGTATGAGAAATAAAACTGACATGGCACAAATCCAAAGCAGAGAGCAGCAATGTCAATTAAAATTGACTCTGGAGAGAGAGAGAGAGGCACTTATTGGGTCTACATGGTAACCGAACCTAAAAAAATGGGTGCAAGCGCAAAGCACAACGAATAGAGCTATCAATCTAGTTTATGCGAATAATTTAGTTCAGAAAACAAGAAATCGTGCTAGGGTTACCCATAACAGATGGAAGAAAAAGCCACTCACAAAAAATTGAATAATCTCTAATAGAGCTTAAACACCTCTTAATGGTGGACATGAAGCATGTAAACAGATGAGTTATCCAACAGTCTGCATCCAAATTCCTATATTATGGTTACTAATTTACTATAATCATCAAGCAGAATGGTCTATGCCAAATATAGTAGCAGAATGTTGAAAATATTCTGATTATAATCAACATTAACAATAAAATTATTTGCATAGGTCACCACAATACTCTGCTCTTCTGTCCTTCCACTCCAAAGGAAAGAAGAGAGGGACCTTTAATTTATCAATTGATACTTTTACTGGGTATCATGGATCAATATGGGTTTTCAACAAAATGCTAAAAACACTAGTGAAAGAGAGAACTTGCATTACCGAATCGTTAAAACCATCTTGCAGATAATGATAGTATTCATAGGAACCTTGAACCAGAGATACAATGCCCCCTGGAACTGCATAAAACATAAGAATTCCACAGAAAATAAAGCTAAGCATAAGCAGCGAAAAAGCAGGAAGGTAAAACAATAGCACCACTAACCCCCACTGCTTGGGATCCCAATATGTACATCTTTAAGCAAAGTAGAACCTGAAAATACCAAAGAAAAGAGTTAGAGAACGACGCATACAGGAAGTGAAAAAAGAAATGGCGGGGACAACAATAAAAGGGTTAGTATTGAATACAGATGATGTTGTCTCTCTAGTTGAGACTGGTTACCCTTTCGTATTGAGTCATTCCTTGCACTGTCATTTGTAGTAGACAAATCTAGGGCATTAGCAATTCTTAAGAGAGGACGATCAGAAGGTAATCCCAGCCTCAAGTGTAGGGATTTTCTAATCTCGACTGCAGAAAGCAAGTACCACCGAATTAGGATAACATCTGAGAATCAAAATGTGATATTTACATATGAAGTCAAAATACTATTTCAAATTATACGACAGATAAGCATACCAATTCCTCTATGCAACTCTCTGCTAAAGAAAATACAACCAATTAGAGTGAAACTATATTGGCACTTTTCATTTGAGACAGGACATCCACGTCAAATGTGTGGCTTCTGCATTCAGTACCAACAACAATCCAAGTCTTCTGAGCACCTATTTTTTATTATTCAGATGGATTCTTTTCATCAATTAAGTTGGCAAGACGATCCCTTTTTTCCACACTATTTAAATCAAATCACAACATTACAAAGAATAACTCTCCACATGACTCGGCAATGACATCTAATGTTTTCCTACTTCAAATTGCAGGCATGATTATTAAAGGGAAGAAAGCAGAAATCTAGACTAGAAGCTAGATGGAACTTCACAACCATCAAGGAACCATTTGTGGGAAGGCTGTCCGACCTTTTTTTCCAGTCACAACAGGAACATAGTATATTTTATCACCCAAAGCAGAAAAGGTCCATTAAAAGCTGCATACCTTGCTTCATTTCTGTCTCCCCATAATTGAGCTCATAAATAACAGTTATTGGATGCAAAATTCCAGGAGGATTAAAGTGATAGGGACAAAGCTGCAAATGCATAAGCTTACCAGTTATTTCAAAAACATGAATGTTTTTCTTTGGAAGATATTTCTAGAAGCAATTGCACTAGACAAAACTATTTAAATCAATCTTCGGTGGGAATCAATCATATAAAACACAATTAAGCTCCGTAAGAAAAAAAAGGAAAATGAATATCTTTTATCAAGTTAGCAGTACTTCTGCGGTAATAGATGAGCAATCAAGATCATGGAGGATATCTAGTAATAGGACACTTGCAGGTTGTTATGAAATTGAAAGCCCAAGGTGAATCCCTCTACATTAGTTTTTGACAATATGTGTATTCCAATATGTACTTGTGTTCCACATTATATAGACGTAATATACACACTGCAAAAGACTTGCTCATGAGGGTGGGCATACAAGGATGGGGACAGCTGATTTGCCAAAGGAATGTAATTCTGAGTGCGGAGGTTTCGGTTATGTTTGGTTTGGTTTTGAAAATATTTTCTGTGTTTGTTTTTTTTAGGTAGTGTAGATTCTCTTGGGATTGGTGAAAAGTTTGTTAAAAGTTGTTGGAGTTTGTTAAAAATTGTTGGAAAGTGTAAAAAGTTAGTGGGATTGATAAAAAAAAGTATTGGAATTGATGAAAAGTTTTTGAAAACAAAAACAAACATAGCCTTCATTTTTCATCAAAAGAACTGGCAGGGGAAGATGGAAGAGGGAGTCAGAGCAAAGGAACATGTAGTGCTAGTAATATATGTGTCTCTGAAGGAAGGATTGGAACTGTGGTACTTTAACAACATGAAGGGCCTAATCTGATTTATCTATCTAATGGTTTGCCTTACCTGCGGATGTTCCGTTAAGAGGTTTGGCAAGATCACACTCTTCATTGAATTCAATTGATCAACCAAACCCGGGATGATTAACTTAGAAACTGCATACATTAATGGGATCTCTTTCGTTGCATAACAGAGTGCTTCTAGCTTAAAGTTTACAACTGAAAGCCTGGCTGCATCCTGAGCTGAATGCACACAGTTCAAAAATTAGTTTAAGACATGCAACTCAACTACAAAGCTTGGAGTATTAAAACTATTCGAATGAATTGAAAGATCCCTAAAAAATCAATTGGTTGACACTGAATTGAATACCTGGAATATATTCTGCAACAGGAGCAGATGATTTCAAAGAATTTTCTGAGCTATTAAGTAGCACACTTACTTGAATAGTATCTGCATTCTATGTAGAAAAACGTGTCAGGAAAAAAGAATCATAATAGACCTTGTGAGTCGAAAGTGTAAAACAAGTATACAACATAGAATAAATGACTAAATGAAAAGGCAACTCTTCAAAGCTCCTAAAGATCCCATACAACTAAAACTACCTCATGGAATCTCACATGCTGATTTCTTACCTCTGCAGACAACAGTGCTGAGTTGGATTTACTTTTCAAACAGAAGTGTCCACATGATAGGAACTTTGGGTCAGAATCTTGACCATCTTTGCTCATAAGTTTGATATCTGAAAGAGCTGTGTGGAAGTCCAGTTCTACACTGCGGAGAATGACAGGCCGAGGTACTTCCGCAGAGACTTTGCTTAATGTTGCTACCATGTATACAACCTGCGGGTCTTTGAACTGGGCAACAACTGATTCAATTGCTTGCAAATACATCTTCTCCGCATCTGCTGAACAAATTAGTACAAAGGTAACTAAAAATTGGACTATCTAACTGTTAAATTTCATAATATATGCATCGGAGTTAAGTGATAAACGCTTACGCCAACATTATATTGTGAGCCTAGAAATTCCTGAGCTCTGAGAATAAGTTAAACCAGCAAACAAGTGTAAACTCAACACAGAATAAACTCCTTACTATTTCAGGCCAGTTCTTACACCAGTCTTTTCTTATGTGGATCCGCCCATGCTAACATGATTATTCTATCCACATTTATTATTTGAACGACTAAAAGACTTTCTTTCTGAATACCATGGCTTATGCTATTAGGGTCAACTAAGTGCACAAGAATCCCAAACCTCAATCTCCAACCATCAAAGGACGCAATCTCCCATTGCCAATGGCCAATGGCCAATAGCTACCACTAACTTCGATGATACCCTTTAACAAAAGCAATAAGAAAGAATATTCATCTATAACTAAACTTCCTCTTGTCAGTCCATTTTCAACTTCAAACACAAATCATCGTTCAATAGCCGCCAATCACTCAAAACTCCACACCTTAATTACTTCGCATCAGATTGAAAATGATATATCAAACATTTTACCCTATATAGAACCACTATAAAATGCATCGTGAATTTGAGAACCAAACACTACTAAAGATCACTGTCTAACAAAAATAATATGACACAAACTAAAACACAACAATGACATGTCATCGATGAATTTACCTGGCGGATTTTTTACAGGGACATAGACGGGAAACGTAATTGGAAGCTCACATCGCAACAAGCAACCCGTCTCCCAAATATACTTGGCTGGGTGATCCTCATATACAACCGAAGTAAGCGATTCGAGGCTCGTCGAACTTTCCGATCCCGAGACATAAAATCGAATGTCCTCGCCACTACTCAAATCCGCAACTGCACCGATCGTTTCCCGATTTTCTGAATTTCCTCCTCCTTCAGAGAGAAGCCTTCTCAATCTACAAGCAGCATCGATTGCCTTGCTAGCGTTCTTTTCACCATTCGAATTAACGATTAATAGTGCTCCGATTACTTCAAATCCTTTCAGTAGTAACGTCCGAAGGTCCTCTACTCAGATCGTAAGATCAAAACAAAAGAAGAGAATCAACGAAGTTCGAAAAATTATATAAAAAATAACGAAATGGAAATTTGTTCTTTCAACATTTCTCTATTAGTTTCTTAGGAAACAGACGAAAGTTTGGTACCTGATTCTCTGAGGTAATCGGGGGAGAGAGAGTCGGGGGCAGGGAGGGTGTGGATGCATCGGAGAGCGGAGACAATGGTAAATGGTGGGAAGAATGGGGATCCGATTAGCCATTGAAGGCCCTGTTCGTTCTTGTTGAGGACGAGCCTTGGGCACAGAACTCGTACGCTTGGGCTATCAGTTACGTTCGCCATGGACTGGGTGCTTCGCTAAGCTGAGGTGCGCACTGGTTCTTCTCGATTTCAGCATGTCAACAATGCGTCGTCGTTTTGTCTCCTATAATCCATAAAGCCGGTTCCAATTTTTTACACAGCTGTTCAGGCATCTCGTCCGGTTACCGGGAAAGACTTTCGCAACAGGCGTTACCGAATTATCAATAACACAGAGATGGGCTGGACTTCAGGACTGCTATTTTTGGGCCTAAGGTCTGATGTAATGCGTGCTGTTGGACCTGTGTGTGTCGCATGTCGGCCTCGTCCATCTGCTCCGGCAATCTGGACCCAATATCAGGCTCTCCTTTGTGATCCTAGGAGGTCCCAGAGACCAAAATGAGAGTATTCGAAAATAATAGAGAGATGATCTTCTTCTAGTCCACCTGCATTGACATTAGTTCCTCTTAACAACATTGTTCCTCCCGTTCTGTGACCAATGGGGAGTGGTAATACCAATGTAGAGTGCAAACTGCAGGCGTTTGAGGATTCATGGATGGTAGGGGGGGTCAGAAAACGAGAAGAGCCGGAGGCAGGCAGCAAAGAAGTAATTTGTTTGAAGCCAATAAAGATATTGGAGGGGCTAGGAGACCTTTGCGAGAAGCTAACTTTGGGTTGATACCTTTCATCTCTTTCGACAACTGGCGCTATGCCTGCCTACGAGACCATCGGTGAACACAGAATTGATGGTTCACGGGCTTGGTGTTTCCACGTTCCATGGATCTATGAAAGCTACGAAACTGAATCGATAGCTCTTCAACAATGAAACAAAGTGCAGCCCACTTGCCCAAGGAAAATGAAGTACAGCATTTTGCTACTGGAAACTGAATGGTTTAGCTATATACATATCTGTTGCTCCCGAAGTGAGAAGTGAGCAGCTCGCACAGAAAATTTAACAATAGAAAAGACTTCCAATATACACTTCAAAAATTGAGCCAGATATTAATATCCAAGAAACTCCTATATGAACTATCTTCTATATCAGAACTACTTGGCAGAGGCACAGGGAAGAACCCACCCGACCAATTGAGACCCTTGTCGTGGATGTCCCGACTGCATGTCCTGCAACATCAAAACATTTTATCTGATCATAATGTACTATACCTGAATTATATATCTGACATTGATTACTAGATACTAGTATTGCTCCACTCAATTTTTTCACCCCTTTTCATTTCAACGTCCTTTTAGTCCAAGACATTCTCTAGGCATACAATTACCTTCTTTTGATGAAATGTAGGTGTTCTCCAACAAAGCACATCTGAGTTCTCCTCCCTCGGTCTGCCACACAGATAATGAGATATTCAATGAGAATGCTTGTTGAAGAGCCTGTGACAATAATAAAAATAAAGAAAAAAGGATCCCGTTTCTACTACAATATTCCCTAACATACATTGGGCCCCACTACGATGTTGCCTCTTTAAGATACTCTCGATGTATTTTTGTTGCATGAATTTTTATCACGGGCCAGGCCCATGTCAATGGCATGGACGTCTCTTGCATGTATGCACAGAAATTACCCTGTAAATGCAATCCATTTGTGCATCCTTTTTTCACTCAATCCAGTAGGCATGTATTAACCTTTTTACCGTGTTCTCTGATAGACCATGGGCTTCAATTCTGCCTTATTTAAAAATCATTTAGTTGCAGATATCTATATTAGAAGAAGCAAGAACACTGATAAAGAGAAAAGAGGCAGCAAGATCACTTACCCATTGTCATCTCTAGAGCTGCTGCAGAAAACATAAGGATCATGGGCAGAGATATAGGTTTCAAAAGATGATGTCCCAGGGATAGACAATGCAAGCTTGTTTTCCTTTTTGATATCCGAACATATCACCTGAGAGGAATCTGAGGAATGCAACTTCTTCTGAAGCCTTATTGTTCTGGGGAAACAGTTTGGCTGATCCTCTGATTCATGAACAGATAGAACCTGACTTCCATGGTTGCTTCTCTCTTCTCTAGAAGGAGCAACTCCCAAAACAGGTGTGTTCCGCATACCATTCTCTAATGATCTGTGGGATGATGCTGTCCCTGTGCTCAGTGCATTTCCTTCACTATTTCTCAAAGTCCTTATGACCTCCCCTCTGTGATAGTAATTATGTGGCATTTCAGAACCCCCATTTGAGGCAGAAGTTAAAATTGGTGTCTCTCTTATCATAGGCTTTTCGGACGTGTATTCAGACAGGTCTGAATTACTTCCACGTTCCAGGGATGATTGTGACTTCCACTGCATTCCACGAGAGCAACTAAAAAACCTGAAAGATGGCTTCCTCGCTTTCATGTTCTTTGAATCAGAAGCAGAATGTGCAAGATTGATCCTGATCTCTATGTTACAACCCAGAATAAACTGGAGTAAGCTTGCTATCTGTTTCCATGACTTTTCAGCCTTAGATACATAGTCAGGCTGGTGGAATTCCAATTCAGCTACTGCAAGACCTGAAATTTGTATAATCAATTGTGCATTATTCAGTAGGCACAGCAAGACCCATGTCAAGTATCCAGAAGCATTACACAATAATAATAAATAAAGAACAAGTTGCATATACATGTAATAGTCCAGCCTCCAAGAAATATCCATTTCAATGCAAAAATAGGCAAGATGATGACTCAGAAACATCATTGCAAGATCTATTTAGATGAACCAAAGTATCAAAGACAAAGCATGATTAAATTGGGTCAGTTATTAATAGCAGAGATCGATAGACCTCATCACCTAAACTGTTACACCACAACTAGTTCCACCTGTAATCTTAGACTAACGCATCAATACATCGACGAATCAGAAAGCACAACTATCTTGGACATGACACTCGTGACATCCAATATCAGATGTAAACATGTTTCATGTCTACAACGAAATGCCTGCTAGTTTTCCTCGTGATGATTTTTCTACGTAGAAGTGTGTACAATGGGTTTTAAACCCCTGACCATACGCTCTATCCCCTTCCACTAGGAGACATGCTATTTGAGCTAGAGGTCATTGGCAACATGTTGCTCAGTATTGAATTACGTTGATCATCATTCTTTCTCTTATTGACCAGCATAACACGCCACTAGCAAGGACCTTTTTTTATTTTACTTTTAGCAACCCTCTCGTGAGTAATATCTTCATATTTCCTTATATATGCATTGAACCAAAAGTAAGGTCATTGACCTTTTTTTATCTAAGCAAGATGCTAACTAATGGGTTATATGGATTTGAACATTTTTCAGAAAACAATTAGCAGATTCCTTTACCTTGGTTGACACAAAGAGAAGACAGCTTCCCTTGCTTCTTCAGAAAGTTCTTGAGTGAATTGGACTGGCACAAGTCTGTAGTTTGCTTCCATATAGATTCCAACGACCCTTTACAGTCCTCATGTATTCCCATTTTATGCAATGTAAACTCATCACATGAACAAACTCCCAGATGTTTTGAGCCCTCTCCTGTGGCAGACAGACCATGAAATTCACCATCTGCATTCAAACAAGAGCAAACTTGGAGATGAAAGTTTCATCCCAGCAATCTCCCCCACCAAAGGCCACCACCTTGCAGCCCAGGCCCCTGGCAGAGGAGCTGAAGTGAACAACGATAGCCATATATTAAGAAGCAATAAATCATGACGATCCTCACCTTGGCCCTGTGCATCTTTAAAACACAACTTCAAATCATTGGCATCCGAGGAAAAAGACTCCATAGAGCTCAACTGTAGAAGAGCTACAGTGAGCCACGTAGTTTGATTCTTAGACATCCTAAATTGCTTCTCCGTTTCAGAAAGTATTTTCAACGCTTGACTAAGCTTCTGCATGTCCACTTCAGCTATAACAAACAATTGGAAGAACTCATTCAGAACCATTACTGCTACTAAAAGCATGTGAAACAAGTGTATAACCTGTACACGACTCCTAACAGATGTGGGGCTAGCTCGTGGACTTACTAACACTAGGTTAACTACACATTACTCCAGCTCACATATTTATCTTTATTACTTCCTCCAAGTTTTGTAAGAAAATGTAGTATGAAAAGCAGAAAAAAGAGGCATAGAACAAGAGATCATGATCCTGAACTGAACAATTAATCAAGTGTGGTACGGCAATATCAGTGTTGATGCAACTCAGTAAACAATGTTAAGTCACTTATCAAAAAAGTAAACAATGTTAAGTTAATATTAAATAATGCTCAAAAGATATTGCCCCACAGCAAACTGGACAAAAGATACATCTTAGAACAATGCACCCATACATCTTTTTTTTTCTTTTTGATAACCCAAGAGCTCTCAAGGTCGGGCCACTTCGTGTACCCGGCCCTACAAGCCAACTTGGGAGTATGTGTCAGGACCCCACCCAACGCACTCCAGAAAAGTCAGGGGCGATAATGGCAGTGTTGGGGCTCGAACTTGGGACATGTGAGAACCTAAGCCGTTGCCTTACCACCAGACCAAACCCCTAGGGGTACAATGCACCCAGACATCTATAGGGGAAAGAAACAGTTGATCATTTAATATCCTTAATATGGTGTGCCCAGCTTATAAATGCAACACCAAACCGAAGTTCATGACAGATCGATGTCTGAAGCAAAGTCACATGAGCAGGTCAGGGTCCTTATCATGACTATCATTTTTATTTGGTCAACCTTATTCAATAGCATGCCCATAAAACAAGATGAGTGACAAGTCAACTAAAGTTAGTGACAGGTTTATATATACAGGAAACAATTTCATAGCAACTTATTTCTAGTACGTTTATTCTGATAGAATCCATCCACTGGGCAGCTAAGCGCAGTTTGGTTCATATAGCAACTTATAATGGATGATAATCACACTATCTATGGAATTTTAAAGGACTTACAGGTAGACATGGTAGAGAACTTTCTTCTGACTTCAGAACTACCTTCCTGACATTTACCCGCAAGAATGTCCATAATGAGATTTGCCAGCTGTGATATAAGTTGCATAGGATCAATCCTTGATCTCATGAGTTCCCTGGCCCTTATTACAGTGTTTGAAGTGTCACATGACAAAGCTAAATCCAGCAAATCAAGCAATTCATCATCAGAAACAATCCCAATCTGCAAAACCACAACAAAGAGCCAATTCCATTACAATTTGGAACCACAGTTGCGCTCTAGAATTATATGAGAGAAACAATAGCCTAGCACTCACAAGCTCATAGGCCAAGGTCATCGTGATCTTTTTACCAAGCAAACTTAACTGATCAACCATCATCTCTGCATCCCTAAGTGAGCCATTCGATTTAGAGGCAATAAAGTTTAAAGCAGCCTGATCAAAGTCAAGACACTCTTCAGTGCAAATTCTCTCCAATCTATTTGCAATATCAACATCTTTTATCCTTGGAAAGTGATACCTTTGGGACCGTGACACTGCACTTCGGGGCACCTTATCCAGGTCAGGGGTAATCATTACAAAGACAACATGTTGAGAAAAGCTATCTAGGCTATTCAAAATAGTTGCCCATGTTGCTCCCCGTAACAACTGGCATTCGTCAATAATGAAAACCTTAAACCGTGAGGAAACTGGGGGGATGACTGCGCTCTTAATAAGGGATCTAACCTTGTCCATCCTATTAAGTCTCACAGAATCCACTTCCTTGACATCCCTGCTCCTTCCGGAAAAGAACAAAACACATTCTCGACATAGGCCGCATGGCCTATGCTCCTCAAGTGAAAGGCAATTGAGTGCTGCTGCAAATATCCTTGAAGCAGAGGTCTTGCCCGTACCACGAGGACCATGGAAGAGATAAAATGAAGTTATTCTTCCTCGAGAGATGGCACCCAAAAGAGACCTTGCCACTACAGTTTGACCAACCAATTCATCAAAAGATTTCGGCCTGAATTTCTGACTCAAACACCTAGGAGTTTCTGAATATGGAGTAATTTCATTACTAATGTGTTTCGAGCTCCTCTGGCTGTAAGCCGCAGGGCCATCTACATCCCCAGAAAACAATGGATGTTCTTCTACATCAGAAGAAAGATATGAGTATCTGGATTTAGGAGTTCTTGACCAGCAGCAGCTTATTCCACACCCATGATGACTGTGATCTACAGAATCAGCCTCTTCATTTGCTGATAGTGCTGCACTATGACATAAAACAGCTCCATTTTCAGATGGACTTGGACTACCTACACATCTGACAACATCACCCACAGACCCAAATAATTTTACTTGATTTTCGTGTCGCAACTTCCCTGCTGACATAATGCGATCTACTTTTTCTGCTCGTGATGATCCCAGGGTAGGCTCATTGCTTGAATCAGCAGCATCCGAATGATTGCTGGAGGGTGTGATGCATGTCGAGTCCAATCCAATATCCCTCTGATCGTCGCCATATCTTTCACTCAATGATTTGTGTTCATAAGGCTCCCCCTCACTTGATGCACAAGAGTCTGATCGTTCAACCTGTTTGGACTTACTAGTAGGGCCTGTCTTTCCTACCCAAACTGAGTCCTGACATGAACTCAGCTTGTACTTTCCCAAACCGGAATTTAGTTCACAATCTTCAATATAATCCTCTCTTAGTCCATATAAACCTAAATTCTTTGATCTCAAAGCACAATGAACATCAGGGTGACCTTTTTGGCAATCATTCATGAATCGCAAAGAAATCCCATTACTTGAATCGGTTTCCCAGTTGACATTGTCAACCAAAGTAGAGAATTTGCTCATAGAGTTAGTCGATGGGTCCCTCAGCGACCTCACTCTCCTCAGTGCAACTAGTGTCCTTGAGATAGGAAGATCGACAGAATGACGCCGCCCATCCGTCATTTCCAAAACAAATCAAAAAACCACCAACAAGAGAAAAAACGCACTCGATACAAAGTTCTCCAGCACACTGCAAGCGGCAAACTCAGATGTTCATACCTATAAATAAGCACCAACAAGAGAAACACAATAACAAAACAATTAAAAGGGACACCCAGCAAAACATTCAATCACTCCAAATAGGTGAAAAATCTTTCCGTCTTTCTAATACGAGAGACAAAGACCACAGAACCCATAACATAGAGCAGAGAACCAAAATAAGTCAACAAAGGGTGTCACATGCCTTAGTCATCGTTCACATGACTGTTTTCCCTTCAGAAAATCAACAACAAAGAAAGTGTGCAGAGTATCCCGATTTCACGCTGAAGGTATTCCGCTGTTTCCGTTTATGGAAATAAGCACCAAAAAAATTTCGAAACCCAGCAAGAACACACACAAGCAATGTAGCACACTTCTCAGTGAAGAATAGCATTATTTAATCCAAAAAAATACACGTTTCCTCTTACCTCTGGTTAGGAAAGAACAGAAGACCGCAACTATTCGGACTTTTTTGCCGTTACAGAACACCAAAACAGAGATATGTACAGCTTCGAGAGGGAGAGGGAGAGGGAATTAGAGAGTATCTAGCATTCAAAAGATTCCACGATTAAAAAAACGCGAGTGAAAACAAAACAATACGAAACGACAAAGTTGAAAAAAACACAGACCGAGCTATTCGAGGTTGATGGAATTCGCAACAGTAGCGTAGAAGACGGGGTACGAAAAACCCTAACTCTAAAACAGTAGCCTCGGTGGTTGAGCTTCTGCAGCCTAGAGTTAGAGTGGTAGAGGGAAGTAGAAGAGGGGTAAATGGTAAAGTAGTAAATGTCATTAATGCAAGGGGGTCTTAGGCACGCCATAGCTCGTAAGCCAGCCAACGTGTACACGTAACACAGGCAGAGATGAGAACGGAAAGAGAGAGATAATTCGATTCAGAAATTCCTTGTTCCTTTGTTGCAGAGTGGTTGCAGAGGGGTCTGGTCTGGTCTCGACCAGTGAGCCAGGTGGAGGGGGTTTTGGTAATTTCGCCAACGACGAGTTCAGTTAGTATGGACTTTTGGTCCTACGTGGCGAAGGGAATCTGTTAGTCTGGTCGGTTAAGTAAGCTCGTCCACGCTCGCTATCGGCGCGTCTTACGCGTTCCCTAGCCCTACGTTGTGTTTTTTTTAGCCCTACTGTTTGTTTACCAAGAAATTGAAAGAAAAGCTTGAACAATATTACGGGCCACGTAGAGTGTGTGACTGACTGACTTTAGTGGCATTGGCACAAAAATAAAGACACATCGAACTCAACAAACCCTCGAGGATTAAACAAATTAGAGTCAAATTTCTCGTTTGATTTGGGATTTGGGAATTGATCTCTAGGAACATAATGCTAGTATGATGAGTCCTATATCCCTAACTCTAATCATTTTCCCTAATCTATATACGTAGGGTGTGACTCACTTTAAATACCACATTCCTATCTGCAAAAGGACATCTTCAAAAATGCTATTTCCAAATAGTTATATATATATATATATATATATATATAACATGTATTTTAATAGAATGACAATAACAATTTAGAGATTTTTATACGTGATAAATATAAAATTAATTTATTTGGTTTGAGTTAAAATCAATTAAATTCTTAAATTTTAAAATTTATAGTTCCATCTATCACTATTGTGAAAAATCAGATTGGCCCGTTCTACATTAAGTACCTCCATATTTTGCCAAGTGGGGTTCGACAATGGGTTTAAGCCAATGATTGGAAAACTTCCTTTTCTCGATTTTTAATTGCGAAGAAATTCAAGAATTATAATCCTAATTGAACCAGAGAGACCCTAATTCACATCGGTATCATAGAATTATTTAGCTTAACTGCTATAATATTAGGTACCATATGAGCAGGTCCGACAAAACTCTTGTATATCTTCTTCAATTTCTTAGGGGCTGTTCGGTTGTATAGTATTTTGAGGATTTTTTTGTGTTTTGAGAATTTTTATGTGATTTTAACTTTATTGGTATGCGTGTTGTAGTTATTTTTATGTAGAGTTAAAAATGATGTTTAGTTGTGAATATTTTGTATTCAAAAAAATCCATAGAATTTTTTCTTGCCGAACAAACTCTTAATAAAGAGAAATATGATCAACTAATGTTTTTTTTTTATCAAAATAGTTATTAAATTTAAAAGTTATTGATATTTCATTCTTTCACAATTCTCTTTAAATGTGAAAGATTTTAGACTGTAATAACTAATTTAATGGATTTTTAAAGTTTATATAGGGTGAAATTTTTTGCAGGGTAATTTGTCTCAAATTCAACGACAACATTAAAAGCAAATCCAATCAATAACCTAAGCAATTTCTGTCGCAGACGGCTAATCATGGTAGTCAATTAAAACCTCAGTGACTCCTGCTTTGACCCTAGACTCAATAAAAAAACGAAAACCACGTGTGGCTCTGCTTTGACCACCTTCTTCGGTGTTGCTCCATGCAGAGGCCGGTTTCAAGTTTCACATGCCCGCATCAAAGCAAAAGTTCCTAACAAAAGGAAAGGTAATTATAAAAAGGGCGGGGGGGAAACGAAAAGCAGGGTTCAAAGGCTCAAGAACCAACCAAGCCTAAACTCTTAAAAACAGCCTAGGTCTCCTGTGTCAGTAGTCTGACAGTCTAACGGCACACTGCCTAACGGACAGGTCCTGGGCTGCTCAATTCGACTGTAAATGTTGACCGGGTCAGGTTCTGGGCTGCTCAATTTGACTGTAAATGTTGACCGGATCAGGTTCTGGGCTTCTAGATCCATATTGGGCCGATCCATTATGGCCCAGAGCCCAGGAAAGTGATCAACTTTAAGGATTTAATCATGCAAAGAACTTCAACTGGAACGATGGACCAGTAACTTCCAGATGGACAAGAGTTGCGGAGCTCACCACACATATTGTCGTTGAAGAAATGGACAATTGCATCAGGCTCCGAGTTTGGACCAATGTAGATTTCGTTCGATTTGGATGGGAGCCATGCACGAACATGATATTGATTACAGGGTTAACACGGCGATAAGAAAGAGAGTTCAAAAACTTGATCTGAACTTACTGAATTATTGCGGCGCCATGCTGTTTCAGGGAAAGAATTACGGTTTTCCAGCGCTGGACTCTGGTACCGAGTGTTTATGTTTGCGGAATCTTGGGTTTCAGAGCTGTGTTTCCCTCAGAGTAATTGCTCTAGGCTTCTATCGGAGTTCATTTGCATAACTTTCAAGTCATGTAGCTTCCGGTCTCGGTTGAAATTCAGATTAGAAATGAAAGTCTACACATTTCTCCATCGGCGAGAAAGTACACTGGTTCTTGCTGCCTCTTCCACTGTCAGGCGAGTCAGAACAGAGCACGGAATTTCATCTAGCATTCCACTAATCAGATCCTCCTCCCCAGTCATGCTGCTACGGTCTGTTTCCCGGCTTCGCTCAATGGACTTGCGTTTCAGATTCGTACTATCCATCCCCGACCCCAATGAATCGAGCATGAAGTGGAGTCAGTAGGTGGTTTAGGTACTCAAAATTTTGGTATGTTTGTTCAGTTTCACGTGAGCAAGCCTTCTGTTAAGCTTCCTTGCATTACTCTGCAGCAAACAAACATATATATCAGTTGCATCAAAATTTAGGTTCTGGAATACAAGGAACCCAAAAGAAGAAAAGAAATGAACAATTAACGGTAAAAAAGCACAAAGCCTTCCAATCATTGCTTTCTTCAAAAGAAGCATGGAGATAAGTTCAACATATAGCAACGCATTCCCAAAACACTGTCATACACGCAACCTGAATAAAGTCCAAACAAATATCACAAATCTCTTTACCTGTCTCCGTTCGAATTCCGACCACCTAGAGCCAGCCACTAATGAAATTTCCGTTTATACATCTGTATTTACCTATTGAGGCCAACTGCAACCGAAAGGACGATGAACCAGATGCTACAGACTAGGTCGGTAATCACGAGTAAAATATGAAATCAGAGAATCGCAGGAACCATGAGTTCGGACTATAATGGAAGAGACAAAGAGTTATCGCTGGTGACGAAAACGAAGTTAGATGCAATCATCCAGGCTGCAGCCACTGCGATGGTTATTCAGATGCAGGTTTTAAAAACAAAAATCTGGGAAAAGCTCCACAGATTTCTGGCAACATTCATTTGAAAAAAATCGGGCCTGATGGCTGTAAATTGGATACAGTATGCCGTAAGGTGATCTTAGCTGCTAGATTGAAATTGTGAGATCCGTGATGATCCAAGACTAACCCAAATGAAAATAGTGCTGGGCCTAACTGAGCTGGATTTTGTGGAGGAATGTCAAAATACATTATGGGCCAGAGCCCAGGAATGTCATCCCAGATTAATGACCAATCATTTTACTTGGTAAAAAGAAGCCCAGTTAACTCGAGGCTTGCACATTCGTGTCATCCCAAAAGGTTAAGAAAATCCGTGGGTTTTGATCATTTTCGAAACAATGGGTCATAGAAGTGAGTTCCTGGGTTCTCACGGTTTGTCGTCCACTGTATTATTGAACTTTTGTTCTCATTTGTACTCTGTAAGCAATAGAATCCCTCCACCGCTTCACCCGAGAAATTTAGGTCAAATTTCTCAATCTTTGAACTGCGAGAAAGAGGAGGAGGAGGAGACATGAGTGCATGTAATCATGGTGAAAGTTTGACATTTCAAGCTAGAGTCGTGCCCCGACATAATTAATTGCTTGAAGCCCTTAGATTAGAAGCAATTTTTTTTTGGTTTCTTTCTCCTTTGAAGCAAACCCACTTCACTGTTTGCACTGCCCTTAGTAGGTAGAAACTGGAGCATTTCTCACTGGCCAAACAGAGTATGAAGTTGCATCCCAGCCCAATTGCCTTGAAGCTCTTATACAATTCAAAGAATCTACTGTCAAGAGAACCTCATTCCATACCTCTGGTCAAACATTCGTAGCTTTTGTTTGAGAAGCAACAAAATGTGATCTCTGCTATCAAGATTGCTGCAAAATTTTGCTCACCAGGAATAGCTTGCCGACAAACAAATAAAGGATGATGATTATAAAGTTATCGGGACTAGCTTTGCCAAGCCGGATCACCTGAAAAGACTATCCTACTGCAGACAAACAGAAAAGACTCGGTGCAATTAGGTCAAGCAAATTAATTAACCGAATTAGCTAAACATGATGATGTTGTAGCTATATATAAATGTTCACATGGCTTTCAATGATTATGTAATATGCTGCCACGCCCCTCTCATTAGGGAGACAATCATATCTCTTTTGTAGCTTTCTCTCTCTCTCTCCAGTTCTTGCTAACCAGAAAGTACCCATTGTCTAAACAATTCATTCTTTCTAATACTAGTTGCCATCAGTGCTCTAGGCGATAAGTAGGCATCTATATTAAAGGCTGCATTAAACAATCGACTCCACAGTCTCGTGTGCGGTAATTCTGGAACTCACTCTATAACATCAACATTAAACTCACTTAAATTACTCGAACTTAGTAGGTTGAGCAGTCGAACATCAACCTCAAACTCTCCCGTAAATGACTCGTAGAGAACCGACCTCCCAACCGACAGAGAGAGACGAAAGATACGTGATCTATCGGTATCCTTTGCTGTAAGAACTTCTTCACATGTTGTTTCTGAGACCTCTCTTGCCGGCATTCCTTTTACATTATTGTGGTCGAAACTGATAAGACTAGAGAGGCCTGCACAGTCACGTTATCAGCCAATAAGTGATGTTTATTGTTAGATCCGGGTATACACTTATCATTGGCGTTTTGGGATTTGGGCCACCCTTTCCCCAGGGTAGAACTCAAAGGTTCATGAGAATTTTTTCTCGTCGGTGCCGATGGCTACCTAAAATTGACTGCACAAAACATGACTAATCTTTAAATCCTACAAATTTGACTGAATTTGTTCAGAAACATAGAATCTACGGAGTAATACTTGACTCCCTTAACCCATGATGAATTTATGCAGCAAATTTTGGACACTACAGTGAAAAATGCCATATCCAAGAAGGCAAATCACGATTTGACGTGAAAATGACAACATCATCATCCTATTCAAGCATGTGGAGGAGAGAATTTCTGATGGCTGACATAGACTGCCACATGGCATGGTCTCTCGAGTTATGTATCACTCTTTGTTTGGACCAATACTTTATAATTAGGTGTCCACTCTCGAGATAGATATATCAACCAAGTTCCAGCAATTTGTCTCCCTTCTAATATATATTACATTCCATCCTCAAGTATATATAGTTTTGATGCATTACAGCTTTTCAATTATGATGTAAAATATTTTGTATTCTCCATCCATTTTTTAGTAAATTAGACGGAAAACAATTATATTACACTTAAAAATGATAATAATGCACTTAATGAATTGACAATCATATCCTTGATCGAGTATAATTATATACAAAGTGAGTTTGAGATATTATTGTCATTTTTCAGTATAATTTGACTGTTAGATTACATTGTGAAGTATCAGTTTTGATACATTACATTTTTTATTATTTTTTTTGTTAAATTAGACAGACATTGAATTTTTTACACTTAAAATGTCGATAATATACTTGATGACTTAATAAAATTGACAATCATACTCTCTGAGTATATATATAATCATATGCAAAGCATGTCATGAGTATAATCATATATTTAATTGTTTATTTATTATATAATATTCTTCAATTTAGGAGGAGAAGGTGTTAGACATAGAAGAGAACTAAGGCATTAAAAACAATCAAAATCAGGTGGACTAATTTGTCGACCAAATAACAATACCAATTAACACCCCTTTCCATAGACACTCTCAATTCAAAAACTAAACCCCTCTAGAAACACCAGTCCAGGCTAACATGGCCACGCCATTTATTTGTTCCCTACCACAACTGCTGGAACAAAGGCACTGAGTCCTGACGTTTACTTTGTCTAACCTACTTTTTCTTTTAAAAGTTGATCACGTCCCCACTATCCCAACATCAACGGCTTGGACTGGCGATCAAATCCATTATCAACAGCTACGATTGGCCTAGACGACAGGCGTATCGTATAAAGCAATAAAGATCCACATGAGGGCGCTTTCGCTAAGGGGAGCCCAAGTCCTCATACTAATTACTAACGGATGCACGGCCTCTAATCGCGGCCCATGTGTCGACTACATGTCGTTGACCAGTGGCAGCTCCAGAGGCCGCCTTTAAGCGGAGTGGATCGCATGCATTTTTGTTTGGTTATGTGAAATTTCGGCGAAGTTTGCGGCTAGGAAAATTTAAATAAGAAGAGAGATTGGATTTTTGTGTAATTAAATAAAAAAATAAAATAAAAATCGATTTATAGTTGGACCTACGAAGCATAGAGAGGATTTGATTTTGGAGGGCAGAAGCATGGACGAGGATTATAAAATGACATTATATATACTAATGGGGTCTCAATGGTGTTAGTCTTTTGTGCCATTGAAGTCGAGCATGACAATAATGACACATTTTCACACCTTATCCTTAAGTTACTCAACAATCATACTGGCGTGTACGAAAGTGTTCACACACCAAAGTATATATTCACGGGTTTATACCAAATATTATGTGCAGCTAATAAATTATCAAAAATGTTTTGAGTTACCCATTACGGCACCCGTGGTTAGGGCAAAATTGTATTTGTATGGGTCAGGCGCACATGTCACATGTTTGATTCCCCACTTGATGAATATCATAATGAGTTTAAGTAAGAGTCGCAGTGGTGTGGATGAGTCTGCGCTAACTCTTGAAATTTTAATTGTGCGTTAGATGAGATCACTTAAGTGGCCTGCAACACATGATTTCTCCTCATTATAAAAAAAATGTTTGACTCAATATACAGTGCCTGCATATCTCTCTTCTAATTGAATAGTTTAATTCCGGTAGCAAATTAGAGAGGATACTGATCCTAAATTATATCTTAATTTGCTCATAGTTAAAGAATAGAATGATAGATAAATGCAATAACAATCATTCATAAAAAGTAAAGTTTTTAGTTTAGTGAGACAATTTTGTACTAGAGACCCATTAAATCCATGACCACGCCCTTGAGTAGGGGTGTTCATTTGCACCGGTGGTGACCGTTTTAACTATTAAAATCGTCACCGCTACCGGTAAGAGCGGTTATTGTGCCTTAGCGGTGTGGTGGCGGTGTCAAATATGTGATTCCGTCAATTGCAGTGATGGTGACAGTTTTTGCCAAACCGTCACCCACACTACCGTTAATCACCCCTAGTTAAGACTTAAGATGATTATTGATTATGTGACATACTTTTGTTGAGCTTTTGTTGAAATATGTTAGTTGGTTTATGTCACATTGTGGGACACTTTTATTATATTTTAGTCTTTATGTTTGAATATAATAGTATATTGGACTTTTGGACAACTTATTATATTTGTTATGATTATTAATGATTATGATATTATATTTGAATATGTTATGATATTTGTCTATTTGATATTATTATTGATTATGATATTATGTTAGAATTTAAACAGCTCAAAACAGTAAAAAAATGAAAAAGTCCAAGGAAAAAACTAATTTTTTTGGCACAACGGTTATACGGTTTAAGCGGTTACCGTATAACCGTTACTAGTAATACCGTCACCGGCAAGAACGGTTATTATGCCTTAGCGGTGTGGTGGCGTTGTCAATTTTGTGATTCCGTTAATTGCTGTGACGGTAACGGTTTTTACCAAAACGTCACTTATATTACCGTTAACCACCCCTAACCTTGAGCTACTAATTAAAAATAATATATGGATTTTTTTTAATCAAGGATGCTCTCTGTTTTGCTTCTTTCCAATGTCAATTCTATTTGTCCCCACCTAATGTCTTTTCTGAAGCCCACGTTCCAATACGTACCAATGCGAAATGCAACAAAGAGTAAAGTAACAAAGATGCAGGTATTCTTAATTGGTACCCATTTTAAGGGAAAATATTATACACCTACAACGTCGGTGGCAAAGTAGATAGGACAAATCATGGTGAGGACTTCAGCCGAACAAACCAATATATATATAATTGGTTGTTTTCAACGTCTGGATACTGGCTATCCAATTAATTAGAAATATTGTGTACGATATTGCGTACCTGAATATTTTAACTAATTAAGAATATTATCTCTCTAATCACGGTCTTGCTTAAATTTTCTTTCCTAATTTGACAACAAAAAGATTACTATATAAACATGAGATAACAACATATAAGTAAACTCGGACTAATTGTATGATTGGGACCGATCACGTGGAAAATATACTACTTGTTAGTTGAGACGATTATTCTGGAATGCATACGTCTTAAATACACTTTTTATTCATCAACTATCCGTTTTGATACATTACACTCAGTGTCTAACAATAATATCATCAAGAACTTTGTGAATTGACAATAATATATATATATTTTTCAATATATGCAAAGTATTGGGCCACCGATATTATCGTCATTTTAGTCTAAAACTTTGACCCGAGCGTAAAATGTCTGAAATTAGTTATTTCATTTGGGTAAGTATGGAGTTAAAATGTTTTGAGCTCATTGTAACTGTCAGTATATGCACAGCAATATTCTCCTATTTTGAGTTTCTTTTGTTGACTATTTTTCTACCATCATTCAGGGCTTGCTTAACGGCCAAAACTACCCGGAGGGAATCCCGTAAAACCAGAAATCACGAAGCACCTTGGACCCACATGTTTAGTTTAATCACGCCATGTAAGCCGGCTTTAATTTCTTTATATACATACACTCCGTCCCTCCATTCATCATCACTCGCCTCCACTTTTTTCCTCCTTCTCCCACATTTCCTAGCTAGCTAGCAAAGAAGAGGAAATGGCGAGCCCTCCCAATTCGCTCTTTCTCATCACCTTCTTCTTCTGTCTCCTGCTCCCCACCCTCATTTGCTCCTCTGCAGTTCAGGACCCAGAACTAGTAGTACAAGAAGTACAACGGTAAGAGGCTCCACTTGCACTTATTAAAGTTTTGTAGGGATAAATGGTACTGAAAAAAAAATGGTTTACTTTGCATGCTAATGTGGGAAAATGTGTCACATTTTGTTGCAGGAGCATCAACAATGCCTCTAGGGCTAGGAGGAACTTGGCTTATCTTTCTTGCGGGACCGGAAACCCCATTGACGATTGCTGGAGGTGTGACCCCAACTGGGAGAACAATCGCCAAAGGCTAGCTGATTGTGCCATTGGGTTTGGCAAGAATGCCATTGGCGGAAAAGATGGTCGGATTTACGTTGTCACAGACTCCGGTGATGATAACCCGGTGACCCCCAAGCCGGGGACTCTGAGATATGCTGTGATCCAAGATGAGCCATTGTGGATAATCTTTGCACGTGATATGGTGATCCAGTTGAAGGAAGAGTTGATTATGAACTCGTTTAAGACCCTTGATGGCAGGGGGGCGAGTGTGCACATTGCTGGGGGCCCATGCATTACTGTTCAGTATGTGACTAACATAATCATCCACGGACTGCACATACATGACTGCAAGTCTGGAGGGAATGCTCTTGTGAGGGACTCCCCTGAGCACTATGGGTGGAGGACACAATCGGACGGTGATGGAGTGTCCATCTTTGGTGGTAGCCACGTATGGGTGGACCATTGCTCGTTGTCAAATTGTGCAGATGGGCTAATTGATGCAATTCATGGGTCCACAGCTATTACCATCTCAAACAATTACATGACTCACCATGATAAGGTCATGTTATTGGGACACAGCGATTCCTACACTCAAGACAAGAACATGCAGGTCACCATCGCCTTCAATCACTTTGGAGAAGGACTTGTTCAAAGAATGCCAAGGTAAACTCCCCAAAGCAAAAAGTGCCAAGTCTAAGACAAAGTGCCTTGTTGTGGTATCCATGTGGGGCTTGTGTACATGCTGCTGAACATATTCGTTTACACATATGCAGATGCAGGCACGGATACTTCCATGTGGTGAACAATGACTACACCCATTGGGAAATGTATGCCATTGGAGGGAGTGCTGCCCCTACCATTAATAGCCAAGGGAACAGATTTGCTGCCCCAGATATCAGATTCAGCAAAGAGGTGAAAACCCATTTATTGGACAGCAGCTTAATTAAGTACTCTTTCCTAAAGGAAAAGTGTCCCAAATTGTTGCATTTAGTATACTGCTGTTTCTAAAGTACATATATATCAATATTGTGCATTTTTCTCAGGTGACCAAACATGAGGATGCACCAGAAAGTGAATGGAGGAACTGGAATTGGAGATCTGAAGGAGACCTCATGCTAAATGGAGCATTTTTCACACCATCAGGCGCTGGGGCTTCCTCAAGCTATGCTAGGGCATCGAGCTTAGGCGCAAGACCATCTTCTGTTGTAGGTACAATTACAGTGACTGCGGGTGCACTTAATTGCAGGAAGGGTTCTCGTTGCTGATTGTTTCTCTGCAAGTGATTTGAAGTCTTGCTGGAGGGTACGTAAGTCAAGAGGAGTTGAGAAGAAGGTGGAGGGAAGTAAAAAAGGGCCCAAGAAGCTTATTAGTCAGGCTCTACGATTTACTTTTCTTTGCTTTCTGTCTTCCCTTCTATATTTTCTCTTTTTACCCACAAATTTCTAAGCTCTCTTCTCTCTCCTCCCTTTTTCGATTTTTCCTACTTTTGACTCGATTCTCATATCACAATGTACAACCTCGGCCTGTTTCTCTGAGAACAATTTGGGGATTCTGTTTGGGAATCTCAAGGCGGGCTTAGAGAAAGCAAGTGCAGAAGTGTTGCTATACTAAATTATCTACTTATAGGTTCTATATTTATGCTCTCTCTCTGTCTCAGCCTCTCTCTCTCACACAAAGAGGCACTAGTACACAAAACTCAAAGAGCCTCGAACAACTCCAGTTGGAAAAAAAATGAAAAACAGAGGAAGCGAAGAACATTGTAACAAACAAAAGCGGAACCGACACCCAATTGACAAGAGAAAGAGAAAATGCTAGTGAAGACAAAGGAAATGTTTCAACCTCTACCAATGACATTAATTTACGTGATTAGGAAAGTTCAACCACCGCCCTAACTGGCTAACTGTTACCGAACTAGCTACCCCCGAAAAAATTGTGTAAGCTACACTAAAATATTAACAGAGAGAAAAAGGAATCTGACACAAGTATCTCAGTAAATCCAAACACTCCACTCCAAAAGAGCATAAACAACATTCGGTCCGCTTTTGTTATGAAATTGTTTATAATATGCAATCCTGAAATTCGAAGTCTATCGCAAGCGATAAGAGTTTTTTGATAGTTAGCACTTATCATATATATTGTAGGTGAAGAATTGGAAACCCTCTCATTTGAGCCATTATTTCCTTAGGACTAGCTGAGAGCTGGCTATGTACAACGTTTCTAGTAATTGTTGAGTGCATGAAGATCAGATGGATCTACACATGTCCAGAAGCTTGCATTTATTATTCAGATGGCATCAAAGCAAAAACAAAAAATGGCATCATGAAAGTCCAGCATGCAAGCTGCACCCACCAAACCCCGTATTCACTCTCCGAAAGCAGAGGAAGAATAGCCTCAGCAGTGTGCCCTAATCGTCTTCGATTCTTGTGTAGAGAGGGGCCACCTGGGAATTAGCACAGGGGAATACAACAGGTGGGAGGAGGAAATTTAAGGAAAAAGCACATGCATGCCTTGATTGGATCTTCTTTTGATGTGGCCGTTTGTTGTGGAATGAAAATGGTTACAACTGCATCTTTGACAAAGTTCCCTATATCCGCGCGCGTTCGAAGGTGTCCCTTTCTTGATTGATGGGAACTGATGAAGACTACCGCCTAGCCATAGTACAGCAAGGCACATGCTGCAGGTTCAAGTAGGGTACATTAATAAAGAGTCCTTCCTTCCATCATATGGCAGATGGCTTTCTAAATTGACCTATCGAGTTCTCCGTTCCCACATGCATGCGACTAGCTACTTCTGGCCCAGGCTCCAGCTATGAAGCACTCCTGTCCATTCCCAGAATCCCAACCCGGCCCTCGTATCAGTGTTGTAGCTTGGTCCAGCGACACGTCCTTTTTTTTCTTCTTCTTTGGGCTAATGAGAATAGTCTCTGTACTGTTGCAGTATCCTCGCTCGCACATGTCTGCTAATCAAGTTTTTATCATTGTGAACTGTGAAGGGTACGCTTTAATTATCACTGGTTTTTATCTTCTCTTCTTCTTCTTCTCCTCCTTTTTTTCTTTCTATAGGATTAATATGTATTCGTCCCCGGACAAACATGAGACCAGAAGTCAATTTGTTTGTATCCCTAGCTCTCTGAAAATCTATTAATGACTAAATGAGAATTTCATCCAGGAAGATAAGCATGAAAAATAGAGGAATTAGGTGAGATAAGATCCTCATTGCCCGAAAAAGAAGCGTCCCATACACTGGTCCACAAAAGGGATCTGAAAAATCTATGCGATAGGCAGCTCGTCCATTCACAAGACCCGTCTTGAGTCTGTCGTAAGTACGTATATGTAAGGTAAAAAACCAGAAAAAATTAGCAATATTCCATCCATTATTCCATGCTGCTTTAGTCCTCCCACTACGCCTACTTAATAGGACTAAAGCAACATGGTATCTGATGGCTCTGTTCTTGCAGTATTGATGATAAGAATCCGGATGTTACATACATGACCTTACTGAAGCCTAAATGGGACTGTTCTTCACGTGTAAGTTGGCCCAACTAGGGTCATCACCGCAATATATATCCAAAAGGGCTTTTTTTCGGATAAACATCTTAATATTGGGGATCCAAACATGTGGCAGACAATTAGTGGAAACAGACCTACTTGGAAAACGTCCCAGACCAAGAGACGAAAGATGACCTAAACCCGGGGTCCCGAACCCATTGCAACTTGTAGATGAAAAAACCAATAGTAATGCTAAAGACTGTATGGAGAAGCCAGAGAGGTGCTAGTCTGCCAGACTCCTCACCTTCAAACGTACACTCGATGATTATAAATTGACTTTTGTTTGATTAATTTTAACCGACTAGAAAAGAATGACCAACCGTTATAAGTGCTCGCCTACCCCCATCATGCAGGCGGCAGTCTAGGTGGTCAAGCAGATATTGCGGTGAAGAATGAAGACCTGCAGGGCCGACCCAGTTATGAGGGTCTAATTAAATTCTGGCTCTGATGTGCTTCATGCATAGCCTCAAGGGTCAATGTTCCCTCAAGAAGCAGGAAACTATAAAGACTAGTTCAATATGGCAGCAGCCACTGTAGAAGAGCTTTTTATGCCGCAATCTTAGAGGTATAGAGCCTATGTATACAAACCATCACCCTGACATGTAAATCAGTTGAAGTTTACCTTTTCAAGTAGCGAGAAACGATATTGGAACATTGAATCATGCTCTAAATCTATCATTATCTCAAGTAGGGTGCCCAAGTTACCGGTCCCTTTTTTTGATAGCGGATTTACTGGTCCGGGAAACCGGTGAACTCCGGTCTGGTTCCGGGTTACCTATATAGAAAACCGGAACTGAACCGGAGTATTCCACTCCAAACCGGTAATAAAAATACCCCAAAACGCGCATTTAATATTTTTTTTCAAAAAATGCCGGATGAATTGGACTCGCGCCCCCTAACCCTTCTCTTTCCCGTGCCCCCCCCCCCAAAACGCGCGTTTAGCATTAAAAAAAACTTGTTGGATGAATTGGACGTGCACCCCTAACCCTTCTCTCTCTCGCGCCCCCTCTTTTCTATTTTCAGAAAACCCTAATTCCCCCTCCCTGCCGCCTCCCCCTCCTCCCTCGCGCCTCCCTCCCTCTTCCGGCCTCCCCCTCCTCCCTCATGGCCTTCCCCTCCCTTTAGAGTTCCTCCCCCACCTCCTCTCCACCGTGTGTCCCTCCCTCCTCCTCTCTCCCCTCCACCTCACGACCTCCCTTCCCCCCTCCACCTCCAGGCTCCAGCGTGCGGCCCTCTCCCTCCCTCCACCACCTTACAGTCGTCCGTAAGTTATTTATTTCCCTTCTTTTTTTAACATCAACAAGTTTAATATCTATTTAGTTTTTTTCCCTTCATATGCTACGTTCATATTGTTCTCACTTGTCAGTATATTGTTATATACATTGGATAACATCAGTAAGATTTTTCTATTTCGTTTTTCTTGCTATTTTTCCCATAATTATTAATCTTTATCACTGACTTAATTATTAAGATATGTAGTATTAATTATTCATATTTCATATCAAATATGCACATTTCATAATTAATATGCACATTTCATAATTAATATGTACTATTAATTATTAATTATTCATATCTAATATGCATATTTCATATTTCCAATATCAGTAAATAGATATAAGAGATACTATCTAATATGCCAATATGAAATATGTAGATATTGGCATATTCATATTGCAAGAAATAGATATTGGCATATTCTATTTGAAGCTTGACATTGACATATTAGTTTGTATTTACTATTTAATTTTTTTAGTGCAGGTTACGAGATTGTGAGTTTTGAAGTTGTGTTGTTTGAGGTAAAAATTTGTTCACTTATTTAGTTAATTATTTATTATAGTTTATTAGTTAATTTAGTATTTTAGAGTATAGGCTAGGTTGTGAAACTGTGGAGGATGGACTTGATTGGATCATTGAAGGATTTGGTGTTTGTGAAACTGTGGAGGATGAGCTTGATTTGATTATTGATAATTGATTGAATATTTGCTTTTGAAATTGTGATGATATTTGCTTGAAACAGTTCGTGAAGATTTGAACATGTGTTTTTCATAAATTATTAGTAATAATGTTTAACTTACGAGTGACTCGGCTTGAGATAACGGAAGACTAATTTGATTTGATTTCATGGTAAGTTTTTATCTTTTTTTTATGTAATTTTTTCCCTTTTATAGCTTTCATAGGAGATGGACAATTCACAAGCGAACAGTGGACACATTAATGGATATTTTAATGACATGTATTATTAATTATACTTTTAGCTTGTTGATTGGATTATTTTGTTGTTTGTTATGGCTTGTAATAAAGTAGTGTAGTTAGTAATTACTAATTAGTTTTACTTGCAATTCTATTTGATACTTTTATTATAGACTTCCTTTATATTTTAATGTCTATTTGTTTTGTTGATTTTAAATGTATGCTTTAAAGTTTAATATGTATGATTTATTATCTTAAAAAACTAGAATTTAGATCTCTTTAATTAGAGCTTAGTATTTTCTTCAAATCAAATGTAACAACTTTTACAAAATTTGGTTGAAATGTAGCCAAATATTTCATGTAAAAACAGGCCAAAAAATTGATGCAAAGAAACCCAAAAAATGGTCCCAAAAAGTCCAAAATAAAACTCCAAAAAAGGTCTAAAAAAGTAAAAATGCTAAGAGGCTTAAACTAAAAAAAGGCCCAAATGCCATGGCTCAAACCGGTCCAAACCGTCCAATCCGGACTGGTGAAACCGGGGACCGGACCGGTTCTATTAGAATGACCGGTCCGGTCCGGTATATTCACTCTACGAAATTACCGGTTTAGCCGGCCGGACGGGATCGACCATTGGACATCCCTAATCACAAGGCCTGCAGCACAGATAAAACCATAATTATCGGCTCTTTAACAGCCATTGGTAGTTAATATTTGTGAACTAGAGAGGCCAGTTACCAGACCCTTTGAACTCCCAACACTCAACACCAATACTCGAAACTGTCCAATACCCATCTCTCAAAAACTGCATTATGGCGGCCAAAAACTAATTTGTCGACCCATTCTGACGGGACAGTGACCTTTATCAAATCGCCTTTCAAAGAGGGCATTGCTTTGCTCCTTGGACTGCGCATATAGCCATGTAGCGCAAATGATGCATCTTTTATGTTTGATGTGTGCTTTTCGTCACAAATTGAGCAACAAGCTTTAGATCTTGATCTCCACCAATTGAGATTAGTGCTGTGATGGATGGACGCATGCTATACGGCGCTGATCATGATAATTTGGTAGTTTAATTAGACTTGAGAAGTCACTCTTAAAACATCACTTTCATGTATAATATTCATACTTACTAGAAGGATTCATTGCCTTGTACTCAATACAAAGGAGGAGACTTTGGACAAAACCCTGTTTTTCTTTTCCTTTTTCTGGGAGAGCATCGCAATTAAGCTGCCAATTTTGAAGATTTAATGCAAGATATCAACGAATCCTGATATACACGGAACCTAGTTTGACTAAAGCCATATTGCGTCCTTCTCATTTTCATGACTTATTTTTTCATCAGTAGCCCATTTCCTGTACATTCCCCCCTTTTCTTTTGTTTGCTCAATTTGTGAAGCAATTGCAGAATAAAAGACAATAGGAAAAGGATGGGAAGTTTAGACGGAACAAGTAAGAGCTGAACCAGATATGTAATAATCATTACATAACAATATCTATTTTAAGGTTCGAGAAACAGAGCAGGGTCTTCGATTCGCTGCAGTAGATATGCACGTCGAATCGTCCGTCTGGATTTACTCTACTGGGTCTATACATACATGAATGGAATATATTAAACGTATTTGCACACGATTACGTAAACCCCGAATTCAAAGGACTGAGTCAGAAAGAAAAATTACTACCAAAATTGTAGGGGCCGTTTCCCAGATGAGAGGAGTTCTCACCAGCGAATTATAAGCTTTTGAAAATGAATAGAATTAGTCATAGACTACACATTAAAGAAGAGACTTTGTTGGCACATACAAAAAGAACTGACCAAAGCTTGACGAGCAATTTACTTTATCCCAATGTCAAGATCTACCTTCTCGAGTTAGCATCCCAAGTTCCCAACTGCGAACTTCAAACGTTCAAGAATCCTTCTAAAGTAGGCTCTGCACTGAAACGAGAAACATCGTGTGGGCTTCCCCGCATGGAAGAAAAAGGAGTCAGAGAATGCGCGGGGATATCACCCTTTAACATGAGCAGCTCGGGCCTCTGGCTCTTCGCTGGAGGGCTTGTCGGGAAGGTCAGAAAAGTTGCGCCCCTTTGGCAAAGTGGACAATGATTTCTCCACACTTGTATTGGGTTGTACTGGGCTTTCTACAATCCTCGTAACGGGCTTTCACGTGTATTCATGACACTTTTCACTTTTGCGTCCAAAAGTTCTCTAACAGAAGACACGAGACTTCCCCACATAAAGCCTGTCCGGCGGTGCACCATGTCATCATCCCACTGCCATTGCACTTTTTCCCCTGAAGTTCTGATAGAAAATTGCTAAGCTGGCCATGCTGCTTCCACGAAAGCGACCTCTCACACGGTTGCACTCATCTTCGATCCAACTGGTCGGAGAGATGCAGGAAGATTCACACCTGATCAATAAAAAACATCCAAACGTTTTCCAGGTCTCCAAAAACAAATCAAGTCATACCCACCACGCCGACAATATCGCCCCCGTATATCTTATTATGTCTAAAACCCCAGTCAGCTCCGACACTCTTGTTTTTTGTTCTTTAGCTAATGGCATCAGGTAGCCGATTAAAAACAAAATGAGAAATTCGTGGTGTCGGATCCAAATTGAGTAATTATAATTAATTTTTTTAACAAAATGAGAAATTCGTGGTGTCGGATCCAAATTGAGTAATTATAATTAATTTTTTAAAAAAAAATTACCTGGTCAAAAAAATAAGGAATAAATGCAAAATCAGTCTATGTGCTATACGCAAAAATCGATATAGTCTATGTGATAAGAAAAACATCGATTTAGTCCCTACGATTCTATTTTCGTTTATTATTGGTCCTCCATCAGGGATTAATTTTATCACTTTCTGAAATTATAGGGACTAAATCGATGTTTTTCATATCACAGGGACTAAATCGATTTTTGCGTATAGCACAGGGACCGATTTTACATTTATCCCTAAAAATAAAAATATTCCTTTATTTGTCTGTACCGTGTGTATTCGAGAAATAGTCCGGAATTAAATTCAACATTATTATTAATAAAATTAAGACTATCTTTTTAATTATATTCATTCCAATCTACCTAAATCGAAGAAGAAGATGAGGGGTTGTTGCCATGCGGAAAACACATATCTACCTGGCATCAACGTATACGTGTGGAGAAGATCAAAGACGGACCGGGAGGGGGGAATGGATGAGAACGAGTTACACGTCAGACTGAGTTAAAAGGCGCTTGTGTTCTCCAAAGGCCGCTTAAGTTTAAACAACTCGGCCTTTTCCCTTTGGCGACGATGTCGTTTATCCGCTCCACGTCAGATTCAACAAAAATCCTCCATAGTGATCTGGCAAGGCAGGGGTATATCTGGCATTGTGACTGCAATTGTGGGTATTCCCCACGCGCATTTTGAGCTATACTTCTTCAACGAAATCTGAATACGTGAAAGAGAGATGTATGAATAAATTTAAAATGTGTAAAAGGGTTAAATACTATGGCCATAGGAGATGTATGAATAAATTTAAAATGTGTAAAAGGGTTAAATACTATGGCCATAGGGTAAAATTTTTTGTCCCGTTGTCCCCGGGTTTATTGAGATTCTCAGCCATGTCCCTCCGGCTATCTGCCGTCTAAAAAATGACAGAAGTTGAGGACATGTCAAACATCCCACATTATCTCCTAAAAAACACAACATTTTTGTCCACTATTTGCCTAATTTGTATGTCACGTCAGTAAAGCATCTTAAAATTACTAAAATACCTATGTCATCTCATTTATTTAAAACCTCCTAAAAGTCTAGAACCATGTGGGCTTTCATCACCGATTTGTTCACTCCTGCTTCACTCTTCCTCATCCTCAACCTCACCATCACCACCATTTTTATCATCTCCCGTTTCGGTTCTCACAGAAAACCACAACCGCAACTCGGCCGAGCCTCTTCCTTGCTCGAACGAGTCAAGTCCATCAACTTATCTCTCTACAAGTTCGAGCAACCCAGCGCAGACTCAGTCACCGAGTTTCTCCAAACCAAAGGAACCGCCGAGCACGTCAACCACTACGGCAACACCCTTGCCCCCTTCAACGTCTACCCTCACTTTCGAAAATTCTGCAAGCACAATCCTTGCGCAAACACGAAATGGAGCTGCTACTAGATTCACATATCTGCCATTGTTGAGTTTTATTATTCTCAAATGTGAAAAACAAGAAAAAGAAGCCTTGCTATGGGCTCATGTAAGGGCCATTGGGTCATTCGTCAATTCATGCAACCGTGCTCCATAGCCCGTACTCGAGCTGGACCATGGAATTACAGGTTATTTTTTCTTGCTTTCTCATCATGGAGAAGAAATGACCAAGATACCCATACGATTTCCAGAGGAAGAATGAAAATAACTGATGGGTATGACCAAGAACCCGTTGATAAAATCATCGGCCTTCGCGTCCACCTCTTCGTTGCAGACTGAAGATGTCATTTTACTCTTCCGACCACTCTCTTTCTCCCTGGACTGCCCAAACGCTGATTTCTAGCTCGCTGACTTCTTTATCTTCTCCACCGGCCTTGCCGGAATCCTGACGCCCCTATCCGAGTAGCTGCGCTTCACCAGATAGTCGTGACTCTCACCCGAGTCATTGTCCGCATTCTGATCCGGAGTTTCTTGCTCGAGTTCACGTTGGGTTGCTCTAATGGCGTGACATGCAAATTAGGTAGATAGTGGACATGTGTCGTGTTTTTAGAGGAGATGATGCGGGGGTGTTTGACACGTCCTCAATTTCTGTCAATTTTTAGACGGCAGATAGCCGGAGGGACATGACTGAGAATCTCAATAAACTCCATAGACGGCGGGAGAATAAATTTTACCCTAAAGATATTTTCAAGAAAAAGTTAAACCAAAAAAAATACTTAATATTTAAGCCGGTATAAAACGCCGAGTGAGACTGTTCCCATATAAATATTACGTGATTAGTGTATTATAATATTCAGAAAAATATTCTGACGCGCTTCTAAAAGCGCGTGAGAGTAAGACAGAGTAAATTAGTTCAATTCCTATTTCGATTACTCCACCCTGCGGATTAAAAAAGAAAAAGATTACTCTACCCCTGCGCTATGTATAAAGCTGGGAACAACCAACATTGTCCCGCCTCCCACAAAGACAGACAAACAGAGTCAGACTCTCTCTCTCTCTCTCAAATGGAAGACAATCTAATTACGTCCTTTAGCTTTTCGGATGACCTGTACCGTAATTCTTCAGGCATGGCCAGGGAACTTCCTGAGCCCGACGTCCACATCATCACCTCCGGTGCCCTGCGCATCCCAGCGCACTCTAGCATCCTGGTATGTATTCTACCATTGCTCTGCTCTCATTTAAGAAATCTCTCCTTCTTTGCTTGCCCGGCTTGACGTTTTCTACAAACTCTGGGGCCTGAAATCTGAGATTGTCTTTTACTTTTTTGACAAAAATGAAGGCTTCGATGTCGCTTGTGTTGGAGAATATAATATACCGGCCACGCAAGCACCGGAGCTCCGGCAGAGTCATTCATATTCTCGGCGTTCCTTGTGACGCTGTCCTCGCGTTCGTTCGCTTCCTCTACAGCTCAAGGTAAGTTGGCTGGTTGGTTGCATTTTTCCGCTTCTTCACGCGATATCAACCGTCTACTTTTCTCCCTCCAATCATGAGAGGGCATCCAGCAGCCTGGACATTCAAATGTCACCGGCGACTGGATTCTTTAATCTGAAAAACAAATGGAGAATTTGCTGGGACGTAACTTTGAACTACACGTGGCTGATTCCAAGCTAGTTATTGCAAATAATTTTTTTGATTGTTCTAGCCAATGCTAATTAATTTTAGCCGTAAGCTCCGGAATATTAAAAATGACAAATAGTTGTCTAAAGTCGATATTCCTTTAAAAATAGGAATTTTGCTCCAATTATGCCTTAAGTTTAAGTAATGGGTAGTATGGATAATTCTCAAAATGACGAAACTGTCCATATGCAGGTGCTCGGAGGAGGAGATGCAGAGCTACGGGATTCATCTGCTAGCACTGTCCCATGTGTACTCGGTCCCACAGCTGAAGCGGAGGTGCGCGAAGGTTCTTGGGGAACGCCTGGCGACTGAGAACGTGGTGGACGTGCTTCAACTCGCGAGGATGTGCGACGCACCCTATCTCTACCTCAAGTGCATGAAACTGGCCGCCAGCCATTTCAAGGCCGTCGAGAAGACTGAAGGGTGGAGGTTCTTGCAAGACCACGACCCTTTGCTGGAGCTTGAGATTTTAAAATTCATGGATGAAGCTGAATCGGTATGTCACCGGCAGTTCTATTGCATACCTTCAAATGTCATGTCCAGTTCCATATAACATTTGAAACGAATATTCATTTTGATGGTGAAATGTAAATAATGACAGAGGAAGAAGAGGACAAGAAGGCGCAGGGAGGAGCAGACCACGTATCTACAGCTGAGTGAGGCAATGGAATGTTTGGAGCACATTTGTACCGAAGGGTGTACAAGTGTTGGTCCGTATGACACGGAGCCCACCGCGAAGAAAGGCCCCTGTAGCAAGTTCTCTACGTGTCAGGGTCTCCAGATCTTGATTCGGCACTTTCTGACGTGTAAGAGGAGAATTAATGGTGGGTACTGCTTGAGATGTAAGCGGATGTGGCAGCTTCTACGATTGCACTCGTCAATCTGCGACCAGCCTGATTCTTGCAGAGTTCCTCTTTGCAGGTAATTAATCCATTACTCTTTTTAAGTAATTTGAGAAGTCTCTTTCAAGTTCCTTATAAGCTGATCATAGATCTTAAAAACTCGTTCCCAAGTTGACGTATTGGGAATGGTATCTGGCATGCGACTTTAGTTTGAGCTTAATTTAATGTGGGAGGAGTACAAGGACATGAGTCAGGCTAATAAAGCCAAAAAAAAATGGACATTTCAATGTTCGTTTTCACTTCAATCCTTTTTTGTCCTCGCGAGTCCAATTGACAACCAATGTCAGGCTAAGATGAATGCGCATAGGACAACCTTGTGTGCAAGTGGACCGTCCAATGAACATGAATCGGTTCAGTGCGAGGCTATCAAGTTCTACAAACGTCGGCCAAACCCAAAATATCTTGAGGTTTAAAGAGTCCCACAAAAGGAGAAGTCCGAATATATTGTCAGCTGGATTTGGATTCTCTCTTTAAGGGCTCGGCTCGTTCACGTCATTTAATGAATGACTCAAATGATAGAAATTATAATACGCTTTACAAAAACATAGATGGTTGAGCTGTCAGATTTATGAGAAGAAATAATCTCCGTCCAATCACACTCAGTGGTAGAGTAGCCTTAGGAGGGAATCCGTTCCCTAAGCCTCTCCCCTCCCTCGTACATATCATGAATTGTGCGTCTCAAAAGTCCCTCGGTCAGAGTGTACGTCTTTTAGGGATGCAGTTTGGTCCTAATTTGATCGATTGCGTTTGGCATATTTTTTCCTTTTACCTAATGATAGCTGTGGGTTGCAACGCCAACGCTAACGTTATTTGCAATCATGGGGTTGTCAAGTGAAGTTGTCGCTGTTCTGACAAAATGACAGGCAATTCAAGTTGAAAATGCAGCAGGAGATAAACAAAGATGATGCGAGGTGGAAGTTGCTGGGGAGGAAGGTCTTGTCGGCCAAAGCCATATCCACGCTATCTCTTCCCAAGAGGAAAAGACAGGAATTAGAAGACACGCACAGTCGTGGGATTAGATGCTTCAGATTGTAATTACAGATTCCATTAGTGCAGAATTAGTGTCGATTTATTTCATATATTATGAGCCAAATTGTCTTAGTAGTTGTATACTTGTGTATGCACCCGTGTGAGGAGGGCGAGTCCTGAATAGAAAATTTGAGGTCAACTCAATACTCTGTATATGATTAAGAGGTACGTATTAGGTGGAGTGGTTGCTTGTAATCGAAAGTCTCTCTGTTTATGTAGATGGGCAGGCGCAAGTTGCTTAAAAGTTAAAACTTCACGTTTGGCTTCCATTTCTTGAGCTTTCGTATCTTCTTAGAGCTGTCACATATTTACGATCTACTTTTTCCTTAAGATATCAAAGATTGGAAAATGAAAGCTTTCAGTTTTTCTAGGATCACCATATTTCGTCATCAGTTGTCATTTTTTTTTGGCTGAATAATACCGTGAGACTTTCATTGCATTGAATCCAAAGTACATGATACAATAAAGATCAATAACTACAGACTCAAGCACGCATGACCAGGTTGCAAACATGATTTGTGCTTAGTTTGTAGTTCTAGATCCTATTTGGTTCCGGTGGTGCCGTCTGCCGTTTCCCGCCATCCGCTCTCTTCCCAGTATGGAGCATCAGCTTGTCGAATTCACATCACCACAACCACTCATGTTTTCAAAGACCCAGAATAACTTGTAAAAATCACAGGTATAACTTCAAAACTAAATGATCTATTGTTCTTGTAACAAGCCTACTCGATAGTTTTCTATCCGAATTATACGATGAACCTTACTGAATAATATTAAATATATAATATAAGGTATATTTATTATGTATATTATATAAATCTATCCCACAAAACAAATTCCTAGTCGTATCGAGACATTAGTTTACTCCTAAATGAGAGTACTTTGTGTTCTTCAGTCACTCAAGTGGACCCGGCGGCCACACTTCTCGTTTCTGCCATCATCACATATGTCACAGTGGAGACGCCTTTGGACAAAGAAAACGTGCACCAATTTTTAACTTCTTGCTCTGGAAGGTTCAAGTAGGATTAAACGTGCACCAATTGATGTTGACCATTGGAAATTAGTGGCGTACGTCTTGAACATTCGAGCAGGATTAATAAGTCACCTTCAAGGCAAAGCTAACACGCGGCCGGTCAAGAAAAGCTCTTTTCTGTTTGGGTCAGATTCTTCTGTCATTTTCCACCTCCTACCTTCATGCATCTTTTGGATGGCATGAAGTTTGACGATTAATATTGTTATTCGGTGCAATGGTTTTCTGTGGCATTATTCTATTGCTCTCAGTTTTTAGGTAGTCAGGAGTCAGGACTCAGGCACGTATTCTAGATATACAGAGGTTCAAACCATTTGAGGGATCGATCAACCTAAGACAAGCAAATGCTGGTTCAAATATTATCCAAAATATTTAACCATTAATTAATTGAAATAAATTGATCACTACTCAATTAGTAAAGAATCTTTAATTTCGATAATCACATGTCAACCAAATACCCTTCTAATAATTTAATAACACAAGATATCTGTTAAACCCATCCCAAACCTGATGGATGAAGGTGGGTTGGAAATACATGCACCAAATCCATCCCTTTGCCATTGACGCATGTATGAGAAATATGCAACACATACGCCAAAACTTCCCCCAAAATGATTTCCCCGGACGATGAAGAATTGGATATTTACCACAACTGTAGGTCGTTGAGCAGATCTGATCATCTGTGGGAGGCTGTCCCCCAGATAGGCAGTGCACCAGTTGTTACCTAGGCATGCTTATTACAGGATTAGGGTTATTTTTTCTGCTAAAGAAGGTGAATAATTTCGACAACTGGTATCGAAGAAAACAGATGCATCAGTTGGTTGTAGTCATTGCTGCCTGACATTTGTCATCTTTTGGTCCAAAAAAGAAGTAGCTCTATTATCAAAAAGGTCGAGCTAAGGTGCTCAGCACGTTGAAAAAATGGCGACAAAAGTATTATGTTCTCGTGCAACAAGGAATCTTCTCATGGCCCTACTTGGATCTAAGATTTGCAATGAAAAATCTTCTTTTACCACTTTCAAATGGCCCTCTCAAAACTTTTTAGCACTTTGCATTGTTCTCTTTCGGCTGCAACTTTTGCCCTCAACGTCCAAGTTAAAGTAGAGGAGATCATGTGATATTTTTCTTGTCCATCCCACCAGTAGCAGTCGCTTGGTGATCTCTGATATGCTCTGTTTACCAATATTGCAGAAGAGTTGGTCAAGATGGTTTCGATTTCCTCAGATAGCACAACTAATAAGTATGTATTCAGCCCTTCTACACACATTTAAGAATTGGAAAGAATCGAAGCTTCACTTTAGTTTGCTTCAATGTGCTTTGTTTTCTTTCTTTTTGGAGTGAAAAATACAGAGGGCGGGGAGTCAGAGGTGTGACCAGGGGTGGAAGCAGGGGCGGCGAAGGGTGTCGGCTGACACCCATTGCTCTCCCAAAAAATAATTTGCATGTAATTTTTTTTTAATAGAAGATGGCCTGGGCCCGATACCCGTAGGCCCAGGCCAACTTGGGGAGACCCCTATTAGGTCCTGGAAGCCGAAGGAGTGTTCAAAGGATAAAATGTGACTATTGTGAGCACGGGAGAAGACTATAAATCTGCTAGTGTTGTTTACCTAAGACCCATGATCTCAAAAGCAACTAAATCACTTAGATGAGCCAAATGCTTTAAATGCTTCAAATGCTTTCTTTACCATATTTTAGGGCCAATGTACTTGTAATAGTTCTAATGTAACAGTTTTTTCCTATGTAACTTGGATTCGTTGTCGTGTTCAATTGGTCGGAGGTGAGTGTCAAGTTATTTCGCATCAGCTTGAATCGCATATTGACACATTGCTGATATTACTTGGTATATATTATCAACTGCATCATTGACATATATCATTTTTTTGTTGATGAATTTTGTTTTGAATGGTACGTATATTTCAATATTTTTAATACTTTTAATCCTTAATTTTCGATATTTTAATTCCAAAACACCTTTTTGCATGATGTAAGAAAAAAAAATTTGTCATTTCGCCTTAGGAGTTCACCCCCTTCAAACTGGATTCTGGTTCTGCCACTGGGTGTGACCCTGTAAAGTGGTGGCCTACCAAAGAGCAAACCATGGGGTACTATTAATGATTATCATACCACACCCTTTGTTCTCTTCGTTGATTTTGTTATCTTTATGTATCTTCTGTATAATCGTAATTCTGGTTTACCCGGACCCAAAAAGTAGGCCTACCAGGCAACAACAACATTTTTCTTGCCGAAATTACGAGCACGATTATGAACAGCCTCGTCAGATATCACTACCTAGATTGAGTGCATACGTAGGACTCAGTCATGCACTACCGCCAATACTAATATACTATCGTGCACACACTAGAAATCTATGAACGGCGTGCTCGCTTTGATAGCTATCCACAAAGACGATGTTTCATAGCACTGCACACAAGTATAGATGTCTAGGCCTCAAGCCCCCCCCCCCGCGGCAAATAGGCTCTTTTGCGGAACCAGGAATGATTCTGAAGGGACCAAAAATGGCAGCAAGAAAAAATTATTACGTAACGTAAAAAAAATATTATATTGAAAATTAAAGACTAAAAACATTAAAAATATATTATATTAAAATACACGTACTATACTATTTGCTGAGACTGAGAGATGACGATTGGATCCTACGGCTCTGAATCTTCTGAAAACGTTGCAATATGACTCCGTTATCAATTGTTTCAAAATGTGCGACACACTTTGTAGTTGATTTCTGAGTGCTTCACATTGTCTTTTAGCAACATTGTGAGCACTATAAACTGCACCAATATGGTCACCAAATACCTCCACTCCCTTTTCCCAATTACTAAATCCCGTAGATGTAAACACATCTCCCCCAAATCTTGATCCTCTACTTCGCCGAAATAGATAACACCATAAGCAATACGCCGCATCCTCCGATATGCTATATTCCAACCACTGATATTCTTTGAACCATGACTCCAAAAAAACTCTCATTCGATTTCCATATTGCTTCTTGAGAAAATCATGCACAAGCGGTTGACAAGGACCATTTATCAAATACTCCCTGCGAACTTGATCCCTAATCCCAAAATCATATTCTTCAATGAGTTTACGTAACCCTGAGTCAGCAACAATATCATCTGGACTAAATAAAACACGAGGTCTTTTCAAACTAGTATTCGTCTCAGAAGTAGCAGCCACATTAGGAGTGTTAGACGACTCCGCTGATTTTTTTTATCAAAAACTTATCCAAAATAAAACAAAATTTATCAATATTTCACAACCTAGTCTTAAGAACATGAGGACATATTTATTTCCAATGAATAGTATCCAACAACATTAAATTAATCATCTCAATCACCCAAGTATATAAGTATAATCTCCATCATCCACATGTTTAAAGGAAATGAAAGAAAAAAAATACCGCAATCAAATCCACATGACTGAAAAAAAAGAAGTGCTTCTGCTACTTGTTTCCATGTTTTTTGCTCAGTGTATGTTTATTCCTGATCAATATAATTAAAGAAATATGAAATTAGAGACCAGCAAATATTTTGACCCATGTTTACCCTCTCCATCTCTACTACTCAAGTCACAACCCACTGAATGTCCCCCCCCTCTCTTCCAGTAGAGTACATGCCAAACCATTAATATTTGCCTAAAAAAAGTAATAAGTGAACTTTCATGGATACTGATTCTCATACTTACAAGTCGCAATCATGTTTAATGAGCACTCAAGTCCAAAAGATAAGAAATGTACTACCAATGGATAAAGGAGACATTGAAAAATAACACATTAGTTGCCACTCGTTGACAAATAAAGTAGTCTATTATGAAAGCATTTCAGCTAGTCACAACGAAGTGAAGGGGCCAGCTTAAATGAAAAAAGCCATATGTTATATAAAAAAATTCAAAGTTATGCAGGAGGCCAAGTCCCGGTTGGCCCCCTTACATCCGCCACTGGCTCCAGCCATCTCAAATTCTTATGAACCTTGCAAGAAACGGCCCTGTTTGCCATGTCTTTTGCAGTCATAAGTAGCTTGACCCTTTTGAGATTTAGCTAAAATCTGTGCCCAACCGGCTTTTGCTGAACACTTGAAGATGGCTAGGGCCCTCTGTCCATTAGCACGCACTCACTGCATTTCCGATTGATTACCCACTGTCTCGAATACTAGCGATGGACTAGAGCCTTGAAGGGAACAAAGCAGGGCCACCCATCAATATGTAGTAGGCTTATCTTTTGTCCTTTTTTTTTTCTAGGCTTATCTTTTGTCCTTGAACCTTAGAGATTGGAATAATTTATCTATACCCAATCTGAACAATGTTGGGCCAATTGATACCAACCTATTGCCGGACTTAGGATTTGGATCGTCAGACCAGGTGGAAAAACAGAAGTTGACAACCCCAACTCGAGATTGGGCCAAGTGATTGCACCAGGTCCAAAGCGGCTCTTCTGAACTTAATAGGCTTTTAAATGGACCAAAAACAGTACAAGAAATGCTGCAAAAATGGAACCCACAAGAGATTTCATTTTCTCGTCCTACAGCCCAAGTCCATAAATATGAGAGACCCGCCTAAACTTTGGTCCAAAAACGTCTCTATCCATTTGCCCTTATTGATCAAACAAAGTTCATTCCCTCTCTCTTATCTATTTGTGCGTGTGGACCAATGAAATGTTCATTACATGTCTTGCACGTTACAAAAAAGTCATTTCTTTGAACAAGTCATATTGCTTCAGCCATTATAAATCGTCGTGCTGACTCTCTGTTTGGTCAAACGGAAGATTGGGAGGTTGAGCAATGGCCACCGCTGCTCACCACGACAACAGCGGCCACAGTCCTGCTCTGGACCCGGATGAGGATGCTCCGGATCATCCCGGACACGAGTTCGCCCAGTTTGGAGCCGGGTGCTTCTGGGGAGTGGAGCTGGCGTTCCAGCGAGTGGCCGGTGTGATGAAGACCGAGGTTGGGTACTCTCAGGGTCACGTCCCTGATCCCACCTACAAACTGGTCTGCTCCGGAACCTCCAACCACGTCGAGATAGTGCGGGTCCAGTTCGACCCCGAAGTTTGCCCCTACACCAATCTTCTCTCTCTCTTTTGGTCTCGCCATGATCCGACAACCCCCAACCGCCAGGTATCTCTTTCTATGTTGTTTCTTAATTTCTCAGTTTTACGGGCAGTTGACCTGGTGGAGGTCTCCCGAGTTTTTGCTGGGCTATATACATCTTCTGTTCTAGTTTCGCCGGCTATTTCATTCCCGTTAGCTTTTTGGTTAATTGCAGTTAGAAACTAAGGATCTCATCTTTGATGACAATCCTGAAATATGAATTTTTGTAGCCAACACATTCATTTCTAATGCAGACATCAAATTAACAAACCAGCGTCTTCCCATGAATTATAAACATTTGACACTAATGTGAACATTGATTCGACAATGCACTGTTGATCCTAACAAAGTTTATTGTTTGGGATGGATATTGTCCGTCGTCATATGGGTTAAGGTACGTAATTTTTAATTGATCCTTATTTTTGAGGCCGACAATTCTAGGATTTCGGCCTATAAGGGGTAGGTTGAAAGGCTTGGTAAATGGTGTCAAGGGTAGGGTGGTTGTGTCAACTGGGTACATCTGGTCAATGAGCTTGGGAATTTCGGTCAATTTCCCTTATATTGTTTGAGTGAAAGCGAAATAAAAAATTGGGTTGCTAATTCATCTCAGCGCGAACATGGAATGCATGGCGCACTAGGATTAGAACAACTGGAGTGTATGTTAAGGTGTAACTATAAGGCATATTTTTTGAGGGATAGTTTTGCAAGTAAAGCATTATTTTTGAACATCTGTTTATGTTGTTTGTTGCGACATAATTGTAAGAAGAGGAACTAGGATATACATAGAGTAGGGAATTAGGAGTAGAATTGAAACCTAGTGCTAGAACTTGATGTAAACACGATTCCTTAAAATGGTGTTTGTGGTAATCATACAGATGTCTGGTTAAAACACAATTTGAGTTAGAGATCTCATATGTCTAATCTAAGAGCATTGTCTTGATAACTTACAATATGATGGGTAATTGAAAGGTTAAGAATGTTGATATAGGTTTGTTAGTTGGAGAAACAGAAGGAAGCAAAATAGGATAGTGATAAGTTTATTTGCGGAAATGTTAAGACAGTTAATTTTAGCTAAGAGGGATGAATACAACTTTTTAAGAATGTTTGATTCAGCCCAAGTTTAATGTTCTTGAAAGGCTGATGATGTATGTTGACACTGCCAGGTGAAATTTGAACTCCTGAGAGAAGATTGACCTCTAGTGTGAGACATAATATAGATGGAGTGTTTAGGGCGGGTGATTTTAGGGGTTCTAGAGAGAGAGGCAGACTTATTCGACCTGCTTTTGTCTAGTTGAGTTTCTTGAATAAAAAATCTTATTTTTGGTAGTGTTAGAGTTTCACAATGACCATGCAGTCACAAACTTCAATTTTAATTTAACGGAGTTGCAAAGATCTTAGGTTGGTTTTGGACAGTAAGATAAGATCAACGACTATAATCCCAAGGTACGGTTTCAGGTAAACAACATAAAGAAGGCACGTCTTCTATTCAGGCTTGTGATCAGGTTCCTGGTCGTGTTTCAACTCATTGGAGAAGCAGAGTATGTCTGCAATAACTTGGATTTTGTTGTCGTTAGTAATAACCTTAGGATTCAAACATTAAACAGAAAAGGAAAACAAGCATCGCTTTAGCTTTCTGCTAAATGAAACATTTGACTTAAAACTGCCTGCCAACTTATTTTCACTTGTTATAGCCTTGCCAACCAACCAGCCCTGGCTAGGTTCAAAACCCCAGCCCAAGCTGCTACTGCATTGTCACTTGAATAGCCTCAAAATTAATGAAATGTATCAATAGATTTCCCATCATTTGCAATCTTATAGATGCAGCCCCGTAATTTTGCTTTCCCTTTTTAAAGCCTTGGCCTTTGCTTGGCTTCTCGGACAATTTTGGACACAACAGAAGTAATGGTTAAGTCAGTTCTCCTTTTCTCTTCCTTAAGATGGACCAAATTACTGTTTGTGTGATATGTTAAAAACTCTAGTCATGGAATATTATACATTGAAGCTCTCACCATGATGTAAATAGGCCTTTCAATCACGATTCACTTTTGTGTCAGGGTGGTGATGTGGGCTCCCAATATCGATCAGGAATATACTACTACAATGAGACCCAGGCTCGCCTCGCCCAGGAATCAAAGGAAGCTAAGCAGTTGGAGTGGAAGGATAAGAAGATTGTAACAGAAATACTTCCGGCAAAACGATTTTACAGAGCAGAGGAGTATCATCAACAATATCTTGAAAAGGGAGGAGGTAGAGGCGAAAAACAGTCTGCTAAAAAGGGTTGCAATGACCCAATCAGATGCTATGGTTGAGAAATAACAGAGGATGCTGTACTTGGGATTCTGATATATGTTGGAGTTCTTGGGCGGAACTTCTTTTCTGGTATTTAAAAAGCTCAGTTGCGAGTAGTGTGCTTTATTTGTATTAGATATTGAACACGTTCCCTTCTGTATTTTCCTGGAATTTCTTGTCAATAGGTGACACAATTTCATAATAATCTATATATCATTTGCTCACGAAGCCATGAGACATGCATTTAGTCGATATATTATCACCAAATCCATGAGGTATATTATTTGCTCATGAAGCCATGAGACATGCAACTTTTAAAACAGAAGAAACATCAGCTGAAAAGTGAAACGGAGCAAAGGCAAAGTCAAATGTTGGATATTGTTTACAGCTCGTCTTTGGGAGGAGAGGATGAAGGTCCTACAGAGTTTTTGGAGGAGTTCTTGATGGGATATGAAGCCTCCATTGCTATACCACAGAGACCCTCCTTATGAGAGACGTCACGATGCATTCTTATGTAACCCTTCTCTCCCCATTCAGTTCCCCAAGAATTCTTTACTGTCCAGTACTTTGTTCCATCCAAGGTTGTTCCATAGCCCACAATTGCAACTCCATGATTTAGCTCTGTGCCGCATTTTCCAGTAAAAACCCCCTGTAGTCATCCGCAACCAAATAAGGACATAAAAAACAGTTGATTTTCTAATAACAGTAAGATGCGTTAGTTAAAAAAAGAGTTAACTTGGCAACTCAGATAGCTACCTTGAAGATTAATGGGTCAATGAGTATCTGCAACTTTTATGCCAAAGTAGATTAATTAGTCAAATTATATATGTACCTCCGAGTAGAATTGGAAATCCGACCCCCCAGCATCTATGGCTACGGATACAGGTTGATTTGCCGCCGCTTTAAGTAATGCGTTCTCATCATTATCAGGCACAGTCTCATGCCCATCAATTGACACTACTGGAGAATTTTCCTGCACAACCATAGGTCTTGATTACTGAATTCTTTATCATACTCGTTCTAAGAGAAGTATCTCAAATTTATCATTCACAAATACATCGAGTGCAACATAAAATACATACCTTGGAGGCATTACAAGTTCTATCTTCCGCTTGGTAAGGATAATTACTTTCTGTGGTAATGCCCCCCTTTTGCTTGATGAACTCAAAAGCATATTCCATTAAGCCTCCATTGCAGCCTTCATTTTGTTCAGTGTCACAATCTATCAACTCTTGCTCAGATAAAGAAACTAGCTTTTTGGTCTTCAGTTGATTAATACCCTCCACTGCTACAACGGTTGCAAATGCCCAACAACTACCTATATAACATTAACAGCAACGAAAGATAACCAATAAGGTTCTGCGCATGTCATCTGTTTGAAATGAATTTGACCAGAATGGCCTTTTAAGTTGATGTGATCTTCATGCCTTAGATAGCACATGAAGGAGCTTATAAACCAACAAAACCAAAACTATTTGGGTAAGGCTCATAATTAACACATGGACAAATTTTCCTTACCACATTGACCTTGGTCCTTGACACCGGTCACAGCACCTTTCTTCCTCCAATCAACAGAGGGTGGAACCGTCTCCACCTTCTCGTACATGAAGCTACCACTTCCACGTTGTGCTCCTCGGAACATCCTGTGGTGGTTAACCTTTGAACCTGCGTAAGTACTCCTGAACTCATGGTTAGTCATGTCTGCAAACTTGTTCAATTTCAGCTTATAGGGCTTATCCATCTTGTTGGTGTTTTGAACATGGATGACATTTTCCTTGAACACATTGAAGCGCTTGTGCTTCTCTGGAAGGCTTGTGGAGATAGTGTGGTGGCTCCTCCACCTCTCATACAAATCCCATAAATTGTCATCCGAAGCTAAATCCTTTTCATGAAAATCAAAACCCTCGACAACCCCAATAACCAAAGCAAGCAAGAGAACCACCCAAGAGAACTTCATTTTCAATTTGCTAGGATTCAACACAAGTGGGAAATGAAGCATGTTGGGATTGCTTTATATAGAGGAAACGAGTAGAAGATATGGATGAAAGTGGGAGAGAAGAAAGCAATGTATAATAAATGGAAAGCTTACAGGTTCCTTATGGGCATCAACAAATTCCAAAAACGGAGGAAATGATGACCAAGGATGAGGATTGATAATTTATGGAGAGGAAGACGAGAAACGACGTTGGTCTACTTCGACAAGCAAGGTCTTATATACGTGAGCTTTTGTATACAGACGCATATCAACCAATGTAAAATAAGTGGAGAGGTTACAGGTTCCTTATGGGAATCAACAATTTCCAATCATGGAGGAAATTGAAAATAACCCAGAATGGTTATTGAGAATACATGCGGAGAGGAAGATGAGTCAGTAACTCAGTTTGATTTGAACTTCTCCAAGCAAGGCCCTATCTGCACGAGCTAATATATACACACGCATATACAAAACAATGTATACTAAAATGGAGAGAGGTCACAAGTTCCTTAAGGGCAGCAACAATTTCCCGACATGCACATTATACATGTATACATTAAACTTTTCCCTGGTAATTAGGGGTTAAATCGAATACTCGTGTGTGCTTGATGAAACATGCCAAACGTGTTATAACGTAAAGATCTGTGTCAGAGAGAGAGAGAGAGACGGGAATGGTTACGTCTATCCTGGCTTTGAGCCACAACTTCTTGCAAGTGGATAATAAAATCCTTATAACTGCTCCTATCTTTAATCGAAATTTTTAGTTGCTTTAAAGTTGTTTTGATGGCAGAGTTTTTAGAACTCAAAAGCTAAAAAGCATCTGAGTGAAAAATGTGCAACCGCGCAAGTAATCCGATTTTCAGAGCATCCGTTTCTCTGCTTCAACTGATGAACTGATAATAAAGGTCTTCTAGTTTACAGGAAAACGAAATAGAGAAAAAGTAAAGTAGAGGAGACCCAAAAAGTACAAACTTTAGCAAATCTCAAAGCTCTAGCTGCTGCATGCGCTTCTCTACATAGTAAGAGTGCTTATCAAATTTCATAGTGTTGTTATTGTTAGGATATTACCATTCTGGGCGTTTTTTTGCTTTTTATTTTATCCCTTTAGAGTTGAGGGTGGAGAGAAGAAGGTTGGAAATAACGGTAAAATGGTTTTAGTTTGCGTCTCTCCGTGTGAATTTTTCGGGATATCAGAAAGTTCCAAAGTGGCACTGTAAGCCTGATAAAAGACAAGGATCTCAAAGTTGTAGCGTAGGGCCATGAGATACGAAGGTTTCCAATAGGAAAAAGCAACCCATCCGGATAACACCAGCTCCTAACCTCCGGCCGCAACCATTTAACATAAGAGTTAAGGCATTGCTTGCAGGAGACAGTAGCGTGATGTGTAGGGCATCATTCGCTGCTGCAGTTAGATCACACAAAAATAGAGAGAGAGAGAGAGACATGTTATCTGTGGAACTTGTTTCTTGCGGATGACAAAGACCCCCTTTAAGTTAGCAGAATCCCACTGCATGGGCGGCTAAGAACCATTCGATTTCTTACATAGCTATCCAGCTGAAAGACTCCATGATCAAGTAAAAAGTAATTCTGTGTATTTTGTCGTTGGCTATTTGCCTGCATCACTCTCTGGCCCAGGATAAGCAGTATGTGATTTCATCCAAAACTACACGTCAAGGGGACTGCACAGGGGTAGCTGACTCTTCGATCAAATTAGGAAGTAATGCACTAAGCTAAGCGGACTTCAAGTCTGTACGCTTTTGAATGAGAATTAATGTCAATTTTTTACATGTTCGCCTCCCTCATCCATTCACATGGGCCATTGTGATTGGGACATGTACCAAAAGGAGAAGCTCAACCTTCTTAATGTGAGCTTTGTTTAAATGATGAAGTCACAATTGGTCAAAAATTGCCAATTTCACTCTTCCTGCTCACGCTTCCTAAAGACTAGAGGATTTGTTGTAACCAAATCCTACAGGCTACAGACAACGCCGAGACTTCAAACAAGATTAAATCAAGTTTGGATTATAAACAAATTTACAAAATTTGCTCAAGAGTAGTTAGCAATGTAGGGGATGAAAGAAGAAATCAGTAGAAACAATGTGGGGGCAAGCAAAAGTGCTGCAGAAGACACATGAATTATCACTCCAAACTATTTCCCATCGTTCGATCCCAATCAAACGTACCCGTCACCTACATTAACAGACTGAATAACAAATTTACCAACCCAAGGCTGAATTCCCTTCAAATTAAACTAAACTCTTTTAAGTCTCACAGCAGATAAATACTTCTCTTAATGACATCTTCCTCAACCCATTTGCAATTTTATATGTATGAAACCACCCATCATTTAGTCACAGACCATGTTTATTGCCTCCAAATTGGTCAATATACCAGTAAACAAAATTGTAGAAGGCTAAAGGCGGTAGCTTGACAAAGAAACATTATTTCGTAAAGTTTAAGAATGAGGAATTTACATATAACTGCTATATGAAACAGGTGATCAGTCTTGCAGAACAAAGGAACCCTCTATTCTTTTCTCCATTGATTGCTGAGGAGAGAAATTTAAAGGAGAAAACATGTCATTGAAACTAGAAGCAGGTGCAGGCTTGAACTCGTATGGACCTTCCTTGGCTCCCCAAACCTGTAAGGAGGAAACAAGCGCACTCCCATTAAAGGTTCGTGCTTTAATCAAACCCATATTCATCAGGGTAATTCATTGGATGCAAATAATTATGCAAGAACTCACTTGATTTCCTTCTTCATCATAGCCCCTGTCCCAGGTGTGTATCTCATTATTCTTCAAGATTGCAAGTTCCGATGTACAGTAGGCTGCCCCATTCTGTTACAAAAGAATAAGATCATTGAATGCTTTTGATCAGACTGGATATAAGTTGAACAGATATCAGCCGTTTCTGCATTCCACTACCAGGTTTTTGGCAGAGAACTTGATATTTGAGGGCAGTGGAGACGGCAAAACATGGTAATAAAGTCAACAGACAATTACCCATGAATTGGGAAACCCGCCAGGTGGATTTGAACCTTCATACAAGCATCGTTTTCCACGCTCACACCGTTTAAGATGCACTGTGGTTAAATGTTCTGCAATGTCCTGCACATGTATTAGAAGACTTTTTTTGAGAGTCCACAAGAAACAATTTCAAAGGATGGAGATGAAAAAATGTAGTCTCAGACTCGAGCACGAAAACTTGCTGGCAAGCTTGGACAATACATCAACAATTCTAGCAAGCATTCACCTACAAACGCATACACAATATGCTATGGGCTTGCCCAACAGGTGGTACAGCCCCTATAACACAAGAAGAAATCTAGCAAAGTATACAACTGCTTTGCCAAGCAAACTAGTTATGATATCAGAAATTAGGTTTCGACTTCTCTCTTACCATGCCACCAGACAGACATTTTATTGAGTCTGCAATTTGGCTCACCACAATGGCACCGCCCATAAACCTGGAACTTAGAATTGACTAGTTGGACATTTGTAAGGTGATTGGGGTCAAACATCAAGCTTCGATTTTGAGGTCTTGCATACGAAGCACATAACCTTTGAAATTAAGTCTTTGCAGTAAACCAATCCACCTACCTCAAGCTATGTTGTACCACTTCATTAATAATATGGAGCTTGTTACCCTTGGAGCAAAGCTCTTCAATGGCTTCAATCTTTTTGAACCATGTCTATTTAGGCTTTGCTTCTTTTTTTTTTTTTTGCATAAAAATATAAGCTTCCATACCAGGACTTTTAGACTTCACATTCCACCAAAAGATAACAAAGACCGTGATTTTGATGTGACATAAGTCTTACCCCAATAACTTCTTCTGGCTGGGGGCACTGGTCCCTTGGGCGGTCACAGAAGTTCTTGTACTCCTCCACATCTCTAATGGCATATGAACTTACCTGCCCATTGAACAAATTTCAAACCACATTAGAGCTACCCAAATCCAGAAACAAAGATGAGTTCCACCATTGAATCATGCAACAGAACATGATCTCTTCAAAACTAAACTGCAAAACAGAGGAAATGCCCACCTCAACATCGCATTTCAACTCTTTAGGACAAGGCTTGACCATGTGAAATCTCTGCAATCAGAAGCAGGTTAGAACTTGTCAACAAAGGTTTTATTGAAGAAATGAAAACCTTGAATTATAAGATTTACTCCGAGAAAAGAATGCTGAGCGAGGTCCCTGAATTGAGAGATCTATCTAGAGGAATGTCATTGAAGATGAATTTTCACAAACGTAAAAACATAAGAAAAACAGAACAACAAAGCATAAGCAAGGAGACGGGGCAGAGGAAATAACTTCTATCATGTGTATGACATTCACAACAAAAGTATTAAATTTGAAATCTGATAAGATAGACTAACGTACCTGCCGAAAGGGCTTCTGAGGAGTCCTCCAGAATGCCTACCGACAGAAACAAAAACCATCATATAGCTATTCCTTTGCTGATACAAAGCAACTGATAGCCGAAAAAGATCATGAAGAGGCAGCAAGTTATGTACTCACTTGCTCAAAATATAAAACCTTTGAACCATCGACCATCTCTGCTGCCGGGCAAGTAAGCCATCTGCAGAAAGCCAGCCAGAGACAAAAGACGTAATCCACCAGAACAAAAAGGGTCTAGGATGTTTGTGAACCACCCCTTTCTAGCTTTGAATGATTGGTCAGAGATAAAAAGCCCAGCAATGAGTTTAATGTAAAAATCTGAGAGCTTAAAGGAAGTTGGTGGTTATAATGCAGCAAAATAGGAACAGGAGTCATATATGCTAGAGGGCCTATGGAATCACCTGAAATTGAAGTAGTTATCAGGAGCTCTAGCTGCTTGCTCCATCGAACTCTGTCGTAAAACGAAGACATATTATTCAATGAATAGGAAAGCACTGAAATTGATGGACGACTATAAATATGATCGAAAATGGAAGAGATGGAGGGGGAGACCTTTTGGCCGGCGAGGGATTGAGCAACGATGCGAGCATGATCCCAGCGAGTGGTGGACTTAGTCAGTCGCTTCAGCAAAAGGGCGCCTCCAATCAGTAGCAGCGTCTTCACCACCAGTCCCCGTGCTCGACTTCCCGTACCCATCTTTCCTTTCTTTCACCGAACAATATATTCTCAGTAACAGGGCCGCCATACATCCTTCATCCTCCTCGTCATCTAGGGTTTTGGCAACTAAACAAAGCAAAAGAGAGCGGCTTCTGTTGACGAGCTCCGACGGAGAGGGGGGATTTGGGTTTCAAGTTTGAGATAGAGAACGAAAGGCAATCGGAAGTCGGAATTTTTTGTCTTCAAATTTGATTGTTTATTTAGAAAGGATCTCAAGCTTTTTGTCTTGAATATGAAGCTCTTCCTCACGAACTAAAAGAACACTTCGGGTCTTGAAGGGGGCCAAAACTGTTTTTGGATTTGAGTAATAAGTTGTTCATTTAGCTCCATAGAAAGCTGATCATGATCCAGTCCGAACTCTGAAATACCTCAAGAATCAGATTTTTCGCAAATCTTCAAATGATTCTATTGGGAAATAAAAAGGTTTATTAGCCTATTCTCTGCCTTTTTTTTCCTTTTTTTTTCCTGTTTAGGACATTCACAGTACTAGAATTTGGTGCGACCAAAACAAATAAGTAAATTAAAAGATCATGGCTAAGCCATCCGATTCCTGTCAATCTACCAATTATTACCTTGAGTCGTCTTGAGGCCCCGACTGTGCTCATTGTATTTCAGATTTGGCTTCTAATTGCAATGCCAATACTCTGTTGGAATTACGCACCAAATTGAGAATAGGCTCGGACGTCAGCCAGTAGAAAGCTCTACCAACTGTTGGCGCCTGGCGGGGTTTATTAACGACTTGTGAGAAAAAAAAAGTGAAGAGAGTAAATACTTGGTTAAATAAAAAATAAAGTAACATGGCATGTTTATTGGTGCAGAAACACCCCTTCCCTTTCTGTTTCTTTTTTCTTTCAAGAGAGTATAAACCACTGGATACAATTTTTGAGAAATCAATATATACACCACTCGAACACCTTGCTTAACTACTGTACAGTACGTGTAAATGTATTGTACGAAGATAAAAAAAGAAGTTGGCCAGCCAGTAGATTGATCATATTCACGCTGTACCCTTCATGTCCAGGTACAAATAATTCCATTTTTGTCTGCCGTCGCGAGAGGTTTTCCGAGCCCACTCCATGAACAACACAGCACAGGAGAAGTGTGTTCTCCCAGAGTGCTCACAATATCAGCTTTAGCTATGGACCATATATATACAGATCCATCAGCGGATCCAGCAGCAACATAGTTGTCATCTGGACTGATACAGGATCGGCTCCAATTAGATGCCACTCTGTTTCCAGTTGCTCTGAGTGTGCCACAAACTTCTAGAGATCGCATGTCAAACAAATTATGCAAGTTGTCTCTTCCACTAGTCAATACTACGTTTCCGTTTCGAGACAGAGAGATGGATGTAACGGCAAGTGAATGCGCAGCAACTTCACTAAGTAGCTTTCCTGTGTTAATATCCCATAAACGAAGATTCCCATCAACATGACCAGAGCAAATGGTTTGTCCATCCATGCTGAAGCAAAGAGCATTGCAGTTGCTAGGAAAAATGATTGTGTTGATGCAGTAACCTTTGGTCAAGTCCCAAACCTTTATGGTACGATCATAAGCTGCACTGACAACATGGCGACTTGAGATTTTGCTTACATCTACACCACACACTTTATCTGTGTGACCAGTAAGAGTATGACGTATGCGGCCAGAGCTGACATCCCATACATACAAGTTGTTTGAACTGCTTGCTGCAATAACAGATCTATTATCGTGGGTAATTGTGAGATCAAGAACTGAACCAAGGCAACCATAAAGAGTATGACTTAATGATCCAGTGCTCGTGTCCCACATCTTGATTGACTTGTCCTGTCCTCCACTAATCAATTTGCCAGAATTGTACTCAAACAATATGGAAGCGCAGCCACCTTCATGAGCATGGATCCTGTGCTTGCAGACAGAGGGAATGGTCGACTCCACAAAGAATTCTGCACCGTCTTCATTTCTGCGGACCACGCCATCTACCTGCTGGCGAGCAAGATTTTCTAAACCACTAGCCTTGAGCCGATCAAGCATTTCTTCATAAAGCGAATTTGCCTAAGTAAATCAAAGAAAAGACAAGTGAGGCAAATTGCTCTTACTGAAAAAAAAGTTAGAAAGTAAATTAACCTAAACTCATTTAACATTTTGCAAATCGTACAGAACCCACATATCATCCTCCGAAACAAATAAAGGGAGGAAGGTGATTGCACAAATGCAAAAACACAAAATAAATCTTTTACAAGCATTTCAAACAAACAAAAATAACATCCTTCTGAAGGCTATCCCTTCAGATCCTAATCAACCTTCCCAAAGCATTATTCTTACTATCTAAGAGGGACTTTTCTTTCAATACCAGAAGACTAAAAAAATAGTTATAAATGAGGACACACCATCAATTGTTGCACAAATTAGAACAAATAGGAACAACACAATTTAACAACAATATGTTAGTTTGCGAGGCACCCTTTGTCATTTGTAATTTTGTTGTCATGAATCACCAATAGCCAAAGCCAGACCAATACATACTATATCACTATCAGCCTGGATTCAAGACACCATTTCTCCTTTCCTTTTTTTACCCCTTCCCTCGTAACTAATCACAATAAGGTTGTAGCATAAGAATGTATCACCATCAAAAACAATACCTAATTCCATGCTTTAAGATTGCAACCTTGACAACAGTATACACTACCTCATTGAGCCGTTCAGCATCCTGCATCTTCTGCAGCATCCAGCGATCAATTAGCATCTTATTTTCAGCCTCAGCATTCTTAGCTTTAATAGACATCTGTTCTAGTTGTATTTTAAGTTGGTGGTTCTCACTCATAACCAATTCTAAAGCTGTAATCTTTTCTTCTACGTCCACCTTTAATTGAGAGCATTCGTCCCTGCAACATGTAACTAAGTTGGAATCATTCATTCACCAAACAACCTGAAAATCTGAAGACTCTGTCTAGTGGATATTTCTTTCTTGAATGGAAAGTTTCTAGGGTGTTAAAAATTGAGTTCAAGGTAACCTTGCTTGTGTCAACTCTGCCTGCAGATTTGTGTTTGCAGCTTCTTTTTCTTGAAGTAAAGCTTTAGAAGCTCTGGATTCAGCTACTTCCACCACGAGTTGCTCAGACAAGCGAGATTGAGCTTTGTAACATTGCTGAAGTTCCAACTCCAGAGTTTCTGCTTTCTCTTTCCATTCTGAGCCCTTTACGGACACACGGATAAAATGTCAATCAAATTGCTCAAAATTATTAACCAAATAATGTAAGAGGCACAGACATGAAGACATCGTATCGGAAAGGAAACCACTTTATATCTCTTGAAATTATATTTAGCAAATTTATGTAATGTTATTAGGTTTCAATTAATTTGCCATCCACCGAATATTAGTTTCAATAAAAGGGTGAAATGAAAACCCCAAAAGTAATTACTTTGAAGGAGGTGAGGGAGAAAGAGGACCTGAGAGGCGATCGGTCTTGAAAGAGCGATGAAGGCCGGAGCATGAGCGCCTTCTTCCAGCAAATGGCGCTTCCGCAGAGCCTTCAAAGCGTGCTTTATCGCGTCAGTCGCTATCTCCTCCTGTGACCTGAAAATAATTCAGCACCTCCATTAGCTCGATCTCCTGAATCCCTTTTTTTTCTACATTCTATCACCTGAATCCATTAACGACAACTCTTTTGAATTTTCTGGGCAGCCAAACCGAAATCAAAACAATTTTTTTTAAAAAAAAGATAAAACTTTTCATTTTGAGTCTAAGTATGTACTTACATAATTAATTGGATTGCAGCCGAGCTACTGATGGTACGAGGGTATGCGGAGGAGTAATCGTGTTCTTCGAAGGGGCTTACAATAAAAAAAAAGTCTTGTTCTAGGAAGGGGCTTAGAAAAAAAAAAAAAAGTCGTCCTCTTCGAAGGGGGGAGGACTGAGAAGAGAGAGATATAGAGATAAACGACTGTCGTACGAAACAACAATTCCTTTGGCTTTTGACAGATATACATACTCCAAAAAGGCCAAAAATAGTTTTTGGCTGTTTAGTCCTAGGGTTATGTTCATTTTGAATAAAAATGTAAGATTTTAGAGAAGTTGTCAATATTTATGTTGAATAGTATTTTATTGATGTTTGTGTAAAGTGGAGAGATAAATGATTTGATGTAATTGTTTAATAAAAAAGTATTAGAGTTATGTGAAAAAATATAGAGAGAGAAAATTTATGTTGAATAAAAAAATAAAAAGTTGTTGGGGATTGTGTAAAATGTATTAGTGTTTGTGTTTGAATTCTGAATATGTTCGGTGGTAGTTCTATGAATATACTTAGAATTCTGAAAAAAGTGTGAAAACGAACATATAGATCTTCTTCAGTCTTCACGAGAGTTTTTTTTCAGAATATACTTTTGGTCTTATTTCGTAATGTTTGAATTGAAGTCTATTTTTTTTTCTTAAAATTTTATTTCTATTAGCGTGAAAAAGAGACGAAAAATGACTATGAAACATACTCTGATACAATATAAGGATTGTTTGTTTACCAAAAATTTGGGAAATATTTTTAAAATTTTAGGAATATTTTGAATGTTGAAGTTTATTGAGGTTTGTGAAAAGTTTGAAATATATGTGTGAAAGTTAAAAATTTTGAAGCATATTTGTTTGGTTGATATTTTTAGACCTCTAAATTTTTGGGCAAACAAACATGCCCATAATCGAGTTGGTCAGAGTCCGAGTTGGAATTTAAAAAATTTATGACTTAGGTCGGAGTTAGATTTGGAGTCCATATAGCCAATTCTGACTCTAATTCCAATTCCGATTTACATTTAAAAAATTTATATTTGTTCTCTTAGAATTACACGTGGTTTGGGTTTTTTTTGACCCAAAGAAAAAGAAGGGAAAAAAATTGGACTAGTTGACCAATAAAAATTTTGAACTATGTAGGCCTAGACGGTCCGATTCCGAGTCGACCCCGATCAGACTTACACTTACTCGGAGTCAAAAAGGAAAAGATATTGCCTTGAAAAGCCTAATTTTTTGTGAACCCACTTAAAATTTTATTACCCTTTAAAACATACAAAGCAAAGAGAATTATTTTGCTTGAAAACATTTTCATGTAAAACAAACACAGCCTAAGTTTCAATAATTTTTCATTGAAAGATATTTTTTTATCGACTTTAAAATATCTTTAATTTTGCAACAAGTAATTATTCAATAAAACTAAATCCTATCTATTCCTTATTAATAATGTTAAGGTTGCAAAAATCCCACCCCGATCCCATCTTTCCTCTTCTTTATGTATTTTAGATTCTATAGCTGTTAAGCCAATTATATTATGGACCTGCTCTTGGAGATGGGTCTTTATAAACAGTGTAAAGATGAGAAAGCAAGCATGCTATGAGACGAAGATGCTATTGCTTTCTTAACACGATCATATTAACTACTAGAAGCCTCATGTTCTTTGAACTGTTAAAACAAAAGAGGTCAGACCATGAAACTCTAAAACCCAACGCTGGAACTTCAAGATACAAAACCATAAGTGAAACCCAGTATAAATTTTCTCGTTTTTCTGTCGTTGCTTCTGTGCCCCCCTTCACCAAGAACAAACTCAGTGCACATATTCTTTTTAACATGGAATGGGTCTACCCGGCTCGAATTCTGTCCACCCCTACGCTCTTTCGAGCTCTTTCGAGCTGTTGGTCAATGCTTCTTCTAGATTTCTCATGGTAGTCCACACTTCTCCGTGATCTTTCCATTTGGGCAGATGACATTCTTAAGTTGTCAATGTTATGACACTTGAAGTCAGGAATTTTCAGTTTTTCAGGCCTATCGATGCTTTTCCTAGGTTTTTCTCTCCAGCCCTTACTTTTCCTAGGAGCCTCAAAACAATCAGTACTCCGTCTGAACTGCTCAATTCGGTCTGTGCTGCTCCTTGGACCATTCCTACGTGAACGTGCCTTTTCAACTGTTGATATGAACTTCTTTAGATGCCTAATGTATTCAGGATAAAGCTCCAAATCACAGTGGTTTCCTCCTCTGAGCCATAAAGGTTCATACTTCTCCTGACATAATTGCCAAAGCTGCTTGCCATGAGAACAGTCAACAATTTCATCAGCAGTTCCCTGAATAAGAATAAGGGCAAGATATCAAAATCAGATAATTTGATACTTTATCCAAAGCTGCGCTAAGTCCAGACTGGAAACAACTAGTGATAGGAAAGTCGAAAATCATAATGCTTAAATTTGATTTTGTAATTTCTCAAATGGCAGCTGCATGTAAGTCAACGTTGGAAGCTCAGTCAGCTAAGTAATTCCACTTTAGTGGAATGTCATGAAAATTTGGGAAGTCAAATTGATGGTCGACTCTACCCTAGAAGGCAAAGATCCTTTATTCTTCTAGTGTTCTGTTCTCCTCTTGGTCTTCTTATTGTAACATGGACAATGCTAGTCTGACAAATGCATGTGAACCGCCAAATTGACTCATTGCAAAAGTTGTCCATAAGAGATGCTAGATCTCTATGGCAGTATGACTAAAACGAATACATTGAAAATTGTTTTCAATTGCATGTTTTCTTCTCCTTTTGATCAACTTTTTTATGTCACTCATTTCATAGGAAAGCATACTGTTTAAACCTCAATCTTGTTGGGGAACTTCAAAGTGTAGAAAAGGGAACTTTCTCTAAACAGAAGCAAAACATTTAATGAACATCTAAAATCATAGACGTCCAGTGAGCTACTTACTTTTCTTCTTTATTACTTAGATGAATAAATTGACCTGAAAAGTATGTGGAATCCAACAGGCTAGTATTGGCAACAGCTGATGAAAGAACTCTTTGCCCATATAGTTGATGTCATGAGCAACAATAAGTACATCTAAAAATGAGTAGGACCATTATCAAACTACTCGGTCTTAATGAACTACCTTGAACCGAATTGGACAGAAGGGGGGAAAAGGAACATCTTTCTTTCTTTTTCTTTGTCTTTTTTTTTTAATGTTTTTTAAGGAGAGGTGGATGAGAGGTCATCCGTCACCATAAGTACTAGGAGTCCACAAAATAATGTGAGGCCTTTTCCCCTTTCAAATCTCTTCCCTTCCATGGCTGAACCCCAGACCTTACCTCATGAAAAAGAGGAGGGCACCAATTGGTTACAGGGGCCAATTGTTTAAAGAAACCTCGCTTTCGACACAATCACTGAACCACCATCCAAGCTTATCAAAGTAAGTACATCAGCTACAATAAGCATGTCACACAAAACACGACATTATCCACTTGGCAAATGAAGATGCCAAGTACATTTGCCAATATTGCATGTCACACAAATACGAAATTATCCAATTGGCTAATCAAATGCTAGATATCAAGTACATTTGCTGATATAAAGCCCAGGAAACTTACATGAACGACCAGCACAGGACACCTTACGAATGGAATCTTGTCAATATTCTGCCCCAAATCAATGTCAAATAAACGTCAAGACATGAACTCCGCAAAAATATCTTTTTATATGTAACAGGTAATGAAAGTGACAGTGATCAATAACCATGAATGCGACCTTATAGATGTCAAACCAGTACGACCGCTTCACAGGATACATGACCCTTAACCCTGATAGTATAGGACTATGCAGAATAACAGCCCTTAGTCCAGGCAAACGGGCAGCAAGATCCAGAGTGGGGCCACTTCCAACAGATTGGCCATAAAGGATTATGTCTTCCTGCTTAGCACCATAGTTCTCTTCGAGGCACTTGTATACTGCTTCAATGTCTGAGTAAGTGTTCTGCTCACTTGGCTGCAGAAAGGTTCACATAGCTTCAAACACTATTGTTTCATATTTTTAATCACAAAAGAAATAGAAGCAAACACATATTGCCTCATTTCCCCCCCTTATTTGTTTTATACTCTTTAGTACCTTTCCAGATGACTGCCCATAGCCAGAGTAATCATACCTGCATATTTAATAACATTAAAAGCATATTCAATAGCTGGTGCTTAAGTGGAAAGTTGGTTGCCTCATATCTAGATAAGCCATCATATTATATATATAACTTAATGCTACCAACGCATATCTTCTGATGGTAAACCTTAGAACAGAGACTGAAACGTCACAACAATGAAATATAATCTAATACTGATAATGGTGGTGGTCATAAGTTCAATTGAACCTAGGACGCATTTTCAACACTCAAGGAAAGTGGTCCTGATTTCAGGCTTGTTTTGCTGCTTTATCATTACTTGCCTTATTTAATAAAGTTTTTCTCTCACAAAACCCAAAGAGATTATTTTCTTCAGGTTCCAAAAAAAAAAGAAAAGTTTTTTTGATAAGATTTTTTTTTTTATTTTTTTAAATTTTTTTGATAAGAGAAAAATAAAAGTAAGTCTAAATGATAAAGATGTACTAGAAGCTCTGTTCACATAAATGGAGTGGTTGAACTCAAGGCATAAGTTTGACGACAAAGAAAAAATATAAATATAAATCAAAACGAACAAATTGAAAAAGCAAATCTCCATTTCGCATTATATTAGAATAAACAAATCTAATGGGTCACAACCATGCCCAGTTGCATTCACCAACTTCATCATTTATTTATCTTGTTGCTCATCAAACCCTAGACCGAAAGTTAACTGTAAAAGAAAAATGGAAGCCGAAAAAATTGAACCTTTCTTAAATGGAAAAGTTACTGGAAGTAGCTGATTATTCCCATTTTGATGCAGGTTCAATTTATTAAGCTTTTTGCTCATTGAACGGTCGACGAAAAGTTAACCAAACAAAGAAAGACGAAAGCTAAAACAGAACCAATCTTTCGATGGCAATGTCACTTACCTCCCAGTTTTCCATCTTTCTTATTGATAAATATATTAAGCTAACGATAATTTGCAGATTAATTTCAATTAAAAAGATAACTCGATTACCTCTAGCAATTACCATCTTCCAATTAGGCCAAGGACCGAACAAACAGTTGAGTAACATCACAAACCAAGGATGCAAAGAATCAAATCCACGCAGAGAAAGAGAGGGGGGTGGGGGAGTCAGAGCTGTTGGTGTTCTTCTTTCCCTTACGGGGGCAAGATCCAAACATAAGAACTGATCCAATACTGTGCCCACCCTAACATCAGAGCCAAAGCCTATGGACACAAGTCACACAACTCCGACATTCTATGCTACTTCAATTCCTTACTCCATTTCATCTAACAGAATCTTGAACTTTAAAGAAAAAAAAAACCAGATTTTCACCCGTTTCATCTAAGAACAAAACCTCTGCTCAATACAAACCCACTCACTAATTTACGTCCCTCGCCTAGTTTCCATTATCCCAGTGAGCCACTTACACTATCTCCAATTTTTCATACGCAAAGAAACTCAAATTGCCACAGGAACAAGAAACGGGTACCGTTAATTCATCTACACAGGATACCAATCACACACATACAAACAAATGCAACAATTGTACATGCGAGAACAACAAATCTTCCGAATCGGAAAGAAGAGTGAAAAAAATGAAGTACCCCATGAGATTGACCCGCAAACTGATGCTCAGTTCGATGAAAAGCTCGTACATTTGGCCAATATCAGCAGCATTCCCATGAGAATAGAGCACAGTGGAGGTGGCCATGGGGTACCGGACGTAGACGGCGACGATCTCGGTGCCGCGGCGCGTAGGCAGCCTCAGAACTTCGACGTTCTCGCGATGAGGGAAGGGGTCCAGGAGCAAGATGCCAGTGGCATCGTCCCTAATTAGCTTGTAGGCGGGTGGGTTGGGTGGAAAGAAAGCAAATTTTGCAGCCATGGATGAAGTTACCCCACCCATTCCTCTCTCTCTCTCTCCCTCCCTCTTTTTTCTCTTTGACCAAAGCTTTGGAAGGAGACTCAGTGGCAAATTGACATTCCTCGAATTTGTCTAGTTTCTTGTGCTTGGCGTTAAGCTCAGTGACATAGAGACACGGAGAGGCAGAGTAACACTGAGATATGTGCACGAGAGAGACGGAAAAGCGCGTCCCTAGCCATTAGTTTTTCAAGGGAGCAAAGATACTGTAACTATCTGTCTCATGCAGTTGTCCATTAGACCATGCTGGCATGCTCCATGGACCACCACGTGATGTGGTACTGTCCTTTTATTTTGGGAAAATAATTAGGGATGTTTGTTTGCCAAAATATTAGGGAATATTTTCAAAATTTTGGGAATCTTTACTTTATTGAGATTTATTGGGGTTTGTGAAAAGTAAAGTGTGTAGGTGTAAAAGTTAAAAATTTTGAAGTTTGTTTGGTTTGTCCGATTTGTTGAGACCCCAAATATTTGGAGTCTCAAACATGCCATTTTCGAAGGATCAAATATATTAATTTTACCCAATGCATTCTAAACTATTATATCTAAGATATTGTATCCTCTAATTATCAATTTTAAACATTTATTAAATTTTTAGACTATAATAACAATAATATCCTTGACCCACTTTAAATATATTAAAAATATTATTATCAATTTATTAAATTTTGAGAGTATTATTGTCAGAACGAAGGTGCAAAATGTATAACATTAATAGTTGATGAGTACAATGTGTTAAAGTGAATAATTTAAAGTGCAAAATGTCTAACATTGTTAGTTTAAGGAACAATGTGTCACAAACCTGATAATTTACGAGCGAAAAATGTATTTTTTCCTTTTATTTTCGTATGACTTTGTTTCTTTCTCACATTATTATTCCACTATTTTTCATATTTTTCTGTCCTTCGAGATTTCAGGTTATTTTTTGTGGCCAGTATATGTAAAAAGTAAGTAAAAGAAAGCGAATGCATTAATTGGGATGTTTGAGTCCCAACCAATTATTTGAGATTAATATTAAAAAATTAATTACATAATTTTTTATTATTATAATATTTATTAAAAATATTTTCTCTTTAATGTTTTACCAACTCCCATAAAATATCTTTACTTTATAATATTTCACAAATTCTAATACCCAAAATATTCATGCTCAAACATGCTGTCCCGAAAGAAAGAAAAATAGAAAAAGAAAAAGAAAGAGAAATAGGAAAAGAAACGAGTACACAAAGGTACGTAAAATTTAAATATTTTCTTTTAAGAAAATGAGGAAATGCTATAACAGTTTTGATACAATGAATTTGGATGGACCTGATCCAGCTTGTAAGACATCAATTAAGGTTGTGCATTTATTGTGACATTAGCAGTTTGGCCCTCAACCGCCACCGCATTTGGCAATTTTTTTAGATTTCTATCACGGCTTCCGACACCATTTGGGAGAAAAACCGATGATGTGCTGTGTCGGTTTTATAAGTGGCGGATGGTGGTTTATCGGCACTGCACATAAGTTATAACAAACAAAATCTACCAAAACCAACAAAATTGCAAAAAATCAGCCAAATCGCATTTAAAATCAAACAAATCCCAACCATTTTGGGGGACAAATTCAAATAACCTAGAGAGAGAAGAGAGATCTGCAAATTTGGACTGATCACGGAAGAGGAGACGAGAGAGCCATTGAAGCGAACATGGAGAAAAGTGAGGCAATGGGAGAGGGGCCTTGAAAAACTTTTAGGATTTCAAGCCCCTCAAAACGACAACGCCTTTTACGGTTTTAACAGTGGATTCTACCGCTACTAGCTACCTAGGTCACCGTCCTACGGCAAAATTAGGCATTGTCAGCCGCCGTGGAGCAGTAATGGTTTGCGGCATCAGCAGTAGAGTTTCATCCGAACTCCATTCCCTCCGATCGTCCTATGGTTGGATACCATCCAGTCGGACATCCGACAATGGGAAGGCGCGGGCAGGGGCGCTGTTCGGGTTGCCCGTACAGGTGTAGGTCCCGGGCGGGACCCACACTCCTCCCGCTCCCCACCGTCGGACGGTCGGAGGGGAGCGAGTTCGGATGGAATCCGAATTCATTGGCAGTATGGGTGTCTAGCCCTAACCTCCACACCATGGGCGGGCAAATCTTGAAAAGATTGAACGGTCCATAACTTAGACTCTCCTTTAAGTCACTAATTCTATTCTAATGGAAAATCCAACAAGAATTGTGTTCCCAGTACACCCGAACTAGAAATGGGTTTAAAGCCATGTAATATTTGACAAACATATCCAAATCGGAAAAAACAGATCGTGCTTTAATTAAAAGGTAAAAATATTTAGGGCATAAATAAATCTCTTAGGGACAACGTCGCTTGTTTCCCTCATTCAGGACTTCCACGTACAGGTTGTTCCACATGTTTCAGAGACAACACCCTGGTTGGGCCATTTTGTTAGTCGTGTCTCCATGATTTGGGCAGTTTGTTTCTGACCCCTCGTAATGCATGCAACGACGTTTACAGACAAATCTTTTCAAATCTCAGTTAACAAGTACATTTTCTAACGAAATCTGAGGTTCCAAGATCTTGCACAATCGTTACCAGATCTGGTCAGTATCAAGGGTTGCTGATCATCTGCCATTAACTATCTCTCTATGCGTTGTTAGAAGAAACGGGTTAGAAGGGCACTGGGGTTAGAGTCGTTAGACATATAATGCAGTCAATGAGACATCTCCAAAGGATCCGAGCCGCTTAGAATAGGACGTGGACATTAAGCGGCGCACATCCCAACTCCCTCGAGTAGCGCACGGATGAACTTAGAATAGAAGACAAGGTTTATAGTAGACCACGCATAGAGAAATAGGTAAGCACACGTATTTTCCGGGAACAAAGCTGTCTTTGTTTTGGGTGGGGTTCAGTTACGTGCCGAGGAGGACAAGCAGATATTCCATCGTAAGATTATTTGTTCTAAGTTATTATAAGGACAGGTCGAGATTTTAAAAAATAAGGTCAAGAGTTTGAATTTGACCACCTCATTTAATAAGTTGAGATAAAAAGAGCTTAATTTGAGTTGGCTTAATTAACTTTAGCTATTGGATTTGTTTGGTAAAATCCTACCCTTCGTAACTTCTTTGTATAGAAGAGCTAGCTTATGATAGAATCTTTTTCCGGAGAAGGCTTGTTTCCCGAGGAGAAGGAGATTTGTTCCCCGAAGTCCTTTAAGTACTCACTGGTAAAATGTCAATCTAAACTATTTTTATTGGTTTTTTCTGCAACCCAAAATGCTCACCCGGCCGGGAAAAACATGAAGCGCATTTTGATCATACAGATAAGAAGGTACTTAGGCAAATGATAAATTACTAGAGAATATTGCATAAGACGCTGCATTAAGGTTTTTGTCTACAAAGCAGACGTACGCGCGTGGAACTATTTAGTTTGCGGATTTTTATCCAATATATGAAAGTTATGAGACCTAAAAGTGAAAGCTCCTGAAAATTGGTCGGTTAGTTAATAAACGAGAGCCTAATTAAGCATTAAAACCTATGCGTACAGGGGCTATCGTCCCATTCAGAACAGAAGCACGCAGAAATAGGTGTACATGGCTTTGTCCTTTGAAACCAACCACTACGAACCTTTAATGTCTGTTTGCTTAGTCTGTAGTCGCTAGCTAGCTCTAGACCCAGCACATTCTTCTTGCACCATATACCCAACCCAACCCAACCAACCTCTGCATGCCTAAGATGCTCTAGACCAGAATTAACTTTCTTCTAGCAATATTATTAAGCTCGCCTAATTCCCTTTTGAACAAGGCAGCTTGTTAATCGTTATTGTCGTTTTCCGGAGGAATATCCTCTATATATAGGATAGCATAGATCAGCTTATGCATGTTAGTCTCCCTTATAATGGTAGTAGGGTGTAGATTTATTAATGCGGCCTCTATTTCAACGAGAGAGAGTTAAATTTGTGCCTTGATTTGTTCTTGAGTAGAAGGAACTGCATCTTTTATGATGCTTGTTGAGTCGTGTACGTAATTTCCTTTGAGTCACGCTTTCTATGAATTCACTATCTTAAGCCTCGAGCTAAAGCATTTGCCTTTGGTTTAGACTAGAAGAAAAAAATTAAATATTTTTCTACATTTTTTTAGGGGTTCGTTCAAGAGAGGAATTTCAATTGCATCTGAGCCATTTTGAAAGGCCAAGAGATCAGGAGCAAACATTGAGGGCTCAGAATTTGCCGGGTCGTCATCAGGAATCGGGGGTGAGAATTATGGCATCCCCTAATAAATCCTCCCCTGACCTCAAGTCCTTATACATACAGTGCGTAATTAAGTTTCCTGCTTCCCCGAGAAACAGCTGCAACTGCTAGACTGGGAGGCTATGACATTCCTTACAAGGCAATAGTGTACGTCAACGCATGGGCCATTCAAAGGGACCCCAAAGTTTGGGACAGTGCAGAGGAATTTATTCCAGAGAGATTCGAGAATAAAAACTCAGCAGATATTGCTTTAGACCCAGACTTCAAATTCGGCGTATTCGGCGGTGGAAGAAGGGCCTGCCCTGGTATGTCATATGGACTAACAACAATCGAATATGTATTGGCGAACCTTTTATTTTGGTTTGATTGGAAATTGCCTGCTGGAGTAACAGCGAAGGACTTGGACACGAGTGAGATCTTTGCTCTAACTATTATGAAGAAAGTTCCTCTGCATCTTTTGCCAATTTCACGCCATGATCATTAATCTGTTATACAGAACGTACGTTCTAATTTGTGATCCCCATCACATCTAGTTCTTCTTCTTCTTTTAAACCTTTTATTTTCCTAAGAATAAGTGAAGGTTGCTTAGGCCAGCCTGCTTACGAGGCTCTAAATTATGCAACTCTTTATATGTAAGTTAATTAGAGCAGTGCTTTCGTAGTCCAGCTTGTTCTTGGAAGCTAAGATGTGTTTCGATCCTTCTTCGATCGGCCATATCATTTCAGATGTATGTTTACAGTATTGGGTCAAAGAAATAATCTGAAGTTCTTCGTAAATACTGTTGCGCGAGGGCACCAATATCTAAGAAGCTGAACATTTTTATCATAGAAGACATTGCAATTGGTCATAGAGTTTAGGAGGTTGATTAATATAATTCCTCTCGATTTAAAATATTATTTTCCAAATAACTTCCCAAGTGAAGTGATGGTGAGAAAGTAGATATAATTACACAAAATTGAACAAATCGAGAGAAATAGGCCGGAGGACAGTTTGAATATTCTTAGATAGGTTTGTATAACTTAAAACATAAAAAACTGCTTTTGTGGTTTCTCTTTTAGTAAGTCTCTTGTGCTCCATGGGCTAAATTCCCATGTTGAGAGATGAAGCCGGGAAGCTTTCTTCGGGGCCATTGCTTTACAACTTTTTCTAGTCTTCAAAGTCTTAGGCCCGGTCCTCCACCACCACCAAGCCCCCCACCCCACCCCACCCACCCGCCGGCTTGGTTCCCTGGCCAATATCTTATAATATTGTTATCTCCTATGGTCTGTTCAAAGAGATCAGATGACATGGTTGAGCCGATCGTGTGAGGTCAGCCCACAGATTTACCTTGCTGGTGTTGTGTGTTTGTTGGCCTAAATCAAAAGAGGCTTAGTTCTTAAAATCGAATTTGAGTGGGCCGGCAGTCACATGTCTTGTAATCATGATTGAGCAACTCTCAACCTGAACGCCATAAACATGCCACATTCCCACATTATATTAACTGAAAAGTAGCTTGCTTTTGAACCAATCTTTCCATTTGTCTTGGAAAGGTTTACCCATTGAGTGACACGTTCCCTTGGCCTGGGACCTAATCGAACAAAACATGATATTCCATGATCGATCCCATGTGTTGCGGATCAAAGCTGTATCCTACTGCTTAAGCCGTCCAATAACAATATTAGCCTATTCGCGCCCAAGACACTGGTCTTCCTTTAATAATATATTTGTATGTGCATATGTAAACCTCATATTCTTCCTGGCCCAGCAGTTCCTTTCGAGTTTTACTCAGTTCAGTGCAGGCCCTAAAAGGCCGAGGAGTTTCTTTTCGAGTAGTACAGTAGTTCGATCAAACCAATCAGGTAAAGCCAATCGCTTCACAGAATGGTAAAACTAAAAAAAGGATTAGTTTTACCATTCTGTGAAGCGATTGGCTGGGTCTGCTTGATGCCTAGGCGGCTGGTTAACCCCAGTACTTTCCCGACCAAATAAATATGCTCCCCGATACGAGGCCTTTGGGGCGTCGGAATTTCAAAGGTAAAGCCTTAGTTTTTCAAAAAAATAAAAATTATTTCCATTTTTTAAGGTTTATATATATCCGCCCCGACATATTTCACCACTAAAATCTATCTCTTTCTCCCTGACAGCATTCGTTGCCAATGCATAATGCATTGCAGTCAAACAGTGTCGCAGCAGGCCACAATATTGGGTCCTCAAACCAATATCTCTCCCGGTTGCGAACAGTGTTCCGTACTATCTCATGGAAGCCTAACCAAGCACCACCGTGTTATCGCTCTCAAAACCCCACACTCCCATATCAGCTGCCTTGCCGTCCACAACAACCTCCTCTACGCCGCTTCCAATAACATAATCAACGTCTTCGATCTCTCCAACTACACCCATATTGAGTCATTCAACGAAGATCCCAGTTCCGGGTCTGTGAAGTCCATTGCATTCAACGACACCAAGATCTTCACCGCTCACCAAGACTCCAAGATCCGCGTATGGCAAATCGCACAGTCCAAACGGCACCACCTCGTGTCCACGCTTCCCACCGTCAAAGACCGCTTGTATCGTTCCCTTTTGCCGAGGAACTATGTCAACGTTCGGAGGCACAAGAAGCGGCTTTGGATTGAACACTGCGACGCAGTTTCAGGTCTAGTTGTTAACGAAAGACTTGTGTACTCTGTTTCTTGGGATAAAAGCTTTAAGATATGGAACGTTTCCGACCATCGGTGTTTGGAGTCCGTGAAAGCCCATGAAGACGCTGTGAACGCCATTGCAGTCTCTGATAGTAGCGTTGTTTACACTGCTTCGGCAGACGGGTACATTAGGGTTTGGGAGAGAGATGATAATGCGCGAAGGCACACCTTGGTAAGTACCCTAGAGAAGCACAACTCCACCGTCAATGCGCTAGCTTTAAACAGTGATGGTCGGGTTCTGTTTTCCGGTGGCTGTGACCGTTCCATCTTGGTTTGGGAGAAGAAGAACGGTGCTGAATCCATGGTTTTTGCAGAGGCATTGTGGGGTCACACGGGAGCTATACTGTGCTTAATCAACGTGGATGATTTATTCGCCAGTGGGTCGTCGGATCGGACTGTGAGGATTTGGCAACGTGGGGAGGACAGTGGGTACCATTGTATGACCGTCATGGAAGGCCATGAAAAACCAGTGAAATCGTTGGTAGCAGTTCCCAAGGGTGTCTCTAATGGTGTCGTTTCTGTTTGCAGTGGAAGCCTAGATGGGGAGATGAGAATATGGGAAGTTTTGGGTTCCGATGTTGGAGACGGGTCCTCTGATAAAATCTCATTTGGAAGCTGTTAGGACCTTGTTGGTAAGTTTCCTTTGGATTATTTTTAAACTGTTGTTGGGCGATTTTGTGACCCACCAAATTATATGTAATCACAATATTTCTTCGTTATAAGTGAAAATTTTGAATAAATTTTAGGAGTACCGTACTCTACCAACAAAACTTATTAGAAATGGACAAGAAAATATTTAATTGCGAGGAAGATAAGAACTAGGAAGTAGTTGGAACTTGGAAATCACATGATTTTGCATGTTATATTATGTTATTATTTTTTTCCAATAACATTAATTGAAGGGTTTATGCACTTTCAAATTTTAAACACAAATTAAGGTCATTGTCTAAATGGCTTTAATTTGCTTTAAAATACCACAAAAGACTATAAATATTGAAATTTGGGACAGAGAAATTAAATTTGTTTAAATTAATGAAGCACTTTTTGTAGGTATTATAATAGAGTGGGGGCTATGAACTTAGACGTATATATTCATATATATTTAGTAATGGCTGCATGCTTTTGGTGATCCACTTCTAATGAATCGAACTGTTTCATTGTTGTCCCATGGTCATGATGTGCTTTTCCACCTGTTTATAGATCCCGCGAAACCTGCAGAGAAGACGCGTCGTTTGCTCGTTATGGCAGCCCCTCCCTGTAACAGAGAAGCCAAATGTTTGGGCTTTTGTAAATATCTCGATTGGCTCTTCTGAACATAACGGAAGTTCCGCTCTAAAGTTTTCATTTAATAACTTATTTTAGACTTACTGTCACTAAGTAATTACTTTATCTCTCCAAATTCCACGATTCAATTCAGAGACCATCTAATTCTGACAGTGTCTAGACGAGAACGGATTCAATAAAAGGGCCTCTTGTCATGTTTCGCAGCATTGGGTTTTGCTGTCAAGTCTCTTTGCGTAAGTGCTTACGAAAGTTTTCAAATGAAACAAACAAGAGTTAGTGGGTGATCCAAACTTGATGTATATATATATTTGTTAATTGTGATGAATTTTATATTGCGATTATGAATTTGATTTGGATTATTGTGAATTTGTGAATCTTTGATTAGAGTTTGATTAGGATTATTAAATACTTCTGAATGCAATTGTATACTCCAACAGCGGATGAAGAACTCCCGCACATCACTATCATCAGCATTTGCCTTGTTGTGTCCTCAAATTGATCTTAGATCTAAAATTACGGGGCTCGCTTTACAGCAATGTGTGCAAGTGGAGGTTCAAGTGGATGAGCTGAGGTTTGATCTCCATTGTGCATCTTAATTCTTAAAGTATATTTATGATAGCATTATGATCTGATTGATTGTTATTAAGCTCCCACAATGCACTCGATACTAATGAACTCCTAATCGTTTTATATTTTCATGCTCATATGCTAATGTCTGGTTTCTAAGATGTATATGGTTTGGCACATGTGGCTTTATGTGTGTCATACATTGGAGTTGTCTTTGGGACTTAATTTGTCTAGGAAAAAAGGTTTGTCATTTGTCTTGTTGTAGTGGTTAAATAATGAGGTATTGTGCCCCCTACTTGTCTTTCTTGTCGAGTGATGTTCGTTTTGAGAAAAAATGTAGGATTTTAGAGAAGTTGTGAATTTTTATGTTGAATAGTGTTTTATTGGTGTTTGTGTAAAGTGGAGAGAGAAATGATTTGATGTAATTGTTTAATAAAAAAATATTAGAGTTATGTGAAAAAGTATAAAGAGAGAAAATTTATGTTGAATAAAAAATTAAAAAGTTGTTGGAGATTGTGTAAAATGTATTGGTTTTTGTGTTTGAATTCTGAATATGTTCGGTGGTAGAATTGTGAATATACTTAGAATCCTGAAAAAATAGTGAAAACGAACATTAAAGTTTGGGAGCTGATACCTTTACTAAACATATTTGCAGGTCCTCCAGTTGGAACTCTGGAGCCAAGCATGAAGCTGGGTATGATGCTTTTATGACAGGATGCGTCTTTGCACAGGCTTGTAGTCATCTAGGCATTGATTTCAAACTCCATTCCCCCTCTAATGTTTAATTAGCATTATTCAGTTTGATTTTCCCAATTATATCACTAATTAAATTGATTATTTTTTATTTCTGCATGGATATATATATATATATATATATATACCATGTGCGAGTGCACGCCACAGTGGGTGGTGTCGGATAAAACTACACGTCTACACCTAATTAATATTTTGTTCGATCTCTCAGGAATCAGCCATTGAAGACAAACCACTTAGAAAATATTTATATATTATATTTTATTTTAAAGAATTTCTCGAAAGGTGACAAATGCTGCGCGGCCCAAATTGTGATCTACATGTTAAATAACTTGTTCAACATTGGGTTTTTTTCCCAAATATTCTAGGCTAATTGCTATTATAACTAAGGCTGTTCCTCCTTAAATCAAGAATCTCTTTTAGATGGTCTTATAAAAGAACTTGCTAGTTACTCCAAGGAGTTGATACAGTGGTTAAGACTTGGGTCTTAGTGGTATGCTTCCTTTAAAGTCTCAAATTCAAAATTTCACAAGTGTTACCAACCCTTATTTTTAGTCACTTTAGGATCTTTGGTCTAGTAATGGTTTGGTTTATGTGGGACGAGAAGATTGTACCGACTCTGAAATTAGTCGAGAGCATGTAAGTTGATCCAGACGCCTGGTTAAGAAAAAAAAAATTGGCTAGATATTTCACCTCACACAATTTATGTGCAGATAAATTAATGTTTATTATCTTTTAAAAGGAAGTAAAACAGAAAAAAAAAACAAATAAAAAAATTGAGCCTCTCCTATCATGCAGCAATGAGAGACAACCTACTTATTATATTGCATATATTCCCCCAATGTTCTCACGTGATAAAACACAATTAGCAGACAAAGGAAGCCCTTCAGTAAAAATATTGCATACTGCATGCATTTGTTGACGGGGGACCAGGAATCTCATGGAATCAAAACCAAGATAATGATTTAAATGGTGTGAACCGGAATAAAGAAAACTTCACCATGTATGATATGATTGGCCAGCGGCCTCTAATGAGAAATTCACGACACGAGTCAAATTTGACTTTGAATCTTAACTTTTCTACTGTTTTATTGAAGGAAGGTATCAGGTCCTCTAAATCGGGTTATTCTTCTTTTACCCAAGCAAGTTCAAATTTGCACACAAAAAAAATAGTTTATCGCATTTTTATCAATAAATATAATAATAATTAATAATCTCCAATCCCAAGGTCTGATCCAGTGTTTGTGTCAAGACAAGCTAAAGCTAATACACACTATATGCTCCTTAAAAAGAGCAAGTTGAAGAGGTGTTAAGTGACAGGAGAGACCTACTTTTCCATTCCAAAAATAAAATGAAAATAGTCTTAATTTTCGAGTTTGGAGGATTGTCACTCTCCAACAAAGATTGAGGTCCAAGTGGCCTTGTCGTTGTGTATAGGCAACACTTGACAAGGTTCTTAGGTCCAAGCTGTTCATTAAGCCCAAACGTTAGCATATAGTTTATACAAGATTCACTTAAATAAGCTGGATATGTTATTCACAAAAAGCAACTAAAGTACGACAATGGTGACTTGTCACCAAATTTACTGTGGCAGCTATAGATAATGACTGAATCAGAAAGCTTGTGGTTCCATTTCTAAAAGAATCTCTTCTGCAATATATATTTTTCTTTTTCCATTTCTGCAGCAGTACTTAGAAAACTTTAAATTCTGGAGGCTTTCTTCTGTCTCACTTCCTTCCCAAGTTTGTTTGAATAAGTTGGAACAGAAAGGGAGATAAATAACCAAAAGAAACGGAGACAATAACAAAAGAACAAGTTTGCTTACAAAAAAAACAAAACAAAACAAAACAAAAGAACAAGCAGTTCACTATTTTTTGGGTTAACCCATAGCTAGAGGCTGTTTCCTAAAGTGACCGGATACATTGTGAATGACTCTCAATGAATTTGGGCCGAAGTTCGCCCAAGTCAGGAGATTTAACGATCGATGATACAGAAAACCTCCCACAGGCAGACATGGCAGATTACTGGAACAAATAAGTGCAATGTATGTAGTTGTCAGGCTGTCGATCATGTCATGACTGCTAAGTAGAGCAAAGTAGCTCTCTCTCCTCAATGTCCATGAAGGTGACATAAAAGATTTTCATGTACAGTACATATCATCCAGACTACATTTTAGAAACGTATCAGATGAAGTGTAGAAAACAGAATATACACAGGTATTGGTGCTTCAAAGGACCATCCCGTAACTGCGGACTTACTAAACCTCTACCTCCACTTTTGAAAGTTGATTTCACCACCCTTTTGAAATGTGTCACAGCACACAAGTATTTGTGCAAGTTATTCCAGTTTCACAGATCAAGAGAGAGAGAGAGAGAGAGAGAGAGAGAGAGAGAGAGAGAGAGAGGATAGAAGATATTTTGGAAGCAAAGGTAGCATGGCCACCAATCAACAGTCATGCAGTCACTGCTAGACGAAGGTACAATAGGTAGACAGGACATGAAGCCAGATAAGTCTAACTATACCAAACAATATAAACACCATTATGTATCTAAAGAGTTGTATGAACAATGTGGATTAATTCATGACAAAGTCCTCTCTTAAGTGGCAATTCATAAAACCAAACCATACACAATTCGCCAGTTTGGATGAATTTGATCAGACTCTCCCCTGCCTCTTATCTAAACTGCACATTTGAGTGAAATTATAACCTACTGTATCCTGCCTCAGCTACCTAAGGTCACTCCCATCGCTTCAATAAGTCAGTATTGTTTGTTGCAAATGGAAAACACAACACTAAGTGTTCCCTCTCATTATGCCCTATCAACACATACTTAACCAAAAAAAAAAGACTATCTACCATAACACAAATTTGTATACGTATATTTAGGATAATACTTAAACAGCCTTCTTGTCTTGTCAATTTTCCTCTCAGCAACCAGCTTATCGAGCAACCGTGCATTATATAAATACGTTGATATACATCAACTGCCCATCAAATCGTTTAGCTAAGTGCATGCACTTATTCTTTAACATAGCAAACCATACACTTAAAGACATTAAGTACGATTAAATCTGCAAGAGAGGGAATTCAAATCAAGGGGTATTCACAATCAATTCTTCGTTTTTGTTTGAAACAAAAAGGAAAAAACTGGAATCTTTCAAATGAAGAGTTCACGTTGTTTTCCGTAGTTGCTCATTAGTCCATATAGAGTGATTACTTGAGAACCTAATATGTTAAATGACATAAATTGATGCTGAATATCAGTGATAACAAACAGACATTCCTTCGAGTGTTACACCATATCCTCAATCCTCAACTACCTATCCCCAAATGCTATAAAAATATATTCCAAGCAAAACGGTCTATAAAAGGGACTTGGGCTCCTCTGCAATACCCTAGGTATTGCAGAGGAGCCCGGTCCCTATAAAAGTTAGTTCTTCAAACTTTCAACAAGACTAGGGAAACTAAAAGCGCAAGAATTTATCCACCATTTCGTCGAATTCTCACCAATTACGTTCTAGCCTTACGCCGAAGGCGCTTCCTGAGCTTCTTGTACTTATGCTTGTTCATTTTCCTCTTCCTCTTCTTCTTCACACTATCAGCCCAAACCGTCCTCGCATCATCGGTATCGAACTCATCGGCCTCGAGCAACCCCAACCGCTCAAACCCAGTTGAGGAAACAGGGTTTAAGAAATATCCAAACGGGAAATTAGGGAAAAATGGCAGCGTTTGAGTGGGTTCCACTATTGGAGTGCCAGTGGGACGCAGAAACTGAACTGTGTCGTTCGCATATTCTTCTCGTTGTTGAGGAGCCCAGGGATGGGTATGGTTGTGAATGGGTTCCGGAAACTGTTGGGTTTTGTAGGTCGTGATGATTCTTATGGAGGGTCTGTTTTTCGCGATCTTGCGTACAAGGCTAGCCGCCATGTTTGGGGAAAGCTGCAAAACAGCAAAATGGGGCTTTAATCATTTAAGGGCAAGTGAAATGACAATAAGGACGGCCTCGTTTCAATTGGGCAATAGTACCGTCATACTATGAAAACGACAAAAATGGTGGTGAAAAAACATGCCTTCATGCCGAATCGAACTAGAGACATAGGGGTCATAAATTATTTACGTGCCATTTTTGTTCTTTCCTTCGAAGGCAATTCGCGCGCGAGTTAATTAGACGGTGGCGTAGTTCAGTCTGAACGGCAATCGCAAATTTCTCTCAGATCGTCTCCCGAGTTGTTCATCGTTTTAGCTCGTTCTAGCCTCTCATGGATGGGGAAAACACTTTCGATCCAGTTAAACCCTTTCATTTTGACGTTTTAGTTTCAGACTTCAGTACAACATAGTGAATCTGACTTTTTGTTTGTTTACCAAACTTGGTTCACGTTCAGGATCTGATTCATGCCATTTTCAAGCTCGTGTGGACTAGAAGAGCGCTCGGTTTGAGACTCGCGCTCTCATTTCTCATTCTCGTTCTTTTTCTTTTATTTTCTTAAATTCTTATTTTAAGCGTCGATTCGACTTTCGTGTCTATTTGCAGACCGAGAAAGAAACGAAGGCCCTGATGCTTTGGATCTGCAGGTATTACTAATCCTTTTTGCTTTCTTTACATTCAATCTTTTTTGGCTTTTCGATTTTAATTTCGAATGATCTCTCTATGCAATCCGGATTTACCGTTGGGGACTAGAATTGCATTTTCTCTAAATGTCGATGTCCTTTGACGCAAATTGTTGGGTCAAAGAATTGCACTTTGAAGTAGAAAAAAAAAATTGTTGGGTAAAAAATGTCACCTTCTAAGTGTCCCGCTCAAATTTCGTTTGAGACTACGGTTTTCCTCTTCTAAATGTTTTTTTTTTGATGGCCTAGACAGAAATAGTGTTATTATAAAGCTCTTCCTATCTTCTTTTAAACTGGATTTGGGTTATTCATAATTCGTGTAATAAAGCTTTTTGATTGGCTGCTGAATTGTGTGGCAATGTCTCTTTGGTTGGTGCAGGTAAGAGCTGGAACCTCCAAGAAGAATAGGCCCACATATGGTATCTAATATCCTTACGGCATTGTTTTAAAGGATGTTGTATTTCGAATTGATAGAGCTCGTAGCTGTCCCACTTTTGTGTAGGTTGAACAGTTATAGACCTCATCTTAAATGTCATTCTTCTGTATTCAACTTTCTTGATGCAGCTAATGCAAATGCCCTCAAGCTGAGTTGTGAACTTCTCCGAGTCTTTATCACAGGTTCATCTAACTGTAACGAGATCCTAACACTTGGTTTAGCCTATGGATGTGATTAAGTATGCATTTCAATGTTGGAAAACTTCTGACAAAACCCTTCACCCTGATGCAGAGGCTGTGCAGCGTGCTGCTACAATTGCTGAAGCAGAGGGAGTTAGTAAAATTGAAGCCACTCATTTGGAGAGGATTCTCCCGCAGTTACTTCTGGACTTCTAATATATGACTACCAGATGGAGAGCTTTGCAGGTCAATGTGATATAATTTTCAATCCACATCGGTTTATCATCTACCAAGACACATTATGGTTTTTGTACCTTTTTTCTTCTTCTGCTCTCTATGGCCGTATGCCTATACTACTTCGTCTTTTATATTGCAAGTTTAAGGTTTTGGAAAAGTTGGTAGTTTAACATGGTATTAGAATGATGGTTCTGAGTTGAAACCTCCCATTTCAATTATCAAACTCCTTTCCTAATAGGTGGGTCCTTTATGGTTTCGCAGGTGTGGGGAGTGTTAGAGAATATAATTTAAGAAAATAAATATACCTCTTCTTAACAGCTTAGGCTTTTGAGAAAGTTATTAATTTAATATTCTGATTGCTCTCCAATGTCCAGGAGCGCATTCCCACAATATTGTTGTACCATTCATCGCGCTGGTACTGAAGTTTTTACTCATGTTGTCCCATATACACTGGTTATACAGGCATATGCCCAAGTACATTACTGAAAACTGTTATAAGGCGTAGAAGTTAGGCCAGCCTCAACTGATATCCATACTGCTTAGAAAACTCTTCTATGTTTTAGAAATAGAGGAAAGATGAAGCAGACCTTGAGAAAAGTTGAAAGACTGCAAAAGCAGAAAGTAATGTGAAACTTGATTTCCTCCTTCAGAAAAGAGCACTTTAATCTTCCTTTTTATTGAGAAATTTGATTGGTTGCTTCAAAGAAAGCACTCAAGTCTTTTCCTTAAAGAAAAGGCCAGTGCACTTACATGGAACTTTCATTTTCTTGGAATGTTTTCAATGCTGCCGGAATGAATATTTTAGACTTCCCTGAATGCCTATTACAAGAAGACCTGATAAACAATATGCGGGATTGACTGTTTGTTGCATGCCTGGAATTTATTTGTGCTTTGGACTTTTCTTCTTGGTGAGTTGTGAATATAATAGGTCGTTTTGGGGGTTGCCCAAGAGAGAAAAAAAAAAAGAGATCTGAAGAGTGGATTCTCAGAGTTTGCAGACTCGTTTTTTTATTATTATTTTTTTTTAAAATAAATTGTCGGTGTAAGTTTAATGCCCCCCCCCCCCCCAAAAAAAAACAGACGTTTACCCTGGTTGCATTTTGCTTTTCATATGAAAATAAACTCTTATTTTTTCTTTTCCAAATTATGTAGAAACTTGTATTTGGAATGTTTCAATATCTTCCGTCATTCCCTTTAAGCTGTTGAAAATCACTGTTTTCTATGGTTTGTTTTGCTCGCCCCAAGTGCTTCTGATGTCAAAGTTCATATCTTTGTGATTATTTCCTCCTTTGGGGTCCATCAATATAATTTATATCTCTTATGCTCAAGCTGGTTATCATTATGTCCAGCCTTTTGGTATTCTTACTAGACATAGAATACGTTACATCCCCCACTCGCACTGATCAACCAATAAAGATGAAAGTGTTCAAAGAGAGTTTCTCTTGTGCCTATCAATGATACATAAATAAGTGGAATAGTTATGAGCCAGAGATTTGTGAAAGAAAATTTGTCAAGATGGTCCTTTACTTTGTGAGAATTATGGTTGTAGTAGCCAATTAGTTCAGGACATTCTGTTTTTGCTAGATTTGGAACATAAGATCATAGTAAAATACAGCCTAAACCAACATGTTTTCAATTAAGTGCAAATCTTGTGACATATATCAGTTTCCTTGGTAGAGATACATCTTGCAGACACTTGGTGCTTTATCTACTTAAACATGCAGAATTATTCCTAGAAATCTTCAAACATACACTGACAGCATACTTAGTGCTTTATCTGGGACAGCATACACCTAATGTCCTTGCTGTTAGGCCTTTGCTTTGGGTCCTCCAGCGTACAAAAGCAAGCAATCTTCAAGACTAGAAGCATTTGCTCCTCAAACCCATTTCCCATAAGCTTTGGATCGATCGCTTCTTTAGGATTTTCTGATGTCATCACGTTCCGCATCCAGTTAACCAAACTCATCTCGTTGGTCTCCTGGAAAAATTGATCAGATGGTACCTTTCCCATCACCAGAACCCCCAGCAGCACCCCGAAACTGTAGATGTCACACTTGTCGGTGAATTTCAGGGTTTGATGGTATTCTGGTGCTATATAACCCAGAGTTCCAGCGACATTGGAAGTCGAAATATGGGTATTAGCATCAGGCATTGCTTTTGCAAGGCCGAAATCTGCAATTCGAGCTTCCATTTCGTCATCAAGGAGAATGTTTCCAGGCTTGAGATCTCTATGGATTATGCGGGGGCTGTGATTCATGTGAAGATACTCAAGCCCTGCAGCCACCCCTAATGCAATCTTGTGCCGAGCTAACCAATCCAATTCGCAGTTCCCTGCTGAAACATTATTCAGCAAGTCTTGTAGACTTCCATTTTTCATGTACTCGTACACAAGGAGATGACAATCAGGCCGACTTATATGGGCTAGTAGAGGAAGAAGATTGCGGTGCCTAATTTGACCCACAGTAGTTATTTCCGACCGAATTTGACGCATTTTTTTGTTTAGAAACTTACTATCTTCATCTGTCAGTTCTTCTGCGTCCTTCGGTGGCTGAATTATCTTCTTTATGGCGATCATTTTCCCGTTACTTCCCGGCAATTCAGCTTTGTAAACCTCTCCGCACCCTCCTTTTCCTATGATTTCCAATGAAGCAAGCCCATCTTCCTTCTCCAAGAAAGCCAAGTCCTCCGCCTTTTTTATCAGAGGACTGAAGATTGAGGGGCCCGGCTCTTTCCCTCTGCCTCTTGCCACAGCCAAGATTAGCTTAAACAGTAAAGAAAAGACTAACCCAGAGATACTTCCCGCCAGTGCTCCAGCAAGGAATCCGAGTATCCATCCAGCTAGCTTCTTATTGTTTCTAGGTTTGTGAGGTGTTTCTGTTGGAGAAGGAGCTGGAGCATCAAAAGTAGCAGGTGATCTACTTGAGTGTGGGGCAGCTGCAGGAGTGATACTATTTCCTCCAGTTGAATTCTCGAGCAAAATGTAACGTTTTGGAACATCGGATGCTGAGTATTGGAGCCGGTTCATCAATGGGGGTGAACCTTGAAGAAATGGGTTCCCAGAGAAGTTGAAGAATCTGAGATTACGAAAAGAACGAACGGAGGAAGGGATTTTCCCGGTAAAGAGATTATCTGCAAGAGAGAGATTTTCCATGTTGGGAAAATACTTCAAGAAACCCAAGTCCCCGGAAAACTTATTGGAAGCAAGATCCAGGGCTCGAAGTCGTGAAAGAGAGGATAATTCGGTTGGGATTTCACCGGAAAACTGGTTGTTCTGGAGGTTGAGAACTTCCAGTTTCCGGCAGTCGACTATTTGGGATGGAACTTGGTCAACGAGCTGGTTACTTGGAACAGACAGCTCTTTGAGCTCCGTGAGCTTCCCGATCACCGGGGACAGAAACCCAGCGAGCCGTTGGGATTTGAAAACGAGTCTAGTGACTCTGAGCTCATAGGTGCTGACGTTGTTTGAGAGTTTCCTCTCACAGAACACACCAGGGGTGTTGCACGGTTTGTTGGAGAGGTAATGTTGACCACTGATGCCCAAGTCCTTTAGGATGACGGAGAGGGATTTGAGATCTGAACGGTTGAGAGTTAATCTCGCCTGAACGAGAAGAAAGAGGGAAAGGAAAGTGAGGAGAGAGAGGTGGGCTTTGCCATGAAAGGTTGTCATTTTCCGGCGAGCAGAGGAGCTCTATAAGCTCAGGTTCGGTGGTAGCATGTTGTTTTATAGGCAGCCGCCGTGTGGAAAAATTTGGACTGTGGGTGCCCAATCAAACAACTAAACAAGTGGGATTTTTTTTTTTTCTGAATAATTACTAGTATACTAACTCCTTGTCTTGGCAATATTACCCCTCTACCATGTCAAAGTCTTCGTATTTGCAAAAACGAAAACAAAATATGTAAATTAGGCAATAAAAATCTGATAATAATTTTTTTTAACGAGCATCAATTCAACCCACGTATTTATTGGAATGAATTCACTAGGGACTCTCGGACGGGTGCAGTCCCCAAACTACATAGAGTTTGACAAATCAGATTTAAGAGAGTGACCTCAATTCTTTCAATTAATTGTTTTAAGATTCTAAAATAATAATAATAATAATTTCCTCCAAATTCGTAATCTAATATTGTGATTTCAGCATGAGATAAATGCAAAATCAGTCTCTGTATTATACCCGAAAATCAAATTAATCCCTAAGCTACAAAAATCATAAATTTAGTTCTCACGATTTTCACTTATATTTTGCCGTTAGTCCCTCTACTCCATTTCGTTAACACAAATAACGAAACTTTGACATGTAAGCCCTCACTGCCACCTCACCTCACCTTCCCAACTAGCTCAACACATTAGCTCCCTCTTTTTTTTCCCGCCTGACCTCACCCACCATATAATCGAATCATAATCCCCAATTCCTCTCATCCTGGATTCCCTCTCCCTCTTTCTACATAGAATAGATTGATTACTATCAGAATCCATGGACGCTGCAGGGATTCCAAGAACTTTCGACAAGTGCAGGGACTCCAGAATCCATGGACAGGCTGAAGTGGATCTGTCGGAGCATTCAAGGTGTTTGATGAGGACGGGGGCGACTACATATCGGCTAGAGAATTGCAGGTGGTGCTGGGAAAGTTGGGACTCTTGGGATGGAGCGAGATTGACAAAGTTGAGAATAGGGTTGTCCATTGGCCGGTTCAGTCCTATTCAGTCCGGTCCGGTCGGCCAAACCGGACATTTTGTGAAGTGAGCATACCGGACCGGACCAGACCAGTCATTCTAATAGAACCAGTCCGGTCCGGTTTCCGGTTTCACCAGTCCAAGTTGGACGGTTTGGGCCATGTCATTTTGGGCCTCTTAGCATTTTTTCTTTTTTGATGCCTTTTTTTGGGTTTTTTGAGTTTTTTTTACCGGTTTGGAGTGGTATACTCTGGTCCAGTTTCGGTTTCTATATGGGTAACCCGGAACCGGATCGGAGTACACCGGTCTCAGTCCGGGTTGGCCGATTTTTTGGCCAGCCCTAGTTGAGAAGATGATTATCTCCGTTGACCGTAACCTGAATGGGCGGGTTGATTTCTTCGAATTTAAAGATATGATGCGCAACGTTCTCGTCTGGAGCTCTTGATCATCATTCTCCTTCATCTTTGTCCCTTTGCTTTGTATGGTGTCCCAACTGTACATTAGTAATCGTATAGAGCTATTGGATGCATTCCTACTTGAGAGAGGAAAATCACATCATAATACATAAAGAAGCCCTCTATGGATTTCAATTCTAACACCAAAGGGGCAAAGACATATTCGAAAACAAAAGTCAAACTCTCGGCGAATTCGTTTTTTGCGGTGGGCAATTGCAACCTGAATTGAGTCGTCTCTTGTGTGTAATTTGCTCTCGCTTGGAAGACCTGGGAGCACTAACGAGCACTTGATAGAAGTTGGGCAGCTTTTCGCCTGCGCCCAATTCCTATGCTCATAGCTTCAATCACACCTCTGTTGATTCCTTTGTACGATATGGACAAATTTAGAATGGAATGGATGCTTGATTTGGAAATTAGGGTTAGGGTTTAGAACAATTTTGGGGATAAGGTTTCAGGAGGAGATACGTGAGAGAGGGAGAAGAGAATCGGGGATGAGAGGAATTGGGGGTTAGGGTTCAATTATGTGGAGGGTAGGGTCAGGTGGAAAAAAAGAAGGAGCTGTTTTGGATCCCGCCGACGTGTTCGTCTGGTCAGTGTTTTTCGGTTCCTTGTTTGGAACTTGACCTAGAAAAAAAAGAAGCTAAGAAGGTGATGTGGCAATGAGGATTTACAAGGATGTTCGGTTGGTTAGTATTTTGAGAATTTTTAGGTGATGTTAACTTTATTGGTATGCGTGCAGTAGTTATTTTTAGGTGAGGTTAAAAAATATGTTCGGTTTGTGTATTTTTAGGATTCAAAAAATCCTGAAAATACAAAAATACCGAACAGCCCCTGTGTCAAAGTTTCGTCATTTGTGTTAACGAAATGGGATGGAGAGACCAACGACAAAACGGAAGTGGAATCATGATGACTAAATTTATGATTTTGATAATTTAATTTAATTCAATTTAAACCGAACTGATTTTATATTTATCCATTTTAGTATTTACCAAATTTGGACACGTTAAACGTCAATCAATAACCCCAACCCCGTCAACACGTTCTCAAGTGCTTTATTACCCTCTCAGCCACTTTCTTTGTAATATTTTATTTGCTGTCTTGTCCTTCCTTATCAATCCCGTCCAATACGCAATTTCTTTTTAAAAAACTTTAAAATTAAATGACTATGGAAAGCAGCGTGTTTGATTGGATACGTTGAAAATTGTAACCTTCTGATAAGTCTTCGAGTCAAGTCAACAAATAAGCTGAGAAGTCTTTGGGCCATTTTCAGCCTTTGGATCACATCCATATCTATGGCTTGAAATTCAAAGTGGGTCCCACTCGGTTCCCGACCGGGGTGGCCTTTTTTCCCAAATGTCGGACTCGGAAGTCGTCGGTCCTTACTGTTACTGAAAATCTGAAGGGAAATATTATTCATGCGTGGTTATAAAATCGGCTAATAAATAAGCTCAAGAAATAATTGAACGACGGAATATTCCTTCTCATTTTAGTAAATGAAATGCTTTTGTGTTAAAATTGTCTTAATTCAATAGGGATAAATGTAAAATTGGTCTTTATGTTATACGCAAAAATCGATTTAATCTCTGTGATATGGAAAACATAAATTTAGTCCTTATGATTCTATTTTCGTTTGTTGTTGATCCTCCATTAAGGACTAAGATAAGTACCAAGTATGTCATAGGTTTTTTTTAATAATAACGAGAGATAATCCGCAGCACCTTCTGATCTAATTTAGTCGAACCTTTTACTACATATATTATTTAAATCTCGAATTTTATTATTGTAAGGAATCGAACGAGAGTTCTCTAGCTAACAGATGTCACTCACACTCCGAGGAGCCTACCATAGAATGACAACGAGAAATATGACAAAAATAATGATATTGTGTCAACTTGTAATTAGAGTAGTTGGTCTTATTATCTCAACTTTCTTATTTCATTCTACAATTTGTGATTTTGTTACAATCCCAACTTAAAAATAGTGTTTTTGGTTTACAACATCATTATTTAGGTTTTTGAAAACTTTCTCTTGTAAACCCCACTTGCAATTTCTATATATTTTTAATTAATATTCTTTCCCACCGTCCAAACACTGCCTGATGTTCTCCAATCTGAAATGGGGAGCTTCACTCGCAAAAGCTCCAGCAAGCTAGGGTTTGTGACTGTTGACTGTAAGCAGTATTGTGGGACTCGTGCTTTTGACCGCGTAGAGAGTAGTTGGACTAATTTATTAGTTGCCCCCTGTATTACGTCTAGGCGACTTACGCGTTTTCCTCACTTTTCGTCGCTATATTTCATTAGTTGGAACTTTCCTTTCATTTCTGGGAGCTGCAATCCAATCTTTGTAATTTTCTCGTGTAACATTCAAGTTCTGTACTCTCTCTCTCTCTCTCTCCAAAAAGGATAGTTTTTTTAACTTGGCCGAGAGTCGTTTTATTTGTTGCATGTCATAACAAAATATAGCTATCTTCGAGACATTTAAAGGTGTCCCTGTTCTTTAATTAAGCACGAGAATAGATAAGATATTTATTTATGTTTTGTTTCTTTTTATTTCTTTAACTTCTGGTCTAGACGAAGTTGAACCCTATCTATAATGCAATGGAATATTATGATGTTAGGATTTTCAGTATGTTATAACATGTAAGTAATGGCCGAAAGCAGTAGTTTCGGCTCAAATCGAATATTCTGCAGCGGAAGAGTACTCATATGATCACGCCCAGAGAGAATTGTTACGTTAGCGGTACCTTCTTTCATCTTTTGCCTAGGAAAAAAAAGTAATGATCCTCTGACAAGTCTTTTTTAGTGTCGAGGGGAGGTTCGGACTTATAAGAAAAATAAGATGGGAGAGTTTCGATGATTTCAATGTGTGTGAGATTCGATAATTGGGTATGTTTGAGGGTGAAAATTTTGGGTATTGAGGTTTGAGAAATATTATAAAGTAAAGAAATGTTACGAGAATTGATGAAAAAGTGAAGAGAGAGAAGATTCAAATCGAATATTCTGTAGCGGAAGAGTGCTCATATGATCACGACCAGAGAGAATTGTTACGTTAGTGGTACCTTCTTTCATCTTTTGCCTTGGAAAAGAAAAAGTAATGATCCTCTAGCAAGTCTTTTTTTAGTGTCGAGGGGAGGTTCGGACTTATAAGAAAAATAAGATGGGAGAGTTTCGATGATTTCAATGTGTGAGATTCGATTATAGAAGCCCATCCGAATAGAAAGAAGCTTGTTTTTTTTTTATATATATACTTTGAGGCCGAAAAGATAATATATATATATATAGGAAAGCAGCCTCGTGACCTCTCTAATAAAATACTGCATGCCCCAAACACAAAAAACAAAAGAAAAGAAATATTAACCTTATATATTGACTTTGACATTTTCAAGTTTGGACCTTGGTGGGTATATTAGGAATACCTTGAAAATGACTGTCATCTTTTCCGCGTTAAATGTCCTGATAGTACTGTTTCTCATATTGTACACTTAAATTAAAAATTGGCTAATCGATGATGTTTGATTAAGCTAATACTGTATAACACGGGCGGGGCCGACACCCTTCGCTCCCCTCAAATTTTTTTTTATATGTATATTTTTTTTTTAAAAAAATAGAAGATAGTTTAGGCTCGATACTCATAGGTCTATACCAACTTCATATGATCCACATTAAGTCCTGAACGGCCTGGCCCGATCCCCTTCAATTTGTGTAGTTGATTTATGAGTTGAAGAGCTTACAAAATTGAGGGTTTTGGGATTGCTTCTTTGGGTGAATTCTCGCTGATAATAAGGATATACTATTATTATTTTTGATTCTTTTGGTTCTTCTACCTTATTGTTCTACTAATCGAATAGGTTATGCCCTTCGTATTTTTTTTCAATCTATTTATCGGGCAACAATATTATCCTTATTTTGCTGGTTTTTCTATTCCTCTATGCGTGTCACTTAGTGATAATTGAATTTTATGTTCAATTATTTGCGCCATGCATTAAATAACTGACCATAAATATAGAAAAACATGATCTTGTAGATCTGTCTCAGAGGAGAATTTAAATAAGTCTCAAGAATATAGTCAGATATGCCTGGAGTAGCACTAAGATTCACAACTAATTGTTATGGGTTTTAAGTGAGAACCTACCGTTTAGCCCAAGTAGCTGGGCATATGACACAGTAGAAGCATTTTTTGCGCATAAGAGATTACACATTTTTCCTTGAGACTTTTTGCCTCTTATGAACTAGCGATAAATAGTGAGACTTTGATAATATCATTTCAGCATTGCTAGGTCAATGCAACTAACAATTTTAATACGTATAAACTTATCAGGTCTTTGTATTTTATTTGATAGTATTTATATAGTAGGGTTAAAGTATGATTTGTTACCTTTGAAACTAGAGCTGCACAGAATTTTGTGATCATCAATTCACATGTTAGAATAGTTAGAAAATTTGGAAGCAATAAAATCATTGCCCTGCATATCAATGAACATCAAAAGAAAGGGTTTGAGGATGAAAAACGGAAAAATATTGCAATAGTTAATATGATTTTGTAATTAATTGTTGGTATTTATATTCACTACTTTGACATGTATGTTTGGTTAATTGCTTATGAATATCTCATTGCTTGGAGCTCTTCCTTATTTGGTTAATCACGAAGTTATTTTACAATATTTTCATAATATGTAGTCTCGTATGATCCAATTGCCACCTCTCAGTATCAGCAAATAGTATGGTACGTGTATTTTAATATTTTTAGTGTTTTTAATTCTTAATTTTTGATACTTTAACTCTTAAGATATTTTTTTGTATTATATAGTATTTTTTTTTTCGACCCACTTCGATTGAATTACTGATTCCGCCAGTGATATAACATATATATATATGCCTTAACAGATTATAGGGCCTGCGCGCCTCTTTAATACGAAAGCATATCACGCACATGATCGCTTGGCATGCACCATCGCCGCTGAACCATATGGGGAGCAGATTCTCATGGAAGGTCACTGTACTGAAGCTTGCAAAATTGGATTCTTCAACGTGACAATTAGGAACCTACGGTCCTACAGGCTTAATTGTTAATGATATAATTACCCTTCGGAAGCTGATGGATGACGTCCATCTACATTGGTCTCTCGAGTGAAAATAATATCATAATCAATATATAAGATTTGATATAATATTATCACGATCTCGTAAGATATTGTTAAAATATCAAAGATTCAAGTTTAAATGTAATAATATATTTCTTATAATTTATAATTCAAGTTTAAATTTATATCTTCTAGACCGAACTGCTTAAATATTTATCTGTCTCTAGTTATTATTTTTCTCATCTCTCCATATTATACCTCCCTCAGAAGATCATCTCCGGTGACTATTTTGAACCACCTGTATCCTTTAGTAAGATATTTAGGAAGACCAATATATATATATATATTACTAATAACGTATCGAGTCTATTACACTAGCGATACTGCAGGGACATATGGAGGCGATGCTGTCGGCGCGCCTTTTCAACTTCAACTACCTCATTTGGTAACGCATTTTCTTCTTTGTGTTACGGATCGGAAGCTGTTGTAACGGTGCGTTCGTGGTAACAAAGAGCTAGTCAAAACAATTAGCTGTGCAACGGCTTCAAGCATCATTGCATTTATTTAGCAAATCCTTACAGCACACTTAATATTACATAATCGCAGATCACCCAACTAACCAAAGGGTTGCTTGAGTCCATACATTACTCACCAATAACAATACCAATACCAATACCAATACCAATTACTAGTTTTCTTGAACACAATTTAAACCGACCAATATTATTCTCGAGACGGGTATTTCACAAGAAATAAGCGCATACTATAATATCAGATGCCCATGCCCAAACCATGTGTCTTAATCGGTGCAGCAGCGGTACATGAGGAACTTCTCCATGGGGCGGCCACACTCTGCACACACCACATTCTCTGGGATGCCCCCATTGATCCCGGGAAGGATGAGGCGGTTGCAGTGTTGTGGGGTGTGAAGTCCTTGCAGGTAATCTCTGAGTGCTGGCACGAAGCCATTCTGCTCAGCATCTTCTTTCCACTTGTCAAACTCTAGCATGCTTGTCAGAACAAGGTCTCCCTTGGCTCTGGCCATTTCATCACCTGATCCTTTGCTCACCAGTGCCCACCCTTGATCACTACCATCGAAGCTAAGCATAGTCATGACCTCCTGCATTATGGGATCGTTTTCCACAGTCTTACCATGTTGCAGTTTTGAGTACAGCATGCTCTCGATTCGGGTCCAAAAGAACCAAATGTGTGTGAGGTCTGGCCAGTAGTGACTAAGCTGCTCCGCGGTGATAATAGCAGTGTTTTTCCGCACCCTCTCCTTCGTATTGCTCTTTCCAACATAAACCAGTTCTAAAGAGATATTAGCAACTTTGGCAACAGCTTTTGCTGCGGTTGTGAATTTCCGAACCCACTCAATGTCTTCACCTCCATATAAGCATATGATTTTCCCCTTCGTTATCTGATATAGAAAGAAGTTCCGTATAATTAGAAATTTTTACTTAAAGGTTAATCAAAACAAGCGCATGTGTCCGCACACAGGCACACATGTATTCAGTGAACAATATCCAAAACCTAGGCCGCTTGTTTTAGTGGTACGTATAGAATTGAGTAGATACATAGATGAAGATGTGTGTGTTGTTGTGCACAGGATTATATGAGTAGATGGTTCTGAAGATGGAGATACCCAATCTAGTAGTTCTGGGTCAATGCCATCAACAACTAGCTCAAGTCTCCAGGTTTCTGACTTCCATAAAGCTTCCTCTTTCTCACTGCTGAAAGGGAAGGCGAAAATGCTCCAAATCCACACCATGTGGAGTGCATTCCGGGAGGCCACCCTTCCTTGCGGATCCAATGACACCAGAATCGACCTCTTCGAAAAATGCCACACTTCCTTGATAAACTTAATGACTGCTGGTTCGATGATCAAAGGATTGACCACACTATACCATGGCATCTGGGACTTCAAGTGCTCGAATTTTTGGCGATTCTCTTCATTGAAAGGGACCAACCTATCCACAACTGGGAGCCACACGACTTCGTACTGGCTATCTGACCTCGTCTGTGAGTCCCTATACATATGACTAAGAATTATAATTTCTTCCGTGTGAATGTCGAGATCCGATATGAGCAGCAGCACGTGCTTTCTCTTTAGCACTTCAAGATTTGCCTGTTTGTGCCAACAGAGCTCCATTGTTTTACATTTGACAGGGTGAAATTTCAGTTTAAGAAAGGAAACCATGCATGGGATTTGAGAAACAAACCTTGTTGTTGCTGGTACCGTGTACCAGTGGTTGCAGATCATCCTTTGGGTATATCAACGCCGTGAGAATTCTCATGTTGTCCAGGTGTAGTGTTTCAAAAAGGCGGAGGAGATTATTAAAGTATTCTTGATGTTTCTTCTCATCTGCATCCCATGGTGGACTTTATTTAGTTCTCAATTAGTGGTGCATTAGACTTAAGGAGCAAATGACGCCTACATCAAACTTACTTCTGAAAGTTCTATTAATATGCAGACTCTGGTAGTTGAGTTCATCATCAAATTGAATCTAGAAGATGCCGGCTTTGATTGGTTTTCAAGTTTGATAATGGGAGATTGAGAAGGGATTTATTTCCCATGTCACCTTATTAACAGATTAAGGAAGTCATTCTTTCCTAGTTCTTAGTACTAAGCACGTACCGGTTTCTATAAATGTTTGAGATATTTTTTTTGAAAAAAATTTGCATCGATTCATTAGCGTGTCTATTTCATAAGATTCTGAGAAGTTGAATACCATTGGCTCACCTATATGTTGATAGCAGAGGGCAAGTTGCTTCATGAGATGCTCGTGTATATTGTTGACCTTATGAGCCAAGCTTGAAAGTTCCCATGCCTCCGCTGTTGAAGCAGTGTACCTAACATCAGCATAAAGGAATGTTACATAGATCATTACTGTCAAATTGAATGAGCTTGCTGGATCGAGGATGACTCACTCGTGCCTCAAACCTACGAGGCTTGCAATCTGTGCAGCACAAGCTACTATGCTGCGAATTGTCCAATAGGCAGCAGCAGGTATATGAGCGGTGGCAGCCGACATTGGTGGTGTGTCAGGTGAAATGTACTGAGATGGTAACTCCTGGAACTTAACCATGCATTTAGTGACATCCATGACTGCCCTGATGAGTTTATTAAGTGCCTCAAACTGGGGCTTTAGAGAGAGAGCATTCTCAAAGATGTTGGGCAGTTGCTTAAGGAAAGCCACGGACTTGGCCAGTGGATTTGTAGTGCAAAGCTGAGCAACGAGCCAGAATTCCCCATAATTCACAGCAAATGCTGCCAGGGTTACCACCACTTTGGAATCCCATGAATAGCTCGTAAGAGTGTTGAATATCACCATGGTTGTTGCATGTGCATCTCCACCACCTGAGCACTTGCAGGATATCTGGCAGTGAATATGTACACATCAATCAGCTGATTTTATTTTTCCTATAATTTAGTGAAAAAAAGGAAACCTTTGAGAAGTCATGTTAACAACAGCAAAGAGCAACGTGAGAACGAGAAGATATACCCTCTTAGCTCACAACAAATGTAGTCTTAACTATATGAAGCTGTGCTTTGGGGCTTCTAATGATTAGCTATAACAACTTTATGCCAGGAATAGGGAAAAATACAATTTTTTACCCACCAACTACCACTTGTTTTGTACTTTGCACCTTAAACTACCACGTTTGAGAAATTGAACTCACAAACATTAGGGTGTAAAGTGTCAAATCTGTGGTAGTTCGGGAGTGAAAGATGTATTTTTTCCTTAACTATCACCAGAAACTTTATCAAAGCTCAATTTACAACTTAAGACTTTACAATGTCTATCAAATGTTTAAGAAGGTATTATGTTCAGAAGGTAAACTGGGTAAGAATTAAAATACAAACAAAAAAAGCTTACTCCTAAGCATTTCGAGACTATAAACTATTTTATGCCTGTGTGTATGTCGAGGTACATATCTCCTGTTTGCTTTTAGTACTTGCGAAGAAATGTGATATGCAGGCACTTCAGAGTGGTACTTCCGTGATAGATGTACTTATCCCTGGAAAAGAAGGGGAAAGGAGAGTAGTTTTTTTTTTTCTTTCTCTGAGGAAGGAAAAGAAAGTAGTTCTTTTTTTTTTTTGGAAATAAAGTCACTAGTACAGTAGGAACTAGGAAAGGCATCTGTTCTTAGCAACAGAGTGGCCCAGAAATGGAATATGATGAAGGTTCAGAAGATGTTGACTCAGACTCAGGTAACGAAGATGACCTCGCAGGAGATTTTGTATATAACGTATGACAATGCTTCAAGAATGCCATCGAAACCAGCCACATTAGTCCTGTCCTCCACAGTCGCTACTTCTTGTGTACCCTGCAGAAAAAGTACACCATATCAGCTACTAAAGCTATCAAAGTAGTCACAAATCTTTGCATGTCCTTATCTTGCTTGCAATTTTTTTATGTTTGTTTGACTAGGCAATTAGGCCTAGTGAAAGTCAACTATCATGTCAAACGAGAAAAATGGAAACAGTAATACTTTGAGAACACCGACCATGCTAGGAGTTGCCCGGTGCAAGATGTCCTCGATAATCTGAAGAATAGGCTTGACATCAACTTCACGGCCATCGGGAGCATGGGTTGCCTGAATTTGCTTCACCATCGCACTGTCATCGGATGCTGAGAACATCCGGCGGTCACTTTTAATCAGTTGCTGCATCTTGGCAGCCGGTTGTGTGTAGCTGGCCATGCAGTTACTTTGGGATTTGAATTGGCAGGAGAGGGATATATTTGGTTTGTATGGTATTTCAATTACGTGACCCTTGGCCTTATATAAGAAGAAGATGGAATAAAGCATTGTTGATCATATTGTACCTTGCTTGCGAGGGGGTGCTAAACAAAGCTGAAGCCATGTGTGATCGGATGAAGTTATCCAATAATGGTGGCCCCTAACTTTGATTTCAGCATAAAGGGACCTGGTTTCCAGATTTTCCAGTCAAAAGGAGAGTAGAAAACAGACAGAAGATGAAGCAGTTAAAGAGAATTGCACTTTCTGACATCATCAAGGCAATGTCACTGCTTACCTCAGTCATTTGTTCTGAGTTCAGCTTTGATTAGATAATAATTATGCTATAGCACGTACTAGCCATATTCTCCCATTTTCTTCAATAAATATATCCTGAAATCACAGTTTTTGGTAGATTGTCATAGTTTAAGTTGGGGGGTATTGAAGTCTACTATTTATTTTACGTACAGCAGAAAGGTTCTTGCTGGGATTGCTTCCCATTTTCTTCTCTAGAAGGAAAAAGAAAAATTTGGGTTGGGGGGGGGGGGAATATAGAAGGGAAGCAACAAAGAATGCTGCTCGAGTTCTTCAATTGGTTTTTTTTTTTTTTTCTAAACAACAAAATGTACGAGCAGCTGAATGCAAAAGCCGTATAGAGAGAGGTAAAACGGCAACGGCAAGCGTAGCTGCTCGCGGAGTTCTTCAATTGGTTAATTGGCTTTCTTTCGCCCCACATGTTCTATGCAGAATGATTACAGACCTCTTTTCCATGATATACCTTCCTTCTATTCTTCCCTTCTGCTTTTTGGATGCCTATCAACGTTGTGATTATCAGGAAAAGAAATGGTTGATTAGAGAGAATCTCTACTTAATGATACGTTTTAACCTTAAGTGATCACTCTTTAGCCGTGAACCTTTTTGAGCTTCTGACAGTACTGGAACTAAGTTTTCTGGCACACCATGCTCAGGAATTATCTTACTTCCTTCAGAAAGGCAAACTGGACCAAAGAAATCCAAAGGAAAAGGAAAACAGGGGATTCATATCTGCTTAAGGCCATCTGACTTCCAAGTTCTTATAACCCCCTACCAACATACATTGCAAACTTGCAAAGTAGTAAGGACTAAGGTGCATTACCCTCTAGTAGATACTAAAGTGTACCCTATAAAGCACCACCCGCATAGATGTCTTTCTTCCTTTTGCTTTTGATTGTTCAAAGTGAGAGCCATGTCACAAAGTTTCCAATGATCTTTACATCAATTAGCACAATCATTATCCGCTATCATTATCTTGAACAGAAAATTAAACTAAGTTCAATCCCATTTGTAAAATGCTTACTAAATTTTCAAAGATTAAAATATTTTGAAACAATAGCATTATATTTGCTGAATAAACAATCTAATAGATCCTTATATATTTGTAATTCCTAATATTTTGAGTTTGCAAACACTAGGGTGATGTTCGTTTTGAAGGTTTCTGTAGGATTTGTAGAATTTTGTGAATTTTTAGGTGATGATAAAGTTGTATTGGTGTTTGTGTAAATGTTGTTGAGGTGTAAAAAGTAATGATGATGTTTAAAGTTATTTTTTTATTAATATTTGCTTTTTTGAATGTAAAAAAAAAAGAAGGTAAAAGTCGTTGGCGACAAATATGCTGCCATGCACAGTACGCATGGCAGCATGTCTGTCGCCTCCTTTTTGAGTATATTTCGTTAAAAAAAAAAAATTTGTTGCAAACGAGGAGACAGCTCACTGACACCCTGCAGGCGAAAATGGTGGCTTGAAAACGAGTTTTGCCGAACATGCTGCAGTCCAGGATTCGATTCCTGGTGTTTTTTGCAAACCTTAAGTGATCACGCTTGGTAAATTGTGAGTATTTGTCTCCGGGATCTGGATTATATTGGCCCCCTGTGCCTGAGTGGACCCTTCTTTCTGATTGGGCCTCTCTGTCCACTTGTTGAGGGCCTTGTGGCCTCTTTACTGGTTTGTCTTAAATAAGGGTTAGTAACGGAATGTCCCATTTCTTTACCCACGGGAATGCAAGTTTTGATTCCGATAAATATTGAAAGCAAATCGGAATTTCCAAAATCGGAATTCCGGAATTTTCGGTTCCCATACGTGGAGTTTTGTGGCCAATTTTCTTTTGAGGCCGGAATTTTGGAAATTTTTTGTTATACATCATATATTAACAATAAATAAAATGTAAAATAAACATTCATTGAAATTTCAAAATTTAAAATAAATTATGGGTATTGAAAAAAAAAATCCTTTTTCCATTTTAGTCTTAATTTTTTTTTTTAAAAAAAAAACCCGATTCTAGTCTGAAAAATACCAAAAAAAAAAGCATTCTAATTCCCGTTTCGAAAAAAATATTTGCCACCCTAATTTTAGTCCTCAAGCTCAGTAGGCCTTTCGGCTGTTGCTTACCCTCTGGGCCTTCTCTATGTAATGCCCCTGCTGTAATTTGCCCCCCTTGGGCCTTGAAATAAAATTCGTGGATTGTCCATTAAAAAAAAAATCTTGAGAGTGGGTCGGGAAAAACCATGTTGTGTTAAACAGGAACACCCGACCCAATATGGACTAGCCCATGAGGCCAATGACAATTACAGGCCCAATGGTCCCAGAAGAAACATCAAGAAGGATACTCAAACAGTCAGACTGCCACACGTGTGGGGGGTTATATGAGTCGGTGGGGAACCCAAAGTACTAGTAGAATGTGCGAGAGATGCTTCTATCCCCAGCCTTAGCGTATGGTTACCGCTATCGTGCACCACCTCTTAAACACCTCTTAACCTTCATCCTCCTCCATCATCTTCGTCATCCTCGCCATCATCGCCCCCCAGCGTTCGAGCCCTTATCGCCCACCATTCTCTCGCTCTCTTCTCAATTCCCAAACCCTAATTTACTCACGGGAAACTCTCTCTTCTTCCGCATGGAGGTACCACTTTTCCCTCTCTTTCTCCCTCTATACAATACAATACACAAATGTGCATGCATGTATGTTTGTATGTATACATGCATCTTTTACAATATAATGGTTTTATATCTATGGTTTGGAGAGATTTTGGTGGAATGATTGGGAAAGGGACTGATTTGACGATGAAACTTGGGGTTTTTGTTTGCGGTTACTGTTTGAGTGTGTTGTTACTTTCTGTTCGGTTGCTGAGAAAACCTGGGAGAGTAAAAAATGATTTGCATGAAAACCCTTGGTTCAGAATTTTAGTGTCATTCTTTTTGTTCGTTTGTTGTAATCCAAGAGGTTAATTAAAATGTTGTTCGTCCTTTAATTCATTTTCATTGCTTAAAGCTAAACATAGGTTTGAAATTGTGATGTACTCGTGGCAAAGAATTTTCACTTGAGATTTGATGAGTGTGCTCTATTGGGACTATTCATTTCGTGTGTTTTCAGGGAAATTTCAACCCACTATGGTGGTCATATTGTGTTAGACAAACCATTTTTATTGGGTTCATAATGATGATAACCAACTTTATGCATGTCCGAAAGCCGGGCAGACAAACTTGTCCCATAGTTGTCACTGGTGTGGAGGCTGTGCGACATGACAACTTATTTACATCAATAGTTGAGTTCCAGTTAAACAATCACTGCTTGAAGCCTTTCTTGTAGTGTGACCCGTTAGTAAAGTTGCATACTATCATTCGTGTGTTTCAAAACCAGTGGTATTTGTTGGTAATGGCCTCTGATTTGTTTTAGTATGTAGTAGGTTTTAAGAGGCTGTTGCTTCCGTATCATATACTTAATTCTGTTACCTGGTTGTCTGTGGACCTCTTAAGGGATGGCTCACTTTTCCTTTTGGGTCAATGGCAAAGGAATATTGAACTAAAGCTTTTTCCATCTTCTGGGTTGTAATTTGCAGCGATTCTGGGCAGGAAGTGGCATCAATAAGAACAAAGCGATGGTGGAGCATTTGAAGACTTATGGAGTGATCTCATCAAAGAAGGTAGCTGAAGTAATGGAGAGTATTGATAGGGCTTTGTTTGTACGGGATGGGAATGCACCTTACTATGACAGTCCCATGCCGATAGGTTACAATGCCACTATCTCTGCCCCTCATATGCATGCCACATGCCTTCAATTGTTGGAGGAGAATTTGCATCCGGGCATGCATGCTCTGGATGTTGGCTCAGGTGTTTTTCTTGCACCATTTTTACAGAACTATTCTGTCGTTTTACCCTAAAGTGTAGCTTTATTGTATTTTCAATCTCAAGAGTATTCTAAGCAATAGCACTTAGACTGTATCAGTACTTTGGGATTCTCTGAAGCTTGGTTTACCTGCATGATGTGTGATGAGGACGTTTGTTGTTTTTATTCTGTTTTTGTTTTTTGCTCCATCTTGTTGTGAACCCAAGGCATGGGTGTCTATTCCTCTTCCTTTCTCCTTATTTTCTCCCATCAAGTTCAGGATAAAAGTGACGCTAACTAACTAGTGTATTGTCTAATTGGTTCAGTTGTTATATAATCACCATCTCCATAATCATGTATTCGTGGCATCATTTGTTTCCAGTTAATATAAGTGTTACAAATGATATTTTGATGTCATTATTTCAGAAGCTGTAGAATCCCAAGTAGTTGCAATTTAACCCCAATTGATCCTAATCCAACTTAACTGCATTTGGAGATTTTTTTTTCATATGTATCTTTGGCCTTACCATTATTAGTTTTCCAGGAACCGGGTATTTGACAGCTTGTTTTGCATTGATGGTTGGACCACAAGGTCGTGCTGTTGGTGTGGAACATATTCCTGAGCTGGTATCTTCCTCAATCGAGAATATTCAGAAAAGTGCAGCGGCTGCATTGTTGAAAGAAGGCTCACTTTCAGTGTATGCTGGTGGTATGTTTTCGAGATCCCACAACATTAGAGACTTTAGATAATGTATCTGGGGAAGAAGAGAATATTGTAAAAGCAATTGGTGCAAGTCTATACACAATTATTTGGTGTGGTTCCTTTGATTTTTTTTAACCATCTTTGATCTGATGTAAAATGACAGATGGAAGGCTTGGTTGGCCAGAGCATGCACCTTATGATGCTATTCATGTTGGGGCCGCCGCTCCAGAAATCCCACAGCCACTTATTGATCAGTTGAAGCCTGGAGGAAGAATGGTGATTCCTGTTGGAAGTATATTCCAAGACTTGAAGGTGGTTGACAAGAACCTTGATGGTTCTGTGAGCGTCCGAAGCGAGACCTCTGTTCGTTATGTTCCTCTCACCAGTCGAGACATGCAGTTGCGAGGTGTCTGAAGATGGGATATAAGTTTCTTTCTTGGAATCGCCTGGAGGTCTACGGTTGTGGTTCTTTAGGGTGTTTTTTTTTTCATGTATATATTGTGATGTGGATTTCTTCCAGTTTTTTGTTTTTGTTCTTTTTTGGGGGGCACGCCTTCCAAACTAATATGGGACTTAAAATAGTCTATTTTCTTGTCCAAATACAGCTTTGGGAAAATGTGAATTGATTAGAGCTTATATTGTATTTACATGTATAGAATCCAAAGCTGTAACAGTGCTAGCTGAGATAGCCGTGATTGATAAAGAAGAAAATAAAGAATGTCTTTTTTTTATGCATCTGTTTATCTCGAAACCTGGCGCTTTCTATATTTGATTGGGATAAAGGGCTATACCCAAGTTCTATCTCGAGCAGTAGCACCGTGTAAGAGCTTTGAAACTACAGCTCGTTTATTTTTTCTTATGCTACCGTAGAAGAGATTTGGAAGTGCTTCTCAAAAGGTGCTTGCTACTTTGTTTGGTAGAGAGGTGTTGACAGTTTGAACTTGAGTGATGACTTCTTGTATGGGCAATCAACACAAATCTATGCTCTTTTAGTAGTAAGATGGTTCAAAGAAGTAGGTCTCGCGTTATGCCGGCAATAGATGCAGTGCTGCTGGGATTAGAGGTTCTCCGATTCCTTTGAGATGCTATTCAGAGATTAGTTTACCTAAATATCATTGCATCAGGAAGTTTGTCCAGGATACGATTCTTGCAAATATCCATGTTTTTTTTATGGTCATCAATAGCTTAAAAGCCAATATCCATGTCTATCTTCTTGCATAATTCTTGAATCGAATATCCAGATGTGGTCATTTATGTTACTAAAGACCACTGAAGTTACAGCTTTGGTGTAATAGTTTTCTAGGTGAATCATTGCAGCCATAATCCCATGCTTCCTTGCATCCAATACAATCTGAACTCCGAACTCGCACCAATAGCTCTTTTTTTTCCATAGGAAATAGCAGTAACGACGAACATGAGACAAATTTTTTAAAGGCAATAGTAATTCTTACATAATTTAAGCTTAAACAAAAAAAATATAAAATCAGAACATTAAATTCGCAATAAACTTGGCTGAAAGAAAAATCTCACTACGGAAAAAGACAATAGCACCAGCAGACCTTCGGATTCATATAAGCTCAATTCAGAAGGCTCGCCTTGGTCTTTCTTCAGCAACATTTACTCTTATTGCCCTCCCATCCATACTCTGCAAGCACCAGAAGATCCGGAACAAACATTTCAGAGATTTGTCACAGTATATAGCTAGTCCTAGCAACTTGATCCATGTGAACTATATACTTTTGGCCTTTTACCAACCAAATTCTACAAGGCTAGACCAGATGAAGCTCGAGGCATCAAGTAACTTGATGAGTTCAATTTGAAGCCATATTTAGACAATAGAAACCTTACTTTATCAAAAAAAGGAAAAAGGCATATACCTGTCCATCAAGGGCAGCAATGGCATCATTCATTTCAGTTTCACTGGACATTCTCACAAAGCCAAAACCGCGTGAACGTCCTGTCTCTCTGTCAAAAACTACCCTTGCTTCTACCACCTTACCATGTTCACTAAAAACCTGCTCCAGCCGAGCGTTGTCCACATCCCATGGCAGGTTGCCAACATAAATTCTGAAGGTGGATTCAGATGTGCGAGGAGTGCGTTCTGGCCGAGTTCCTCTTGGAGCAGCCTTGTTAACAGTCAACTGTCTTCCATCTAAATCCTATTCAAAGAAGAAAAGGAAATGACAGTCTGAGACAATTGAACATAAACATTAAGGAATGTTAACTGGAAAAAGCATGCGCCTTTGTGCGTATATGTGGAAGCACAGTGAAAAATTCGGAGAATCCAACATGCTTAGATACTTGCACATGATTCAGAGAAGCTCCTGTGTAGATGCACAAAAAAGGGCCTTTTTTTATTCATTATGTACAGTTGGAAGGAAAAAAGAGTCACTAAAATTTGTGCAAGAACGTGATCAAGAATGGGAAATACAATCTAGAGAATAAGCACAAGCCAAGCCAACAGCTGCTCAATTTTCCTTTTCACGACTCAGAACAAAAATTGCAGTGGCTGCTGGGGCTTGACGTTTTGTTTGCTTCAATGGTTCGTATCACTTTCCTACAAGATGAAAAGATTGTCTCCCCCTTCTAAAGGGGGTTAAATGAATTCCGTTTCAGAGGGATGTAGATTCCAAATATCCGGGGATGCATTAGCAGGGTCCCATATCTCTGTAATTTTTCACCAAAAAAAATCTCTGTAATTTGAATGTAAAAAGGAAAGGAGATTCTGGTAAATGATATGCTGATTAGTTCTGAATTTCCTCAGTTGATTCAGGACTTGCACTTCTGCATTCCGTAGGAGCGTTTGTACACAATGATTAAATTTTAAATGAAAGCAAAAGAAAGATGGATATATTAGGAAGCAAGCATAAACTGGTGTTAGAAACAAATTCTTTAGAGCAATTCAAAAGGAAACGTGGGGCACTATTCATTTTTCTGACATGAATGAATGAGAAAAGCACTAGGAACAAGAAAGAGAAGAAATTTGGGAGGTCAACACATTATCTGTACATGTGCGTGTTAAAGTTGAGATAATGCTAGCCAGCGAGACGAAAACTAAGCACACAACACCAACTAAATGCAGAAACAAATTTTCCCATGAGATGCTCACATAAAATATAACCAGTCCACCACAACAAGAAAGTACAACATAAATGGAACTCATTTTGAGCAGTACAATGTACTTCTAAACAATTTGTTTACCTTAAACAATTTTCTGGAGGCAAAGAGTCACATACGAGGTATTGAAGAAAAAAATTAATTTCTGGAATACTATTTGCCTATCTGTTAGAACCCTACTGATGAGTATTCTGCACTGCAAGGAAATCGATCAACCTCTGTTTTACATACGTCATTATAGTGATGCCACCTCTATTTGGTTGTCTGCATATTCTCAAAGCCAAAACAGTGCCTACTAACCTTAAAGTATATCATTTTAGATTTGAACAAGTCCATGGCAAGTAAACAAAGCTGTATACTAGTTATTTGACAGGTTTTACCAATGCCCACCCATGGCCTAACACTACAAAGAGACCCGTGAAAGAGAAGCTCAACTACACGATTTGGTTTCAACTAGCGACTTATCAATACCTACTCAATCACATTGCTTCATGTACATTCACGTGCTACGAAAAGATTAAAACAGTAATAAACTACTATGCGATCCCTGCAGAAGAACTGACTATAAATAATAGCAAAAAAGAGAAAGAGCAGTAAAAACAGTTTACGTAGCGGTTAAGCGTCTCGACAGCCTTCTCAGCTTCCTCAACAGTACTCATTGTCACGAAGCCGAACCCCCGACTCTGATCAGTCTCCCTGTTGTAAATAACCTACAAGCACATAAGCAAAACCAAAAGCACACCCACATATCATAACCTCCCCATAATCCCAACACCAACTAAACCCAAAAGCACAAACTTTGAAAAAATCAAAAGCCGCGAACTTCACCTCAGCAATCTCCACCGTTCCGATCTGCTCGAAAAGCATAGCTAACTTCTCACTGTCAACGTCATAAGGCAAATTCCCAACAAAAAGCTTAGCATCTTCAAGGGGTTCAACAAACTGCTCTTCCACTTCTTCTCTCTCGTTAAAAACCCCATCTTCACCACTCTTTCCCTCTCCTTCGGCCCCCTCAATGGCAGAATCCTCGCCCTCGGCTACCCAATCCGAAACAAGGGCCTCAGTCTCATCCACCCCTTCGTTTCCCCAACTGGGTTCTCCTTCTTGCTCGTGCTGGTCAATGGTGATGGTGTTGTTGTCTTCTTCTTGTTGAGCCCAGTCTGAGGTCTGGGCCACAAAGGTGGCTATGGAGGAAGAGTGGGTCTTGTTTCTGACAGAGAAAGGTGGAGAAACGACTGAAGAGTAAGAGCATGCGAGGTGGAGCTTGATGGGTTTGGATGGGACAGAGATAATTCGATATGAATTTTTCGTGGTGGTGGTGAAGAGTGAAGGCAAAGCGATTAAGCATGAAGAATCTGCCAATGACAAGGCCTTGAAGAGTGGTGTGGCCGCAGAAGCCATTTCTAGAGAGAGAGAGAAGGGTTTTGGAGGAAGGGTGAGGATAAGGGGTGGAGAAGACGAGGGGGGTTTATTGGAAAACAGAGAAAACGAAGTTCGGGTAGCTGTGCGCTACAAATGTGTTTTCAGATGGTATGGAGCCAAATGGGCTGGACCTTTGAGATAAAGGACTAGACGAAGTTGTCTAGTTAAGACGACAACAAGATCTCACAAATATATCGCCATAAAAAAATGTCCTTTCATAATCAACTGTTTGCTGTTATAGGATTTTTTTTTTCTAATCGTTTGCTGTTATAGGATTCGATTGAGAATAGCTGTAGTTGATTAATGACATTGACAGCATGCTGCACAATTTGGTTTCATATTTTGTCAAGTAAAATAAATTTTAGTGCTCAAGAAAGATGATGATTTGATTAGAGAATTGTCAATTCTCCCTCTCAGTCGTTTTTGGTTGATATACTCTATTACTGATTTTATCCCTCTCAAGTTTCTCCATTACTTTATATCTTTCCTTTGATTTCTGTCTGCTTTCATTGAGTTATGCTTTTCAGATATCCTTATCGTCTCCTCAAAGTTTTGGGCTCCAAGTTTGTGAAATTTTACCACAAATTTATAGATGTAAAAACATCATTGATATCCTTCATGTTGTGCAAGAAACATCATAAAATAGTCAAACAGCTTTAGAACAAGTTCGAACTTGTGCCAAAAATATATAAACCAAACTTAAATCTCATAGTCTAGTGGTATACTCAAAACTCATCTCATGATTTTTTTTTCAAAAAAAAAAAGACAAGAAACAAACGAACCTGGAGCATTTCATGAGACCTCAACTATACATTGCCTCCCTAAAGATATGATAACAGGAAAGGCAGGACCACATTGTTGCTCTATTATCTAAGATAAAGAGGACAACATTGACTTCCCAAAACAGTCCGAGGATGGCATTACTTGATTTACCTCGAAATATCTATAAACAGACCATGTCCATTTCGTTTATAACGTACAGCATCCATCTGATCATTTTCTGAGCAACAAGCTCGAACCACCTTTAAATTTGCAGCACAGATATCTCAATAGATTATTTCAATGTCTCTTAGACTGCATTCGCCATGCAGTTTTATTATCAGTAATCCGTTGCTAGCAATAGCATTGTAGTTGAAATACTGCTCTTTTCCGTCCACAGAGCAGAACCTGGGTTTTGTGTTGGAATAGGCTCCGAAACGTCCCATCCTCGTACCCGGACCTTCTCTGCGCATGCAGAATCACCGGTATTGCGGTCTAAAGCTTCAATAGCTCCTCCAGAGTTGTACATGTCAAGCAATCCAATTGGAGCAAATTGAATATCTTGACCAAAGACCTGTTGCGTAGCACTCTTTCAGACTATGACTATGTAGAAGACTGAAGAAAGGACATCAAACAATTAATAAATGCGGCTGAGAAAGCGTTAACTGACCCTAATGGGAGAGAAGGTGAATATTTCACACTTCAGAATTCCTAAGGAAACTTCAAAACTCTCTCTTTGGCATTGTAGAAAGAGATCCTGCAGTGTCATAGATTTTAATGTTAGGCATAAGCAGAATTGGTTGTGTGCAGACATGCCAAGCTTTGGCAAGGTACAGAAGACTAACCTGAATTGAATGCATAAACTGCACAGTCTCCATTCCAACTTTCATATGCAACCTCTTCTAGAGATTCAACATCCAGTGGGCTGACGCTGCCTGCAAGTAATGGTGCAGATCCTGGGGATGGTAGACATCGAGAACCTGCTATAGGTGGCCACTTTCCTGCCCTTTGGCAATTGAAAATACCAACGATCCCTGCTAACTTATTCAAGTTCCAAATCTTGAGGAGACTGCAATTAATCAATGCGAACAGTAACTGCAGCCACATGTGGCAACCGCTGTAGAATTTTGAGGCACTTGGCGTGCTCCTGTCTTTTAAGCCATGCTTATGCGGAATTGGCAATGATGGATTTGCAAATCAGCATATGTTAACCCTTTTCCTTCCTTGTTCGTTTTTCGTTATATGCCACTTGGATTGTGGAGGCATCATATTTGAAAAGTGATAGAACAAGGCTACATGATCAACGTCTTAAAACTGAAATTTTGCTCTATAATATATTATAAGGGAGTCCGAAAAATCACAGACACCCACGTGCGCACGTAGGCTTGGTTATCATCAATCATGAATAGTATGGGAGTCATCTTGATAATGTTATCTAAACCTACAATACTGATGCATATGAATTGAACTATTCCTTGAATTCCAAAAGATTGTTGAATTGATAAAGGACACAAAACATCTTCACCATTTGGTTTACTTTTTCAGATACTTATGATACAAGCAATGGAAAAAAAAAATCTTACCTTCTATAATGCTTGATATGTGCATTTTGGAGAAACAAACTTTGAGTAACGCATTCAAACAGAGCAGGATCGATTTTGGTTTGTGGGGATCTAAACCTGTGTATAATTCACAAAAGCTAAATAATGTTGATCACATGCGAAGTTTCTCATTCTATGGCGCACATTCCTCGAACGCCTCAGTAGACAAACTCAATCTCACGTAGTTTGCAGTCACCATGAAGTTCAAATGTCAACAGTGCATCTTCAGCATTGTATATGAATTGCTCCTCTTTCATGTCCACCATACAACATCTCGGTTTAGAGCTTGAATAGACACCAAACCGGCCACAGCCTCGTCCTTTGATTTTCATTCTGCACCCTGAAGGGTCCATGGTGCAGTTAAGAGATTCTACTGCCCCTCCTGAGTTGTACATGTCAAGCAATCCTATTGCAGCGAAACAAATATCTTTGCCGAAAACCTGTCCACACCGAAATGACATGGTTTGCGTTGGAAAAAATAGATAGAGGTCTTATAGGAAATGAATGTCCCTTAGATTACTTACTCTGATTGGCGAGATGGTATATATTTCGCATGTTACTGTTGTCAAGGACACTTCAAGTGTTCCTTTCTTTGGCAGCGTAGAAAGGGATCCTGAAAGACAAAGAACTTGATGTTATTCTAGACAAGTAGATTATAGATGTAGTATGTCTGATCAGATCAAGCTGGAGTACACTGTTAACCTGAATTAAAGGCATATATTGCGCAATCTCCATTCCAACTTTCATCTGCTATTTCTTCAAGAAATTCAACATCTTGGGGACTAACATTGCATGAGATGGATGTAGAAATAGATGGGCAACTCGATGTATCCAGAGCTATTTCTTTCAGTGGCCAACTTCCTGCTCCTTGACAATTAAAAACACCCATGACCCCAGATAACTTATTCAAGTTCCATATTTTCAACAGACTGCAAAGAATCAATGCACAGAGTGTTAGATATGAGAACAATAACTAGGTAATCAAAATTTTGCTCTTTGTTAGCAATTTAAGTTTTGGAAATAATTGGTTGTTTGCTTTTGGAATAACTGGTAATCAAACAATAGAGTCTAAGAGTGCAGAAAAGACAAATTAACAGATTATTTTACCTTTTTCCATCCATTACCGAGTCTTCAAATAAACAGTCTCGAGTAGGCCGGCCTGCATATCTAGCTCTTAAGATTGACCCGTCAGGCAATACTAGCTTTCTGAGGATTTGGAAATCATGATAGCCAGGCTTATCACTGTAATGAAATTGAACACCCCATAAGAATGTCTTCCTCATACTGGAAAATAAAAGTTAAGAATAATACGATTTTCTCTTGGAAAAACACAAGAAAAAGGAATGAATAACTATTGGTTTTTTGGTATTCACCTTACATATACCGCACATCCACCGATTGCTCTTGCTGCAGCATGAAATTCAGCCGTATCATGTTTGCTCTGAATGAAAAAGAACAAACACTTAGCTTTTACAGCTCCCATGGTTTTAAGCTTCCCGAAACATGAATTTGATGATTGTATGGGTTTCCATATCTATAGAACGCTAAGTTTCCCAAAAGTAAGCATCCACTTTCATGTTATTACGTTCTGAATCACTTCAGATTTAATGCGTCGGAAAAGTTCAAGAATGACTAGTTCTGGTAGCTCCATGTGTGAGAAAAAGGATAAAATGGGCAGGAAGTCTTACCTGAAACATGTCCCAATCTGGCACCACAATTTCCCCAAGAAGAAGACTATTGAAAACCACAGAAGCAATATGTAATGTCTGAAATGTGGGTTCTCTTGGCATGAAATCCTCTGATGCTCTTGCAACCGCACTCTTCTTTGAACTAAAAGCAAACAAACTCATCAGAGAGTATTCCAACTTGTTAACATCATCCGATTAGGTCTTCGAAATCAAGAGTAGACATACCTGTAGATTGATTCTGAGTTGTGACTCATGCAGCAAATCAGGTTATTGTCTTTGAAGTTCCTTGCAATAGATTGCTCGAGTGCTTCTTGATAGCATCTGGTCAATGCCACCCGTCCACCATAACCAGAACCTAGAGTTTCTATCAAATTCTGAACATCCACCTTGACTCCATCCACACCACTGCTTGCAAGATAGCTGTGGAGATCATTATAAAACTCAAAGATTTTCTGGGGGTCTAAAATCCCAACTCCATATTTTTCCAAGCTGTCCATAGCAATGTCTCTAAGGTTCCCTGTGTTGCCAGGTGATTGAATTGGATAGGCAATCTTTGGGTTGTACTTTTTCATCTTTTCTGATGATGGAAGCAGCCCACCCCAATAACCAGCTAAAGCATGCCAAACGTAAACATATCTGCACGGAATCCGAATCTCCAGGGTCAAAATCACCGAAATTTATAATGAATTTTTCCACACAAATAAACAGAATTCCAGACCCAAAACTTACTTACAAAAAGAAAGAACTAAAACTTCTTATGCAGATGGGGAAAACTTACTTCAACCCATATTGGTCTTTGATGTCATCAATAAAATCATGGAGATCGATGCATTTGTTATCAGAACCCGAACTCTTAAACTTACTGTTTTCTTTAATGTCTACCAATCTGGTGGCAAGCCTATTTGGTCACAAAAGAAACAAGCTGGAATAATTAACAAATTGATAGAGATTGCTTATAGTTTATAGAGGGATAACTAGTTATAAAAAAAAAGGCAGACTTACTGTGTCCCTTCAATAAGTGGTTCGCCTTCTTCGCGGAATTCATTTACTGTTTCTTGCCATCCATCATCAACGATCAAAAACTTGGGTGAACAGCCTCCTTCCAAGAAACTGCAGCACAAAAAACCCCAAGAGAACAGTTATTCAACTAATAGAAGCAGTTTCATATTAGTGCAACTTTTAGTCAAGAAATTGATTGAAGCGTCTATTCTATGTCTCTCTTATTGTACCTCTGAAGACCCTCTTTGATCCCTTGTGGATTGACATCAGTGTAGAAAGCATTCCATGTGCACCATCCAAACCAGTCTATATGGGCTGGTATCTTTAGATCAACACACAGTAAGTACATCCATCAATTGGAAGAAAATGAAGACATGGTCAAACTGGTTAAATACTCAAATCTGTGTTACCTTTTTGTTTTCAATGTGGCTGAAAGTACTTTTGTGCTTCTCTAGTATCCTACAGAGTAATACATGTGGAAGCGTAAGATATGCAAAATGGCTACTTTACAATGACAAACAACATAGAGAAGCACTTAGTGTACGTACTTGATAGACTCCTTAATGAGCTCAAATGGGTTATCCCCAGAATTTATGAATACTGCTTCCAGTGATTGGGAGGTTTGAACATTGACATCTCCTGAAGATTGACGAACAAAAATAGAAAATCAGAGCCAAATGAGACTACTTTAGCATATGAAACTAAAAGAAACTACTAGATGAGCCAGCTGACCACTTTCAACGCAAAGTTGAAGCTCATTTTCTGGGCTCCCCTGCAAACTTGTCCTAAATTGTCCATCCAACACGGGAAGGAAGAGAATGTAGAAGGTGTTTTCAGTGTTTCGCTCAGAAAAAGTCTCATCAAGCAAAGCAAACTCTTGTCTTGCTTCCAAGAGAAGCATTTGCGTTTCAATGGGAATTTCACAACCCGATTTTCCAACACGTGGTATCATCCACCAGATTTTCACTCTAAAGAGAGACAAGAACTTGTATCCTCTCCTGTGAGGACCACAAAATTTTCGTTTCGTACCATAAGAAACAAGAAAAAGAGCTGGCTACGTACATTATTCACACGGAACTTAATGAAACAGAATACATTTCTCAGCAACACAGATTTTGCCTCTTATTGGATATACAAATGGTTTGAATGTCTAGTGTTTAGCTGTATCGTTTCTCAGGAACTTAAAAGTTGTTGATCGATTATGTCAAGTACTAGTGTTATTGTCGGTTTATGTGAGCCTTCGGCACTCATATTAACACTTTTTTTTGTTTGCTGAATAATGTCGTTAGTATGCATTTCAAGAGTTAGAACCATATTACATAAGGCCTAACAAATATCAGGCTGTACAAGAAAACTAGCAGAATCCCAAAAGGGATCGATAAAACCACTGTGTTTAGGACTTCTTATCTAGTATACACTACTGAGCAAACCTGAGTCACAGGGGAGTATACAGGTTCACCAGTTTCTAGCATTGTCATGCTACTGAATGGATGGTCAGCACCTAGTCGAAGAACAAGCTCACCAGTGCTTAGTCTAGCATACAAAACAGGGCTTGCAGGAACGGCAGGTTTACAATAAGCAGATTCTTCATCATTTGAGATGGCCTCCTTTATGACATGGTCTAGTGATTTATTGGCAATAGCACGGCGCCTTTTCCGGGAAACACAACAATTGATAACTTGTAACTGCTGATACAATAGACAGGAATGAAGATCGGGAATCTCATCCAGAGGAATCCCAGGAACATATTGCCCCTCATACCAAAGTGTTCTCAGCTACATTTGCAAAAGATTCAGATTATGGCCAACTGGTCTAAATGTCAATAACAGAAATTAGTGTATATTGTATAGGTTTGCTTCAATTTGCCAAAACTGGGTCCAACTAAGTGTCCAACGATAGAGAAGGGTGATTATGGCGTTTTTTCGTAGCTTGGTAATAGAAGCGAAGACATTTAACTTTTCCGTGAGCTCGATTGGTATGGTCACGTTATCTGAACATAGTAGAAAGTCTCAGAGTGCCATCCGCTTGGGGAGGTACGGGATGGTCTGGCTGGCGAATGTGTTCGGTAAGCTGGCGAAGGACAGGGTCCATAGTGCTTTCTCGGAGAAGTTTAACGAACCCCCGCGAGCTTTTCTAGCCCAGTTGTGTGTGAATAGGGGTGGCCGATACGTAGCTCTTGCGGAGTTTGGGGAGAGGCGCCGACAAGGAGCAGTGATGGTTCTGGAGGGAAAGGCGAGCGATGGGTGGCAGTCCTTCGCTACAACCTGTGAGGAGATTATCTTGGCTATCGGTGAACTCCGGCGCAAGCGAAGGTCGGGTGTTGTTCCGGTAAGAAAAGGTTGGTCTTTTGCTGATACGGTGAAGGTTGGATTGCCGGAGAAGAAGGTGGAGGAGAAGAGAGAGCGTGGGGGTTCTCCGGTCGGTAAGGGTAGCCAGCCTAGGCAACTGCCGTTTGGCTTTCCTATGGTGCAGCACGCAGACCTTATTTGGGAAATTGTTCTTCCCCACGATTCTGCTAAGGCTGCGTTGGGAGCTACATCCGACAGAGATCTGTGGCTGCATTTAATGCGCCTAAAAGCTGAGGTGGAATGGGTTCTCGAGCGGGTCAAAAACAAAAACGAGATGCAGGTGTCGAAGCCCCAGTCTGCGCCTCTTACTCATTTGATTTGTCGGGTCTGTGGCTTTAAATTGGCGGCCCAGCAAACGACTGTGAAGGCCCAAAGCAGTATGGTGGAGGAGGCCCAACGCCATGTTGTTTCGGTGGGTGAGAAGGCCCATCGCAGTGTGGCTGGGGAGGCACAGCGCCTTGTTGATTTGTCGGGGGAAGAGGCCCAACGCGGTGTGGATGAGGAGGCCCAATGACTTGGTTCGGGCACTGGTTTGGGGCATTTTGGGATGGGCATTTTCAAGGTGGGCTGCGGGTTGGGTCTCTCCACTGATTTGGACCTCCAGCACGCTGAGGGCGACGCCGACATTGAGGAGCCTTCCTCGCCTGGGCCGGGCGTCGTCGGTCGAATCCTCACCGATGGAAACTAGGGGGCTCGGCGGTGGGTGTCCCGCTCCCGAAGATCGAGGTTGTTGTCGCCGTCACTCATGATGTGAGAGTTACCAATTCTGGACAGGAAGGGGCATCACAGGACTGTGCGGAGCTTACCGTGGGGGAAGTGTCTACCGGACGCTTAGGTCCTTTTGGAGGGGGCTCTGATGGTGTTCTTGTCGGGCATCCTATTTCGGGGGCTGTGGTTGGATCTGGGGGTGCATTGGTGGTTATCGAGGGTGAGGGAGATGAGGTCTGCACGGTACCTCTTCGGTCAGTTCATCCGGGGGTTGAGAGGGAACATGGGGGGAGGGTTGTCCCGTCTACGTGGGTTTTGGAGATGGTGTCGTCTTTTAGGCATTTGGTGGGGGTATCCTGTGACGGCTACGAAGCTGATCTCATGCAACTATTTGCTGCCTTGGAGATGGAGCGAGGAATGGGCAGAGAGACGTCGGGCAAATCAGGTGGTAAGTTGCTTCGGGAATTAAAATCTTGGGAGAGTTCTGTGAATTATGATGGGAGTTCGTCTAGCTTTCGTAGGGGTCGGAAGGTGAGGAGGGCTCTAGTCACTTCTTTATGAAGCCTCGAATTGTTTGTTGGAATGTGCGGGGGTTGAATGATCGAGAGAAATGCAAAAGTGTAGGGAATCTGTTACGAGGGTGGAAGGGTGATTTAGTGTATCTTCAGGAAACTAAGGTAGCTGAGATGTCTCGTAACATGGTGTGTCGGTTGTGGGGTGGGCCCCATGTTCAATGGTGTTGTCTTGATGTTGTTGGTGCTTCGGGTGGTATTATGTGTCTTTGGGATACTCGCTCGTTGGAGTTGATTGAGTCTTGTGTGGGATCTTTTTCTGTTTCGTTGAGCTTTCAAAATGTGGAGGATGGTATCCGGTGGATCTTTTCGGGAGTTTATGGCCCTAATGATTCTTGCAGTAGGAAGATCTTATGGGATGAGTTGGTGGGGGTGCATACTTGGTGGAATTTGCCTTGGTGTATTGGGGGGACTTTAATGTGACTCATTTTCCTAGTGAGCGTTCGGGTGGCGGGGGCTCCAGAAGTGTCATGTTGGATTTTTTGGAGTTTGTGTCTGATCTTGGGTTGGTGGACCTCGAGTTGGTTGATGGTGTGTACACTTGGTCCAGTGGTCGTTCTACTTCGTCTTGGTTGAGGATTGACCGTTTCCTTGTTTGCCCGGCTTGGGAGTCGTTGTACCTAGAGCTCATTCAGAGAAGGTTGCCTCGGCTGTTCTCTGATCATTTCCCTATTTTGTTGGAAAGTGGTATGTTTGGGGGTAGTAAAAAGTCGTTCCGCTTTGAAAATATGTGGCTTAGGGCGGACGGATTTGTGGAGTTGGTAAAGGAATGGCGGCTTGGTTTTGACTTTGAGGGCTCCCCAAGCTTTGTGCTTCACTTTAAACTAAAGGCGCTGAAATACAAACTTATGGAGTGGAATCGGGATGTCTTTGGAAATTTGAGTGTTCGGAAAGTGGCTCTATTGCGCGAGCTTGAGTCTCTTGATGCCTTGGATGAGGCGGTCATCTTGTTGGGGAGGGGAAGGTCAGGAGGGTGGAGGTCGCTCGGGAGTTGGAAAATTTGATTTTATTAGAGGAGGTTAGCTGGAGGCAGAAGTCCAGGGCTTATGGCTGAAGGAGGGTGATCGTTGTACTAAGTTCTTCCACCGTATTGCTAATTCTAACAGGAGAGCGAATTGTATATCTCGCTTGAAGGTGGAGGGAGAAGTGATGGAGGATTCTGAAAGGATTGCTGCGGAGATTGTGGATTATTACTCCTCTCTATACGAGGAGCCTTTTCAGTGGCGTCCTTCGGTGGATGGTCTTGTGTTTGATTCTATTACGGGAGAGGATGCTGAATGGATCAAAAGACTCTTTGATGTGGAGGAGGTGTCTGAGGTGGTGCGTAGTCTCAATGGGGACAAGGCCTCGGGCCCAGATGGCTTCCCCCTTGCCTTCTTTCAAGCTTGTTGGGATTTTGTTAAAGAGGATATGATGCTGATGTTTAATGAGTTCGCGAGAGATGAGAAGTTTGTTCGGAGCTTGAACTCCTCCTTCATTGTCCTTATCCCCAAGAAGTCGGGCGCTGTGGAGCTCAAAGATTTCCGCCCCATTAGTCTTGTGGGGAGTGTTTATAAGATTCTAGCCAAGGTATTGGCTAATAGGTTGAAGTTTTTTGTCGATAAAATTATTTTCCCCTCTCAGAATGCCTTTGTTCGTGGGAGACAGATTTTGGACTCAGTGCTCATTGCCAATGAGTGCATTGATTCCAGGTTGAGGTCGGGGGTGCCGGGGATGCTTTGTAAGTTTGATGTTCAGAAGGCCTATGATCATGTGAATTGGAAGTTTCTTTTATACCTTCTTCGACGATGCGGCTTCGGTGACAAATGGTGTCGTTGGATCTCTTTTTGTATATCGACGGTGAAGTTCTCCGTTATAGTCAATGGTTGCCCGAATGGTTTTTTCAGTAGCTCGCGTGGTTTAAGGCAAAGGGACATTCTTTCTCCACTCCTGTTTGTGATTGTTATTGAAGCCTTCAGCCGCATGATGGGGAATGCAGTGGAGCATGACCGTTTAGAGGGTTTTGTGGTTGGTGATGGTCGTGTGAGCATTTCTCATTTGCTTTTTGTTGATGACACCTTGGTGATGTGTGGGGCAGATGTGAGTCATTTGCAGAGTCTCAGATGTCTCATCTTGTGTTTCGAGGCGGTGTCGGGGCTGAGCATAAATTTTTCAAAGTCCGAGGTTATTCCTATTGGTGGTGTTGCTTCTGTGCAGGTGTTGGTGAGTATTTTGGAGTGCAGAGTGTCTTCCTTGCCGTTGACATACCTTGGGCTTCCGTTGGGTGCTCGTTTTAAGAGTGTTCATAATTGGGATGAGATCCTTGAGCGAATGGAGCGCCGGTTGGCGGGATGGCAGCGTATGTATCTTTCTAAGGGTGGTAGGCTTACCCTCAGTAAGTCTACTCTCTCTTGCCTCCCCACCTATTTTCTCTATTTGTTTCCTATCCCGGTTGTGGTCGCTAACCGGTTGGAGAAACTTCAGAGGGACTTCCTTTGGGGTAGTGTTGGGGGTGTGACTAAATATCATCTTGTGAAGTGGGAATTGGTGTGCTCTCCATTCTCCTATGGGGGTTTGGGGCTCCGTAGTCTCAAGTTGTTCAATAGGGCTCTTTTGTGCAAATGGTTGTGGCGTTTTGCTAACGACGATATAGACTTTGGAGGGTCGTCATTGCTGCAAAATATGGGTGCTCTGAGGGCCAGTGGAGTACTTGCCCAACCCGGGGGTCCTATGGTGTGAGTTTGTGGCGTTTCATTACCAAGGGCTGGGCCGATTTTCATCCGCATCTCAGGTACTTTGTGGGCAGTGGCTTGAGGATAAACTTTTGGCATGAGTGGTGGTGTGGTGACCGACCATTGTCTTTGGCATTCCCGGTTGTGTTTTCGTTGTCCCGGTGCAAGGAGGCTATGGTAGCGGAATGTCTGGCAGAAAGGGAGGGCATTGTGGTGTCGAATGTCCCCTTTGTGAGATCTGTGAACGATTGGGAGGTACATGAGTTTTCTGACTTTTATTCTCTCTTGTACCGTGTGAGGATCCGGCGAGGGGAGGATACTCAGTTATCTTGGCCTGACTCTAAAAATGATGTTTTTTCGGTAAAGTCCATGTATCAGTTCATTGCCAAGAGGAGTAACGTGTCTCTTCCTTGGAAAGGGGTGTGGAGGTCGCGATGCCCTTTGAGGGTCTCTTTCTTTGTTTGGGAGGCTATGCACAGGAGAATTCTAACGATAGACAATCTTCGGAAAAAAGGGGTCTATATGGCGGAGTGGTGCTTTCTTTGCCGTGGCGATGGAGAGTCGGTTAACCATGTGCTTCTTCATTGTTCCTTGGCGCGTGGGCTTTGGAGTCATATTCTTAGCATCACGAACTTTCATTGGGTGATGACGGAGAAGGTGGTGCATGTGCTTTGGAGTTGGAATAGAAGACTTTCTAACCCCGTTGCTAAGGTCATTTGGAGAATGATTCCCTCGTGTGTTTGGTGTCTTTGGAGGGAGCGAAACAATAGATTCTTTGAAGATGTTTCTTTGTCCCTAGTGAAGTTGCAAGGGTTTATGTTGCTTTCCTTGTTTTGTTAGGCTAATGCGGTTTTACGAGACATTTTTGTCGACTTTCATGATTTCCTTAGTTTTGTTGGCTGTTTGTATTAAGCGCTTTCGGTGTAGTCCCTTGTACTGTTCTCACTTGTTCTAATAAAATTATCTTACTTATAAAAAAAAACCATTGTGTTTTACCGTATGCTCCGTAAAACACTATACCTGCCAACAAAAAGAAACAGAGCTAATAACAAAAGGAAAAGATACATGCTTTAAAAAAACAGAGATATTCAGGATAAATGCAGAGGCAGAGGGCTCAGAGGCTCACTCAAGAACACCGAGAGTGAAAACATGGCGTGAGCTGGGAGAAATTGAAGTTGCACCCATGAAAGCCGCCTCGGAGCCAACCGGAGAAACCAAAACGTTTTCCGACACCCCGGTCAACACCACATTGCCCCTCACCATGAGACTTCGATCCTTAATCCTCGGCGAGGCTGTGATTGTCATTTCCACCTCATCAAGGGGAAACGTTTTCACTAATTTATGAGCCTCATCAAGTTTACCGGCATGGCCCAGCATATCAACCATGCAAGCAAATAGATTAGTGTCAGGCTCAATTTTGTGATCTTTTGTTATGCTTTCCCAGTATCTCATTCCATCTTCGAGGAGTCCTGCATGGCTACAGGCAGTCAATACTCCAACAAATGTGATTTGATCGGGTTCAACATTTTCTGCCAGCATTCTCTGAAAGATCTCCAGCGCTTTAAGTCCATGACCATGAGAAGCTAGACCCATGATTAACGCACTATAAGAGAAGACATCCCGCTGGGGGATCTCCTCAAATACACTGCATGCCTCTTTTATGTTACCACACTTTGCATGCATATCTACCAGTGCAGTAAGCACCTGCTCATTCCGCTCAATGCATTCTTGATCCACATAAGACGCAATCCAATGTGCTGTATCTGTTTGGCCTAATTGTGCAGATGCAGATATGACAGCAGTCATGGTAAAAGCATCTGGTTTTACATGTGCTCTCTCCATTCTCTGGAAAAATTTCAGAGCTTCACTTGGTCTCCCATTTTTTGTATATCCAGAAATCATAGCTGTCCAACAAACCAAACTTGGTTCTGGGATTTCATCAAAGAGAGCTTTGGCCGCATCGATGTGCCCATTCTTAGTATAACCCACCAACATTGTAGTCCAAGAAACAGCATTTCTTTCGCGCATCCTATCAAAAACAGCACGTGCTGAACCCAGATCACCACTATTTACATAACCCACAATCATCGCATTCCAAGATATCACATTCCTTACTGGCATCTCATTAAACAATTCCCAGGCATTCACCATATTCTCCCCATGTCTCGCGTGAGCCCCTAGAAGAGCATTATAAGACACAACATCGCTCCTCTCATCCATTTCCTCAAACACCCGACGTGCCCTCTCCAATCCGCCACATTTTCCATACATATCAATCAAAGCATTCGAAACCGGAACACAAACATCAAAACCTGTTTTCACAACGCGTCCGTGGACCTCAATTCCGTGACAAAGATCGGTCAGAGCAGCACAAGAATTAATCAAAAAAGGGTACGTATAGTTATCGGGTCCGATCCCAACACGAACCATTTGGGCATACAAATCTATCGATTCAGCACAAAGCGACGGATTCTTGGAGTAAGCTCTGATAGCGTGGTTGAAGAGAGATAGATTAGGGTTAGGAAAAGAGGAGAAGACAAGACGGGTGTAGCGAGGGGTGGACAGAGAGGCGTAGAGAGAGACGATAGTGGAAGCTAAGGAAGCATTTCTGTGGAGATTGAAGCGGACGATGTGGGCGTGGATTTGCTTGAGCTGAGAGATGGATGAGCAAGTTTTCAGCAGAGAAGCAGCGATGTCTGCTTTGTTATTTGGGTGCGTTTTGAGAGCTACAGCTCGTTGCATCTTCATTACGCAGAATTTGAAACTTCGTTACCTTCGCCGTCTTTCCCTGCGTGTCTTTCCCGGGCTCTCTTCGATCTTGTCAGGAATTAAGGGCGTGTTTGGAGCTTGATTCATTCGGAAATTAATCCTAGGTATTATACTACCTCGGACATAATTAATAAATCACGTCATTAATTTGAATTAGGAGGGGAATAACTGTCTGTCAACCAAGTCAATTAAACTCTATTGATGTTCGTTCGGAAGAAGAAATTTGTAGGATTACGATAAAATCGTGAATATTAAGGTGATCCACGAGGCTTTAAACCCAGTGGAAAGCCTTTCCTCTTTCTGATCAGGAACCTCCTCAAGCTGCGAATTCTAACCTTTGGTCTCCTCCTTCCTACGAACCTTGTTATATTGGAACAGCCCCTCGTCTTCTTCCTGCATGCTCTCTGATCTTCTGTTTCTTCATCGTACAGACCACCTTCATTTCTCAGTCTGTAGTAGCTGGAATACTTGGTCGAAGCCATCTGGCGGCAAGGCAGAAATGAAGATGCGAACTATATATATATATAAACCTGAAGACGGTCCGGCCAGAAGAGTTTCTGGGGGAAAAAGTGGTGTGGTTGTTTTTCTGAACCTTCACGAATCTTTATTTAAGGTTTCTGTTTGCTGGTATTAATCACAATTCTCTTAGAAGGGAAAAAAAAGGTGGAGAAATTAGTTGAATGCAATTAATGAAACCGTGGCCGCTGGAACTTCTTGGTAGGCTGGTTAATGACTCGATATACATTGTTGCATCATCATGATCACCAACCACCAAAGAGCATTTCGAAGAGGTATCTTTGTTGAGGGTATGCGTGGCAAAGATTTTTCACTACAAAAAAAACAGGTTTATAGTGCCGGTCTTTTTAGTGGCGGTCGATATAAACGCGGTTAAAGGGTATTTTTTGCGACGTTTTGCAAAAAACGCTACTAAAGGGGTCTATAACGGCGGTCAGATAGACCCCTTTAGTACTCGAAGGCCGCTTGTGCTTCAATTGTTGCAGACAAAGCGATAGCCGGATGGGACGGAGGAGGAGTACAGGGAGTTCCTCCACTTGCCGGGGAAACGGTTCTACGATTTCTCAGAGATTCGGAGAGAGATACAGGTACGTTTTGCTCTCCGTTATTGCTTCTGGACCTTGTTTCAAGGGAGGCCTTTCTATCAATCTTTAGTCGTCTGGTTTCTGTGTGGTTGCTGAGGAAGTGTAGGAAACATCGGTGACTTCAATTTTTCTGTTTGTTTAAAGTATGTTTGGTTGCTGAGGAACTGATTAAAGAGGCTGGATTGTTATAGAGATAATTTAATATATAACTCTAACCACCGATATCCAGGCTACCGTTTCGGCGGAGGAACCGCATGGGAGAAGGGAACCACCGAAACGGACTCCTATGAGTGAGCGAGCGGCTGATATGGATAGCAATGTCGTTAGTCCCAGGTCTGTGTTGTTTAACCCATGTATGTGATTATTGTGTATGTTACCGAATTGACATTGGGAATTCCTTTGACGTTACTCGATGGTTTTAATTTAGTACCAATGTTTTTTACTTCAATGTGGTTGTCAATTAATGTTCTGTTTTGGCTGCTAAAATTCATGCTCACTGAGTTAGTGTGTTTGCCGTGGTCAGATTAGATTGTAAAACTTTTCTGAGTTACATATCAAGGTTCATATTACTATGTACTTAGTTTGATTGTTTGATTTAATAGGTGGAAATTCTGTAGCTTCTTTCCGTAACAGAGTAGACGATCTGGACTATCGGCCATGTTTTCATAAACTAGGAGTTGATGGAATTCATGTGGCTGCAGGAGTCCATGTGTAACAAATGGTTCAATGGGGCAAATGACCATTTTCTACCGTGGCAAGGTGAATGTGTATGAGGGAGTGCCAACTGAAAAGGTAATGATGCTGGGATACCTGGAGGTAACTCCAATCACATGTTGCTCTTACAGTACAGAAATATCTGGATTTGCAGGCACAAGCAATCATGCACCTTGCAGCAAGTCCAATTCAATTTCCTCAAGATGATACGTCTGGTAGGGCTGCAGCTCTTTGGTCCTTTCCATGCCATTTTACAGACAGCAAATGACAAAGATCGGCTTATTCCGCCTAGTGCCGCAGTCTCTCAAATCATGCAAACAGGTAACTTTGGGGACAATTTCGGAGCTTACTTTTTGAGTACTGTAATAGTGGAAGGCTATGTATTAGTTTATCCCCTGAAGGTTCATTGAGTTTTGCATGTGTTAGTGATGAGTCAAGTTGGCAAAGCTGACAGAACTGCTGAATGTCTTAGGCCATTAGCATCGTGATGGGGCAAACTCTTTTGCTGTGACAATGTTGAAATACTTGGACTAAAAATGGCAACTTTTGAGATATGGGTTACTTTTGATTTGATTTTACAGAGAAGATGACAAAATATTCTCAGCAGTATGGGGACTAGGGGAACATTACTCGTGACCCTGGTAAGAAGCTCCAGGCCAAACCGGACATTTTGTGGAGTATATATACCGGACCGGTCATTCTTTCGGTCCGGTTCCCGGTCTGGATCGGTTTGGGTCATTCCATTTTGGGCCGATTTTGGGGTTGGGCCATGCCATTTTGGGCCGATTACCTGTTTGGGCCGGTTTGGAGAGGTATACTCCGGTCCGGTTCCAGTTTTCCACATGGGTAACCCGGAACCGGACCGGATTATACCGGTCTCAGTCCGGTTTGTCCAAAACCGGTCCGGGTTGGCCGGTCCGGCCGGTTTGGTGGACAGCCCTAAATCTAAGCACCCCTACTCAGACCGGCTCCAAGCAGCATTCACCTCAACACCTTGAGGTTCTTCTTGAGAATCTCCACGAACACTCTTGTTCTTCAGCACCCTTTCATCATCATGAAGGAAATAAACAATATGATAGAAGAATAGTAAAAAAAAACTCATCAAACTTGAATCACCAAACTTCTCATCTTGTTCTCGCAAAGAATGAGGAACAAATACTCTCAATGGAAGCCTCAAATCAGTTCTGGACAGCCTCCTTCGAAACCTAGTATGTTTCTCTTGGTTTCAAATGGAAAGTCCAAAAATTCAGTAATTTTTGAAATTCGCCGGAAGTCGCTTGAGCGCGGGTCGATCGCTCGTCGAACGCTATGTTTCTGTTTGAAATTATAATTGAGCGTTCGAACGCTTGTCGAACGTTGGTTGAACATGATTACTATGTTTGAGATTTTTCCAAGGATGCTGGAGCGTGGGTCGAACGTTAGTCAACTTTGGACAGACCAACTCTAAACTCTTAAACAAATGTTGGGACCAAAATTACAACTCGATCACGACATATTTTGACACGGAATGATGCCAACACAAAAATATCATATCACTCATAACAGATTCCTCAAGAGCCTCTTGATAAAGTCTCATCAATGCAACCCGGCCCCCATAACCAGCACCAAGTGTTTCCACTATAATCTGAGCATCTACTTTAACTCCATCAATACCACAGCTTGCAAGGTAGCCGTGTAGATCATTGTAAAACTCGTGAATCTTTGAAGGAACAATAAATTCAATTCCACTTCTCTCCATCATGTCCAAGATATATAACACAGTTAAGATGGCTACGGTTACCAGGGGACTGAACAGGATATGCAATCCTGGGGCTGTATTTTTGCATTGCTTTGGAAGTTGGAAGCAACCCTCCCCAATAACCAGTCAAAGCATGCCATACATATACCACTCTGCATATTTACCAACTCTTTTTAGTAAATCAGCAGATATCAGTGGGGGTGGATCCCCTTTGACTTTGTTTCTCTTGCTTTGTTTCGATTCAGTAATGAAATATTGCTAATTAAAAAAAAAACAGCAGATAACAGAAGAAATAGCAAACTCAATGGTCAAACTTAAGAATGCCTATTTTTCTCCCTTGAACTTGGCATTCTCTTCCAAATTTACTAATCTAAATATGGACCTAGAAATTTTGGAAGTAGGAGGATATTGATTACCAATGTGTTGCGAAAGCTCAAAAGATTATCCAAGAGGAACGCTTTAAGGCAATACAGGTCTTACTTCGTGTCTTCAGTAAATTCTTCACCATCTTCATATGCAGTGTTTTGTCATCCATCATCGATGAACACACACTTGGGCACGTAGCCTCCTTCTGAAAAACTGGATAGATATAGGATACAATATTGATTGGTAAGAACCTAGATGGTTCAAGTTAGACCAAGGCACCTCATTTATTTCCACTCTACCTTTTAAGACCCTCTTCAATCCCTTGTGCACTGACATTACGGTAAAATGCATCCCAGGTGTTCCATCCAAACCAGTCTTAATGTGCCGGGAGCTAACAATTGAAAATGCAGTTAGTTTCTAGTGTTTAGTAGGTAGACACCATGAAAAATGGTGATATATGGTTTCCTTACCTTCTTGTTGTCTATATGACTGAATGTACCTTTGTGCTTCTCCAATATCCTGTCCATGCACAAGCAGTACTTACCACATGCCAATTCAAACATACAAAAATGAATTGTAATCTAATCGTACTTCATAGAATCCCTGATTAGTGTATATGGGTTGTCTCCTGAATTGATAAAAATTGCTTCTGTCACTTGGGAGGTTTGAACGTCAGGATCACCTACAGCAATGAGCAATCAAGAAAATGAAAAGTTCAAACTTCAAACAGAAGTTGAGCAGAACAATAATGTGCTAAGGACTATCAAAACTGATAAGAAGTCTGGCGATAATCCAAACCAACCGCTTTCAACACAAAACTCGAGCTCTTTTGTACTAGTCCCTTGCAAACTAGCCCGAAATAGTCCATCCAACACTGGTAAAATCAAAATGTAGAAGGTGTTCTTGGTTGCAGGCTCAGAATCTTCATCTTGAATGATAGACTCTTCTCTTGCTTCCGAGAGAGAAATTGGGTTTCTACCGGATTTTGTTTCTGAACAGACATGTTAACCTGTATCCCCTGCAGTTGTCACACTGCGTCCGATCAAAAGTTGACATATAGAAACGGATGCTTTTTTTTTTCTAAGCAACAGAAACAATATATTAAAAATCGAGAAAGATACTGCCAATACAAAACATAAAAACAACACAAATGCCAACGAAAGACCTAAACGGACATAAAAGCTCTACAATAAACCAGATCCAAAGATCCAGTAGCCAAACCGGACTACAAAGCCGAAACCACCGACAGCTACAAGGGCCATAATACAAAACCAATAATCAACCGACCACAAGGGTCCACAGACAATACAAACAAAAACTGGCCGCAAGAGCCAGTACACAATACAAACACAAATTAGCAACAAGGACCGGTATACAACACACAACACAACCACCGCACAAGACGATCGCGGTGCTCATATTCTCCCGGAAGAGAAGGAAAAAAGAAAAACTGTCCTTTAGCTTATTGTTCTGTTTTTTCACTGTAATTAGAGAGGAATTACAACAGATATGGTTTTGAGAGAAACAACTAGCTTATGCTATACGGAGAAACTCCTTCCCATCTTCGGAATAGTAGATGAAAGGAACTGTTCATTTAAAACGACCCCAAACAGCAGCGATATGTCGTCAATGGAAAGATGTCTTAGCGCATATGATAAGATTCTCAATTTTCCTCTTATTAATTTCCTACTTCCTTGACGGAAGTTCATTATAAGAACCACTGACAAGAACAGAGGAAAAGGATTTCAGGGGAAGAAAGGCGAAGGGAAGTTCAGAAAAGCCTAGCAAAGAATACAAAACTAGCAGATACCCACTCGAGAACTCCGAGAGTGAAAACATGAATAGAGCTTGACTTCGCTGAAATTGCTCCAATGAAAACGGCAGTTTCACTTGGTGCCGGTTTCATGGTGATAATAGGTGGAACATCTGTTAGTACAACCTTTCCACGCACCCTGAAGCAGCCATCTCTGATGCTTGGCGCCGAGGTGATGGTCATCTTGATGCTAGCAGAAATACTCTCTTCTTGTTACCGAACGCAATTCTTGGAGGATCTGTGCAGGTTATATAGAAGATTCTTGGACCAAATATTTGTTGTAAGGTACTTCGTAAGACGAAAGAATGAGCGCAACTAGATCACCGCACCGATTGCGCTTGTTTTCTATTTGATTTCAAGGTTGTCATTTAGTAACTGGGATTTATATTTGTCCCTTCTCTTTAAGATAGAACTCAAAAGAAGTCAGAAAACACCGACGAGTTGTGGGTGACAAGTGTGAGAAAGCACAAGATACTATGTACGTGTCCCTTTTGTTAGAACCCAGAGATGTCGAAGAGAGAGAGAGAGCAAGCTGTGATGGAGAAAATGAGAATCTCATTGTATTCGAAATTAATCGCTTTCTGTACAGTGCAAGCTTACATGCAAAAGGGAAAGAGAAAGGCTAATACAATGGAACAAACGTAGAAAGAGACATAATTACATATGTGGCAAATAAATGAAGGAACAAACAAAAACAAAATGAGAATCAGCGTGGATACTACGCCTGGAGAGTATGTGCGTGCAGATGGCTACATGGCAGGAGGCTGCAGCCCGGTAGCACAATGCCTGACATCTGGAAAGAAGAGGAGAAATTCTTTACAGTAGAGCTTTTGCTAAGCTGGGAAACCTGCTTCCTCCCCCCATATGGGCGTAAAAAATTCATGATGCCCATCTTGGACGTTTGAAAAGAAATTGGCAGTAGGTAGTGCCTTAGTAAATACTGTCAATTGGGAACGTGAGATCACATGAATGGGAGAAATGATACCAGCAAGAACCTTTTCCCTTACAAAATGACAACCTAATTCAATATGATTAGTTCTCTCTTGAAAAATGGGGGTCTTGGTAATCCAATTCAACATGCATAGTTCTCTCTTAGAAAATGGGGTTCTTGGTAAGGTGTATAGCCGCTTGATTGTCACAATATAGGAGAGCAGGCTGTGAATGCTAGATATGAAAATCCTTAAGTAAAGCAAGTAACCAGACAATCTCACAAGAGGTGTGAGCGCAAAGGTATTCAGCCTTGCAGATGAACGAGATACCGTGAACTGTTTCTTGAATTTCCAGCTAAGAAAGAACTCAAAAGAAGTTACAAAACACCGACGAGTTGTGGGTGACAAGTGTGAGAAAGCACTAAGATACTATGTACGTGTCCCTTTGTCCTTCACCAAACCGGCCCTGCAGCCCCATGTGGCAATCGCTGTAGAATTTTGAGGCACTTGGCGTGTTCCTGTCTTTTAAGCCATGCTTATGCGGAATTGGCAATGATGGATTTGTAAATCAGCATATGTTAACCCTTTTCCTTCCTTGTTCGTTATTCGTTATATCCCACTTGGATTGTGGAGGCATCATATTTGAAAAGTGATAGAACAAGGCTACATGATCAACGTCTTAAAACTGAAATCTTGCTCTATAATATATTATAAGGGAGTCCTATTTGAAAAGTGATAGAACAAGGCTACATGATCAACGTCTTAAAACTGAAATCTTGCTCTATAATATATTATAAGGGAGTCCGAAAAGTGGCGTCTTTTTAAGATATCACAGACACTCACGTGCGCATGTAGGCTTGGTTATCATCAATCACGAATAGTATGGGAGTCATCTTGATAATGTTATCTAAACCTACAATACTGATGCATATGAATTTAACTATTCCTTGAATTCCAAAAGATTGTTGAATTGATAAAGGACACAAAACATCTTCACCATTTGGTTTACTTTTTCAGATACTTATGATACAAGCAATGGAAAAAAAATGTCTTCTTCTATAATGCTTGATATGTGCAGTTTGGAGAAACAAACTTTGAGTAACGCATTCAAACAGAGCAGGATCGATTTTGGTTTGTGGGGGATCTAAACCTGTGTATGATTCACAAAAGCTAAATAATGTTGATCACATGCGAAGTTTCTCATTCTATGGCGCACATTCCTCGAACGCCTCAGTAGACAAACTCAATCTCACGTAGTTTGCAGTCACCATGAAGTTCAAATGTCAACAGTGCATCTTCAGCATTGTATATGAATTGCTCCTCTTTCATGTCCACCATACAACATCTCGGTTTAGAGCTTGAATAGACACCAAACCGGCCACAGCCTCGTCCTTTGATTTTCATTCTGCACCCTGAAGGGTCCATGGTGCAGTTAAGAGATTCTACTGCCCCTCCTGAGTTGTACATGTCAAGCAATCCTATTGCAGCGAAACGAATATCATTGCCGAAAACCTGTCCACACCGATATGACATGGTTTGCGTTGGACAAAATAGATAGAGGTCTTATAGGAAATGAATGTCCCTTAGATTACTTACTCTGATTGGCGAGATGGTATATATTTCGCATGTTACTGTTGTCAAGGACACTTCAAGTGTTCCTTTCTTTGGCAGCGTAGAAAGGGATCCTGAAAGACAAAGAACTTGATGTTATTCTAGACAAGTAGATTATAGATGTAGTATGTCTGATCAGATCAAGCTGGAGTACACTGTTAACCTGAATTAAAGGCATATATTGCGCAATCTCCATTCCAACTTTCATCTGCTATTTCTTCAAGAAATTCAACGTCTTGGGGACTAACATTGCATGAGATGGATGTAGAAATAGATGGGCAACTCGATGTATGCTGAGCTATTTCTTTCAGTGGCCAACTTCCTGCTCCTTGACAATTAAAAACACCCATGACCCCAGATAACTTATTCAAGTTCCATATTTTCAACAGACTGCAAAGAATCAATGCACAGTGTTAGATATGAGAACAATAACTAGGTAATCAAAATTTTGCTCTTTGTTAGCAATTTAAGTTTTGGAAATAAGTGGTTGTTTGCTTTTGGAATAACTGGTAATCAAATAATAGAGTCTAAGAGTGCAGAAAAGACAAATTAACAGATTATTTTACCTTTTTCCATCCATTACCGAGTCTTCAAATAAACAGTCTCGAGTAGGCCGGCCTGCATATCTAGCTCTTAAGATTGACCCATCTGGCAATACTAGCTTTCTGAGGATTTGGAAATCATGATAGCCAGGCTTATCACTGTAATGAAATTGAACACCCCATAAGAATGTCTTCCTCATACTGGAAAATAAAAGTTAAGAATAATACGATTTTCTCTTGGAAAAACACAAGAAAAAGGAATGAATAACTATTGGTTTTTTGGTATTCACCTTACATATACCGCACATCCACCGATTGCTCTTGCTGCAGCATGAAATTCAGCCGTATCATGTTTGCTCTGAATGAAAAAGAACAAACACTTAGCTTTTACAGCTCCCATGGTTTAAGCTTCCCGAAACATGAATTTGATGATTGTATGGGTTTCCATATCTATAGAACGCTAAGTTTCCCAAAAGTAAGCATCCACTTTCATGTTATTACGTTCTGAATCACTTCAGATTTAATGCGTTGGAAAAGTTCAAGAATGACTAGTTCTGGTAGCTCCATGTGTGAGAAAAAGGATAAAATGGGCAGGAAGTCTTACCTGAAACATGTCCCAATCTGGCACCACAATTTCCCCAAGAAGAAGACTATTAAAAACCACAGAAGCAATATGTAATGTCTGAAATGTGGGTTCTCTTGGCATGAAATCCTCAGATGCTCTTGCAACCGCACTCTTCTTTGAACTAAAAGCAAACAAACTCATCAGAGAGTATTCCAACTTGTTAACATCATCTGATTAGGTCTTCGAAATCAAGAGTAGACATACCTGTAGATTGATTCTGAGTTGTGACTCATGCAGCAAATCAGGTTATTGTCTTTGAAGTTCCTTGCAATAGATTGCTCGAGTGCTTCTTGATAGCATCTGGTCAATGCCACCCGTCCACCATAACCAGAACCTAGAGTTTCTATCAAATTCTGAACATCCACCTTGACTCCATCCACACCACTGCTTGCAAGATAGCTGTGGAGATCATTATAAAACTCAAAGATTTTCTGGGGGTCTAAAATCCCAACTCCATATTTTTCCAAGCTGTCCATAGCAATGTCTCTAAGGTTCCCTGTGTTGCCAGGTGATTGAATTGGATAGGCAATCTTTGGGTTGTACTTTTTCATCTTTTCTGATGATGGAAGCAGCCCACCCCAATAACCAGCTAAAGTATGCCAAACGTAAACAAATCTGCACGGAATCCAAATCTCCAGGGTCAAAATCACCGAAATTTATAATTATTTTTTCCACAGAAATAAACAGAATTCCAGACCCGAAACCTACTTACAAAAAGAAAGAACTAAAACTTCTTATGCAGATGGGGGAAACTTACTTCAACCCATATTGGTCTTTGGTGTCATCAATAAAATCATGGAGATCGATGCATTTGTTATCAGAACCCGAACTCTTGAACTTACTGTTTTCTTTAATGTCTACCAATCTGGTGGCAAACCTATTTGGTCACCAAAGAAACAAGCTGGTATAATTAACAAATTGATAGAGATTGCTTATAGTTTATAGAGGGGATAACTAGTTATAAAAAAAAGGCAGACTTACTGTGTCCCTTCAATAAGTGGTTCGCCTTCTTCGCGGAATTCATTTACTGTTTCTTGCCATCCATCATCAACCATCAAAAACTTGGGTGAACAGCCTCCTTCCAAGAAACTGCAGCACAAAAAAACCCAAGAGAACAGTTATTCAACTAATAGAAGCAGTTTCATATTAGTGCAACTTTTAGTCAAGAAATTGATTGAAGCGTCTATTCTATGTCTCTCTTATTGTACCTCTGAAGACCCTCTTTGATCCCTTGTGGATTGACATCAGTGTAGAAAGCATCCCATGTGCACCATCCAAACCAGTCTATATGGGCTGGTATCTTTAGATCAACACACAGTAAGTACATCCATCAATTGGAAGAAAATGAAGACATGGTCAAACTGGTTAAATACTCGAATCTGTGTTACCTTTTTGTTTTCGATGTGGCTGAAAGTACTTTTGTGCTTCTCTAGTATCCTATAGAGTAATACATGTGGAAGCATAAGATATGCAAAAATGGCTACTTTACAATGACAAACAACATAGAGAAGCACTTAGTGTACATACTTGATAGACTCCTTAATGAGCTCAAATGGGTTATCCCCAGAATTTATGAATACTGCTTCCAGTGATTGGGAGGTTTGAACATTGACATCTCCTGAAGATTGACGAACAGCAATAGAAAATCAGAGCCAAATGAGACTACTTTAGCATATGAAACTAAAAGAAACTACTAGATGAGCCAGCTGACCACTTTCAACGCAAAGTTTAAGCTCATTTTCTGGGCTCCCCTGCAAACTTGTCCTAAATTGTCCATCCAACACGGGCAGGAAGAGAATGTAGAAGGTGTTTTCAGTGTTTCGCTCAGAAAAAGTCTCATCAAGCAGAGCAAACTCTTGTCTTGCTTCCAAGAGAAGCATTTGCGTTTCAATGGGAATTTCACAACCCGATTTTCCAACACGTGGTATCATCCACCAGATTTTCACTCTAAAGAGAGACAAGAACTTGTATCCTCTCCTGTGAGGACCACAAAATTTTCGTTTCGTACCATAAGAAACAAGAAAAAGAGCTGGCTACGTACATTATTCACACGGAACTTAATGAAACAGAATACATTTCTCAGCAACACAGATTTTGCCTCTTATTGGATATACAAATGGTTTGAATGTCTAGTGTTTAGCTGTATCGTTTCTCAGGAACTTAAAAGTTGTTGATCGATTATGTCAAGTACTAGTGTTATTGTCGGTTTATGTGAGCCTTTAGCACTCATATTAACACTTTTTTTTGTTTGCTGAATAATGTCGTTAGCTTGCATTTCAAGAGTTAGAACCATATTACATAAGGCCTAACAAATATCAGGCTGTAAAAGAAAACTAGCAGAATCCCAAAAGGGATCGGTAAAACCACTGTGTTTTACCGTATGCTCCGTAAAACACTATACCCGCCAACAAAAAGCAACAGAGGTAATAACAAAAGGAAAAGAGACATGCATTAAAAAAACAGAGATATTCAAAATAAATGCAGAGGCAGAGGGCTCAGAGGCTCACTCAAGAACACCGAGAGTGAAAACGTGGCGTGAGCTGGGAGAAATTGAAGTTGCACCCATGAAAGCCGCCCCGGAGCTAACCGGAGAAACCAAAACGTTTTCCGGCACCCCGGTCAACACCACATTGCCCCTCACCATGAGACTTCGATCCTTAATCCTCGGCGAGGCTGTGATTGTCATTTCCACCTCCAACGACACCGGCACTCAAAGGTTGCTTCGATATTAGGGAGGAGAAACTTCGGAAAGAGATCTAGATTAATCGATATCAGAGAAGAAGGTTGCAACAGTAGATGATCTGAACAGAGGCTACGTGCACAACTTAAGCAGCGTGATATATTATATATATTATATATATATATATATGAGAGGGAGAGAGAGAGAGACTGCAATTTTGACCTGCTAGGTTATGATATTGAGTTTGGATTGCTGGTTTTTCGTTTATCCGGAAAGGAAGATCAAAAGGAGGGAGATAATAGTTGGAACGTTCCAGACTTCAACTTCCGTGGTCCAGTTGAGGAGTTTTTTTATTTTCTAAGCCAGGGTCGAGAGTCGAGGGTCTGCTGCAGTTAGAGCTTTGCTGCAGTTGTGAGGGTCGGGCGTGGTTCGGGCAGGCGTGGTTCCGGGCGGGACCCACGCCCGACCCTCACAATTGCAGCAAAATTGGCTGCAGTTCACCCGGTGAACTGCAGCAAATCCTCGCCCGACAGAATTAGGGATCTTGAATTGCGATTGTACTCTTTAGTTGGCTTTTCTTTTCTTTTTCTGAGTCTTTAGTTGGCTTTTCAAAAGTCAAAATATGACGAGGATCTCCATTCTCCGAGAACACGACAGCCCAATAGCCCATGATCTGGAGAGTTCGGAATACATTGCGGTTCAGCTGACGTGAATATGCCTGAGTAGGATTGAATGTAAGTCCTATCCAGTGGTCCAGATATAATTATATATCTCCACATAATAAAAGAACCATCCGAATCTGGTGGGTTATCTCCACTTTGGCACTTTACTGAAAATGACGGTTATTTATAAAATATATATTTATTTTTTCTAATCTATATCTATTTATAAAATATTTCGAGGATTAACGAAGTTGGCATTCATTTCTCTGGCAGTGTAAACTTCTAATACGTATGCTACTTGAACTAAAAACAGAGGAAAATTTATGCAATTTTCCGATATTAATGTGAAAATCTAGCTCAGAACTAGGGGGAGTGCCTCCAACAGGTCAACTTTCTGAGATAAAAGAAGTGCAAAGAACATCATGTTATCTGTACGCAGAAAAAAAAAACATCATGTTATCTGCTGATTGATGTCAGAGCCATCTGCAAGTTCAAAAATCCTCTCAACTAAGGGGGTACCTACTTGAAGCTTTGCACATTCTTAAAGTTTAAACAACTTTCTGCACATAAGTGAAGCACTCAACTCAGAATCATCTAGAATTTCTAGTCTCCAGAGCTACAATTTACAAATGACATTCATAGTCATGAATAGCTCTGAAGGTTATTACCATATTGAAATATTTCCCCCAACTGCAATGGACCCTGTTTTACCAAAAAAAGAAGAGGGTAATGGCCCTTTTTGGTCACCACATACAGAACTTCACACAACGTTGAACATTTTTAATTTGAAGAACCATCATAGTGCTCCATTATTCTTCTTCTTTTTGACATCTTGGGACACATAATCCATGGAGGTAAATTTTTGGAACACCTCAGACAGGTGTCATTATCCTTCTGCGGAACAACTTAATTTTCTCACATCCCAGCATAAAAAGGACATGAAGTTCTCAGTGAGGGCTTCCCAAGATTTTATCCTCTTATGTATTGTGATTGAGGGCTTCCCAAGTGGTGTAACACAGAGGTACCAAACTATAGAAACTCTGGTATCCAAGGCAGTGCATACCACGAGCCAAAATGTACCACCTTCATTTTCACAATACTTCAAATAGACTGGTTACAATAAAGATTTGCTGGAACCTTCTTTATAGCTCAGATCCATCTAGCAATATGTCAGCCGTAGGCGCACAACAGTCTCTTCTGGTTAGTAAGTAAACATCTTTATTATCAAGTGCCAAATTAAGACCTACTAGGGACCAGTAAAGAAAAATGCATAGGTGAGAACTAATCTGATATGTTGCTTAAAGGAAGCTTTAAGAGAATTGCAGAGAACTCACCCCACCATGACTCTTTAAACAGCATGGGTTTTCTCGCCATGCATCATTTGTAACTTTCAGCATGTGGTGCTCACGTTATTGCTCTAGTGCCTAGTCCACCTTCAAGTCCTGCTGGACAACATGATAGGCCGAATCAAATTACTATCTTGTCAATTGGTCAACAAACATGAGAAACAAAGTTTTAGAAAGGAATTGACACTGAGATAAACCGCACTTTAGCCTCAACTTCCACTCAATCTTTACATAAAATCATTAAAGCGAAGGGTTAAACCTGCCACTCAAATCAAAATGCTTGCATATTCCCGTAGAATGATGACAGCCCACAAGAGATTTGCTATTAAGTCGGCAAAAACTCAGTTGTTCATTTGAATTCCACAATTACAGCGATTAATCTCAACCCAACTGCACCCAGGAAGCTTAATTACAATGCTCTCATTCATTGCTTCCCGAACCCTTTTGGCCTCATCCCACCTTTCCCTTGAGGCATAGATACTGGAAAGAAGCATGTAATTCCCAGTATTTTCAGGTTCTAACTTGAAGAGTTGCTCTGCAACAATTTCTGCAATCTCAACATTACCATACGTTCTACACGCTGCAAGCAGAGCACCCAAAGCACCGGGCTGTGGCCCCATGGGCATGCTTTTCACTAATTTATGAGCCTCATCAAGTTTACCGGCACGGCCCAGCATATCAACCATGCAAGCAAATAGATTAGTGTCAGGCTCAATTTTGTGATCTTTTGTTATGCTTTCCCAGTATCTCATTCCATCTTCGAGGAGTCCTGCATGGCTACAGGCAGTCAATACTCCAACAAATGTGATTTGATCGGGTTCAACATTTTCTGCCAGCATTCTCTGAAAGATCTCCAGCGCTTTAAGTCCATGACCATGAGAAGCTAGACCCATGATTAACGCACTATAAGAGAAGACATCCCGCTGGGGGATCTCCTCAAATACACTGCATGCCTCTTTTATGTTACCACACTTTGCATGCATATCTACCAGTGCAGTAAGCACCTGCTCATTCCGCTCAATGGATTCTTGATCCACATAAGACGCAATCCAATTTGCTGTATCTGTTTGGCCTAATTGTGCAGATGCAGATATGACAGCAGTCATGGTAAAAGCATCTGGTTTTACATGTGCTCTCTCCATTCTCTGGAAAAGTTTCAGAGCTTCACTTGGTCTCCCATTTTTTGTATATCCAGAAATCATAGCTGTCCAACAAACCAAACTTGGTTCTGGGATTTCATCAAAAAGAGCTTTGGCCGCATCGATGTGCCCATTCTTAGTAAAACCCACCAACATTGTAGTCCAAGAAACAGCATTTCTTTCGTTCATCCTATCAAAAACAGCACGTGCTGAACCCAGATCACCACTATTTACATAACCCACAATCATCGCATTCCAAGATATCACATTCCTTACTGGCATTTCATTAAACAATTCCCAGGCATTCACCATATCCTCCCCATGTCTCGCGTGAGCCCCTAGAAGAGCATTATAAGACACAACATCGCTCCTCTCACCTATTTCTTCAAACACCCGACGTGCCCTCTCCAATCCGCCACATTTTCCATACATATCAATCAAAGCATTCGAAACCGGAACACAAACATCAAAACCTGTTTTCACAACGCGTCCGTGGACCTCAATTCCGTGACAAAGATCGGTCAGAGCAGCACAAGAATTAATCAAAAAAGGGTACGTATAGTTATCGGGTCCGATCCCAACACGAACCATATGGGTATACAAATCTATCGATTCAGCACAAAGCGACGAATTCTTGGAGTAAGCTCTGATAGCGTGGTTGAAGAGAGATAGATTAGGGTTAGGAAAAGAGGAGAAGACGAGACGGGTGTAGCGAGGGGAGGACAGAGAGGCGTAGAGAGAGACGAGAGTGGAAGCTAAGGAAGCATTTCTGTGGAGATTGACGCGGACGATGTGGGCGTGGATTTGCTTGAGCTGAGAGATGGATGAGCAAGTTTTCAGCAGAGAAGCAGCGATGTCTGCTTTGTTATTTCGGTGCGTTTTGAGAGCTACAGCTCGTTGCATCTTCATTACGCAGAATTTGAAACTTCGTTACCTTCGCTGTCTTTCCCTGCGTGTCTTTCCCGGGCTCTCTTCGATCTTGTCAGGAATTAAGGGCGTGTTTGGAGCTTGATTCATTCGGAAATTAATCCTAGGTTATTAAATACTATCTCGGACATAATTAATAAATCACGTCATTAATTTGAATTAGGAGGGGAATAACTGTCTGTCAACCAAGTCGATTAAACTCAGGTGAGGTTAGTTGAAAGAAATTTGTAGTATTATGATAAAATTGTGAATATTTAAGTGATGTTAAAGTTGTATTGACATGCGCGTAGAAGTTGTTAAAAGATATTGATATTTGTGAAAAAAGATAATAAATTGTTGTATTAGAATATATGTATTTTTGTAATGTTTGATATGTAAATATAAAAGTGGGATGAAAATACTAAAAAAAACAATCAACTGAACATGTGACCAACTATACATGATATACAATCTATATGTGATTAATTTGCACAATATTTTTCTTCTTACCAAAAAAAATTATATTTGCTAATATGTATCTATAAATAAATGGCTAAATTAGTCCGTACATCCTTGGGGTTTGGCCTTTTCCCAGATTCGTCATTAGGGTTCGATTTTTCCTACAGATAACCCCGGGGTTTAAACTCAATCCCAAGTTAGTCCTGCCGTGAATTTAATGGACGAAAATACACACGTGGATAACAGCTTACACGTGGCAGTGACTGGTAAGTTTTTTTTAAAAAATTGGTCCAATTACATTAAGACACGTGTCAGAAAATAAATAAAAATAAAAAATATTTTAAAAAGATAAAATTTAAAAAAAAAAACCGGTTATGCTCGATATGGTGTTGTTCGGTGAACAGTTTGTCTCCTCCGCATGGACAGTTTGTCTCCTCCACCATTGAAGGCATCCGGTTCACATCCACTCCTCCCAGGAAAGACCTCGTATCTTGGTTTCGGTCTGAAAACATGTTTCTATGTCAATTTTTCAATATATCTTCACAATAGACTTTATGAGAAAAGCTTTTTACACTGGAATATCTACGAAAATGGCAGCTCGAAGATGCAGGGAGAAGAGCTTTATGAAAAGCTTTATTAGTCCGTACGAAATATCTACGAAATTAGTCCGTACGAAATATCTACGAAAAGTTTTATGAGAACATGCAGGGCCATTGAGTCAGTAAGCCCGAAGATGCAGGGAAAAGAAGAAAATTTGATAGCATGAGATCGTTCTATTACTGTTGCAGGTAGAAGAAGAAAATTTGATAGCAGGGAGAAGAAGAAAATTTGCAAGTACAAAATCAGTGAGAACTAGTTTAAAAAGCTCTTTCGGTTTCTCTATTTTCATGAGAGAGAGGGTTCTGGGGGAGAGAGAAGGAGCCTCCTCCCGATCCTTTTTTTTAAGTTTAATTAAGTTTTTTATTATTTTTTGATTTATTTTTTTTATCTTTTTAAAAGATTTTTTATTTTTATTTATTTTCTAACACGTGTCATAATGTAATTGGACCAAATTTTTTAAAAAAACTTACCTGTCATTGCCACGTGTAAGCCGTTATCCACGTGTGTATTTCCGTCCATTAAATTCACGGCAGGACTAACTTGGGATTGAGTTCAAACCTCGGGGTTATCTGTAGGGAAAATCGAACCCTAAGGACGAATCTGGAAAAAAGGTCAAACCTCAAGGACGTGCAGACTAATTTAGCCTAAATAAATATCTTTCATCCCATATATCATTAAAAAAAAAGTAAATTTCAAATAACTCAAGTCATTTTAATTATTAATTACTTGATATAGAAAGTGATTTCTATATTTGGCCATCTAAAATTAGTTACTTAATTTATTGAGACATCAATCATGATGCAACATTGATACAGACAGTTGCAAATCTGATAAATAGAGGGGTTTCTTCATGCCTACAGGGAAGTTTACCATGCAAGACCGTGACCACCCGTAGAAGTTCCTTCGCTCCATTTGAAAGGAGTAGAGTTGGAGCTGCATGAGCAGATAATTTCCAGCAAATAAATCACCCATGTAAGCCTGTCCATTCTTTAATCTCTTCAAAGCCGAACTGATCCACGAGGCTTTAAACCTAGTGGAAAGCCTCTTCCTCTTTCTGATCAGGAACCTCCTCAAGCTGCGAATTCTAACCTTTGGTCTCCTCCTTCCTACGAACCTTGTTATATTGGAACAGCCCCTCGTCTTCTTCCTGCATGCTCTCTGATCTTCTGTTTCTTCATCGTACAGACCACCTTCATTTCTCAGTCTGTAGTAGCTGGAATACTTGGTCGAAGCCATCTGGCGCAAGGCAGAAATGAAGATGCGAACTACATATATAAACCTGAAGACGGTCCGGCCAGAAGAGTTTCCGGGGGGAAAAGTGGTGGGGACGTGGGGTTGTTTTTCTGAATCTTCACGAATCTTTAAGGTTTCTGTTTGCTGGTATTAATCACAATTCTCTTAGAAGGAAAAAAAAAGGTGGAGAAATTAGTTGAATGCAATTAATGAAACCGTGGCCGCTGGAACTTCTTGGTAGGCTGGTTAATGACTTGATAAACATTGTTGCATCATCATGATCACCAACCACCTAAGAGCATTTCGAAGAGGTATCTTTGTTGAGGGTATGCGTGGCAAAGATTTCTTCCATACAAGTTAATTAAGTTACTTGCGTTTTCTAAACAACTGGTTGAAATAATAGATTGCAGAACCTGCATGCAGTAATTATATCCAGTGGCAAAAGAAAAGGAGATCAATTATGAGGTAGCAGAGATGAAAGAGTAAAGGAGGGAGAGGATATGATAGCCCTTTGATCTGCTGCTCAGGGAGGGCAAACATTTAAGACCCACCGCCCATGCCAAGCATAAAAAAAGTTGAGTTCCTCGTTGATGGGTTCCAGTCAGATCAATCTCAGTGTGATCTTTCACTTTGTTCTATTATTGCTGCCACGGAACCGTCATTTTCTAGCTAGCACTTTCTCTCGGCCTATTGAACAGAAAGGAATTGATAGCCTGAACCTGAGCCAGGCTGACACTCGTTGGAAAAGGGTTTAAGTTTTGATTTTGATTTTTGTTTTATTTTAAATTTTAAATTTTAAATTTAAAATTTTAAGATTAAAATATTATTTTGTTGTAAGGATTTGTTTGGTTATTTAAGATTTTAAATGATTTATATTTTATTAAATTAAATTAAAAATATTATTATGATATTCAAAAATAAAAATAAAAAATCAGAAAATATATAATTAAAAAAATAAGTAAAATGGTTTTATAAATATAAAAATAGATAAAATATCAAACTAATAAAAAATATGATAAATTAAAAAGGCAAAATTTTATAAAATAAATAAAGTTTTACAATAATAATAAAAAAAACTATATATAAAAAAATGGATTAAAATTTTAAAAAATAAAAACTTAACAATAATTAGCAAATATAAAAATTATCAAAATTTTGTTTACTTCAATGCTCGTTGTGTAAAGAAAGCAAGATCTTGTGAGTCCTCTGTACATCTTTGATGAACGCCTATGAGTTTTTCCTCGGTGATCTTCCACAAACAAATACAATTGCAGCTATCATCTTTGCTGTAGTGCAAATCTATCCCCCACTGTTATAGCCTCTCCTTCACGCCGTGCTTTAGGGGACTTCATGCGAGGAGAAAGGGGTGAAGGACCCCTCCCCCACGTATAACATCCTCCCTCCCCGGCCTAGCACATTACAGAGCAAATTAGGAGATGCCTTGACCTTCAGGGACCTATTGTAAATACTGATTGAGATTTGCTATAGGAAGTGATTGCACTGGTCATTCGTTGATGGACAAACATACATACAAGCTACAGCCGAATCTTTCAACTTTTAAGATTTGCAAGAAACATGCTCCAAACAAAAACACACACACACACATATATATATATAACTACAACATCTTGATTTATTCAGAAAATAAAAATAATTAAAACATCTTAGTTATTTGTGTAGTTTTATAATAAATTAGAATAATGATGTAAATGATTGTAGTAATTTTCTTCTTGATTATATTTGCTTTGTTAAGTTTTTATTTTTGAAGTTGTAATTTTTTTATTATTTTTGTAAAATTTTGGATGATTTTTATCTTGTCTTTTTATTTGTAAGAATATTTTTTATTAGTTTGATATTTTATCTATTTTTATATTTGTGAAACCATTTTTTACTTATTTTTTAAATTATATATTTTTTATTTTTTGAATATCATAATAACTATAAAAAATATTATTTAATTTAATAAAATATAAATCATTCCAAATCTTAATCAACCAAACAAACCCTTATAATAAAATAATATTTTAATCTTAAAATTTCAAATTTAAAATCAAAACTAAAACTAAAAAGTAAACCATTTTCCAAACAAGCCCTTAGAAAGCCTTGTTGATGCTGTAACGACGTGTTCGTTCATTAAATAATTAATTATAGCTTAAACTGAACCTCCTATAGCGAGATGAGCTCCTATACTCACCCAGAAAGGTTGCTAGGTTAGTAGTCCCTTCTAACGCGTTGCAGTCAAAAGAACGGGGAGCAATTGGACCGGGTCAATTCTTTACTCTAATTTCCAATCCTTATACTTGTGTTGAGTGTTGGCGTAGTATTATAAAGTGTAGCCCATGACCCCACATTTGTGTACTTTTTATCTTCGTCTCCTTTCTTGCTTGTCGAGCTTTTGGATCACTCTCAGTTGGGTGCCAAAGGACCACTAGTGGACCCAGCCGACCCTGGGCTTTTAATTCTCAATCCAGGCCTACTGTTTGGACCATTTTCTGGGGTCTGGAATTGGGTTAATAATTGTCATGAATGGGACAGACCCACTTTGATTCCTTTTTTATCCCACCTTCGCTCAGACAGGGAGGGGCAAAAAAAGAAAAAAAAAAGATATATGCACACGAATAAAAGTTGATTTAGATAAATACTCAAAATTATCGGTAGCTACAAGTAAATGTTAAAGTGGCACTTTACTGTATCAGATCACATGTAATTATTTATGGCGTTCCTAAATTTATATTTCTGCATATTAAAGTGGTGCATGCTTCATTCCCTCGCTTAGGATTTTCTCATGGGAGGGAGGGACGATCAAGCTGCATGTATGAACCTCACCCACTGAGACATGCTGGGAATCTCTCCATTCACTACTGTGAGCATGTAATAACCAGGGGGTGCAACAGTAGGAGATGGAGGGGCCTCCACAACTGCACTCACCCTTCCATCCTCTGCCCTCACAATGCTCTTGCCCCTCAGCTTCAGCATCCTTTGGTTCATAGATACTGAGTGTGTTGTGAATGGTGGAGAATAAACATTAAACTCCACTACATCACTCGGCCTCCTTCCAAGCCAAAAGCTAACTGTAAATTCCCCACCATGTCTGACTCCATTCTCGCCGTGAGCGTGATCGTAATGTACGGTCACATTGATTGGCCTGTAATGGTGGTATTGCCGGTCCAAGTAAGGTGGAAGAAATGCTTGTAACCTGAGTTCTGTTGGGTAAGCCACGTTTCTGAAAGTATACCTACTGTTGGGGTTGCTACCAGCAACTAAGACCCTCCCATCAGGTAAAATAATTGCTGTGGAGTGATACATTCTGGCTATTCTTGTCGACTTTAGGACTGAGAACCTTCTGCCCACTCTGGAGTTTGGTCTGTAGAGGTAAGGTTGGAAGGAAGCATTCCTTGCGTTGTCCCATCCAGCGCAGCCACGTTTTGCACCGTTGATGATCAGGACATGGCCAGTGGGGAGGATCAGCATGTCGTTTAGGAGACGAGGTCCAGGCATGTTTTCCATATTCCACTTGTGTCTGTTCCCTGTGATCACCATTCTTCCACAAGAGGTCAAGCCCTTCAAGTATCTTCCTTCCTCAGCAGCTCGATAAGCTCCTGAAGCTGCACCACCACAGACCATGACTTCCACCTTCTGGAACCTGTCACTGTGATTTAACGGAAGAATTACTGAAGAGCCAGAGCTCGGGTAGTTCCTTGAGCCAGCCCCGGGAATCCGAGGGAAGGTCTTGACTACCCTGTGCTGTCTAAAATTGAAAAGGATTGAATCCCGGTTGGCAAAAATGAACAAATTGCCATCAGAAGAGAGGTGCAGGAATGGGTAGAGGTTGTTTCCTCCTTCACTCCGGTCATAAGTTCTGCGCAAGAATGGAAGATCAAAAGACCCTTCTCGAGGGGTCCTTTTTGGTACAAATTCATAGTTAAAGACCCCTCTTCCACCCACAACAATTACCCTGTCATGCCCTGGGAGTATATTATTGGTTGCATACCAGCGATCACTGGATAATGATCTTCTTGATTGCCTCCAATCACATAGGTGATCCCCACATGGCCTGAAGTATCGAATACTTCGAGAACCAGTGCCGTATCCACCAATTTGTAGAAGCGTTCCATTGCTCATGAAAGAACCTGAGGAGCACCAGGGATCAGTGAAAAGCCTGAGAGGCCTAATTCTGTTCCTAGAAATATCGTACTCAATAGAGTGAGCATAGCACGACGAGTCGTCTAAATCATCTCTAGAGCCAGTGCACCTTCTTCTATTACGACGCTCCCTAAGTCGGTAACCAGACCGGCCCGATCCTGTTTGATCAAACATTAAGACAGTGTTGTCGTGGGTCAGTGCCATGTGCATAGCCACGACGCCGGTGTTGTGTAGAAGGAGCTGCCATTGCCCTTGGCTCCTTTTCCCTCCTGTGGAACCTCCAGGCACCGCACCACTAAACCCAACCAAATTGAATAACAAAAACGTTTCAATAATCAAAGACTTCAAAGCAACAGAATGATGCTTCTGGTCAGCCATGTGATGATGATCAAGGGACTGTGAGGGGCTGTACGTCTGAGGGTTGTGGAGAAGAGCTTTTTATATATGGCGCTGTGTTTTGGTCCAAGCCCGCTTAAATCGCAAGCATTCAAGAAATTGGGTTAGTTTGGGTGATTCCAATCTACCAGGCAGTCATGCATTTGGAGACACAGAAGTCTGCTAACCTCAGTCTGTTAATGCTAAAGTTTAGTAGGTTTCCTACGAAAATCAATCTTGCCGTGACACGAAGTGGAGGATTATTTTAGAAATAGTGGCCTTTTGCTAAATCCCACTTAATTCGGCACTCATGCTATGCGCATGCTAATCTAAAGAACTCCCTGAATTTTCGCAAGCGAGTCTTTGGCTGATGGAACTGCTTTACCAAACTTTGAACGACCTGGAGCGTAAGCGTTGCTTCAGCTCTGACAAGGGTTGACAGACAAAGCAACTCGGTGCCACCAAAGCTCAGGCTATAAACCAGGGTCGGCAATCCCTTGCAAGAAGTTGGAATAACGTCTTAGCTGCTGGAAGAAAATTCTCGCTGGGAACATCATGTCCATGAAGCAATAAACAACAATTTCTTTGAATGTTGCTACTGTGGATGTCTCTTTAGAGCCTCCTTGATGTATCAGACTCTTTCTTAGTTTTAATGAAGTTTGCTTAGAAAAAAATAAATATAAACAACAATTTCTGTCCACTGTAGCGATTGATATAAAGCGGGGCGGGTGGGAATTAGAGGCAACTACGTACAGGGCTAATTTCAAAGAAATTTGGCAACCCTTAGAAGTGATAGCGGCACCATCTGTGCTCGAAGAGAAAATATAATTGCTCGAATATTTAACAATGTAGAATTGGGCTACACAGCTCTTAAATGCAAGTCCTTGGTGAGGTTGAATGAAAACAACTTTGTATCTCTATACAGACCTCGCAAGCACAAAATCATACAGTTTAAGTAAACAGGGAACAGAGTTGGGGGGGGGGGAATACAAGAGATCACAACAAGAATATTGAACTTGAAGAACCATGGTAGAACTCTCGAGGATGGTAATTTTGATCAATTAGCTTGGTCCAAGTTCAATGGGATGGCTTTGAAAGAACACAGTGAAATCAAATGAAAAAAAAAGGGAAATATATACAAGGAACATCTGCTGAGTAACCTCCTTAATTTTAAGACATCAGATAAGTCTCCAGTTAAATCCAGCACCGAAGTCCCAACCGGGAAATGGACTGGCAGAGTCTGGGAGCTGAAGCTTAAGGCGGTATCCATTAATAGAGCTTTATTCTGGTCTGGATGGTGCTTCGGCACATGGGGCATGAGGGAAGATCTTGTCCACAGTCGCAACATGTCTGTGAATCAATGGAATCTCAGTCACATAATGGATTCTTTTATCAAAGCTCCAAGAAAGATTCAACAAAAATGCCCTGCTGCATTACCTGATGTCCACAACCAAAGGCCATGTTCTTTGGATTGGTAAGGCAAATGGGACAAACCTGCAAGGATCACAAAAGACAAATGCGAGAAAATTACTGAAATCGACTTGGAATAGACGTATAATCTTGAGATTGCCACTATTTTAAGACTTCCATCATGTTCAGCCTCATAAACATGACTAGCAAAGGAAGATGGTGAACTCCCGAAGTAGGAAGTGGCATTACATGATTATCACTTGAAGGAGGAGCTGAGCCACCAGCAGTATAATGTCCACCAGAAGTGGGTGCACTAGGATGAAAACTGCTTTTATGTGAAGGTTTTCTAGTGCTGAAAGAAGCTGCACCATACATAGGTGGGGGGAGAGAAACCCTGTCTATATCATTTCCCCTACTAACCCTGATTGGAAAGTATAGAAAAAAGTAAATAAGTAAATTGAAAATGAATTATGGCAGTGGCTGCAGGAGAAGAACCATCAAGGCCACAGAAGAAAGAAGTTACGTATTGTTACCCCAATAAACCAAGCTCCAGTGTTGCTTTGTACTGGGATGGTATTTCCATCAAGGCTGCAAGAGAAAATTCAGCTTCCTTTCTAGACCGGTCCATACTCTTTGACATTATTTCTGTAAAATTTACAAACTACAAAAGCCAAAAGAATGCACTATTTCTGAATCAAACATCTAAGAAAAAGTCAACATATTATCCAAGTACCTTACCTGGAAGTTATAAAAGGTACGAGCAGGTATATTATCATCGAATTTTTTATCACGCACTATTTCTCAATCAAACAGCGAAGAATAAGTCAATATGTTCAGATGCCTTGAAACACTTACCTGGAAATTATCAAAGGCACGAGAAGGTATATTATCATCAAATCTTTTCATCATGTCCCATGGCCCATCTCCAACCCCAACTAATACAATTGACAATGGATACTCGCTGCAAATTGCAAAGCATATTAAAAGGTGTCTTGGGCACAGAATATATGTCAACAAACAGCAGCAAAGCAATACTGTGGAAATAATCCCGAGTATATTCGGGAATCAAGGAAAGAAATAAAATCCCGGATGTTATGGGATAATCAGGGATAGAAAATATTTGGAGATATTCGGTAGTTTTATTTCCAAGATTATTTCCGTATGTATAGATCTCTCTATAGCACTATAAATAGAGAAGATGCATGTATATCGAATTCAATCAATCAAAGAAGAATTTCTTCATGGTATCAGAGGCAGGTTCTTCATTCGTGGGTCTCAATGTCTGAATCCACGGTCGACAGCGAAGGACCGGGACTCATTCCCAGATCTGCTCCGGCAACACCATCACTCACCACCATGGGCTCGGCTGGACTTGAACATTCGTCCTTCCAACTCACGGTGGAAAAACTCAACGGAAAAAACTTCCGTGAGTGGGCTCAATCCCTCAAACTTGTCATTGAAGGCAAGGGAAAAATGGGATATCTTACCGGAGAAACGAAGCAGCCACCTTCAACTCAACCTACCGACCTCCAAAAGTGGCGGTCAGAAAATTCAATGGTAATCGCATGGCTGGTGAACTCCATGCAACCATCAATCGGGAAGACATACATGTTCTTACCCACTGCCCAAGATGTATGGGAAGCTGTTCGGGAGACGTATTCCGATGCCGGAGACTCATCTCAAATCTTTGAGATCAAAACCCGATTATGGCAAATGAAGCAGGGAGAACGGGATGTTATGGATTTCTTCATGGAGATGCAGGCTCTCTGGCAGGAACTCGATCTCAGCTACGATGAGGAGTGGACATGTGCTGCCGACAGTACTCGGTACCAGAAAATGCTGGAAACCGAAAGGGTATTCGAGTTTCTCGCTGGCCTTACACGCGAACTCGATGAGGTTCGTAGCAGAATCCTTGGCCGACGTCCTCTCCCTTCCATTCGAGAGACTTTTGCTGAAGTTCGGCGTGAGGAACACAGACGACAAGTGATGTTGCCGAAGGGTCCACAGTCGCTTGGGTCAAATGCTACGGAAGTCTCGGCCTTGGCTTCTAAAGGCTGGCGGATTGGGCCTGGCCCAAAACAAAACAAAAAGCCTTGGTGTGACCATTGTCGAAAATCTGGTCACACCAAGGAGACTTGCTGGGAGATTCACGGTAAACCTCCAGATTGGAAGCCCCGGCAAAGCAACCGTACCCAGGGATATCAGACTACTCTCACACACCCACCAGCAGCCCCTCAGGTCAGCTCTGATGGTCCTTCCAATAGCTTCTCGGCTGAACAACTGCAACAATTGCAACAGTTATTCTCCACGTTTCATGCCTCTGGTCAGTCTCCCCAAAACCCTGCTTCCGCATCCTTAGCCCACACAGGTAATTTTTCTCATGCCCTGAGCAGCTCTAGATCCAAACATCCTTGGATCATTGACTCAGGAGCATCCGATCATATGACTGGATCTTACCATCTGTTTTCATCTTATTCACCATGTGCCGGAAATCTTAAGGTTAAAATTGCCGATGACACTCTTTCGTCAGTAGCAGGAAAAGGACGTATTCAACTCTCTGATTCTATCATCCTAGAGTCTGTTCTTCATGTGCCTAATCTATCATGCAATTTATTGTCCATTAGCCAATTAACCAAATCCTCTAATTGCTCTGCTAAATTCCTTCCCTCTCTTTGTGTTTTTCAGGATCTATTATCGGGGAAGATGATTGGCAGTGCTAAAGAATATGAGGGGCTCTACTACTTTGACGACGCTTGTGTGAGTGACCACGCGAACACTGTCATTTGTAACTCTGCATCTGTTTCTAGGGATAGTGATCTTTTATTGTGGCATTTTCGCATGGGTCATCCCAATTTTCAATATTTGAGACGATTATTTCCTTCTATTATGTCCAATAAAAATTCGTCTGATTTTCAGTGTGAAATATGTGAACTTGCGAAACACCACCGTACCTCATTCCCGACATCTCCATATAAACCTTCTCAGCCATTCACCATGATCCATAGTGATGTATGGGGCCCATCTCGTATATTCACTCGCACTCACTCAAAATGGTTTGTCACCTTTATTGATGATCATACTCGGTTATGTTGGGTTTATCTGTTAAAAGAAAAATCTGATGTGCGCTCTGTATTTATAAATTTCCATTCAATGATCCAAACTCAATTCCAAACTCCTATTAAAATTTTGCGCACTGATAATGGCACCGAATATTTCAATTCTATGTTGGGAGATTATCTTCTCCAACACGGAATCGTTCATCAAAGTTCTTGTGTCGACACTCCCCAACAGAATGGAGTTGCCGAACGAAAAAATAGGCACCTTCTTGAAGTTGCACGTACCTTGTTATTTACTATGAATATGCCTACTATGTTCTGGGGGGATGCCATTTTAACATCTACATATCTCATCAATCGTATGCCTAGTCGGATTCTCTCTTTTGCCACTCCTCTCCAAAAATTTCAGGCACATTACTCCACCTCCCGTCTTGACTCAAGTCTTCCTCTCCGAGTTTTTGGTTGCACCGCATTTGTTCACGTTCATGCTCATCATCGTAGCAAATTTGATCCCCGAGCTATCAAATGTGTCTTCATCGGATACGCTCCTACACAGAAAGGATACAAATGTTATGATCCTTCCACTAAAAAGGTCTTTGTCAGTCTTGACGTTACCTTCTTTGAAACTACATCCTACTTCCAAAAGCCTTCTCTTCAGGGGGAGCCATTACGTGATGAAGCTCAGTTTTTGGATCTTGATCTCCCTCATCTTTAGCCAGTTCTTACCACTGATCATGCCAGCCACACTGAACCTGTCAAAATCATCACACACTTGAACTCAGGGGGAGATGCAGCCAAACAAAATGACAGTAGTAAACTACTAGTTTATTCACGCAAGCCGAAATCAACAGAAGTGGAGAGCCTCATACCTGCAGCATCAAAAGAATCTGAACCGGTAACAGATCCGACTACCTCTCCATCTGGGAAACCTGCTTCCTCTGATATTGATTTACCTATTGCTCTTAGGAAGCAATCTCGGTCATGTACTCTCCACCCTATCTCAAAATTTATGTCCTATAATGCTCTATCTACATCATTTCGTGCTTTTACTGCTAACCTTGACTGTACAGAAATTCCACAAAATATTCATGAGGCCTTGAACATACCCCAATGGAGAGAGGCAGTACTGGAGGAAATGAGAGCCTTGGAAAAAAACGAAACTTGGGAGGTGATGAACTTACCAAGAGGAAAGAAACCAGTTGGTTGCAAATGGGTATTCACCTTGAAGTATAAAGCAGATGGGACGATAGAAAGATACAAAGCCCGCCTGGTTGCCAAGGGATATACACAGACTCAGGGCATTGACTTCACAGAAACATTCGCACCAGTGGCAAAGTTGAACACAATCCGAGTTCTCCTGTCTGTTGCAGTCAACTCAAATTGACCACTTCAACAGTTAGATATAAAGAATGCTTTCCTCAATGGAGAATTAGAAGAAGAAGTCTTCATGACAATGCCCCCAGGATTCTGCAGAACTGGAGAAGAAGATCGAGTATGCAAGCTTAAGAAGTCTCTATACGGCCTTAAGCAGTCACCAAGAGCATGGTTCGATAGATTTGCCAAAGTGGTGAGAAATCAAGGATATCAGCAAGGTCAGTCAGATCACACGATGTTCTTCCGGCAATCTGAAGACGGAAAGAAAACCATTCTGATTGTGTATGTTGATGACATCATCCTCACTGGAGATAATATAGAAGAAATGGAGAGACTGAAGAAAGTACTAGCCACTGAATTTGAAGTCAAAGACCTAGGCCAAATGCGATATTTTTTGGGGATGGAAATTGCTAGATCAAAAAAGGGCATTAGTGTGTCTCAACGGAAGTACATACTCGATCTCCTCAATGAAACTGGGATGCTCGGATGTAGACCAAGTGATACTCCAATAGAAGCAGGAAAAAGAACAGAGGATGCTGGAAAACCAATTGAGAAAGAAAGATATCAAAGACTAGTTGGAAAACTAATCTACTTGTCACATACCAGGCCTGACATTGCTTTTGCCGTGAGTGTCGCAAGTCAACACATGCATTCACCAAAAGAATCTCATCTAGAAGCTGTATACAAGATTCTCAGATATCTCAAAGGATCCCTAGGGAGAGGATTGTTTTTCAAAAAGGAGGAAAACAGAGGGATAGAGATATTCACAGATGCTGATTGGGCAGGCTCTGCAGAAGATAGACGATCTACCACGGGATATTGCACATTCGTATGGGGTAACCTGGTCACTTGGAGAAGCAAGAAGCAGAATGTGGTGGCGAGAAGTAGTGCAGAAGCTGAGTTCAGAGCAATTGCACAGGGAATGTGTGAAGGGTTATGGCTAAAGAAACTCCTAGAAGAACTACACGTTGGGATAGAGTTACCGATTAAACTCTATTGTGATAACAAAGCAGCCATCAACATTTCCCTCAACCCAGTTCAGCATGATCGGACAAAACATATAGAAGTTGATAGACATTTCATCAAAGAAAAAGTTGAAGGTGGGATTTTTTGTATGACATATGTCCCTACAAAGGAACAAACAGCTGATGTCTTCACAAAAGGATTGTCTCGGCAAAATTTTGATGAATTTATCGGCAAGTTGGAAATGATTAACATTTACGATCCAACTTGAGGGGGAGTGTGGAAATAATCCCGAGTATATTCGGGAATCAAGGAAAGAAATAAAATCCCGGATGTTATGGGATAATCAGGGATAGAAAATATTTGGTAATATTCGGTAGTTTTATTTCCAAGATTATTTCCGTATGTATAGATCTCTATAGCACTATAAATAGAGAAGATGCATGTATATCGAATTCAATCAATCAAAGAAGAATTTCTTCAAATACCTTGCTTTCACAATTGCATCAACAGTTTTCTTTTCCTGTGGGCTTAGCTGGCCACGCTCCGTATCAACACTTCTAGTAACCTGTGACAACCCAAGGTTTCAAGGATTTGAATGAACCATCAGAAGTTGCTACAGAAAGGCTAGCTGCTGTAAAATGTCTGACTACAATTGAACTATACAATGAAAAACTTAGGCTTTTGCTGCTGTAAGTAATACAATATTAATAACTAGATCTTCTGCCTCACACTGGAACTTGGATATATTCTTCTGCCAACACTTGTTAGCTCTAGCTTCCTCCAAAATTAAGTTACCAAATTCAATGGCATGTTGCTTCATTCTACGATTCTGCTCCAATTGCAAATCATTTCCTCATTGTGAAATTTGACAAGCCACAAGAACCATACGGACCATACAGTAGTTATAGCACATAGGAATGGCTGATTATCTGGTGACACAAATAACTCTATATTCTGCCATTCATGCTTCTTGTAGTAAGTATTTCCATTGGCTCTTGGTATTAACCAGGCCATGAATTACAAAAGTGTCTTTGCTTATAATTTTGCATTTATCTTTACTAGGCAAGCAGATCAATAACTTATGCAAAGTTCAATTCGTGGCTGCATTAATATTGCCAGTTTTTGGATGTGGAGATTTTTTGCAAGACATCGATAAGTACCTAAAGAGATCTGACTTAAAATAGAACTATTTAATTTCTTGAAATCTAGCAACTTTCATCATTGAAGACCAAAACCTAGAAATCTTAGATTCATATTGTCTGTAGGCGTGTACAGATGGGTCAAAAGTTTCTTCAACATGTACAGAGTACAGACCATTGACAAATTACCTGCCCATCAGCTATTATCAGCAGCACATGATATTGGCCACCACTTTTCTCAACAATAGTGATGGCCATTTCAATGATGGGGGCAAAAGATGTTGGCCCTGTCACAGGAAAGGAAGAAGAAAGTTGCATAAGCAAAGGCTAAGAAGAAGAAGAACATGAAAAGAACAAGTTAGATTCAAACCAGCGAGCCGTAGATGAGGAACCAATTCCCTGTATCTTCTTAATACTTCTTCAAATCCCTCACAAAATCTCTCATCGGAATAGAAACTGAAAACTTCTTGATCATGAGTCGATGCTACAAATATGTACATTACATACAAACTTAGTTATATTGAGGAAGAATTCGGGAAGAGAGAAACTGCCAATGTAACACCTCTATAGAAGAAATACCGTCTCCAAATCCAAAACAGGGAATCAAGTTATCCTCATCAAAGGAAGACAGTGTTTTTCCAATAATAGATATTGCATGCTCATAGGGATTTTGTTCATCTCCAATGTGATGCAAACTTCTCCGGTTGAAGGACCTTGCGCCTAACAGCAGTCAGCACTCAGCAAAGTAAGTTTAGCATATTTCAGTAAAGCTCAAAAGAATTATATGCACAAATAAGAGGTCGAACCAGTCCACTCATTGCTCTTTGTAAAGTCAATGCCAACAATAAGATTGGAAGACTCCAGGCCAGCACGTGCCAGAGCTTCAGTAACCTGAGGCAAGAAGAGTATTTTGCAATGTTATAATATCTGTGAAGTAGTAACACCCATACATAGAAATCAGTACGTACAATTATATATAAAATTCACATTTTCTTCCTCTCAATAAACTAAAAATCCTTTAATGCATATAGATACATGTCTGTGGGTTTAGAGCCTAGGAACAGGAATAAGCATTATCTATAAGCCCACGTTCCTGCAACATGGTGGACCGTCTCCACAAAATATCTAACACCACCACGGCTCCAACACAGGATCACTACTAGACAGCAAGCACTCGTAAAACTACAGGATGGGGAGTCAAATGCCACATCAAGGCACTGAACCAAGCTCTGACGTCCACCAATTGATGGCAGCTAACTGCTGAGCACAAGAGGCATAAAAGTCCCAGATGAATATGAGGTACATTTCAGATTAAGTCTTGATCATACCATGAATTGTAAGATAACAACTTCAGTTATGTAAGATTAAGCATTCACACTCACCGCACTCCCGGCACTCCCGGCACAGTAATGTATGCCATAAAAGTGAAACTCGCATTAGAAGAATATTAAGCATCTCAAATGTTATTACAGTAAGAATATTATTATACATCTGGAACTTCTTTCTTTTTTGGTTATATAAACAACTGTCATTTAATTATAAAGAAGAAATAAAAATATTTGGTAAAGGCACAACAGCTTCAAAACGTCAGTATCAGTTTTTTTTTTCAGAATACAGCAAACCCTTGAATCACTCTGAGTGAAAGCAAGCTACGACTTCAGCTGAGACTTGAAAAATCTCACCATTTTCCAATTATAACAATTCCTTCATTGGAAACAAAAACTACTATTTTACCTGCTCCAGGCTATTATAATTATCTTCTATCTTTGAATACTTCCTCTCTAACTTCCTTCTTGACTCAGGGGCCTGACCACCACCACCGTGTGTTTGAAGTGGAGGTGAAAAATACTGTTGTGACTCATAACCTTGGTTTGGTTGTTGATATGATGAGTGTGGATAACTCTGATGACTCCAGGAGTATGAATTAGATCCCCTAGACGAAGCCTGTCTACCATGCTTAGAAGTACTTCCACCCATCAACCCAGTCTCCTACAAAATTTTTTGCAACATAGACAACAGAATACAATTTACCAGGTTAAATACGAATATTTGAAGCAAACTCAACACCCACTTTGAGCAAATCAACACCTTGAGAGCCTAATCGACAGAAAAATAAAAAATGAAGGAATTCACACCTTTAACACCTCTTTCTTTCATTCCCGTAACAGATAACTAGCTAAAAAGTCACGGTTGGTTGGAAATAATTGAGCTTCGATATAATTTCAATTCCCTTTCTATCGAGAATCAAGGAAGGTTATACAATTTACTTTGGAAGTGCTATACGAAATTAACGGGAATGTAATTATTTGATTGAAACATGGCGTTAACTACTAAGGTTCTGAGTACGAAACGGGCAATGTCAGACTGGTCATATTGCCATTTCATCAAAAAAAATTAAAAGTTTTAGATTGGCAATAAATATGACCTCAAAAGGGCATAATATCACAAACTACTTTCTGTACACTGAGAACAGAAAATTAAAGCAATTTACTTCCATAGAGCAAGAAATGTACTCCGAAGATGTTAATCCTGCAATAGGGCGATATCGTCTTGGTCTGTGTTTGATTTGTAAAATTTTAGTCTCCTAAAATTTTAACATAATAAAATAATTACAATATAAACTCTCTCCGTCAAATTATTACTTTTCATTCTATAAAATATAAAAAATTTATTCAAATAATTTCTTTCACTTTTTTACCGATTCTAATACCCTAAAATTTTAAACTCCCTAAAATTTTAACACTCAATCACAACCTTTAGTTCCAAATCTCAACCCATCATTTATGATCTGAAAACAGACAGAATCCGCAGAGCTCAACCTCAAAAGCAAAAACTTTGACCGAAAAATCGTATATAGCTCCATAACCGATTGTAAAGCGCTTTTCTCCAAGATTTCTCTTGGGATAAGACTTAGCAAGAAAATCCAAGCCAGTGTCGCTATCCGCGCGCTTTCTTTTTCTTAAATACTACCTTTGAGTTATAGTTAGCCCCAATTGTCCAAATCCAACACCACCTCATCAAAACCACTTAAACTAAACAACTATTCCAACTCAGAAACCAGTAAACAGATAAAACAAACGTCAAAACCAGAGCAGGTTTATGTAAATATCAATGGCTAGCTTACCTTGCTGAGAGGAAGTCAACTACAGCAGCATTCTTTATTCTGGGTAGGCAGGAGGAGGAGATAGTGAAGGTTGTCTCAGTGGGCGGAGGAGTCCATGGGCGTAAAAGGGCAACGGTCAGGAAATGGGACACGAAGTGGAGATGAGTCAATGGTTACAACTGGTTCCTGGAAGTTTCCCTTGCAGAAAAGGTGGCTTCTTTTGTTTTTGGGTTAATGACCAAAATAGTATATGAGTTTTATGTCCTTTTATCAATTTGATCTCTATATTTTTATTTTTGTCACAAAAGTCCTTAGGTTATTCTCATTTATTGATTTGGTCTTTCTGTCCAATTTCGTCTCCTCTGTGCACAGTCAGCTAACGGTAGGCCACATCACCACCAATAACATCGCTACACGTGTATTTTTTTAAAAAAAAAACTCACTTCCACCTAGCATATTCGTAAAAAAAAAATCGAACGGGAGAGACCCTCATTCGCGCGACAAAGGGAGCCAGATCTGGGCTCCTTAGTGGTGGTGGGGGCGAGAGGGAGCCCAGATCTGTGCTCCCTGTCGCCGGGGTGAGCGGCTCCCCCCTGTCGCGTGAATGGTGGGTCTCCCGTTCGTTTTTTTTACGAATATGCCAAGTGGAAGTGAGTTCTTTAAAAAAAATACACGTGTCGCGATGTTATTGGTGGTGACGTGACCCACCATTAACTGACTGTGTACGGAGGAGGCGAAATTAGACGGAAGGACCAAATAGATAAATGAGGATAACCTAAGGACTTATGTGATCAAATTGAAAATCCAGAGACCAAATCGATAAAGGGCATAAAATCCAGGGACTATTTTGGTCATTAACCCTTTGTTTTTTTAACGACAGTGACAGCCATTCTTCATTCGGCTTCTCGTCTATGTTTCAACTCTCTTCCTTAAAGAGCAGAAAGGGCATCAATATACATAATTGAAATTTAAGGCGTGACTATATACTATATAAGAAAGAAGCACCTACCATCTGTAATGAAGATATAAAATATAGTCACGAGTCTGCCTGCCCATCTGAATTGTAGCTCCCTTTGGTTAACTATTTTAACAAAGAATATTAGGATGACCGAACATTTATCTACTATGTCTTATGTTGGTAGCGGTGGACTTTGAAATGAAAAAAAGAAGTGTTTTTTTTTTTTCATAAAAAGGTCGAGACAGGCACGTGTGGCCCACACCCCTCGACAAAATAGACTTTCTGACAGAGATGGAATAGGCGTCGGCAGGTTAGAAACCCGCTGGAATTGTGTTCTTTCAATGCAAAGAATGTCTCAAGAAAGAGGGTTAAATATAAGGGTTAAACCGCGTCCAATTATTTTCTCCGCCACATTCTTATCCCTTGAGGTTCCCTTGTCCTTTTCAGCTGGTCAGAATCTTGGGGTGGGGCGGGGAAAGTAGCTTTTTTTTTCTTGGCGGGGAAAGTAGCTTCACATGAATGTAGAGATTGATGATAGAAGAAAGAACGTCTTTTTATACTGAATTATCGATGGTAACGCGACTAACGTCCATCGTCTTTAGCATTCATAACTAGTATTTGACCTTTTAGACATTCTCGGATGGGGGGGGGGCATATATGCTTAGGATTACAGCAATTGATCGTTTCTCTTGTGGATGGCATGTTCTTCCTCTGAGGAAAAAAACAAAGGCATATTGGAGTGGTTTGATGGGGACCAAGATCCTCTAAAATACCTGTTGGAATTGTAACCTAGGCAGTGTCCATAATGTTATTGCTTTGAAGCATAGAAGATGTGTCACCCATTGCTACAAGAATGAAATAATATGGTGCACTTTGGACTTTTGGGAAGGGAGAATCTACAACTTGAGCCGGCAATTCAAAGGAAATTAAGCATGTAAGTGACGGAATTGAAAAATAGATTCATAAGTCATACTTATCGACATTCTTATCTAAATGGTGGTGTTGTATTGAAATAAAGGACTGATATTCTTTTGCAGGAAGTATTAAAAATATATTATACCGTGGTTTAATTTTTACTTTCCAATTAGGGATAAATACAAATTTGGTCCTTGTCCTTTGAGCGATAATCAAATAAGTCCTTTTAACTGACCATAGATATTTTGATTTTGTGTATCTTTTGCATCAGCTGCATTTATTTAGCAATCTTTTATCAAACTGCCTAAGTGAATGCAGCTTGTAAGGCTCAGGAATTTCATATCACGTTTTTATTGTTTCCTATATAGGTCAGGGAAGAAAAAATTAAAGTTCTTACACCAAGAGAAGCTGGTTATGCAGTTCAGCTATCTAATGGAACCCTGCTTGATGTTCGTCCGTCTACTGAATGCGAAAAGGTGGACAGCATTCCTTTCAAGCTATTGTACTTTGGATATTATTTTTGTTTTTAGAATTCAGGTTTTCCAATGATACATTTTGGTTGCTTTGGTTCAGTTTGGGTCACTGCTTATCAGTGCAACATAAATGTCCTGTATTACTTGACTCATGTTATGTGGTTTTAGAGTTTGTGAGGGTTATTGGAATGTCTCTTACGATTGTGGTAAATATCATATGTTGGAGCATCCTATCCGACTATTGAAGTCAGTTAATTGTATCCTTTGTCTAAATTTCTTTTCGTGATGCATTTTTTTGGGGGAATTTTAACCGAGCTTCTTGTCACCATGCTAATATTAGTTGTCATTATTCTTGGATATCATATCTTCTCCCTCGTTTTGAAGGCATGGATTAAAGGCTCAACCTGGATTCCAATCTTTGATGTCGATACCAATTTTGATGCTGGAATGCTGTCCAGAAAGATCACAAATTTCACGATGGGTATGAAGCAACCTTTGTTGTCGTCTTTCATAGATGACATTTACTTATTGTACAAAAGCAAATGGATTGACTAATGAATGATCAATGAACAGGATTTTTATCATGTCTCACCGGGAACAGGAGGGTAGTAAATCCCGTATTTAGAGACCACTTGCATTGTCTGTTATCTAGAAACCATAGTTCCTTTGGAAACTATTAGGATAAGTTTCCATCTCTATATCCTAGTTACTTTGTAAATTTTCACTTATGTTTTTTAAGGAGGTTGGTGGAGTGGCGTGCCTACATTGTCGTATAATAAGTATGTCAGAAATCACGTCCTTTGAATTACTTGTCTATACACTGAATGCCTTATCTGTTGTGTTTCTTGCTTCAACAGTCAGTTCTTATCAAAAGTTGAGGAGAAATATCCAAAAGATACTGCCCTTATTGTTGCATGCCAGAAGGGGTTGAGGTGAGCTCTGTGTAACTGACTGGACTTTCAGATGGTTGGTAGTATGGCATTTATCTCTGTTTATGCCTTTGTCGGTGGTGAGAGGAGAAGAGAGAGGGGGGTGTGTGGAGAATTATTCTGTGACACAAGCATTTGGAAGTTTCCATTTTGCAGTTAATGAGATTACGTAATCTTAGTGAGCAAAGCATTACATCAAGAACACTTGATGCTTGCAGTTTATGTTTTCAATTTTGGTTAGGACCTCCAAACTCTTTATAGAAGCTTTTAATTTTTTCTTCCCCTGTTGTATTGGAAATTTCTTTTTTCTCATTATTTCACTTACAATTATAAATGTGTGGAAGCGATGGGACCAGTTGACAATCAAGGGTTTTCCAAATAGCCTAAACAATTTGCTGAAAAGGGAACTGTGATGGAAGTTATTTTCTCGTTAAAATTCATGAAGTTCAATTTAGCCAACACTTATACTTCATTGAAAGAGAGTAGTGAAAAAAAACACAAAACTATGGCAGGAGAGATCTTTGTGATACTTTCTAACGGTGAGGTGAGCAATGACCAAGCATGAAGCACTAATATGAGGCTCAAACAAGGATCTGCTGTAAACAGTGTGATCTCTCTCCAGACAGTCTCTGTCCCTTGGTCAGGATCTAGATGGTATCCGTGTGATTTTCAGTTTGGAATATTATGTTCTTGGACTCTCTCCAAACCTGTACCACTAAATTGGAATTCAGTCTCGGTTGAGAAACAGAAGGGTGCCAGTTAGAGGCCTGCGTGAGACAGACATATAGTCTTCGTTATTATCTAACATATATTGAATAACCTAGATATTGAGCAATGTGAATCACCTTTATATACTGAAGAATCAATGTTGAATTTTGCTGGTGTAAGAAAGTAAAGGGTACTTGTTGTCTTATCTCACTTCTCACATTCTGAAGTGCATTATTCTGCCAGATCCCTAGCTGCTTGTGAGGTACTGTACAATGTTGGCTACAGAAACCTTTTCTTGGTGCAAGGGGGGTTGGAGGCTGCAGAAGAGGAGGTATTTTCTTATGATAGATCCAGGACTTTCCTTTATTATTGCCTTTGTATTTCCTATTCGTTGTTATTCCTTTTCTGTCAGTCTACCGTGAAGCAGACCTATACTAAGTCTCATCTATGTTAAGCAGGATCTTGTCAGAGAAGGTCCTCAACTTCTGAAATTTGCTGGAATCAGTGGCGTTTCAGAATTTCTTGGGTATCTATTTAATCCTTCATCACAAGAAAATTTTTGTGGGACTTCTCTTTTCTTTTTTTCAAATCAAAATACACAAAATTCCAAGCAATTTGTACACAATATAGCCTACATGCATGTTGGTCGTTGCCCAGCTCATGACCTTACCAAGCACTTTTTCCAGACTGGGTCAGAAGATGATACCGACACCATCCACTGCAGATCTCTAGATGGCCATGGGATGGTTTATCCTGAAAATGGCTGAAGATTGGAGTTCTCATTTTACTGAAGAAATGTTCTCTTTGCTCTGAGCCCTGAAAACCTAGGTCTGGTCTTGTTGCTGGTTGGTGTCATATATCTGGATATTTCTGTGCAAATTATGAAGCGACAGTCCATGACCAGCTGACTCTGCATCGTCATTTCCTCTTGCCAATGAGCTTTATCCTGAATGGCACCTCTTCCCTCCATAAGACTGGTGTCCGGGGATGTGGTTGCTGGGTGAAAACCTGCTGAGGGCTTGTGTAACTTACAATCTTAACGAAATAAGTGTCCTGATTTCCCTGTCCTCTACATCCCTAGTTTTACGGCTAATTAAAGTCTGTGGACTTCTTTTTGGAGTACTAGCTTCTATAACACACGAAAGATTCTGTGTCCTCAAGTCATTGACTTATAGGGATTACGAACCAAGCAACATGTTGACATCATTTTTTTCAGTTTTACAGATCAACAAAGAGATGCAGCTTCAAGAGAAGGTTGGGGTTACCGACTTGTGTTCTCTGCTCGTCTGGTAATTATTCAGTTTTCCAAATTGGTAAATTTTAAAAGAGTTTTGAGCCTTTAGTCTGTTACCTTGGAATCTACTAATATGATGTTTTATATTGTGTTTGGAACAGGTGGGAATCTTTCTTGTTGCTGATGCCTTATTTATTAGTGCTCAGCAAGTAGGCCATTATCTTCAGGACATAAGGTTTCACTGAGGTTCAAAATCTGGGTCTGGATGTGTTTGATCGAAGCATTTGGGAGAACATCTTGCAGTTCCTGATTGCTATAGGAAGGGAAGACGAGATTTGCCATTTTTGTTACCACAGTACTTTGACAAGCTAATTGCAAAAATTCATTTTAAAGAATTTCTCCATCCTTTTTCCATGCTTTTGTGTAGTGTTAGTGAGTTTTTTTCTACTGCGTGCAGTTGCAGAACTGATCAAGCAGTGATTGTCTTCTCAAATTTGTTTACTTCTTTACGGAGTTACTAAAATTTTGAGATTCGACTGCCTCGTAATCTTGATCCTTTTGGTTCATTTGCCTGATATTTCATCCTTGCTCACATATTTAACTGTTGCAGAGGAAGTTATCAGTCCAGTAAAGTCTATAGCTTATCCCATATAATTATTGTGTGCCATTAGCGGAAGATGAGACGAGGGGGATGATGTTATCTATGATGTATTTGGTGTCAGTATGTGATCAAATGCTCCCCTTTTCAAGGGAATGCAATGCTTCAGCCTCAGAAACGTGCTCTGGAGGAGCAAGAATTTTTTTTCCCTTCATTTCACTGTAAGCACTACGCATGCTCAATCCAGATAAAGGTTAACAATGAAAGGCCAACTTTTAATTTCCTGAGGGTGGGCGAGTCTTGAAATTTTCTCCTTTAGTTTCATACGATGCAAGCTCAAGGGTTACATCTATCATCTCCTTTCAGCATTCAAAACTTCAAGGGCTACATCTATCATATTACACATAAGAGATAACATGTATCGCAAGTTTCTGTTTTGGCAGAGTACCATCTTTGTGTGTCTCCTCTTTTTGCATCCGATGAAAGCAGAGCTAGGTGGACGACTAAATCGTTGGATTATCAGTAGTCCTCTCTAATGGAAAGTGTGGTTTGGCGATGAGGATCAGTTCAGCTATTCTGTGCATGGTTATTCCAAAGACCTCAGTCATATCCAAATCTTCTCCAAGTCAAAGCTGTGGAGAAGCTGAGCTAGAGCGAGCTCCACACTTGCTGTTCCAAATGTGATAGCTGGACAGCTTCTACCAGCACCAAAAGGTATCAGCTCGTAATGCTGCCCCTTGAAGTCGAATCTAAATAGAAGAGTGGGACTTTGACTTATCCTAGTGAACCTGCTCCTCGGAGCTACTGAGCGATTCGCTCTCCCTCTCCAACTCTGCCCTTACTCTTATCCCCTCCTCTCTTCGTTGAACCCTCACCTATCCTTACCTCTCCACCCTATTTCCCATTTCCGTTCACTATAACACCCATTCCATCAGGTCATTCGATCAGGCTGGAATTTTTCGCAGCAGCTCCAAATTGAGGATGCAGGGGCTAACAAGTTTCTTTTCACATTCCCGTCCATTGAGGATAAATAAAGAGTTTTGCAACAATGTACGTAGAACTTTAAAGGGTGGTTGATGATTTTGAAGCCATGGATGCCAGGAACTACAATGGAGGAAGTAGATCTTTCAAAGGCTCAATTTTGGGTTCAGATCCACGGGTTACCCCGGGAAGGGTTTGAGCTTGAGAATGCAGTGATGATTGGAAGTAAGTTAGGGAGATAGATAGTGTGGATGAGAATAAGCCTTTTCTGAGGATCAAAGCCCCTGCAACCGGGGTTCTTCATGCCTAGAGCCAACAAAAAGACAATATGGATCTCATTCAAATATGAACGTTTGTCCATTTTTTTGTATGTTTTGTGGATGTGTTGATCATGCTAATAATTCGTGTGTCCAATAAGCTCCCCACCCCATGCAACATGCTCTGAATGATGAGATGAAGAGATTCAGTCCATTAATTGCTGGTGGAAGTTATAGGTCTGGAACCCAAAAGGATGAACGTCACAGCAAATCAGTTTTAGTCTGTACAAGCAGGAAGACGGTTGCAAAAGAAGTAGTAGGTGGAGATATCTTGATCGCCTATGACCCAAATCACCAAAGCAATGTAGATGCGGAAAGCAAAAATCTTCATTCCCGAGAGAGAGAACGAAGTGCTGCAAAACCAGTAGAGTTAACTCACCGCGAGTTGAAGTTTCAAACAAGCCAAAGGATAGGCGGGAATTTTTTTTTTAAAGTATAAGGAGAGCTTCGCCGCATTGACATGTTTGTTTGTCCAAAATTTTGGGGCCCAAAATTTCCAACAAAACAAGCATACTTCAAAATTTTCAACTTTTACACTTACACTTCAAACTTTTCACAAACTCCAATAAACTTAAATATTCAAAAAATTTCTAAAATTTTAGAAATATTCCCCAAAATTTAGGTAAACAAACATACCTTAACGTTAGCGGCTACAGAGGCAGACAAGTCATCGGAAGAGTTGACGCAGGGCATATCAGAGATCAAGGTCAGTAAGGGGCTGCAGCTCGAGTACAAGGCAGGTCCCTGCCATTCCTCATCCTATGAGAGTCTGCTAGTGTCAGCAAATACAAGGCTCGAGAAGGTCACTTGCAATATTGGAAAAAATAGGGTGGGCCAAGGAGACCACAGACGAGTGCGTCCGAAAGTCACAACAACAAGTAGCAATTGTGGCCCAATTAATAAGGAGGTTTTATGGGACTCATGAAAAAGAGACGATAGTGGTTCCAACACAAAGCCCAAGTAATGGCCAAAGAACTAAACGAATTCTCCAGGAGATTCGTGAGGATAAAAATATTGGGACTGAGCCAGTTACTACGAATGTAGTTATGCCAGTCCTCTCACCGAAAAAAGACGAATCTAAATAGAACGATAATATATTAATATGTGTAGCTGTTTAAGAGAATCTGGAAGATTTTTCCCAGCCATACATATAAAAATGTGGGAAATTAGCAATATGGCCACTAATTTTATACCATGCTAACGATTTATCACTAAGTTTCATTTTTTTTACTATATAGTTATTCGGTTCATACCCTCATGACGATTTAGTCCTGCCGTCAAACCTCTGTCAATCCATTTAACGGAATGCGTGTTGGGGTAGTACCCTATTACCATGCGCAAATCTTAACTATAAGCCACTTGGGGTAGTACCCTATTACAGAAGCTGCATTTTGCACTTAGATTTAACATACTTGAACACCCTTTGACCCCAAGTTATTCCTCCACAGTTCTAATTTGCATTCATATGTTTTGTCATATAGGTCAATCAATTATATCAAACACAATGCATTATTGTTTAATAAGCTTGATTAACTTTGTCCCCAAGCCAACACAACCTCATTCAAATCGAACGTCCACTACACACACAACAACAACAACAGTGTTTAGTGGTAGTCTTTTACTTTCGACTTGAACCCAAGAAAGCTGCCAACTTAGCTTTACAATGGGCAGACATGTGATTAGTATTAAACCAAATAGGCCATGATTGAAAGGTTAATAGATTCCTAAGATGAAGCACTAAATTTTCACAAGTAGCTTGAAACCAGTTAGAATAATTAGCTAATGCATAGAGAAGAACTAAAAACAGTTGTACCGTTTTGAGAACGAGTAAACGTTTTAGGTTGTAGAGATTATGCTGAAATATGGTTAGTTGCAACGTGTTGTTAGGGCCCAAAATGAATTGTTCACCAGTACAACATCGCCCACTCAGGCTCCACGCAAAAGCCCAACCCACGTGAACTACAGGTGCAACAGTTCTACAAGGCGGGATCCCGATCACGTGGTGTTGACCCATTTCTGCTCATACCCATATTTGTCGGTCTTTGACTTTAATTGGGTTGCGTGTTGTATGAACTCTGCAATTCAGATAATGTGCTAGGTTGTGCCGTCCTTGCTATTACGCTACATGTGAAACCAGACCTAGGGTCCAACTCGTGGAACCAGGACTAGAAGCATAACTTAAAACCAGAACCTAGACTTGATTCCAAACAAGCCCCAAGTCACTTCGGACCGGAAGTCAAGAGCCTTGTCCTGTTGCTGAAGAAAATAAAGATATGGAACATAGGGCACTGTGTATAGCTCAATTTGTAAAGAATTGGCATAAATCTGATCTACTTCGTATTCACAGTTTCGAGCGCTTCACTGATCATCGTTCTCAATCGAGCCAGTCACCAGTTTCCCTTCCTCTAATTAACCAAGAAACAAAAATTGATTCGAAAAAGTTTTTACAAATTATGGAAAACATTTTTCAATAACCTGAAAACCATTTACAGTTGAGCAAAAATGGATTCGTGACCTGAAACCTTTTACGTTGACCAAAAATCGGTTCAATCGAAGCACTGTTGGGAAACATGGATCGAAAACAATAGAACACGAGCTACTTTGGAAAGAAAAATCTTTTAACTTAGAGATCAACAGACATATCCACGTGGTCTCCCCTTACCACGGAGGTATGAAGCTTCATTACATGAGCAGGGGAGCAACAACTCCCTCCACCAGAGTTACAGATGAAGTACCACCTCAAGTTGAAGAGCCTCAACCAAGAAGGTCTGGAAGAGGCCGCCCATTTATTCCGTCAAAGAGATATCCAGAATCAGACTATATTTTGTTTAGTTATGAGGGGGAGCCAGAAACTTTCCAAGAAGCTCAGACTCACACAGACAAAAAAAGGGTACAAACTATGCATGAAGAAATGAGTTCTTTGCAGAAAACCAAACATATGAGTTGGTTAGACTTCCCACAAGAAAGAAAGCACCGAGAAACAAGTGGGTACTGAAGCTGAAGTAGTTTTATATGCAGTTTATCTGCTCAATAGATGTCCTACCAAAAGCTTGGATGCAAAGACTCCACAAAAAGCTTGGAGTACTCACAAGCCCAGTGTGAGTCATCTTAGAGTATTTGGTTCTATTGCTTACACCAAGATCCCATAAGCAAGACGAACCAAGCTTGAAGAAAAATGAGAGAAGTGTATCCTTGTTGGATACGGTGACAGAACAATGAGACATCAGCTATACAATCTCATAACCAAGAAAGTGATTTTCAGTAGGGATGTCATTTTTTAAGAAAATGAATCCTGGAAATGGGACCAAACTGAAGCCTCAAGAAGCTCAGAATTAATCCTTGAAGGAGTAGAGATAGCAGAGACAAGAGAATTTTCTGGAGGTTGAAGACGACCACGTCATCTGCCACGTCATTGGTGAGCCCCACATTGCCACGTCAATGGGTGGTCCCATAGTGCCAAGTCAGCTAACGCAGTTAGCATATTCCGTCGGGTGCATAAGAATATTCTGTTATATTAAATAGAATATTTCAGAAGAATATTCTCTGCCGAGTCAACTCGGCCAGTGTAATACCCATCCCTCCCTCTATCTACGTATTTACTATGTTTTATGTCTGTATGTGTTTTGTTGAACTACTATGTTATCTTTTATTTTATTTTTTATCATAGTTTTTATGTTCAAAAGTTTTTGTGAGAATTGGTCGGACTGGTCGGATTGGTCGGATTGGTCGGATTGGTCGGACTGGTCGAATTGGTCGGACTGGTCGGATTGGTCGGACTGGTCGGCTTGGTCGGATTGGTCGGACTGGTCGAATTGGTCGGATTGGTCGGACTGGTCGGCTGGTCTACCGGTGTGCTGGTCTACTGGTGTGCAGGTCGGATTGGTCGGCTAGGTCCGCTTGGTCAGGAACAAAAGACCCGCTTCTTTTTCCATTCCTTTCTACGTGTCTTCTTCGTATGGTGGGCAGTAAATGCAACCTTATCATATCTTACCTACTCATCTAGGTGGAGCTTTATCATTGGAGCCTGAGATACGTGAGGTGCGGAGGTTTAAATGATTTGTTGGGTGGCTTTACGTGATTGGTTTAAACTTTATGACATAGACTCTTAGTTTACGGTAATAGGTTGGCCAAAGGGGATGTACGCATGAATGTTCTAATCTTCTCTATGCGACACAAAGAATAAAACAGAAAGAATAAGAGCGTTAAAAAAAAGAAAGTGCGATAACGACAGAGAGAGGGAGAGGGAGAACTTCCAGAGAGGGAAAGCGACGTAAAATCTGGGGAGCTAAGTGATTGACTGAGGGATAAGAGGAGGAAAATCTTAAGGTAAAGGGGAAAGTCATGTGACTCGGCATGTCTCTTTTAGTCTTTTTCTTTCCTTTTCTAACCTCTGCTTTGTTTGATTAGGTGTTATTTCATCTACCAACAAGTTGTACTCAACGCCTAGGTAAGGGATCTAGGTGTTTTATACGAGTGTAGAGTAGTTTTGAATATATATATATACTCAGTCATGGATAAAGAAAGAGAGCATGTTTTTATTCTAGTATAACAACGATTTGGACGTACTGTGTTGGGTGAAAGATGGAAGTACGTAGGTTCTGCAACTATTGTGTGTTGTTGATAAAAACAATAGTTTATTTTACAAGGATTGGTTTGAAATCTCAGGAAATGCCAGAGCCAGTTTTTCTACAAAAAAATGCCCGGGCTGTTATTTGTTTTTTTTTAGGCATGGAATTTCTCTTGTTGTATATTAAAAAGCCCGAAGATGTTTTATTTAAAAAGGGAAGTCTATTATAAAAAGACCTAGGTAGAGACCTTTCATTTGAAAGGCCGGATGGCTCAAACCACTTTAGCCGAGAAGTTCCTTTTTAAAAACTTGTCTGTTGCAGTTTACAAAAGAGCCCAGGCAGGGATTTTACAAAATACCCGGAGTGTATGCAAAAGACCCAGGGTGTCTATTTATTTTAAGGACCCGATATTTCTTTATAAAACGCTCGGGGTGTTGTGTTTCTAGGTCCAGGATGTGTTTTCTGGTTTGGTGACAAACTGTCCATTCTATTTCCATCCAACCTACCCGGACAATGCTTACAAAATGCTCTGAAAGTTTATTTTAGTTCTTTTAATGGGATTAAATAAATAAGAAAAGAAACTTTGTATAAGTTGTTGGACTTGCTCATTATTTCTATTGTGACAAAGTTGCCTTATATATATGACAGTTGAAATCCACGTAATGTCTTTATTTTATTGGCATATTCAGATTATGTGGTATATGATTGTCATGAAAGCATATTAGACATCTTCATGTCATGGGAATGAGGAATCTAATAATGAAACGATCGAAATGACCGAAATGAAACTCATACCCAGAGGTGGTCCTATGAACGGGTGACGGTACCGATCACAGTGGGATAGTGCAAGCCACCACTGTAAGGAGTGGGCGGTATCCCTAGCGTGACACAATATACGCTTGACCGGGTCCTGGTGCAAGGAGCACAGGACAGTCCCATAGAAGGGGAGGGGACGCACAACCCTGCTCTGGGGGATAGAACAGAGTAACGAAAGGACATCTCTATCAACCTCTATCGAACCGAAAAAGAAAAGAAAAGAAAAGTTCAAGTGCGGTTAAGTGTTGCATAAAGAAAGTAAAACGAATGGGAACCAATACATCTTCATTGCATTGCATGCAACACATAGTGCTATACTGTTAATAGTTATAAATGCTTCATGCTTATGATTACCTTCTTATATATATGTATAACATGTCCCTTTCCCCCCTTTACTGAGTCTGTAGGACTCACCCCTTTATCCATTTAATTGTCTTGTATGTACTATGGTTGCGGACCCTGGATATAGCAGATGTTGACCTTTATGAGTGAAGAGTACCTGGATGTTGACCCATACATTCTAGTGATTACGGTGTGGACGTATGTTACGGATTCATATGAAGTTTTTGTGGAATGTGAGTCCCAGTGGTACTATAAGGAACCTCCAGAATTTTCTGTTGTGGAGCTAGTTGAGGATGTTCCTATTTCACCATCGTTGCCGCTAGAAGATATCGGTGAAAATGTAATAATTGACCTGACCTCTGACACTGAGTCTAGGGTTGACTAAAGATTCAGTCGTCAGCTTTTTGGGTTCGTGTGATAGTTGTACAGTTGTTGGGGTTTGTGGTGGTAGTATGGAAGCAGTAGACAGCTTCCACTTTTGTTGTACTTATTATCTTTTACTACTGTTTTCCTTTAGACGGATGTTTTGTGAACTGTAACTCCTACCTCCTGTTTATATTGTACATTCTTTTACTTCGTGTTTAACTGCTATGTATGGTATGTTATATTGTTATTATTCAAGCGATAATTTCTACCTTCTAAAACGGATATATATCTATATTGCATTTGTTTTATCCAATAAAATTTTAAAAGTTTCCGCTAAGCTTTTTCAACGTCAAAACTCATAGGATCTTTCGTGCCGTAATCCTCGTTTGTGTGCATACCATCGCTATAGGTGAGCCTAGGGGGTAAGTACGGGCACGGGGCGTGACAGTTGGTATCAGAGGATGGTTGGGACAGTTTAGAGTTTAATAAGGCATAGGCTTGAATTTGTTTGCTTGAATCTTTTGTAGTAGTTGTCATCGTAACCGGAGTATTGTTTCTCAGGGAAGATATGGCTGAGAATGTGGGAGATGGGAGCCCGAATCGGGATCATGGACAACCAAATCCCGGATTCAATGCGGATGAGATGCTCCGAAATTTGGCGGGTTTCATGGCTCGACAAATGAACCAGAACCCTTTCCGCCATGACGAACGTACCGAAGGGTGTTCCTTTGACCAGTTTAATCGTCAGCACCCTGCCCTTTTTAACGGCAAGACTGACCCGGTGTCTGCTGAGAATTGGATTCTCGATATCGGGGAGTTGCTTAGTGTGTTGGGTTGCACTGATGAACAAAAAGTGTTGTATGTCACTTACAAGCTGTCTGGGGAAGCAAAGAGGTGGTGGCTATCCAAGAACGCGTTGCTGATACAGGAGTTTCAAGGAGCTCCAATTACTTGGGAACGATTTAAGAAAGAGTTTCTGAATCGGTATTTTCCAAGATCGGCACGAGATGCCAAGGCGAGAGAATTCACTACTCTGGTACAAGGGTCGATGTCAGTAGAAGAGTATGCGGCTCGATTTGTGGAGTTGTCACGTTTCACCCCTCACTTGATTCCTGACGAGGAAAAGAAAGCACGAAGATTCGAGGAAGGACTACATCCGAGAATCTTTGATCGGGTGTGTAGTCATAATTTTGAGAATTGGGCAGAATTGGTGGAGTGAGCTGCTATAGTGGAGCGAAGTATCCAAAGAAACGCTGCGTTTTATGACCGACAGAAGAAGCGTCCTCCGCAGCAAGGAGGTAGTTCCCGCGATCAGCCCCAAGTGAAGAGATTTATTTCTAATGGTGGTCACTGGAAAAGCCAAGGGAGTAATGTTCTAAGTAGGGGTAATCAAGGAGCGTCTTGCCCCCATTGTAAGAGGCGCCATCCGGGGCAAGAATGTCGGATGGCAAACGGGACTTGCTATCTCTGTGGTCGTCCGGGTCATTATGCTCGAGACTGCCCCAGGCAAAATGGACTTCCTCGAATGCAGCCCCAAGTTCCAGCAAGAAATGGCAACGGAGCCACAAGTCAAGGAAAGCAACAACGAAATACTGCTTCAGCCCGAGTCTTTGCTCTGACAGCAGAGGATGAGGAGGCAAATGATGCAGTGGTGTCAGGTACCTTTATCATGCCCCATGGGTCTGTAACTGTTTTGTTTGATTCAGGTGCAACACATTCTTTTGAATCTTATTGTTGTGGCTTGTTGAATGGAGCAAAGTTGGAACCCTTAGAACCAGTCTTGGAGGTAGCCACTCCGGTAGGGGTATCTAAGATATGTGACCGAGTAATTAAGGCCTTTCCCATGTCAATAGGAGAGATGGTGATGCCGGTAGATTTGATCCTTTTGCATATGGTCGAGTTTGATATTATCCTCGGCATGGATTGGTTGGCCACCTATCATGCTTCAGTTGATTGTTTTCATAAGGAGATCATTTTTAAAATACCCGGCCGAGAGGAGTATAGATATAAGAGCTCTCGAGGAAAAGTAATGTCTCAGGTTATATCGGCCTTGCAAGCTCGAAAGTATATTCTGGGAGGTGCCCAAGGATTTTTAGTCTCGGTGGTGGAAGCAAAGAAGGAAAAGAAAGAGATTGAAGCTATTCCGGTAGTAAATGAATTTCCGGATGTGTTTCCTGATGAGTTACCAGGTTTACCTCCGGAAAGAGAAATTCAATTTGAGATTGAAGTGGTACCGGGAACAACTCCAATCTCTAAAGCGCCATATCGTATGGCACCAGCAGAATTAAAAGAACTGAAGATTCAACTGGAGGATCTTTTAGAACGAGATTTTATTAGACCTAGTGTTTCACCATGGGGAGCTCCGTTGTTGTTTGTAAAAAAGAAAGATGGAACTCTCAGGATGTGTATAGATTATAGAGAACTGAATCGGGTGACAGTGAAGAACAAATACCCATTACCACGTATTGATGATTTATTTGATCAATTAAAAGCAGCGGGAATCTTTTCCAAGATAGATTTGCGGTCTGGGTATCATCAGTTAAGAATTAAGGCGAAAGATATTCCGAAGTCGGCATTTAGGACCCGATATGGTCATTTTGAGTTTTTAGTCATGCCGTTTGGATTGACAAATGCTCCTGCTGCTTTTATGGACTTGATGAATAGAGTGTTTCGAGAGTTCTTAGATTCTTTTGTGGTGGTCTTTATTGTTATTCAAGCGATAATTTCTACCTTCTAAAACGGATATATATATATCTATATTGCATTTGTTTTATCCAATAAAATTTTAAAAGTTTCCGCTAAGCTTTTTCAACGTCAAAACTCATAGGATCTTTCGTGCCGTAATCCTCGTTTGTGTGCATACCATCGCTATAGGTGAGCCTAGGGGGTAAGTACGGGCACGGGGCGTAACAGCCAGATTCGTTTTTGAGCCAAATCGGGCTATTTTTGGCCGTTTTTTTACCAACCAAGACTGGTGCCAATGGTTTTTGGGCCTTCTGGACTCAACGACGGTGTCCGTTTTTACAAAATTCAGAATCTCGAAACACGTTTTAAGTAATTCAAGATCTGATGTCAAATTGGACTGCGCAAACCGTGATCCCGAAGCTCTCCAAGGACAACTACGACAATTGGTGTATCCTGATGATAAACCCTTGGAGCAGGCCCTACAGTCAAGGTTGTCCTTCAATACAGACAGACTTGAACATGTGGGGACTTCACAACAAGGAAGAGGTGATTACAATAACCGTCGGAATGCTGATAAAAGAAACATTCAGTGCTTCATCTGCCACAAGTACGACCAGTACAGTAACGAGTGCAGATGTAATCCACCAATGAATGAAGTCAATGACAATGCCAACTTTGCAGAGAAAGAGCAAGTTGAAGGAGAATCGTTGATGTTGATGGCACACAGCTCAACCTATCACAACCATGATGTATGGTTTCTTGATTCTGGAGCCAGCAAACATATGATTGGCAGGAAAAATCTATTCACTAAACTTGATGATAAATTTCAGGGAGAGATTTCTTTTGGGGATCTCTCTAAAGTTCCAGTCCGAGGGAGAGGTGATGTATTAATCAAGAGAAAAGATGGAGATCATGCTTTCGTCTCCAATGTCTACTATGTGCCAGCTATGAAGACCAATATATTGAGTCTCAGACAACTGATGAAAAAGGTTACACAATTAACCTCAAAAATATGCAGTTGACAATTACAGACACTCAAGGGAAGGTGGTCACTTGAGTCCAGATGACAAAGAACAAGATGTTTCCTATTGCAATTCAACATGATACGCCAAGGTGTCTGAGCACTATTATCAACAACAAAGATTGGTTGTGACATATAAGGTATGAACATCTCAATTTTGAAAGCCTGAAGCAACTAGGAAACAAGAAGATGGTGAATGGCTTGCCTAACATCCACCACCCAAATGAGATGTGTGAAAGCTGTGTTCTCATCAAGCAACATAGAATTGCCTTTGGAAAGCAAGTTGATTGGAGAACAACCATGCCACTTGAAGTATTACATACAGATGTATGTGGTCCATTGAAGCCAATTTCAAATGGACAAAATCGATACTTCCTCACTTTCATCGACGACTATAACAGGAAGACTTGAGTCTATTTTCTAAAGATGAAGTCATAAGTATTTGGCATCTTCAACGAGTTCAAAGCTCTTGTGGAGAGGCAAAGTAGCTATCACATCAAGATGTTGCGATCAGATCAAGGTGGTGAATACACAGCGGATGCTTTCCAAGAATTCCGTAAGCAGCAAGGAATCAAACCAGAACCGGCTCAATAAAAAATGAGGCCTAAGGCCATACTAAAAATTAGGCCTTTTATATTAATTTTTTTAAAAAATATTTAAAATTTTATTTAAAAATAAATTTTCAGATATAAAATTACTAATCAAGTGGGCCTAAATCTCTTTTTTTTTTTTAATTTATTTGTTCATGTATTTAAGGGCTTTTTTAAATTTTTATTTTTATTTTTATTTTTTTTAAATTATGAGGTCTCTTACTCAAAGTGGGGCCTTAGACAACTGCCTAAGTTACCTAGTGATTGAGCCGGCCCTGAATCAAACATCAGTTTACACCAGCCTACACTCCCCAACAAGCACGCCTTTTTACAAAGTTTGCTTTACTTTATTTTTTCTAAGCCAGTTTGCTTTACTTTTAAAACCCGTGGTAAACCGTTTTCCTTTGTCTTCACATGCCATCTCTCCTCTCCCCCAATCCCGATCGGCCTCTCTGTCTCTTAGGCATTCCACATACTCAAAACAAGTACAGTTATGGTGGTTCTGTCCCACTATACAACCATTTCTCAATAATATCGCTGCTGGGATTCTTCTAATATTCGTATGTAAATATAAACTAGGCAGAATAGGGAGTTGCAACTGCTGTAAGAGGAAATTTTCGATGAGCGGTCATACCAGTGGATTCAGTCATGTCCAAATCCATTCCTCTTGCTCCACCAGGCAATGTCCAGTCAAAGTTGAGCACGACTTTTGCCAAACCAAGCTCGACAGTAGCCATGGCGAAGGAAATTCCAGGACAGCCTCTCCTTCCAGCTCCAAATGGGATGAATTGGAAGTCATGTCCTCTAAAATCTATCGAAGAAGTCAAGAATCTTTCTGGCTGAAACTCCTCCGGTTCCTCCCACGACTCAGGGTCTCTTCCAAGAGCCCATGCATTGATAATGACTTGCGTTCCAGCTGCGATGTCATAGCCCTGGATTTTGGCATTTTTAGTTGATTCTCGAGGAACTAGCAGTGGAATTGGAGGATGCAAGCGAAGAGCTTCCTTGATCACTGCCTTTAAGTAAGGCGTTTTATCCAAATCATCCTCTGTTATCTCCTTTTTGTTGCCAGCGATCCCTCGCACCTCGTTCTGCACCTTTTTCATCGCCTTTGGGTGCCTTAAGAGCTCTGTCATTGCCCATTCTAAGACTGTATACGTAGTGTCAGTCCCAGCGGCAAATGCATCCTACAGCAAAAGATGGCAAATATTAAGAATATTGGTATAAGCTGGGTGAGAGGACAGCTGCTAATTCCATTGCAAAACCTCCACCAAGCATCAATCGTTTCAGGCACTTCCTGTACTCGCACCGAGTCATAACTAATAAACTATATTAATCATTTCCTACCATGATTATTGTCTGGAAGGGAACTTAATACTTGCACGGACAACCACAGCGTTACCCCCTTCCCATAGTTTTTAACTATTCTTTTGGCATAAACAAGTGCTATTAGTCGCATGCACAAAAACAGAGACAGTCACAGAGATTAGAGAGAGAGAGAGGGCTTTGCTTACCAGGATTATAGCCTTGATGCTGAGTCTGTCAATGGGGAAACCGATCGTGTTCTCTTTTTGAATGCACAGCAAAATCTCCACAAAGTCCTTTTGGTCTTCATTTTCTGAGCTCACATGGCCGTTGATCCCTCTCGCCGGAGAGTTTATGTGGTCGTTCACCACTCCTTCTATAAAATCATCCAATTGTTTAGCTACTTTCTCTGCTTTAGCATTCAAGCCATTGACACGGCTCACCCAAGCAAGCCATCCAATATAGTCCCCGATGCTGAAAGCACCCAAGAGCTCCGAAAGCTTCCCCAGAAGCTCCTTAAAATTTCTGCCTTCCCCTCCACTATACTTCCTTCCCAAAGCCACTCGACATACTACATCATTAGTGAGCTCTGCAAACACTTCGCTCAAGTTCACAAATGATAAAGAACAAGACTGTTTGATTTTCTCAATCATTAGGGAAGTTTCCTCCTCTCTTACAGTGCGAAAGGACTGAACCTGTTTGTTGCTCAAAAGATGCAGCACAAATACGCTCTTAATTTGCCTCCAGTACTCCCCATAAGGAGCGAATGCCACATCTCTGGAATTGTAGAGGAGTTTCTCAGCCATGCTTGATTTGGGCCGGTTTGTAAAGGTGAGGTCGTGGGTTTTCATGACCTCACGGGCAGCATCAGCAGATGAGACAACAAGTGTTGCAACACGGCCCAAGTGAAGCAGCATGAGGGGGCCATGGCGTTGAGCCAAGGATCCGAGTGAACGGTGAGCCTGTAAGCCGAGTTGGTGGAGGTTTCCGATGATTGGGAGCTTTGGTGGTGAAGGGGGTGAGTTATTCTTGGTGGTTGCATGGGTTGAGGACCATTTGAATAAAAGAATGAAAAGAAAGGCCAACATGGCTAAAACGAAGGGATTCATCAAGAGCTGAGCTACTTGCTCCCCTAACAATTGCAGGAAGTTCAACATTTTCTTCTCTCCTACGTGATCAGATAATAATATGTTTATGTTCTTGGGGTTCCTACTTGCTTATATAGCGAGAAACAGCATACAGTGCACGACGTCGGCTGCGTTTGAGAACATAATTTTTCCCAAAATATTATCTCACTCCTAATAAAATAATCCAATATAATCTCTCTCTTATCAAAAAATATAAAAAATTATAAAAAATATAAAAAATTACCTCTCTCTTCACCTTTTCACTAAACTCAATACCAACACATATTCTCATACAAAAAATATTACAACACAAACACAACCGTCCTCAGATAATTGAGATTTTCCAAGATTATTACTGGCCACACACTCTAAAACAAGCTGAAAATTATTTGATACGGCAACAAAGATATCATGTGATCGATATAAAATTGAGGGTTAAATGCATGTCATGCCCCTATGGTATGCGGTAATAACAAATATGTCCCTGAGGTAAACAAAGTCCTTTTCATACCCCTGAGATTCAGGAGCAAATATGTCCTTTCATATCCCTGAGGTAAACATAACAGAAGGACATATTTGCTCCTGAATGTTTACCTCAGGGTATGAAAATGACTTTGTTTACTTCAGGGGCATATTTACTATTACCGTATACTACAGGGGCATGACATGCATTTAACCATAAAATTGAACTCCCAAGAGAAATTATATATGACCACCCGAAAATATATATCCACTGATTTCTCCACCGTGCTCCTCTCGTTGTATAATTTTTTTTTCTTCCATTTTTGTTTCTGTTTCTCCGGTCCAATAGCTGTCGTTTATCTACGCCATTGTAGACTTTTTGGAAGCACATTTGAGTGACTTTGAAAGTTTGCTTGTTTCTGTTTCTCCGGTCCAATAGCTGTCGTTTATCTACGCCATTGTAGACTTTTTGGAAGCACATTTGAGTGACTTTGAAAGTTTGCGTTTCGGTTTTCTTAATTACCACGTCTCTTTGACCGACAAACCTAGGCCAATGCCGCCGAGCTTTCTAGGGTTGTGTTTGTGTTGTAATATTTTTGGTATGAGAATATGTGTTGGTATTGAGTTTCGTAAAAAGGTGAAGAGAGATGTAATTTTTTATATTTTTTGTAATTTTTTATATTTTTTGATAGGAGAGAGAGATTATATTTGATTATTTTATTAGGAGTAAGATAATATTTTAAGAAGAATTATGTTGGCAAACGCAACATAGAATTCACGCGTGGGCTTCCTAGGCCAATGGAATGAGCGAGCAATAGCATTCAACATAATTTGTTGTTTTTTTCCCTTTATTTGGGCAGACGAATTTAAGGGAAAAATTAAAGTCTGGATTTGTATTAAAATTCTCAATTTTAGAGATTTTTTTTGGGTAAGTAAATTTTAGAGAAATTAATAAACTAGATTACTTCAAAAGATATATATAAAATATTATATAATGGGGGTGTTTAGGTGGAAATTTTCAGAATTTCTATACAATTATAAAATAATTTCTCTCCTCGTTAAACTATAAATTAATATTATAATATTCAATTAAATCTTATCTCTCTTTACTTTTTATCAACTTCCATAAAATATTTTTATTTTTTTCACAAACTCCAATACCTAAAATTTTCAACCCCAACATTTTTTACTTGGAAAAATACACTTTTTACTCACAAACTACCGAGGTAGTGACACATTGCACCCAAACTACCATCTTTAAGACATTGCACCTTCAAACTACTAATGTTAGATATTTTGCACCATAAACTACAAATTTTGACACATTACACCCTCTAACTACTAATATTAAACACTTTGCACCCTCCATTTGACAATAATACTCTTAAAAAATTAATAAATTGACAACAATATCTTTACTATATACAAAATGAGTCAAAGACATTATCGTCATTTTAGTTTCAAAATTTAAAAAAGAGTGCAAAGTGTCAAAAATTGATAGTTCGATGGTGTAATATATCAAAATTAGTGGCTTAGAGTGCGGAGTGTAAAACCTATGGCAGTTTGTGGGTGTAAATATATATATATATATATATATATATATATATATATATATATATTTTTTTTTTTACTTTCAAACACCACCAAACCCGATGTTTGGAAAAGGTAACTCAACCATGGTCAAATGTGCTCAAACCATAACTCTATTTAAACCCCACCAAGGGCAGAGCATTAATGGGGTGTTTGTTTGTGGAAATATTGAGGTTTTAAAATTTTGGGTATTGAGATTTGTGAAAAAGTATAGTATTTTATAGAAAAGTGAGGAGAGAGAATATTTAATTGAATAGTATAATATTATTTTATAATTTAATGAGAAGAGAGATATTATTTTATGATTGTTTGGAAATTTTGAGGGATGAAAATTTTGGGAAACAAACGCCACCTAAGAATCACAAATGCGAATCTTCCTCGAACAACCAGTCAAATCCACCGCTAGATATTCGACACGTTGACGTACCGATTTCATCACTGCCGACTCAGGCCTCTCTGTGGCGTTAAAATTAAGGTCTAGGTTTACGCTTTCCTTCACAATTGCCGACCTCCTTGTATTCGCCCTTGTTTGTTTCTCGTCAAAAGTCTTCAGCTTTCTCAGAAATTACTTGTTGTTTCATAGTCTTCCGATAATGGAGACGGAGCGCGTGACGGAGTTTCCTCACACGCACTTGGATCGGCGACCCGCGAAGAGGGCGCGTTTGGGCTGGGACGTTCTTCCTCAGGCCCCCAAGGTATAATCTTCCCCTTCGCTGTTCATTCCGAAGGGTCTCAGATCCGCTTTTATTACATAATTGCGTAACTTTCTTTTCTCTAGATCTAGATCTATCATGATTTTTCTTTATTAGCTGTGTTTTACTACGGATCTTTCTTTTCTTTTGGCAGGCCTGCTATTCTGTATACTGGTTTCTTTTAATTTTCTTTTATTAAGTTTTAAGATGAAGTTTCCATAAATCCGGTTTATTTATATGAGAAATTGGATATCCCAACTTGAAGATGTTGATCCATTGCGTTATGCACCTCCACATACATAAACACATAGCTGCGTGAATTTAAACTCAGTCTATGGATCCTTTCTTCTGGATAAGAAAATTTGTACTTGCTGCTGAAAACTTTTGAGCTTTGAGGCTCCAATATTGGGTTTTTGCTGTAGAATTTGTTATTTCCACTTTAGATGATGAGGCTTTTTTGGGCCTGAATTTCTTCTTTTCTGGCGAATATAGAAGATGTATTTGATTTTGCTTTATAGAAGATGTATTGGATTTTTGAGCAAACAAAGTGTTAAAAGAAAAAATTGATTTTTGGGAAGGATTTGTGGTATTTTGGTTCTTCAAAAATTTATTGGCCGAGGGTGATTCTCTATGTTTGTTGTCTGAAATTTTTCCCCAACATGATCTGGTGGTTTTCTTCTTCAAATTAACTTTATTTTTGCTTCATTATCGCTGAGGCTTTTTCAATCAAGGAACGTACAGGCAAGGTTATTAAGTAATGGGGAGGGTTGGAATATAATTTGATCTTGAGTAGTACATGAATGGATGGCTGTGTGTAGGCCCAGGTAGGAATGTTTTGTGGACAAGATCTTGGGAATCTGACAAGCTTTGCACCTTCAAGAGCTCCCTCAGACCATACCACTAGTTCTTCTCTATATGAAAAGGATGTGGCTCGAAATGGTTCTCCCCCAAGGCGAGATGATGACAAAGATGGGCATTACATGTTTGAGCTTGGAGAAAATTTAACTTATCGCTGTAATTTCACTTGACCATCATTAGAAACTTCTATTTTTAATGTCTGTTTTGTTTAGGCAATTAAAAATGCAGCAATTCCATTCCTGTGTAAGTTCTGCTCTACTAATTTCTTTTATAGTGACGTTATATTATGGCTAAGTTTCTATTTTATAGCAGCATAAGATTTCTTAATGTGCTTTTTTTGGACATTTAATTTGAAATGGAAACTACCCAGTTAGAGACCTCGTGGGCTGGGAAAATAGATATATAATAGTTGTATCATTCCAAATCAATTAAATAGCCTACCTGTTCTGTTATTCTGACTAGTTTTATGTGGTTGTTGATGTTTGCAGATAAGATCCACAGCAAAATGGGTGAAGGAACCTTTGGTCAGGTTTTGGAGTGCTGGGACAGAGAGAGAAAGGAAATGGTTGCTATCAAAATTGTCCGTGGAATCAAGAAATACCGTGAAGCAGCTATGATAGAAATTGAAATGCTGCAACAACTTGGTAAACATGATAAAGGTGGCAATCGGTGAGTAATGTGTTTCTTGTTAGTTTATCTTAATGATGCAGTTAATAAGCTTTAATGAGCTCTTTGGCATTTGTTAAATGGTTTTATTCCTTGCAGTTGTGTACAAATAAGGAACTGGTTTGACTATCGTAACCATATCTGTATTGTAAGTATATGATTGTTTTCGTGATGGATTGATTTCCCCAACTTACAAATATTTTAGGGTTAAGCATTTTGGGTGAATTCAAATGGTTTCAACAGGTGTTTGAGAAGCTTGGACCAAGTTTATACGATTTTCTTCGGAAAAACAATTATCGCCCATTTCCCATTGATCTTGTCCGTGAGATTGGCAGACAACTATTGGAATGTGTAGCATGTGTGTAGTAATTTTCCAAGCTAGTTATTTTTTCAATTTTCCATTTGTATCTATGGCTTCATACTAGTCTGTTGGTTACAGCTGGGTGCGAGATTTATTTAAATAAATTCACTTTTACTGCTTATTGAAAATTTCAGACGTCTATATTTATTCTTTGTCATAAAATATGTTGAACATGGAAATGATGCAGTAAAGGAATTTTTCAGTTAATTTCTTTGAGCTGTCAGGTCTGGTGTCTTATATTTTCTTCTCGCTTTGCTTTCTAATGATGTCCCTGTGAATCTTGTTTGCAGTTATGCACGACTTGCATCTGATACATACTGACTTGAAGCCAGAGAATATACTTTTAGTTTCTTCAGACTATGTTAAGGTTCCCGATTACAAGGATTATAAGGTATTTTGTGGGGGTGTTTACTCTCTCTCTCTCCCTCTCCCCCTCTCCGCGTGAGTTCAAGGTACACGGTTTCAGAAGGCCGTACCCTGCTCTGCTAGTTGATGGCACTGGTGTTCACCTTATTAAATATGGCCTGTTTTTGTCTTTTGGTCGTGTGTCTACCCTTTGTTTCTATTTGATAAATTTTATGTGCTATCGTACGCAGAATTCTTCTCGATCACCCAAAGATGGTTCTTACTTCAAAAGAGTGCCGAAGTCAAGTGCCATCAAGGTGATTGATTTTGGTAGTACAACCTATGAGCGTCAAGATCAGAATTATATAGTATCTACACGACATTACCGTGCACCAGAGGTTATTCTTGGTAAGTTTTATTTTCTCTCCTTCCATTGGTTTTGGTAATGTCAGGTATAATCTGATAAAGCTAAAATTTTCTCATCGTTTGATGGATTGGATATAAGCTAAAATTTTCTAATCATCCAATAGGACTTGGATGGAGTTATCCTTGTGACATATGGAGTGTTGGTTGCATCATAGTGGAATTGTGCACGGTAATTCTACGAATCAGATTCGTAGTGGTGGTGACGTGATTATGATTGATTTAAAATCTTATGCTTATTTTTTGCATTGTATAGGGTGAGGCATTGTTCCAAACACACGAGAATTTAGAGCATCTGGCAATGATGGAGCGGGTGCTTGGTCCCATGCCTCAGCATATGTTGAAGAGAGTAGAGTAAGTTATTGTAGTATGGGGCTTTTTGGTGTTTGTAATTGTCAGAAGCATGGGTAATGATTTTGATTGATTACCGATCATTTTTCTTATTGTCTTCTCAGCCGGCATGCTGAGAAATATGTTAGAAGAGGTAGATTAGACTGGCCTGAAAGTGCAGCCTCAAGAGAGAGTATTAAAGCCGTGATGAAGCTCCCCCGGCTTCAGGTTTGTTGACATTATTCCTCCTGCATTCACCATGCTTTTTGAACAAGTATAATTAAGTGATCACGTTAATCGTTTGTTTAGTAATTGTGCTGTTGATTATCGAACTATGGGTTTTGCGCGAGTCTAATTAAGTGACCAATGATTGCAACAATTTTTTTCTAATGGTGCTATTGATCTCTCAAATGCTTCCAGAACCTGATAATGCAGCACGTTGATCATTCAGCCGGGGATCTCATACATCTACTGCAGGGGTTGCTTAGATATGATCCATCAGATCGGCTAGCAGCGCGTGAAGCCCTCAGGCATCCCTTCTTTTCTAGGGACCATCTCAGGAGATGAGCCAGCCAACACATGGAGGTTTAGCTACCTGCCTTTGCAGGGTGAATGGTATTGCTGGACAGTCGCTCTCGGTTTTGCCCCTTGCAGGCCAGGACAAAATCTGCATCTTGTAAGTACCGCAGTACGCGGAGGATGGCTGTCCGAATTGTGGGCTCCTTCGCTAACGTGCATGGGATTGCTGTGTCGATCCTGTTTTAACATTTTAGGAATTTTATGTAGTCTTGAGCGAGAAGAAGATTCGTAAGTGTATACAGGCAATTGTGCTCAACTTTCTTGTGAGTCGCATGAATACAAATTGAAATAGGCTTTAAAAATTTGACGGAATCGACCATATCTGGAGGGTTATAGAACGAACGAAAAAGGGTGGTGGAGAGATCCGTGCATGCATGTGCTTAGGTCAATTTTCCGTTGTAATCATTAAATTTTTTGTTGTTTTTGGGCGGAACGATTATCTTTTACGTAAAAAAAATTCAAATTTATCGAATCAGTGCCAGCCACTATCACATCAATCTTAATTATGGACATGTTCCATTCCTCGTCAAATTCGTTTAGAGAGACCGAGAGAGAGAGAGAGAGAGAGGCAAGAGATACAAATATTCCTCCTTCCTCTCATCCTCTTCCCTTCTCTTTTATGTCTTCAAGCGTATTAGAAATGACAAACAAAACTTACCTCCATCACCACCAAAGCTACAGATCATCGCTTAAAATAAAATAAAAGCTACCGATAATCGGCCACCTTGGCACGCTACCGCACCATTCTCTTCATGCCCTTTCAAAGAAATATGACCCTATCATGTGTTTTATACTTTGGTGGCCATGCTCCAACGCTTATGGTGTCATCTACAGATTTGAATAGAGAAATGATCATGAAGACACGTGATCTCGTTTCCTCTTAACGGGCCCAAAATCACGTATTGCTGCCAAGATCTTACACTACGGTTGCAGAGACGTTGCTTTCTCACCCCATGCTGAGTATTGGAGAAGCTAAGAAAAATTGTGTCCTCCAACTTTTGAGCCTCAAAAGGTATTATTGCTGTTGCTCTCTCTGAGTACTGACTGGATGGGGGGTTTTAAGGTCATAGGACGTACTAACAGGAAACCATCACCGGAATCTTTCTCACGCCTTTTATTTACCAATAGGGAAGAATGCCACAAATTGGCGGTGCGTCCACTTGGCCTTGAATGGGGAGCTGAACTACTTGTTCTTGATCAACTTGCTAGCGGGTGTGGGCACAGCACATAAGCGTTAGGCTTGCGTGTAATGATGGTTGTATGTTTCCTAATTTTTCCGCTGGGTCGACGTCTTTTCTGCAAAATATAGGGGCTGAATGGCTGCCCACTCTAGGTTCTCTACTGGAGACTCCGAGATCCAGTTGATTTTTGTCAAGATTCATCTACACAAGGAAAAACTAGTCTGATTTTAAGAAGCTGAATAGCTGTTGATTTACCGTATGCACTGTTTGCAGTAGCAGCAGCTGCAGGAAGTAAGCTATCATAATCCTTCTCCATTCAAATGATCACAAAAATAACTTAGCAAGCACCCAAATAAGCCTTCTTCATAAAGTTTCCTTTCCTGACAATCTCTATCAATGACCTTGCATTTCAACCCATAAGTTTAATTCCATGGCATATACCAATTCAACATATATTTAAGGTTGATAGTCTTACGCTTTCAGTCACGAGTATGATAAGGAGGTGTCCCGGCCGTGTACCCCAATGGCTTACATAACTTGCGTATAACAGTTGACAGTTACCCTACTGAAACTTTTATTCTTCCTATCTAAACTCTACGGGCCTATTGCGTGGAAAAATGATTCTTTGATCTATTTATAATATACTTTTCACGGAGAATATCACAATTTGGTATGAAAAGCTTCATTATTTACTGATCCAATAAGTGTAATTTATACCCGGATGCAACCAGAAATCAAGAGAGAGACCAATAGGACATGTTTGTTTGCCTAAAATTTTGAGGCCCAAAATTTTCAACTTTTAATCATACACTTCAAATTTTTCACAAACCCCATTAAACCTCAACATTCAAAAGATTTCCAAAATTTTAGGAATATTCTCCAAAATTTCGGTAAATAAACATTGGGTTCTCACCCTACGGTGAGTATTGGAGACAAGTTAGGAAAATTATTATTGTCGAACTTTTAAGGCTCAGAAGTGTGCAGTCGTTCCAGTATGCAAGGGAAGATGAAGTTGCAACATTGGTCAATAAGATACGTGACTCGTGCCTCAAAAAGCCTTTTGTTAATATAAGTGAGCTGTTGATTGCAATCTCAAACAACATTGTCTCTCGATGTATCTTTGGACAGAAGTTTGAAGAAGAAGATGTTAAGAGCAAGTTTGGACAGTTATCAAGAAGGGTAATGTTGACATTGACAACATTCTGTGTTGGAGATTTTTTCCCTACTTTGGGATGCGTTGATGTTCTTACGGGTGTTATCCCGAACATGAAAGCCCTATTTAATGAAAAAATAGTGCAAACTGTAACACCCCCAAACAAAATGCAGGAGATGCTAGCAATTAGCAAAGGTTCGGGCTTTAGACATAGGGACATTTTTTGTTTGTGTGCAGAGAGAAAGCAGTGAGTGTGCAGATAAATAGAAAGCAAAGAGTGTCAAAAAAACAGAAACAGAAACGCAAGGTGAGAAGAAACTGTGAAAAATTGAAACAGAAACAAAAATGCAAGCTCCCCAATTGACTATATTTTGGCATAGTCACCTTGCTCACCCATACCCATTTTGGCTTATGCCGAGTGTTGAGAAGAAACTGCGAAGATTTGAAGAAGAAAACTTTAAACTCGGGATTATCCAAAAATTCTTCATCAAGAAAGTAGTTGATAAGTGAAGGAATTCCACTGGTAGATGCAAGGTGGCTCCGGAAAGAATTCTCGACTCGGTGAGAAGAGCATCAGCTATAAGGAGAAGAAAATGGAGAAGAAAATGGTGGGATTCGGGAGGAGGAAGAAATTAGAGAACAAAAAAGAGCCGGCTGAGCCACGCCGGTCAAGCAGTAGCCGAGTCTCTTTCATTAAACAACCTGGCACGTCTCTGGTACTTTGGATCTAAGAAAAAAATTTGGACTGCTCCTTATAGCAATTTAGGGTGATGTTCGTGTTGAAGAATTTTATAGGATTTGAAAAGTTTTGTGAATTTTTAGGTGTTGTTAAAGTTGTATTGGTGTTTGTGTAGAGATTGATGATATATAAAAAAGTGATGATGATGTTTAAAGTTATTTTTTTTTTCGAATTTATTATATTTTTATTAAAATTTGATTTTTTGAATGTAAAAAAAAAAGTAAAAAAAAGGTAAAAAAGGCAAAAAAGTCGTCGAAGACAAACTGCTGTCATGCTACAGTACGCATGGCAGCAGCTTGTCGCCGAACTTTTTAAGGGGTGCAAAACTTGAATACGCACTGCAATTCAACGAAGTGTAGGGTCATAGGGACAGGAGTAGGGGCAGAGAGCTGCATGCATGAGAATTCTCATTTTCCTTTGGCTTTTGCCGAACAAGAACCAATTTTGGTTTCAAATTCTGAGTTTTGTCACAAAACGAACATGCCCTAGGACCCCTTCTCTTTGTACCGAATATTTTCCCTAAGGATATGACATGCTCGACTTTGAGCTCCTAAACTTGACGATTTGAAGATCAATTTTGATTTTATCTTACGTCAAACCGGATCGTACATAGCTGTCTCCTGTTGAGACTCCTCTCTCTCTATACTCTTCCAAGTCTTCCCCAGTGCATCTGTTTGGATATTTTAGAACAAAACTGATCCTAAACTTCTTGGTTGGCAGTTCGTGCTACAAAGTCAGGCGCTGCTAAATCCACTGCAGACTTCTACAGGCCTCGCTTGGTCTTAACTTTTTTCAATAAAGGCTATTTTTAGTCTAGTTTGTTATTTTAGCTTATGTTGTTAACGAGCTTTTTGGAAAAAAGTTTTTGATTAATGTTCTGTGTTTTTTAAAGAAGCCTATAAATCTGTAATCTTGGACGTGTAATATGTAGAACCTCCAGAATCAATCAAAGCAGTTCTTTATTTGAAAGTTCTCCGTGCATACTCTGTTTTTTTTTACAAATATCAATATGATCTTTTCATATTCTAACATTCGTCCTAATTAACCTTCCCCTTCTAATATTTGTTCGGTATTTTGCATCTTAAGAGGTTGCTACTCCTGCCTTTTGCGCCGGCTACATGTACATGAATTAATTTATATATAGTAATGGGCAGAGATCAGTTGACAATTGAAAAGCTACTATATATACAACGAAGAGAGACATATTCTTTTGGGCAAATAATAGCCAATATCAGATCCTAGAATTACATATGCAGGCCCGTACTGCATAAGTGCATATTTTATTTCTGTCCTCTCGTGTGGTGGTAGTGAATGAATACGAAAAAGACGACAAAAATGGAATCCGAGAAAATAAGCCAGCCGTGATCCATGGTAAGCATGTTCGGCGATCGTTGAATTTTTCTATTTGGATCTTGTTGATGCATTCCTGATTATAAGCGGGAGTGAATCCTCCCTAGTTTTTTTTTTGTATTCTTCTTTTCGCTTTCCTTGTTTTTCTTTCTGTCATCTTGTTACTGTTCGATTTTTGCGTTTATTACAAAATAGTATCGGAGTTTCTGATAATAATAATAAAAAAACAACAACAATAATCTTCCAATATGATACTTTGCATCTGTTCCCCTTTACTGGTAGACCTTGAGCCGATTTGCTCAGTTGCTAGCCTTAGCGACGTAGTTTGTATATGCATGGCTTTTTGAACTTTCCAAGAATCAGATAGTATAGAGTTCAGATAGCATTCCATTCACGCAATTTCCATTGAAGTATATATAGGGGATTGGTCTGGACGCAAAAGCACACTTCCATTGCAGTGTCCGAGTTGATACTCTTACTTTCTCTCGAACTATGTATCTTTAAATTTTTTACACACGTCTCTGGGTCATGTCACAGCAATCTTCAATTATTTGAGCATTTAGATTAAAAGTTCAACCAGGAATATGTTTTATATGAGGATTGAACCCTGAAGGTTTTGAATGAACGGTGAGGAGAGAGTATTTGTAACAAAAACCTAGGAGATGAGTTGCTACGGCACAGCTCGTTGTATTACAATTGGTCTCACTCATTTAAATGAACATCAGTTAATTCTAGAGACCTTCTAGAAAACTGAAAAGATAGTGCAAAACACAAAAGGTTCTAGAGTGTGTTCAAGGAATCTGAAGAGACAAAATGTATTAAAGAAAACAGAGTTTAAGACCGTGCATTAAACATCCAACAAACCCATGAATCTAACCTTCCTTCAAAAATGTCTTCGTCTTCGTACAGTCGTACTAAGATATTAACTCTGTCCTCCTCTATATAATAATGGAAACGGCTAGTTTGTTCTCCATTCAATTATAGAAAATTTGGCCGTACGTGCTTTAGAGAAGAGGGATCATTTAGATGAATCCCTTTGGGATAAACTGTTCTTTTGACAAGGAACAAAGAAACCAAAAAAATCCTTAAATTCAGTGAAGTGTTTCAGGCTCAAGTCGTGATGAGGTAATTAACCTAGTACGGCAAGTGTATGCATAACTTTCCATGAAGACATCTACTAAAAAAAATAAAAAGCGATAGAAAATCCTTTAACTGGAACACATACAGAATAAAAAGCTGCTATATATATTACTTGGGAGCTGGGTTGCCAGTCACACTTTGCCAAATACTGGAAGAGCAAATGGCACTGATTCCATTGTTGCAACAATCGTGGCAAGAGCAACCAATATTCCTCCTTTCTCTCCTTCTCCTCTTCTCTTTTCTTTATGTTTTCAAGCGTATTCGAAATGGCAAACACAATTTACCTCCATCACCACCAAAGCTACCGATCATCGGCCACCTTCACCACCTTGGCGCACTACCACACCGTTCTCTTCATGCCCTTTCAAAGAAATATGGCCCTATCATGTTTTTATACCTTGGCCATACTCCGGCGCTTGTGGTGTCATCTGCAGATATGGCCAAAGAAATGGTGAAGGCGCATGATCTCGTTTTCTCTAACAGGCCCACAATCACTGCTGCCAAGATCTTACTCTATGGTTGCAGAGACATTGGGTTCTCACCCTACGGTGAGTATTGGAGACAAGTTAGGAAAATTATTGTTCTCGAACTTTTGAGCCTCAAAAGAGTGCAGTCATTCCAGTATGTAAGGGAAGCTGAAGTTGAGGAATTGGTCAATAAGATACGTGACTCGTGCCTCAAAAAGGCTTATGTTAATCTAAGTGAGCTGTTGATTGAAGCCTCGAACAAGATAGTCACTCGATGTATCCTAGGACAGAAGTATGAAGAAGATGGTGACAACGAGTTTGGACAGGTATCAAGAAGGTTAATGGCGGCCTTCTCGTCGTTATGTTTAGGAGATTTTTTCCCTTATCTGGGATGGATTGATGTCCTTACTGGTGTTATCCCGATTCTGAAAGCCATTTCTAAAGAAACAGATTCTTTTTTAGATCAAGTGATTCAAAGGCGTAAGACAATGAAAAGTGAGGATGACCTGGCTGATAACACAGGTTTCGTCAATATTCTACTCCAGCTTCAAAAGGATGGCATGCCTGACTTTGACCTCACCCAAGAAAACCTCAAAGCGATCCTAATGGTCTCTCTCTCTCTCTCTCTCTCCCCCCCCCCCACTCTTTCTCTCACACACACACAAACAAATATGCGTGCAAGCAACGGAGAATATATACCAAGTCTAAAGTTTTCTCTGTTGACAACTTCAGGACATGTTTGTGGCAGGAAGTGATACTACTTCAACTGCTTTGGAATGGGCAATGGCGGAGCTCATAAAAAATCCAAATATCATGAAGAGGGCACAAGAAGAGGTGAGAGGAGCGGTGGGGAACAAGTCAAAGATAAATGTTCATGACATCAATCGAATGGATTACTTGAAATGCATCATCAACGAGACTCTACGACTACATCCTCCACTCCCTCTTTTGCTCCCTAGAGAGACATCAACAAGAGTGAGATTTGGAGGCTACGATATTCCAGCCAAAACAAGAGTATATATCAATGCATGGGCAATCCAAAGGGACCCTGCAGTATGGGATAGACCAGAAGAGTTCATCCCGGAGAGATTCAAAGACAACCCGCGGGTTGATTTCAGAGGCCAATACTATGAATTTCTCCCATTCGGAGGTGGGAGGAGGGGATGCCCAGGAATAACATTTGGTGTTGCTTCAGTTGAATATGTGATCGCCAACCTCTTATGTTGGTTCGACTGGGGAATGCCTAGTGCTGGTGTACAGGGGCAACACTTGGACATGAGTGAAGTGGACGGTCTCACTGTGCCAAAGAAAATTCCTCTGCATCTTCTACCAACTCTTCACACTCTTTGATCCATCCATTAGGATCGGTTGTGCTCAGTGTGAACTTTTCTAAATAAGTTGACCGTGCTTTAGAGAAGAGGGATCATTTAGATGAATCCCATTTGTGATTGCCCGCATTCAAAGTTCCTTAAATTCAGTTGAGTGTTTCAGTCTCGAGTCGTGATGAGGTAATTAACATATAGTACGGCAAGTGTATGCATACCTTTCACATTATGTTCTCTAGTTAACCCCCCCCCCCCCCACCTCTCTCAAACCTTCCTTCCCCAACACTAGCGTCCCTCCCTTTTTATCCCTGGTTTCTCGACGGCCGGAGGAGCTCCGGCTCCTCCCTTCCTTCCTTCTCTTTCCCTCTTCCTTTCTTCTCTTCCTTCCCCTCCCTTCCCTCCTTTCTTCTCCTTCGCCCCCGATCTTTCTTCCTCTAATTCTCTTCCCATCTCCTTCTCCCTTTTTTGTTCGGTTCCTCCCTCTTTTCTCCCTCTTTTCCCCCTCTCTTCTTTCTCCTTCCCCTTCCCTTTCCCTCCTTCTCCTCCGCTCCCCCTCCTTTTTCCTCTTCTTCTCTTCCCCCTCTCCTTCCCTTTTTTTGTTCGGAACTTTGACTATAGATCCCGGTGCTTCTGTGCATCCTCGGTGGCCATAGCTTTGCTCAATGTTGTCTACTCCTCCAGCCGAGCACAACGGTATCGGTCCGGCTCTCATTGGACGGCGTGTGAGGTCTCACGCGCCCGTCGTTGTGCTCCTTGTTCCGGGCAGTTTCCGGCGGTTTTAGCGGCCACGCGCCTCATGGCTAGGTCCTGCTCTCCTTGGCGAGCTCAGCACCTCCTGGTTGCTTTATTATGGAGGCGCGTGGTGTACACGCGCCGGGCTTTCTGGTGGCGCGTGGTTTACACGCGCCGCTGCTTCTCCTTGCGATGGCAGTGGCTCGGCCTCTCTGCTCGTTTGCTGGCGGTGGTTCTGGTTCCGTCTATTGTTAGTTTTTGTTGGTTGTTGGTCTGTTTGTTGCTTTATGTATTTTGTTTTGGTGTTTTTTTGGTCCGGCTCCTGCGTGAGCTTTGTCTGTTCCCTTGTTGGATCTTTTCTGCCCTTACATGGGCTTTCTGTACCGGGTTGTGGTGCTTTCTTTACTGGCATGTAAAGGTCCTGATAGATATGTCTACCGAGTCCGACCGCCGCTCCCACTGCTTTGCATGGAGCATATAGCGGTTTTATCCGATCCATTTTTGGATCCCGCCGGTGTTTATCGTCTGGTCTTTGTATCGATTCCTCTTTGGAACATGACCTAGAAAAAAAAATTATGCATACCTTTCCATGAAGACTTCTACTAAAAACTTTCCTTCTTCATCCAACTAGATTCAATGAATTGCGAAGAAGCAATGAATCATTACTCACTCACTCTTTCCATGTAAAACATTGAAAATTTGGATTTTTTCTGACCATCAGATATAAAACCAACATAAGCAGAATTGTAAATATTTTCTTTCTCCCCAAACGGAAAAACAATCATTCTAGCGTGTACTTTCGATTTTATATTTTAAAATCTTATGATGGCATGCTTATATTCTGGTAAAAAAGAATGGAGTAATCACTTTCAAAGAGATAGGAAAAAGTAAACATTAAATAATCGCCTAAAGAACACCACAAGATAATCGCTGAACAGCATGGAAAAGAAAGGAAAAGGATTGAAAAGAAATCTAAACCCACTGAAAAATACCTCAGAAATCGCTAGTTTTTGTCGTTAATGGATGACACAAGGTGTTTTCGCCTTCCACTTTTTTCTCAAGTGGGTTGGTATAATTAGCACAGTCGTGAACCTCCCTTGAACGCCTATTTTGTTGTCATTGGCTTCCCACAAGGGCCAAGGCACACATGTGGATGAAGTCCAACCCGAGGCTGCTATCAAATACCAACTTGTTGAGTCCTCCCTCCCCTGTTCAGTTTCTAGCCATGCTACTGTATGGGGGACACTGGTCACTGGCCATCTTATTTTTGGAAGTTCTTTTCAGAATTATCTGTGCATGACTGCTACGTCTACTTTTAGAACTTGGAACCTAGCGCATGTTTGAAACAATATATCTTTGTTTTTTTTGTCCTTAATCTAAGTAGAAGACAAAGCAAGATTAGATACTGAGAGTTTCTACCATTTTTTTTCTAGGCAAAGATAATATATTAATATTTGAAAAATATACATCCAATACAGAACAGAAAAATAACTAGAACGCCAGCAAAAAACCTAATTGAATCCAAAGACTCTATAATAAGCCGTATGATCTAAAGATCCGGTATTCAAATTTAGTACAAGTGCCGGAATCATCAACAACCACACGGGCCGTATTACAACCAAAATTACAAACAAACAACCAGATGAACCAGCGAAAGATGAATTAATTTTGTTCATATAAATTTTCTACTATTATAACAACTCAAAAGATGAATTAATTTTAGCTCATCAAATGGCTCATATAACTTAAGTGGGCATGTACTTGGAATTTGGTTGGTTATATCCCAACATAAGCTGTAACTATCCTAACCGGCTATAATCCAAGACTTCCTCCCTGAGTTATCCTGATTTTCTTTTTTGAAATAAAGTTTATTTAGAAAAAAAATCAGTTTTATACAAGTTTTGATACTATATTTAATTGACACTAGTCATCATTTACATCCCACAGCTTATCAATAGAGTTAGCAGAGTAATAATTACTAATAAATGGGACCGCTTTCTTTAAGATTGAGGATTTTATGACTAATACATGGATCTTACATTAAATTTAAGAACATAAATAATACGAAGCAATTTAATAGTTTATTTTTATAAAGTGAATATGAAAGTTGGACATCTAGGATTGAGACCTTTAAAATTTTCTACCGAACGGCATAATAAAATTCGAGAAGAGACAGACACGATAAATGAATATTAATAAATAATTTATGTTGTTCTTAATTTAAGTACATCATCAAATAACGAATTACGAACCCGACGTCTAAATCGAGAGGCAGTAAAATGATGTCCTTTGACGAAGGAAACTAGCTAGAAGTACATATGCGTACCAATCCAGAGGGTCCACGAATGATCTGTCTCCTTTTTGGTCCTCAGATCCTTCCTTTTCGTTTTCCTTGTTTCCTTTCCTTTCAGGCTTCAGCCTCATAAGTTTTCTCCCTTTGTTTTTTTTTTCGCCTCGTATTTGTTTTAAAGGTTCTGCTTTCTCACGTAAAAACGCTAACCCTAGAGAGCGAGTCTCCTCTCTCTCTATAGAACCTCCCTCTTCCTTCGCCTGAACCAACCCCCCTCCCTTTTTCCCTGGTGAGGCTCCTCCCCTACCCTCTCCTCTCCTCCGACTGCTCTCCTGGTGGCAGGAGTTCCTCTTTCCCTTGTTTTTGTAAGGAACAACTAGAAATCAGCTGAAAATCAGTTTGTGGGAGTGAGATAAGAGCTGGCTGAAGGAGATGAAGTAAAAGGGAGTTGAGTTACGAAGCTGAGAAAAGTGAGTAGTGCTTGAGAATTACGTTGTTAGGGCTGAAAGCAACGGCAAGGATAATGTCATCTGAAGCTTGCTGGGTCGTTGGATGCTGAAGAAAGGGTTCCAGAATTTGGTAGAGATCTACGTTCTGCGACCATTTGAATGCATTGGAAAAACTTAAGAAATTGAACATCGTTCAATATTGGAGCACGACTTGCTCGAAAAGCCAAATACAAGTACAGTTCTTGGAATTTCTATCCAAAATTTACAATCTTTCTTTACAGAGTATAAAATTTACAAGCTTGTTACAAGTGGTATCAGAGGTGTTCATTCTTGAAATGGCTGAGGGTACACGCATAAACCAGTTGATCGAAGCAGTTGCAACACTTACAACACAGCAGCAGATTTTCATGGAGACAGTTACATCAAAATTGGAGGGGTTGTCCCACCTTGTTGGCTCTTGAGTCTCACCAGGTGGGGTAGAAGTTGCTCCCCAAGAAAATGATTCTAGTCAGGCCCATGGAGGAGGCGAAGCCAACAAAGATTGTGGTTTTAATCTGTTTCGAAATTTGAAGTTGGACTTTCCCAAATTTTTGGTGAGAATCCTGAAGGTTGGTTGTTTAAGGTGAATCACTACTTTCAGATCCTATCAAATTCCTGTGAATCACAGGTCCTAAATGCTTCTTTTTACATGGAGGGTGAGGCTTTAGTATGGTTCCAAGATTCTGAAGAATCAGGAGTTTTTTGTAGCTGGGAGTCTTTTGCCAAAGCATTATTGGTAAGGTTTGGAAGTTCCCCTTATGATGATCCTAAGGAGGCAATGCAAAAGTTAAGACAGACCGGCACTGTGGCAGATTATAAAAGATAGTTTGAGAACCTATCTAATAGGTTGAAGAAAGTTTCATATAGGATCAAGTTAAGTTGGTTTATAGGAGGCCTAAAGGATGATATTAGATATCCTATTAAGCTTCTAAATCCCAGCTGACTTCAACAGGCTTTTGGTATGGCGAAAATCCAAGAAGAATATGTTTCTAGCATTAAGAAACCATACAAGGAGTTTGGGTATGCCAATAGCTCAGGTCTTAATCCAACTAAACCTGTAGTTAAAGACAAAATACCAGTTCAACGAATCTCACCAATGCAGATGAAAGAAAGAAGAGAAAAAGGCTTATGTTACAATTGTGATGAGAAGTGGCATCCGGGACATAAATGTAAACAGCTAAGCTCTATCTTACGAAGGTTAGTGATGATGAAATAAGTGGCAAGTTGGAGGCTGTTGAAAAGGAAGGGTTGACCAATAGTGGGGTTGGTCCTGAAGAGGAAAAGGTGTGTGTGATGGAGGAGCTAGCACAGATCTCGTTTCATGATATTGTAGGGTCTCCCAATTATAAAACTATGCGGCTGTGGGGCAAAATTAAGGGTGTTGGAGTCACTGTATTGGTGGATAGTGGTAGCACTCATAATTTCATGGATCCTGGCGTTGTAACTAGGAGCAAAGTGTAAGTGGATGCCAAGGTGAAGGTACAAGTCAGAGTGGCAAATGGGGAATTCATTTCTAGTTGGGGAACTGCTTGGCAGTATCATTGTTGTTGCAAGGTAACCTTTTCGAACCTGATTTCCATGTCCTTACCTTAGTGGGTTGTGATTTAGTGTTGGAAATTCATTGGTTGAGAAGTTTAGGGCCTATATTGTGGGATTTTTTTGCAACTAATTATGACATTTAAGGTCATTGGTAAGTCTGTAACTTTGAAGGGGCTTAAGGTTGCTAAAAATGTTGTGGTAGAAGGTGATAAGTTTGATAGATCTACGAGGCAGAAGGAAGAATTTCATAAGGATATAATGGACTATATTCACAATAGTCCTATTGGAGGGCATTCGGGTTATGAGAAGACACAAAGAAGGGCTAATTCGAAGTTTTATTGTGCCGGAACGAGGAATGATATCAAGAAGCTGGTTCAAGAGTGTGACACTTGTCAAAGAACCAAAATCAGAACTCATAAGCCATATGGAGTTACAGCCACTTCCTATACCTAATCAGCCATGGACTCATGTATCCATGGATTTTACTGAGGGATTGCCTCCCTCTAGTGAGAATAATACAATTTTGGTGGTCGTTGATCGATTGTCTAAGTATGCTCATTTTTTGAGTGTGGCTCATCCATACCTTGCCTCAAGTATTGCCCAGATTTTTATGGCTAATATAGTCAAATTACATGGTCTTCCACAAATAATAGTATTTGACAGAGATGCTATTTTTATTAGTGCTTTTTGGAGGGAGCTGTTTAAGTTGCAAGGTACTAAACTAGCATTCACTATGGCCTACCATCCACAATTAGATGGACAGACCGAAGTAGTCAATAAGGGGCTTGGGCAGTATCTGAGATCTTTTACAGGAGACCAGCCTTGGGGATGGAGTAAGTGGTTGCCTATGGCTGAATGATGGTATAACACCAACTACCATGTGTCTACAGGGTTAACTACCTATGAAGCTGTCTATGGGTTTAAACCTCCTAAACTTCTACAGTATGTGAAAGGGACTACTAACCTAGAAGTTGTGGATCAAGAATTAAGAAGAAGAGAGCAAATATTAGCAGTCCTCAAGCATAATCTGATCAAAGCACAAGCACGTATGAAGAATCAGTATGATAAACAACACAAGCATATGAAATTTGAAGAAGGAGACTATGTGTAGAGCTGGTTGGTTTTTGAAAATCGCCATTGATAAAACGCAATTTGTTCTTGGCTCTCAATGCTCTTCGCATTGATCTGGACCAGGACAGACAATTGTCACTGGTCAATAAGTCAGCCACCAAAACAGTGGCAGGGTTATCCCCATTGTCTAACCGGTAGGGATTGGTGAGATCATTGAAGTTTAAGAAATGCGAGACAGGTTCTTTCGAAGAAATAACAGGGTTTTCAACAGGAGGATTAGATTCAGCTGCCATGGTTGTTCAACCTTGCTCTGATACCATGAAAGTTTTCATAGAACCAGAGTAGGATTAGAGAGAACGAGGAGAAAATGTTTCTCACTGTTGTATTGAATTATCAAAGATACAAAGAGATTAATATCCGGTTACTATCCGTTTTTTTTTTTTTTTGTAAAAACCGTTTCTGATTCTATTCATTTGCCTTCATATGGGGCTTGGGTTATAGCCGAAATGTGAAGGTAGAGTAGAAATGGTCGTATTGTTGGAAATTACATGTGTTTTGCACATCCAACTAGCTGTTTTAATGATACTTTCAAAATGAAGGACTACGGGAAGTTTTAAACAGGATTGAATTGTGATGGAAATCGTGTGAACAGCTTGGTTTTTCCAACTAGAGCTTGGCGTATCCATCCTTGATCTTCGTAATTCCAATTGTTATTGCTCATATATGGGGGACAAAGTTTCTTTGGAACTCCAATTTATGTGTAATATCTATTTGAGATCGACAGGCACTCTGTGTCTTGGTATACAATGGAAGTTTTAAGAACAGAGCTAACATTTTGTGAGGCTGGATGTAAAAGATTATTTGTTCTGTTTTGTTTTACTGTCATAATTTCAATTAGTTCATCAAAAAGTGATCAAGTTGCCTCGGCATTGAGATGTCTGTTCATTCATTAGTCAGCTGCTTAATTGCGCAACCTAATACCCTATCTAGTGGTTAGCTGGTTTTGTTCCCCCTTCATGATATGGATGCAGTTGCAGTAGTGAAATTCTAAGTTCCATTTTAGTTTAATTGCAGGCAAGGTATTTACTTCCTGATGAGTTGAAGGTTAAAGAACTTGTCAGCGTTCTAAAGGAGAAGAAATTTGGTGTTGTTATTTCTGATTCATTGGTAATGGCAGATGCCCCTGTCAAGATGACAAAAGATGGCCACACATTTATAGTTCTGGGTGTAGATTTTCTGTCAGAAAATGTCCGTGCAATCCTTGATCAGTCTGGCTTTGGAGATGTATGTAGTTTTCCCCATTTCTTTCTATTTTGCAGTTCTTCATTTCTAGAGTCTGGGTGCTGGTGATTTTACATGAATTAATGACTTAATAGTGCTTAATTCATAGGCATGCAATTTTTGCAGTATTTTTTATAGATTTTTCTTGTAGTAGACGTGCGCGCGCAGCAAATCAAGGCTTTAAATATATATTTCTATATGTGATAATGAGCACTTCTGATGCTAGAATGCAGATATTTTATTTTATACAGCCACCATTCAACTTTAGTGCTACGATTAATCAAAGGATGTCAAAACATCAAAGATGTCAATGTATTGTGGTATTTGTTCGACAGGATAGGGCGTAATCCAATATGTTTCTCCCTCCATCCTATTATTTGCAGGTTGGTGTATACAGGATGACAAATGAACGCATTATTTGCAGGCCCCGTAACTGCATATTTTATTTCTGCCCTCTCCTTAATTTGGTGGTAGTGAATGAATACGAAAAAGACGACAAAAATGGAATCCGAGAAAATAAGCCAGCCGTGATCCACGGTATTAAAATAAGCAATCGTGACATAATCATGTTGAATTTTTCCTCGGATGGGGCCATTTTCTATTTGGCTCTTGTTGATGCATTCCTTTCCTGCTTCTTTATTCCGGAGCATCTTAAAGTTTTGTCCTGATTACAAGCGGGAGTGGATTCTCCCTAGTTTTTCTTTTTGTCATCTTGTTTTAGCTTTACTTGTTTTTCTTTCTGTCATCTTGTTACTGTTCGATTTTTGCCTTTACTACAATAAGATACTTTGTGTTCCCCTCTTCACCTTGGGTTTACCCCTTTGGCTTTTCTAGTAGGCCTTGAGCCGATTTTCTCAGTTGCTAGCCTTTGCGACGTAGTTTGTATATGGCTTAATTTTTGAACTTTCCAAGAATCAGATAATATAGAGTTCAGATAGCATTCCATTCACGCAATTTCCATTGAAGTATATATAGGGGATTGGTCTAGACGCTAAAGATCGAGCAGGATATTCATCAACCTGGGTCATGTCACAGCAATCTTCAATTAATTTAGTATTTAGCCTAAAACTTCAACCAGGAATATGTTTTATATGAGGATTAAACCCATGAATCTAACCTCCCTTTAAAAATGTCTTGGTCCTCGTACAGTACTAAGATATTAACTCTGTTCTCCTCTATATAATGGAAATGGCTAGTTTGTTCTCCATTCAATTATAGAAAATTCGGATGTGCAATAGAGAAGAGGGATCATTTAGATGAATCCCATTTGGGATCAACTGTTCTTTTGACTTGGAACAAAGAAACCAAAAAATCCTTAAATTCAGTGAAGTGTTTCAGGCTCGAGTCGTGATGAGGTAATTAACCTAGTACGGCAAGTGTATGCATAACTTTCCATGAAGATTTCTACTAAAAAAAATAAAAAGCGATAGAAAATCCTTTTAACTGGAACACTTCAGAATAAAAAGCTGCTATATATATTACTTCGGAGCTGGGTTGCCAGTCACACTTTGCCAAATACTGGAAGAGCAAATGGCACTGATTCCATTGTTGCAACAATCGTGGCAAGAGCTACAAATATTCCTCCTTTCTCTCCTTCTCCTCTTCTCTTTTCTTTATGTTTTCAAGCGTATTCGAAATGGCAAACAAAATTTACCTCCATCACCACCAAAGCTACCGATCATCGGCCACCTTCACCACCTTGGCGCACTACCACACCGTTCTCTTCATGCCCTTTCAAAGAAATATGGCCCTATCATGTTTTTATACCTTGGCCATACTCCGACGCTTGTGGTGTCATCTGCAGATATGGCCAAAGAAATGGTGAAGACGCATGATCTTGTTTTCTCTAACAGGCCCACAATCACAGCTGCCAAGATCTTATTCTACGGTAGCAGAGACGTTGCGTTCTCACCCTATGGTGAGTATTGGAGACAAGCCAGAAAAAATTGTGTCCTCGAACTTTTGAGCCTCAAAAGAGTGCAGTCGTTCCAGTATGCAAGGGAAGCTGAAGTTGATGAATTGGTCAATAAGATACACGACTCGTGCCTCAAAAAGGCTTCTCTTAATCTGACTGAGATGTTGATTGAAACCTCGAACAAGATAATCACTCGATGTATCCTAGGACAGAAGTATGAAGAGGATGGTGGCAACGAGTTTGGACAGGTATCAAGAAGGTTACTGGCGGTCTTCTCGTCGTTATGTTTTGGAGATTTTTTCCCTTATTTGGGATGGATTGATGTTCTTACTGGTGTAATCCCGAATCTGAAAGCCATTGCTAAAGAAGCAGATTCTTTTTTAGATCAAGTGGTTCAAAGGCGTAAGACAATGAAAAGTGAGGATGACCAGGCTGATGACACAGGTTTCGTCAATATTCTACTCCAGCTTCAAAAGGATGGCATGCCTGACTTTGACCTCACCCAAGAAAACCTCAAAGCGATACTACTAGTCTCTCTCTCCCTCTCTCCCTCTCTATCTCCCCCCCCCCCCCCTCTCTCTTTCCCAAACACACACACAATTAATATTCGTGCAGGCAACGAAGAATATATACCAATTGACTAAAGTTTTCTCTGTCGACAACTTCAGGACATGTTTGTGGCAGGAAGTGATACTACTTCAACTGCTTTGGAATGGGCAATGGCGGAGCTCATAAAAAATCCAAATATCATGAAGAGGGCACAAGAAGAGGTGAGAGGAGCGGTGGGGAACAAGTCAAAGATAGATGTTCATGACATCAATCGACTGGATTACTTGAAATGCATAATCAACGAGACTCTACGACTACATCCTCCACTCCCTCTTTTGCTCCCTAGAGAGACATCAACAAGAGTGAGATTTGGAGGCTACGATATTCCAGCCAAAACAAGAGTATATATCAATGCATGGGCAATCCAAAGGGACCCTGCAGTATGGGAGACGCCAGAAGAGTTCATCCCGGAGAGATTCAAAGACAACCCGGTTGATTTCAGAGGCCAATATTATGAATTTCTCCCATTCGGAGGTGGGAGGAGGGGATGCCCAGGAATAACATTTGGTGTTGCTTCGGTTGAATATGTGATCGCCAACCTCTTATGTTGGTTCGACTGGGGAATGCCTAGTGCTGGTGTACAGGGGCAAGACTTGGACATGAGTGAAGGGAACGGTGTCACTGTGCCAAAGAAAATTCCTCTGCATCTTCTACCAACTCTTCACGCTCCTTGATCCATCCATTAAGATCGAGTCACGATCGGATGTGCTAGCTCACAGTGTAAATTTTCTTAATTAGTTCACTTCTTTTGTTTGGCAACTTGCTGATCCAAGTGTCGCACTCGGACGTGAGCAAGATCAGGAGAATCATAAATGGTTTCCTTTTCCAATAAAAAAAATTAGTAAAATAAATCATCTACGTAGAAATTGGGTTCCAACCCGAACTTCGAATGTAATTGAGAGACAGTGGCTCCTAAATCATCTTTGTAGATTTTATCTTGACGTTTGGTGTTTGATTATAGTCGGTCAAGTTTTATTATTACCATGGTATTCCATAAATTTATGATGTACCCAGCCTTCTTCTTAATTTTTTTTACATTATTCTTTTTCAGTCTTTACCTGCTGTTCTGTTAAGACAAGATTTGTTTTTTGAATCTAGCGAGGGTATGAAACAATTGGAGTCCTGTACAAGTCTCTCCAACGAATGCATCAGTGGAAGGCGGTGTACATACGTTGAGGTCCTAATATGATCCAGTTGGTCGTTGAGCTGCTTCTAGAGTATATTTTGAAGGCTACTCCTTTAGATCTAGAGGATAAAGATTTGTCTTGATTATAAGCGGGAGTGGATCTCTAAATCTATCATTCATCCTAAAAGTTTAAGCTGATAGGAATATGCAGATTTTATTATTTGAATTATTTCTCTAACACTCTCCCTCACATGTGAACCAGACTCTCCTTTAATTGCGAGACACAACACGTGTAATATTTAATTAATTGAAATTAGGTAGAGTGCGAAGTCAAGTCTCGAACTCAAAACCTAGCTCTGATATCATGTGAATCTACCACTCCTCCCAAAATCTTAAAGAAACAGAAAAATGCAGATTTTATTATCTATAACATATCCTCTATCCCTAGTTATTTTCGTTTTATTTGTTTTTCTCTGTCATCCTGTTACTGTTTGGTTTTTACCTTTATTTCAATACAGTATCGCATTTTCTGATCAAAAAAAAAATAACGATAATCTTCCAATAAGATACTTTGTGTTCACTTTTTCAGTACCTTGGGTCCCTTTACTTGTAGGCCTTGAGCCGATTTGCTCAGTTGCTAGCCTTTGCGACATAGCAGATAATATAGAGTTCAGAGAGCATTCCATTCACGCACTTTCCATTGAAGTATAGGGGATTGGTCTGGAAGCAAAAGATCGAGCAGGGGATTGATCAACCAGGGTCATGTCACAGCAATCTTCGATTATTCGAGCATTTAGCCTAAAAGTTCAACCAGGAACGTTGTATACGTGGATTAAACCCATGAATCTAACCTCCCTTTTATCTTTTTTTTTAATTGCAATCCTTCTTAGTGAAAAATAACTCTACAGACTATGTAGGGGAATGCACTACTAACCTCCCTTTAAAAATGTCTTGGTCCTCGTACTAAAATATTAATTAACTCTGTCCTCCTCAATATAATAGAAATGGCTAGTTTGTTCTCCATAGAATTATTGAAAATTTGGCCGTGCTTTAGAGAAGAGGGATCATTTAGATCATGAATCCCATCTGGGATCAACTGCTCTTTTGGCCCGGAACAAAGAAACCAAAAAAGTCCTTAAATTTGGATTAAAAAGGTCATATATTGAGCAGACCATCAGATATAAAACCAACATATGCAGAATCGAAAATATTTTCTTTCTCCCCATAACGAAAAAACAATCATTCTAACATATATATACTTCGATTTATATTTTAAAATATTTTGGTGGCGTGCTGATATTCTGGTAAAAAAGAATGGATGTAATCACTTTCAAAGCCATAGAAAATGCTTAATTAGTTGTATTTCTGACTCGGGTGGTTAATCTTTGCTTAGAAAAAAAAAACACGATAGAAAATCCTTTTAACTCAAACACATAATAGTTTTTTTTTTCTAAGCAAACATCAATTAAAACTACGGCCACTAAAGTGGCTCAAAACCAGAGTCAGAACAAACAACAGCCGAAGGTAAAGAAACAAGGGGAATAGCACCCCGACAGAAAATAAAAGAAGCCCAGCACGCCAGGCGGTGTGCATGCCATGGCATTCTGCTTGCGGGAAGCCCATACAAAGCTCCAATTTGGGTTCCTGGCAAGCATTTCCCGAATCTTCCAAACAGAGTCTAAGACCGGCCCCTGCATATCAAGGTCCAGCTGCTGATGAACAAGCTGGCATGCTATTAAGCGAGTCTAGTCACTTTCTATAATGACAGTCCCATCGCAAGGAGGAAGGGATTGAACTGCAAGCGAGAAAGGCAGCAGAAAGCTCAGCCAGAAGCGGGTTAGAGGAGAGGGTAGTATCTGTCATGGCAGATATAAGTCTTCCACACGAATCTCTGCAAACCAGCGCTAAAAAAGCTTTATCCCCTCTACAAGCTGAAGCCGCATCACATTTAAATTGCCAACCAAGAGGGGGGGGGGGACCATCTCCGGTTGCACTCTTCATCTGTTTCCTTCCAAGCACGTGCATGTTCTCTCCATCGCCTGCTCAGCATGAGTATCATGGCATGAACATCAGGAGCCAAATCATTGTGCACAGTTTGGTTCCGAAAATACCAGATAGTATCAGCAACAAGTCATCTCTTCTCTTTATGTTTTCAAGCGTATCCTTCTCTTTATGTTTTCAAGCGTATTCGAAATGGCAAACAAAATTTACCTCCATCACCACCAAAGCTACCGATCATCGGCCACCTTCCCACCTGGGCACACTACCACACCGTTCTCTTCATGCCCTTTCAAAAAAAATATGGCCATATCATGTTTTTATACTTTGGCCATACTCCGACGCTTGTGGTGTCATCGGCAGATATGGCCAAAGAAATAGTGAAGACGCTTGATCTCGTTTTCTCTAACAGGCCCACAATCACAGCTGCCATGATCTCATTCTACGGTAGCAGAGACGTTGCGTTCTCACCCTATGGTGAGTATTGGAGACAAGCCAGGAAAATTTGTGTCCTCCAACTTTTGAGCCTCAAAATAGTGCAGTCGTTCCAGTATGTAAAGGAAGCTGAAGTTGAGGAATTGGTCAATAAGATACACGACTCGTGCCTCAAAAAGGCTTCTGTTAATCTGAGTGAGATGTTGATTGAAACCTCGAACAAGATAATCACTCGATGTATCCTAGGACAGAAGAATGAAGAAGATGGTGACAACGAGTTTGGACACGTATCAAGAAGGTTACTGGCGGGGTCGGATTCCCTCCTAAGACAAAACTACCTAATGAATCATAATAGGTCATTGGATGGATGACAGGACATTAATGAATTCATCCAATGACCTATAATAAAGTATCTAAAAAAATGCAAAAAAAAAAAAAAACATGAATGAGGCGTTAGACATAACAGTGTCTTCTTCCCGCCAGTTTTTTATTTTGCTAATTCTTCTCCAAGTCCCCTGTCAAACGCGGTCAAATATTCCTACCTTGACATCGTTGGGAGGACTGTGGTTGGTCTGGAAAAGAACAACGTAGCTCCTGAGCACAACTCTCATTTCCAGGTGATTTTTGACCCTTTGTATACTATGCACTGACTTGGAATATGGTCTATCATTTCTTTAGAGCAAATTGGTGAAGCAGTATTCAACTAGATGTCCAACAGCTATTGTTCTTTGGACTCAATCCCAATTTGGCATTTAGATTATAATCCCTAGTATTTACTTTATCTATTTTTACTTTCTTAAGAGGAACGCACAACATTGAAGGTTCCGTAGTGTAATTCGTACCATTGACTGTCTCATGTAGTCTACGTACCTTCCGTCCAGTTTTTTTATTTTTACTTTTATTGCTTGCTGATTTGGCTAGTGAACTAAGATGCATCTAGTCACTTGTCTATTGTTCTAATCAATATTGGAATTGCATGTTTAGGGTGTTAGAGGTTGCCAGGGCACTGCCATTCATAAATATTTTCTTGCTCCATTATGCAAGCTCCAGCGTGTGTCATCCAAGCAATAATAATGGGTATGTCTATTAATATCTTTCTTCAGTAGCCATTTTTTTAATGTGTATATATTTTTGTATATTTACAGATCAAATAGTTTGGAGTGACATGGGACAAAAAATGAATGTGTGGGAATTATAATTCGATTATGAGGAACATGCATATAATTGGTACAATACTTATGCAAGAGGGATTGGATTTAGCATTCGTCGACAATGGAAAGGAAAAGATGGTGAAGGTAATATTAGCAGTAGAGGCTTTGTTTGTTGTAAACAAGGATATAGAAAAGAAGTCGACTTGAAGGTGACGAAAAAAGTACGTAGAGACACTAGGTGTGGTTGCCTTGCACAGTTTGTCATTCAAAGAAAGCCAAATGGAAAGTTTCGAACATATGTTTGGAGAACACAACACAACCATGAACTTGTTCCAAATGAATATGTGCACATGTTGCCCTCTCAAAGAAACATTAAAGAGTTGCAAGCCATCGAGATTGAAAGAGCGGAGGACTCGGGCATACGACCTAAACTAGCTCATGAATATTTGTCCAATCAAGTTGGAGGTAGAGAAAATTTGGGATTCCTTCACCTGGATGTGAAAAATTATTTGAACGGGAAGCGGAATCGAGATTTGAAGTTTGGTGAAGCAGGGAGCCTTCTGAATTATTTTGCTAGTCAACATGAAGAAAACAAACAATTCTTTTACAGGGTTCAGTTGGATATTCACTGATACATGGTGAAACAAATATTTTTGGGTTGATCCATGTATGAGGGTTGATTATGGGATATTTGGAGACTTTTTGTCGTTTGATACTACTTATAGTACCAATAAGGATTATAGGTCATTGAGAGTTTTTATGGGAATCAATCACCACTACTAGCAAGTCGTTTTTGGGGCATATGATAAAACTGCATAATCTTTTTTCTGAAGCTTTTTTAGATATTTTTTAAATGTATGCACGGTAAAAAGCCACAATCAATTTTTACAGACAGGGATGCTGCTATGGCGAAGGCAATTGCAATGGTTATGCCCGATACATGTCATAAACTGTGTTTATGGCATATTATGCAAAATGCCTTGAGCCAGCTTCATACATATTTCGGGAGAAAAGGTTTTTCAGAAAGTTTAAATCGAGTCTTATATGATGGTAAGTGTGAGGAAGACTTCAACGAAGCATGAAAAGACTTAGAAACTTAAAATCTTCAAGACAATGTGTGGTTAAAAGAATTGTATAAAACAAGGTACAAGTGGGCCATGACACTTGGGAGAGACACCTTCTGTACAGGTAAGAGAACTTATTTTCCTTTTATATTCAAGTTTTAAGTCAAATAAATTTCCTTATGAAACTCTTAATGAACTCCTTTTTTGCAGGTAAGAGAAGTACGCAAATAAGTGAGAGTTTCAATAGACGTTTGAGAGATTACTTAAAGTCAGATATGGACTTGGTATAGTCTTTCAGATACTTTCAAAGGGTACTCAAGGACTTGCCATACAATGAGAAAATGTCTAATTGCAATATGATTCAAAAAATTCCAAGGATGAAAATATCATATCCGCTTCTAGAAAATGCAAGAGAAAACTACACAGAGACAATCTTCATGATTTTTCAAGATGAGCATGAGAAGGCAAATTAGGTAGACCTTTCATGTTTAAGTTTTACTTTATCTTTACTTAGAATCCAAGTGAAGGGGAAGACCTTTCAGGCGTTGAGAGATGATTAAATCTAGACGAGTTAATGTAGTTGTTTGTCATGAGAAAGTGACGAAGGAAGTGACTTGATATTTAATGCGAGGTTCATGTAACGCCCCGAGCCCAAACTCCATACGGATAGATTTTCATATAAAATAAGGTTTTTTCACCATTGATAATCATTTATCTAGGCCAAAATATTTCAAAACTAATTTTGTACAACTTCAACAAAATATTCATAAATCGTAAAAAACCCAAAAACATCAATCTGAGCCCTAAAATTTACATTAGCATATCCGAGAAAATAAGCCAGCCGTGATCCGCGGTATTTGATTTTTGTTTTCTTCCTATGATTCTGGAAGTTCCGTAAGCCTCCAAGATCAGATTTATAGTTACTACACTTTATATATAAGCAATGGTGATAGGCATACATTCGGCGATGGTTGAATTTTTGTCACATGGGGGGCCATTTTCTATTTGGATCTTGTTGATCCCTACCATCTTAGCTAGATTGGACTTTGTCCTTTTGCCCATTTTAGATTTTCGTGAGCCACACCACATCTTAGTCTTTGCTTGAGATGTCGTGAGGCACCAAATGGAAGTGTTGTTTGTGACATCTTGAGATAAATAACGATAATCTTCCAATAAGATACTTGGTGTTAGGCCTATTTAGCTGGCAATGCGCCGGTCAAGGGACACTGAGGCTGCGTTTGCACCAAATATTTTATAAAATATTTCACCAACTTTTAATAAAATACTATAATATAATCTCTCTCAGGGCTGTGAAACCGCGCCATTAGCTTTTATAAAGGTAAATTTGTCATTTCGCTAAATAAAAATAACAATTTTTATTTAAATTAATAATATAGAACGTAAAATATGACGGTAGGTAATTGTATAGCGAAATATAACGATGATTTTAGGTGTAAGATATTAGAACTATAATAATTAGAAGGCGAAAAATGGTATTTTTCTAAAGAAAAACTTAGAAAACATGAGTAAAATTTCAGGCTAATACGAATTAAATTGTACCTCCATTTAAGGCTAATACGAATTTCAGTCATGAGAGAAATAAGGAGGTCCCCCGGCCGGGTAATCCAATGGTTTACGTAACTTGGGTACATCAGTTTTTTCTTAAAGTCAATCGAAACTGTTGTAAGGGAGAATCCAGGATACATCAGCAGGGATAACATTGATGTAATTCACATCAATGTTCCCAGAAAAGTCCTCCTTCTGCACCACTGAGCCAATCCCCACGTGCCGCGCCATGTCGCTTCACGCCTCTGTCCCTGTCAGCTGGAAAACTTTTTTTCTTCCTATCTAAACTCTACGGGCCGATTGCATGCGTGGAAAAATGACTCTTTGATCTATCTAGAATATACTTTTCATCGAGAATATCACAATTTGGTATGAAAAGCTTCATTATTTACCGATCCAAGAGTCATTTCTGGAGAAGGGTGTCCTCGATGGCCCGAGTGCAAACTTGAATATCATTAGGGGAAAAAGAGAGGAAAAGAAAAAAAGTTGCCCTAATATCGTCGGACGTACAAGTAATGGATAGATCTACATCATTATTATTCATCGGGTTCATGCACCTTTATTATTTGCAATGCTTGTCTTAGTTATAGGACCGTACATAAACGGTGGCGGTAGTAGTTATGCCCTCCACCGCCACCGTCACCGCTATAGGCGGTTGTCTAAAAATGGACACCGCCACCGCCACAGTGAAAAGAGAAAATCGGCATTTAACGGTGCCTGATTTGACGGTGCCCGTGGCGGTTACCGCCACCCACACCGATGACAAACCCAAATCAAATTAATCAAGAGCAAAATCGTAAAAAACTTAACAAATCCAAATCCAAATTCAAAAAAAAACTCAAGAAAATCGCAAACTCACATCCCAAACCCAGCAAATCGCAAGAGAATTTCCACCAAAACCCAACAAATCGCAAGAAACATCCACATCCTCAAGTCTCCATTTGCTACAGATTTAACAATTCTTACTGGAATGCACATTTAACAAATCGCAACAAACCCAACAATTTTTACAAACACAACACATCGCAAGAAAACAGAGGGGGAGAGAGAGAGAGCCGTTGTTATTCATGAGCAGCTGAGCCAACAAGTTGCACGGCGCCGACAACAGCTGTAGGAGGCGGAGAGAACTATGACATTCGAGAGAGAGAGGGAGAGAGAGAGAGAGACTAAGAGGGAAAGAGAGACTTACCACGATGGCAGACGACGAGGAGGGCGGAGGGGCACTAGCAGTGGGCAGACGCGAACGGAGGGGAGGAAGGTCGTGGGTGCTAGCTGAGGACTGAGGAGTGAGGACTGCTTCGCGAAGGGGGAATGAACCCTAAAATCAGCTCATTAACCCAAAACGACGCCGTTTGCATCTGTTAAAAAAAATTAAAAATAGTTCTGACGGTGAACCGCCTAGCGGTGGGCATTTTCACCACCACTGCCATTTTCACCGATTTTTGGTGAAAATGGCCACCGGCACCGCCCCTGCTACTAAGCGAGGAGCGGTGAGTCATGACCGATACCGATGGCGATGCCGGGTTAACCGGCCCACTGCGGATACCGATGAACAGCCCTACTCAGTCCTCACAGTTACTGATTGTCACCAACTCAATCTGGATCGGTTCTTCTGCTACTTCTCCGGCAAGTGGGTTGATGGGACATGAGGCCTTTTTTTTTTTTTTAAGAAAGAAACCGTATTTCAAAATTTTATTAAATAGACCTCACTCCTAACCCAGGAATATATACCGTTGAGAGTGCAATCCTGCCCTGTTGAGAGGAAATGGCTCTGCTACCATTATTATTGCAACAATCATGGCAAGAGCTGCAAAGGGTACCCTTCAATATCCCACTTCTTCTTTTCCTCTTCTCATCTCTTTATCTTTTCAAGCGTATAACTAGAAGTAAACCCAATCTACCTCCATCACCACCAAAGCTACCAATCATCGGAAACCTTCACCAGCTTGGCACACTCCCACACCGTTCTCTCCAAGCCCTTTCTAAGAAGTATGGCCCTGTCATGTTCATATACTTTGGCCATGCTCCAACCCTTGTGGTGTCATCTGCAGATATGGCCAAAGAAATGGTGAAGACCCATGATATTGTCTTCTCTAACAGGCCCAAAATCACTGCTGCCAAGATCTTACTCTATGGTTGCAGAGACATTGGGTTCTCACCCTACGGTGAGTATTGGAGACAAGTTAGGAAAATTATTGCTCTCGAACTTTTGAGCCTCAAAAGAGTGCAGTCGTTCCAGTATGTAAGGGAAGATGAAGTTGCAACATTGGTCAATAAGATACATGACTCGTGCCTCAAAAAGGCTTCTATTAATCTAAGTGAGTTGTTGATTGCAACCTCAAACAACATTGTCTCTCGATGTATCTTTGGACAGAAGTTTGAAGAAGAAGATGGTAAGAGCAAGTTTGGACAGCTATCAAGAAGGATAATGTTGATATTCACAGCAGTCTGTTTTGGAGATTTTTTCCCTTCTTTGGGGTGGATTGATGTTCTTACGGGTGTTATCCCGACCATGAAAGCCCTATTTAAAGAACTAGATGCTTTTCTTGATCAAGTGATTGAAGAACATAAGACCATGAAAAGTGAGGATGGCCAGGCTAATAAGAGAGCTTTTGTGGGTATTCTACTCCAGCTTCAAAAGGATGGCAAGCTCGACTTTGAGCTCACCCAAGACGGCCTCAAAGCGATGCTAATGGTCTCTCTCTCTCTACATATATGTGTGTGTGTGTGTGTATATATAGACACACATATATATCACACACACTACACGCGCGCACACAGACAAATTAAACCAATTCACTCGAACATCAAAGCATACACACCATGTCTAAAGTTTTCCTGTTTCACAATTCCAGGACATGTTTGTGGGAGGAAGTGATACTAGTTCAACAGCTCTGGAGTGGGTAATCGCTGAGCTCATAAAAAATCCAAATATCATGAAGAGGACACGAGAAGAGGTGAGAAGAGTGGTGGGGAACAAGTCAAAGATAGATCTGAATGACATCAGTCAGATGGATTACTTGAAATGTGTCCTCAAAGAAACTCTAAGACTACATCCCCCGTTTCCTCTTTTGGTCCCTCGAGAGACGTCAGCAAGTGTGAGTTTTGGAGGCTATGATATTCCACCAAAGACAAGTGTATTTGTCAATGCGTGGGCAATCCAAAGGGACCCTGCAGTATGGGAGAGTCCAGAAGAGTTCCTCCCGGAGAGATTCAAAGACTACCCAGTTGATTTAGGAAGCCAAGACTTCGGATTTCTCCCGTTTGGAGGCGGGAGGAAGGGATGCCCAGGATTGACATTTGCTGTTGCTTCGATTGAATTTGTGATTGCGAATCTCTTATGTTGGTTCGACTGGGGAATGCCTACAGTTGGTGTGGAGGGGAAAGACTTGGACATGAGTGAGATAAACGGTCTCACCGCGCCAAAGAAAATTCCTCTGTACCTCGTACCAACAATACACTCCCTTTGATCCACCCATTTAGATCAGATTTACGGTTGGCTCATAATGTAAGTTTTCCTACTTATAAAAAAAAAAATGTTTTCCTAGTCGCTTGTTTGGGATGTTATAATTGGGCCTTTGGTCCTCTGTTTGGAAAAAGTTCGTCTTATGTAATGGGCATGATACCCATCCCTCTTGTGGATGTGTTGGTTGAGTCGTTGTCAGTCCAGTTAGGACTGTGTGTGCGCGCGCGCGCTGAGTCCAATAAGTAAAATAGGCTAAGCATTTGCCTATAACATTAATGTAGAATGACAACTATCAAATACCCAATACAAGTTACTCATTTCAATTGCTCTGCTTTCGAGGCTCATGTGAGCAGAGGTGTGAAGTTATATACGCTGGGTAAGCGTGGTAATAATCCGCAATTTTGAACAATTTGTCCACTTTCTCTTTGTAGGCCTTGTGCCGTTTGCCCTCTTGCCCGCCCCTGTTGTTGTGTTTGTTAAGGGTCTGTTGTTTGTATTTCCTTTCCGGTGAATGTTATCTTCTTGCTTGCTTAGAAAAAAAAATACAAGGCTATGCTTTTCAATACCCATTCAGCCTTCATTTTGACTAGAAAGTTCACTGGTACGTAAAAGAACCAAAAGAGAAAGGTTGATTTCCACGGGGGGCCTGGGCCTCCTCGCCCACCCCACCCCACCCAAGATTTGGAATAACTAAAGATCAATTAGCTCCAAGTTACTGTTTGAATGCCAGGAAAACTTGACAAATACATTGGCGGCTGGTTTTATTTTACCACCCAAAAAGATCAAGTAAAATGGCCACCTGGCCCGAGTTTCAGAGTCATTTGAACTGTAAATTGGAATGAATTGTTTGAACACATCAATCCAAGAATCAGATAATACAGAGTTCAGAGAGCATTCCTTTTACGCACTTTCCATTGAAGCAGAGGGGATTGATCAGGACGCAAAGGAGCAGGGGATTCAACCTGAGTCATGTTACAGCAATTTTCAAGTATTTGAGCATTTAGCCTAAAAGTTCAACCAGGAACGTTGTACATGAGGATTGAACCCATGGATCTAACCTCCCTTCAAAAGTGCCTTGGTCCTCCTACTAAGATATTAACTCTCTCCACCTCTATATAATGGAAATGGCCAGTTTGTTCTCCATTCAATTATAGTAAATTTGGCCGTGCTTTAGAGACGAGGGATCATTTAGATGAATCCCATTTGTGATTGCCCGCATTCAAAGTTCCTTAAATTCAGTATAGTGTTTTGGTCTCGAGTCGTGATGAGGTAATTAACCTATTGTACGGCAAGTGTATGCATACCTTTCCATGAAGACTTCTACTAAAACTTTCCTTCTTCATCCAACTAGATTCTATGAATTGCGTAGAAGCAATGAATCATTATTCACTCACTCTTTCCATGTAAAACATTGAAAAATTGGATTTTTTCTGACCATCAGATATAAAACCAACATAAGCAGAATCGTATATATTTTCCTTCTCCCCAAACGGAAAAATACAATCATTCTAACATATACTTTCGATTTTATATTTTAAAATCTTTTGATGGCATGCTGATATTCTGGTAAAAAAGAATGGATGTAATCACTTTCAAAGAGATAGGAAAATGTAAGAATTAAATAATCGCCTAAACAACACCACAAGATAATCGCTTGTCTGAACAGCATGGAAAAGAAAGGGAAAGGATTGGAAAGTGATCTAAACCCGCTGAAAAGTACCTGAGAAATCGCTAGTTTTTGTCGTTAATGGATGCCACAAGGTGTTTTCGCCTTCCACTTTTTCTCAAGTGGGTTCAGGGTTGGTATACTTGCAAGAGTCGTACGTGAACCTCCTTGAACGCCTATTTTGTTGCCATTGGCTACCCACAAGGGCTAAGGCACACATGTGGAGGAAGTCCAATCAGAGGCTGCTATCAACTACCAACTTGTTGAGTCCTCCCTCCCCCTGTTCAGTTTCTAGCCATGCTATTGTATGGTGGCCACTGCCCACTGGCCATCTTATTTGACACCAGATCATGTAGTCATATTTCTTTCTCTTATTTATGCACGACTACTACGTCTACTTTTAGAACCTTGAAGGGTATATCTTTGAATCAATCTTTATCTTTGCTTTTTTTTTCTGTCCTTATTTTCAGTAGAAGACAACAAGATTAGAAACCGTTTAATCTACAAGTTAGGGGACTTTGAGGAATTTCTACCATTGAAACAACTCAAAAGATGAATCAATTTCTACTAATCGAATGGCTCGTAATTATTCTGCTTTTTTTTCTAGCAATGAAGTTTACTTTAAAAAAAAAAAGATGAACCAATTTTATCCAAGTTTTGATACTATATAATTGACACCAGTCATCATTTACATCCCAAGGCTTATCAATAATTACTAATAAATGGGATAGCTTTCTTGTTTTTATGACTAATATATGGATCTTAAATTAAATTTAAGAGCATGAACAATAGTCATTTAATAGTTTGTCTCTTATGATATGAAATGAATATGAAAGTTGGACAGATATCTAGCAATCAAAGATTTTTTACAATTTTTTGTTCGAATTACATGATAGAATTTTAAAAAAAAAAATAGACACAATAGATTATCCTCGTTATAGGCAGTGGCGGAGCCAAGGGGGGTCAAGCCGGGGCAGCTGCCCCCCCTTAGTTCATATATATATATATATATATATATATATATATATATATTATATGTATTTTCTTATCTATTTTATATATATAGTTTAATGTGTTGTGGTTTATAAGTCAAGTCTTTCAACATTACGGCTTTTTTATTGTTTCTGTTCATTATATCTATTTTACTATAAAAATATATTCAATACACATATTTTCTACTTATAGGGTGCTAAAATCTGGCAATATAATCTCATTGTTTTTGGGGAAAATTTATTTAGATTAGTTTGAAGAGTTGTTCAGCGGTAGAGTAGGTAGGAGAATTACATGTTGATTACTTGTCTCAAATTTCTCACATCCCATGCGTAAGAGAGAGGGAGAGAGGAGATATGGAGTTTATAAATCTTTGTTCATTTATATTTTGATTACTTAATATGCTGAACATAATAGTAACCTAGTAGACATATAAATGTTGTATATTTGAAGAGATTAGAACGTTGGTGTTTAAAGTTTTATTGTTTTTAATTTTGATTAGTGAATTGAATTGGTTGATGAATTTTTATTTTGTTTTGTTTAGATTATGGATAATTTTTGGATAAAAAAAAGTCAGCCAATGTGGAATCGCTTAGTACTCCTACTTTTGATGTGAATATTAATTCGAAAAGACCTTGTCTTTTGTTTAGTCTGGATTATATTATTGCTGACTCAAGGTTAAGTAAACTCATTGAAGAATATGATGTTGGGATTGGAGATTAAATTCGTAAGGAGTATTTGATCAAAATTCCTTGTCAATCACTTGGCTTGTTGGTCATGATTTTCCTAAGAAGCAAAATGAGAAAACAATGAGGGGTTTTAGAGAGTTATGGTTCAAAACCAATAAGCAATATGAGAAAATAATGAGGGGTTTTAGAGAGCTATGATTCAAAAATTATGAGTAAGAATATTTTTTAAGGAGTTACAGTAGTGTATTTCAATATTTTTAAGGTTTTTATTCATTAGTTTTCGTTATTTTAACTCTAAAACACCTTTTGCATTAAGTAAGAAAAAATTTGTCATTTCGCTTTAGGAGTTTGCCCCCCCTCAACTTGAGTCCTGGTTCCGCCACTGGTTATAGGAGGATATTTTTATGTGAATAATATTAAATTACCTAAATTAGTAAAAAATTACAGATGATAATTTTAGGGATAAATGCAAAATTGGTCCATGTGTTATACGCAAAAATCGATTTAGTCCCCGTGATATGAAAATCATAAATTTAGTCCTTATGATTCTATTTTCATTTGTTTGATCCTCCATCAAGGACTGATTTTATCACTTTCTGAAATCACATGGACTAAATTTATTATTTTCATATCACGGGAACTAAATTGATTTTGCGTATAACATAGGTACCAATTTTGCATTTATCCTACAATTTTATATACACAACGCAAAATAATGATATAGACAGAAAAATTACAGAGCATCCTACGTCTAACTCGAGTAGTAGTATGCTATCTTTGACGAAAGAAACCAGAAGTACATATGCGTCCCTATCCAGAGGCAGAGTCCACGAATGATCCGTCTCCTCTTTGGTTTTGGAGTCTTTGCACCTTTTCCTTTTCCTTGTTTCCTTTCCTTTCAGCCTTCTCCCGTCGTTTTTTTTTTCCGCTCGTATTTGTTTTAAAGGCTCTGCTTTCTCTGCACTGCCCCCTCCATTCTAGCGCATATCCAAACCAACTTGGCACGTTGTATCCGCGCCCTTCAAGGCCATACCTTCTCCTTCTCTTTCTGACATAAACACAAGCACTTCCAACCAGACGCAAAACACAGAGGAATAGACTCCTCTGCGACAATGGCCTTGAGACCTTCTTCCTCTTCTTCTTCTTCGTTCTTTGCGGTATCTCAGAGCCCAAAACCTAACCATAATCACAAGTTTTTGCCTTTCAATTTCAACCTTCAGGTCCACAAATCCCAATCTTCTTTCTCCTTCTTCAAGTCCCTCAAATGCATTCAATCTCTAACCCCGGAGTCGAACCCTATGAAGCCCAATCATGCCCGAAATGGTTGCTCCCCGTTTGCCTGCTCCGCCGTCACCTTCTCTCCCCCACAGATCACTCACGTCGTCCCCTCCAAGCTCCACAGCCTCATCTCCGAGTTCCAGTCCCTCTCCGAACCCGTCGACCGCGTCAAGCGCTTGCTCCACTACGCTGCACTTCTCACTCCGTTGGACGACTCCGCCCGTGTGGATGCCAACCGGGTCATGGGCTGCACGGCCCAGGTTTGGCTACAGGCCGAGTTGGATCAATACGGGAAGATGAAATTTGCAACCGATAGCGATTCTGAGATCACGAAGGGTTACTGCTCATGCCTGGTTTGGGTTCTCGACGGTGCGGCCCCTGAGGAGGTGCTGAAGGTCAAAACCGAGGATTTGGCGGACTTGAATGTGGGCGTGCCCGGGAGAGAGAGGTCTAGAGTGAATACGTGGCACAATGTGCTGGTTACTATGCAGAAGAGGACCAAGGCGTTGGTGGCAGAGCGCGAAGGGAAGGCACCGCCGTTTGAGCCGTTCCCTTCGCTGGTGGTGACGGTGGACGGTATAGAAGCAAAGGGAAGCTATGCTGAGGCTCAGGTTAGTGGTAATTCGTTTCTGATTCTATTCATTTCTGTATTTCGCCTTCATATGGGGCTTGGGTTACATGTGTTTTGCACATCCAACTAGCTGTTTTAATGATACTTTCAAAATTAAGGACTACGGGAAGTTTTAAACAGGATTGAATTGTGATGGAAATCGTGTGAACAACTTGGTTTTTCCAACTAGAGCTTGGCGTATCCATCCGTGATCTTCGTAATTCCAATTTGATGCTCATATATGGGGGACAAAGTTTCTGTGGAACTCTAATTTATGTGTAATATCTATTTGAGATCAACAGGCACTCTGTTTCTTGGTATACAATGGAAGTTTTAAGAACAGACCTAACATTTTGTGAGGCTGGATGTAAAAGATTATTTTTTCTGTTTTGGTTTTCTGTTATAATTTCAATTAGTTCATCAGGAAGTGATCAAGTTGCCTCGGCATTGAGATGTCTGTTCATTCCTTAGTCAGCTGCTTAATTGCGCAATCTAATACCCTCGCTAGTGGTTAGCTGGTTTTGTCCTGCCTTCATGATATGGATTAAGTTGCTTTGCATTAGTGAAATTCTAAGTTTCATTTTAGTTTAATTGCAGGCAAGGTATTTACTTCCTGATGAGTTGAAGGTTAAAGAACTTGTCAGCGTTCTAAAGGAGAAGAAAATTGGTGTTGTTGCACACTTTTACATGGATCCTGAGGTCCAAGGCATCTTGACTGCTGCTCAAAAACAGTGGCCACACATTTATATTTCTGATTCATTGGTAATGGCAGATGCCGCTGTCAAGATGGCAAAAGACGGATGCCAATACATAACAGTTCTGGGTGTAGATTTTATGTCAGAAAATGTCCGTGCAATCCTTGATCAGGCTGGCTTTGGAGATGTATGTAGTTTTCCCCATTTCTTTCTATTTTGCAGTTCGTCATTTCTAGAGTCTGGGTGCTGGTGATTTTACATGAATTAATGACTTAATAGTGCCTAATTCATAGGCAATTTTTGTAGTATTTTCTATAGATTTTTCTTGTCGTAGAGAGAGAGCGCTCCAAATCAAGGCTTTAAATATATATTTCTATGTGTGATAATGAGCACTTCTGATGCTAGAATGCAGATATTTTATATTATACAGCCACCATTCAACTTTAGTGCTACGATTAATCAAAGCATGTCTAAACATCAAAGATGTCACTATATCGTGGTATTTGTTCGACAGAATAGGGAGTAATCCAATATTTTTCTCCCTCCGTCGTATATTTTGCAGGTTGGTGTATACAGGATGTCAAATGAACGCATTGGTTGTTCTTTGGCAGATGCTGCAGCTTCCCCTTCCTATATGAATTATCTTGAGGCAGCCTCTGGGTCTCCACCTTGTTTGCATGTCATCTACATCAATACTTCACTAGAGACAAAAGCATATGCTCATGAGCGTGTGCCAACAATTACCTGTACATCTTCAAATGTTGTGCAAACCATTCTGCAGGTCGGTAGTATTACAATTTTCTTTTCATTCACCACCTGCATTTCTAATGTTTATACTAATGCATTAAGTGGTATCAAGGTTCCCACCTTGTAGGACTCTACTCCCTTTGATGCAAGTCACTTATTTTCTGCAGGCTTTTGCTCAAGTGCCAGATTTGAACATATTTTATGGACCTGATTCGTATATGGGTGCAAATATCATAGAATTGTTCCTGCAGATGAGTAAGATGACTGATGAAGAAATAGCTAATATACATCCAGCACACAATAGAGACTCCATTAGATCATTGCTACCTCGCTTGAACTACTACCAGGTGGGGTTTTTTTTATATATTTTTGGAGCTAAGGCTAAATAGGTTTTATCTATGGCGTAATGACTTAGACAAACTAATACTTTTGATGTGAACCTGGTGCTTACAATATGGCACTTATGCATCGGCGAAGGCCTGGATTTTGCCTCTGAATGGACACCTCTCATTATTCATCTAAGTTATTTTGTCGTCCATAATTTTTTTCCTGATTGACCTATTTTGTATATGTAAAACGTAGCAAGTGAACAACATTATATCAGTTGTTCTCAATTGCCTTTGCAAATAAGGGCCCTAGGACTGCTTTTCTTTTATTTTTCTTGTTTTTTACTTATTTGCTGATCATCTGTTCTTGGATCAGGATGGAACATGCGTTGTACATCACCTTTTTGGACACGAAGTTGTAGAGAAGATAAATGCAATGTACTGTGATGCATTCCTGACTGCTCATCTCGAGGTTCCTGGAGAAATGTTTTCTTTGGCAATGGAAGCGAAGAGAAGAGGAATGGGAGTGGTTGGTTCCACCCAAAACATATTAGATTTCATAAAGCAGAGGGTTCAAGAGGCTTTAGATAGAAATGTCAGTGACCATCTCCAATTTGTATTAGGAACAGAATCCGGAATGGTGACTTCAATTGTTGCAGCAGTTCGCAATTTGTTAGGGTCTAAGTCCCCTTCTGAAGGAGCGAAAATCAAGGTTGAAGTAGTATTTCCAGTTTCAGCAGACTCAATGACAGGAACATCACCAAAAGCTTCAATCAAAGTGGGTGATGTTATCCTATCTGTCATACCTGGAGTAGCTAGCGGGGAGGGATGTTCTATCCATGGGGGATGTGCATCCTGTCCTTACATGAAGGTGAGCCCACTTTTTTCCCTGTAGTGTGCATCATCGACCTAGATTTCACTGTTGCTTTGGATTAGCGGACTAGATCATTTAGATGTTCGCAATTTCGGTTTAGAATGGCTAAAACCTCAAACCACGTGCCTGCCCAAGCATGCTCACTTTGTCTTTGCTGTTATCTGCCAGATGAATTCTCTTACCTCGCTCCTAAAAGTTTGCCACCAACTGCCCGATGAGGAGAAAACTCTTACAGCATATGAAGCTGAGAGATTTAAACTGCAAACTCCCAATGGGAAATCGGTTGCAGATGTCGGATGCGAACCAATTTTGCACATGAGACACTTCCAGGTACATTCTCATGGAGTGTTCCCATCAGTAATCAGTATCATTAATGAACAAGGTTTTGGGATTTTAGTTTTGACTGTCTTTTGCATCTCTTCTCTAGGCTACGAGACAATTGCCAGAGAAGCTTGTCTACCAGATCCATCATCCATATGACAACAGTATGTCAATGTCATTAAATTGAGGGAAAGGTAGCGCTCTCAAGAACAAGTGCTGCTCTTTCACACATGAGCCCGAATGAAAGTTGCTTTTCCCTCTGCTGCGGACTCTCTCTCCCCTTTCCCTTCAAGCCAAGTCTTCGTTGCTGGAATTTTAGTGCATAATTTGTGACTCCAAAGTGCTTAAATTTTGTCGGTCACAGCGTAGATTATTGTTAGATTTATAGAAAGAATGAAATCGCAATTTGATTTATTTCCATTTACATGTGTAGGTGTCAGTAGAGTGACATCATTAATCTTCTCCCTTCTCTCTGGCCAAATGCCAAGCAATCTCAACCCTCTTCCTTCTTCACCACCAGTCCAATCTTGTTTTCCATTCATTTCAGATTTAATGTGTAGCTTTTTTTGCTACAATTTTATACGATGAAAGTTTGAAATTTTATACTATCACCATTTATTCTTGCATTGGCCAATGGGATTGGTGTTTGAAATATTTAGGGGGCGTTTGTTTGCTCGAAATTTCAGGCTCCAAAACAAACGCAGTTTCGCTCCAAACATTTTGAGCCGTACGTAAAAAAAAAAGACGAAAGAGCACTGTTGCGGAAAATGTGGAAGGGGGCGTGTAACGAAGAGAGCAAAAAAGAATGATTGCAAAACAGAAAAACATTCGGCGAAAACAAAAAAGGACAACGCATGTGGGGGTTAAAAAAAATAAAAAAACTAACAATGATTGCAATCATTATTCTTTATTATTACCTTAAACTTTTCAAAATAAAATTAAAAAAATTTAAAATTATAACATCTTTTCACAAACCCCAAAAAATTTTCAAACTTTACAAGATTTACAAAATTTTATGAATATTCTCTGAAATTTTGGCAAACAAACGCCCCCTTAATTGGACGGAGAATATTTTATATCAGATTATCTTGAAAAATGTGGACGTTCAGATGTATTGCCATGAAACATCATATATATATATGTCAAATCCTTAAAGAGAAATTGAGAATCATTAAATTATCGGTGAAAGACTTTTTAGTTTCTAGTTTTAAACTTTTAAAAAATAATTTTCGAGTTTTCGTTGTTTTTCTGTTTTCTTCCGTTAGTCTTAAATACAGTCACTTAATGGCCCCTGTACATATGACTTGAAATGATAGTCACATATCGGAAGCTGATAGGTCGTGACGTGTATCCCCGTAAGTGATTAGACTTAAAAACTAATAGAAAGACTTGTTTGATAAAATGGAAAAATCTCGGGAGTGTTGGTGATCGTATTAAAAATTATTGAGCTATTTTTTAAAAAGGTGTAAAATTAAGGGATGAAAAAATTGTATATTTTATCCTTTAAATTATTGAAAAGGATAAAAGAAAAAAAAAGTTGGCTGTAAGGAGGGCCGGGCCTATAGACTATTAAACAGATTGGGTAATTGGTTGTGGGCCCATTGACACAACCACAGGTTGATTGGGAAACCAAACAGACGGAAGGCCAACATTTCAACAACAACACAGCGTAAAACATTGCGCCACGTCTCATTCCAGCGTACCGCGTCGGCGACTTTTTATAATGGCAATCCAAAGTACTGGCAATTAAGTAATTCTGAATAGAAACGAAGACCATTTGAGTCATTGTACTAACCGTAACCAACTACCTTACGCAGGTAGCTCAAGTCCTTAATCAAAACGATGCCGATCGAATCCTGTTGGACCTTTAATCTCCGCCAAAACGCCGTGTATCATCCTTCTTGGTGTTCAGGGGCTCCCAGTTTTGATGCCTATAAAAACCGAAAACTACCTCTTTCGCCTGTGTCCGCTAAACGCAGAAGACTAACCTGTATACCGGATCGTATACGCACCGTACGTCATTACAACTCTCTCTCTCTCTCTCTCTCTGTTCCATTTATTCTTAGCTGATTTTTGTCTTCTGGGTGGTTGTTGTATTGTTTGTTTCTCTTAGGTGTTCAGTATAGTTCGCCTTCTTTGTTTTGTGATCTGCAAAAGAATCGAGCTTTGTTTAGAGCTCAAGCTGTAACCTTTGATTTATGCTTATAATCAATAGCTAGTTTCCGTCTTCTGGGTTAGGGGTGGGCGGCCTTGAACGCGGATCAGTTCGATCGGCAGTGGTGCAGCCTTCAAGGGAGAGGACAAGGTGGGTATTTTTGTGTTGGAAAATTTGAAGAGAACAAAAAAAATACTTTTTTCCCCATAATCAGTGGAATTGGGTCCTAATGATGGATTTGAACTGTTGTGTGCCTCAAGAGTGTGCTTTGAATGATTTTACACTGAGCAAGTGCAGGTAGAAACGGCTTAAGCTCAGCGGTTGTACAGCATTCTGTACCGGGCAAAGTACATTTTACCCCTTTCCTGTAGGAATTTCATGAAAACTATGGGAGATTCATGAAAGTATTCTTTCATAACAATGCGCTAAAAATTTTGTTTGCATTTCTTTGCTTGATATGCATTGTCGGCTCTATCCTGGTTATTTACCAGACATTTTCTCTTTCGTGAACTTTTTATTGTTTAGTAATCTTGGAATAGTTCCCAACCTAGGCGTCTAAATGCTATAATTATCATTGTGTTGAGCACCTTATAAACTCATTTGAGATAGAGGCTGAGGTAGTTTTGGTGAATCACAGTTCCTTCCCTGTTGCCTGATTCTTGTTCTTAATGGCGCACAATACAAAAAAGCTTAACTCCTTTGTTGATAAATAGGATAAACCCATAATCAGCTCCCTTCTATACATAGATTTTGCTTTTTTGCAGAACTTGGATACATTGGGATTCTTTTTCCCTTTATAGGTGTGAATGTTGATTCTTTTTAATGTTGTCAAGAATGCCACGCAAACTGGACTTTTTCCTTGTGAATATCCTTTCAACTTGAAACTCTTTTGCATCACTAGCTATTAGTGTGGTAGTTAAACTTTATTTTGCATATCCTTCACGTGGGGTTGGTGAGGAGGCGTTTTCATAGTGAGCAAAGCCCCCCTGCATATTTCCTAGATCCTTGCTATTGCACTAAAGAAATAAAAACTACTCTTCACTTTGTCTGATAGGTTTCTAGTGCTTGCTGTGCCATGGGCTCTACAAATGAATTAACAAGCACACAAGAGGAGCAACCTCTTTTTTCTTTCGGGGTTATCTCTGATGTTCAGTACGCTGATATTCCTGATGGTCGCTCATTTATTGGCATCCCTAGATACTATCGGCATAGTATTCATGTGTTGCAGAGAGCAGTCCAAAATTGGAACCACAACCAGAAGCTGAAGTTTGCAATCAATTTTGGGGACATTGTCGATGGGTTTTGTCCGAAAGACCAATCTCTAAATGCTGTGAAAAAAGTTGTGAATGAATTCAACAAATTCAATGCCCCTGTCTATCACATGATTGGCAACCACTGCCTCTACAATCTTCCACGCGACAAGTTACTTCCCCTATTAAAGATTCCAAGTCTTGATGATCATGCCTATTATGAATTTTCACCAACTCCAGAATACAGATTCGTTGTACTGGATGGTTATGATATCAGTGCCATTGGCTGGCCTCAAAATCATCCAAGCACTTTGGAAGCCCTAAATTTTCTTCGTGAAAAGAACCCAAATTCTGAAAAGAACAGTCCATCAGGACTAATGGGCGTGGAGAGAAGGTTTCTTATGTTCAATGGAGCAGTTGGGAAAAAACAATTGGAATGGTTAGATTGTATACTACAGGAAGCATCCAAGTTAAAACAGAAAGTAGTGATCTGCTGCCATCTGCCTCTAGATCCCGTAGTATCAACCCATGAAGCACTTCTTTGGAATTATGATGAAGTAATGGATGTGATACATAGATACAATTGTGTTAAGGTTTGCTTAGCTGGACATGATCACAGAGGTGGGCACTCAGTTGACTCCTGCGGAATACACCACAGAGTTCTTGAAGCCGCCCTAGAATGCCCTCCAGGGTCAGATTCCTTTGGGTATGTGAATGTTTATGATGATAGGTTATCACTTATTGGTACTGATAGACTGCAAAGCACTGAAATGTGTTTCAAGCCTAAATCAGACTTATGAAAATAATACGATTAAATTCTAGATCTATTCCTTTTCTGTTAATAATTGTGTGTAAAATGTACATTATCTCTAAAGAAACCATATATGGAACCATTGAAAGGTTCATGATTTGACTTGATTTCCTTCCAATATTTGGGAGTCAGCAAGTAGTAGGTGCACGAGTTCTCTCTTCTATCCTTCAATTCTGACATTCTTAGTAGTCATATGTGATACTTGTGTTTTCACTTGGATCAATAGCTACATATAGAACACAAGCCCTGCATATTTCCCTTCTGAGAAATGCTAAAAACTCATGCTCAGCTTATCTCAATTTTTTTTCCTTGTGCTGGTGCAATGTGATGCTACTTGGGATGTAATCACTTTGAACACTGTACCGTGGCGAGTTGGTTAGCGTATTGTAGCCTAAGCAAATGTGTAAGCAATTTTGGATCTTCTTAGTTTTCAAAGAGATATTTATTGAATACAAATAATAGAAGTGCGACAACTATGCAACTTGCGGGGTTTGTCGCTGAAGGTCCTCCGTTCTTGGAGCGCTGGAAGTGTATTTTAATTCATTACGCAATTGACTTCCTCTCGTTTATTAAAGAAGTGAGAGTACTTGTAAACTTTGATGTACAGCATAATTTATGGAGCCAATTGCTAAGGAATCTGACCATCCACCATTTTAGACTACCTGTCCATGGCAGAGCACCCATCACAAAGATGCCCCATCTACAATCAGGCAACAGGTTCATAGGAGTTTAGTTGGAGGTTGTTTTCCATATTTTATAATCCTCCAACGTGGAGGAAACTAGTACATATTCCTAGTCCATAAGAACAACATTATTCCTTCCAAACGTGGAGGAAAGTTGTCAATATTCCTAGTCCATAAGAACAACATTATTTTTCTAGTAGCTTTTTTTTTTTAATCAAAACATGAATTCATTCATACCGAACGAAATACATAACCAAAATTGAGGGGATCCATCCCCTCATACAGCCAAAGCAAGTTCGAAAAATGCTCAAAATAAGAGGTAGTCTCCAAGATCAATTTTAGAGACGGTCCAACGAACTAATTGGTACGTAACCGAATTTGCACCTTGATTGACATGCATAGTCTTCCACTCAACTGGTGTCGAATATTAGAAACAATGTTACTAATGCATCAATCCGTCATCGGTGGGAAGCTTTTGATTGCTATTTTTGACTATGTTGGCCAGACATGTCGATATTATAAGAGATATATATAAGAACAGCAATTTTCTTTCAAACTTTGATAACACAAACATGGACCCCAACTTACACCTCCAACCACCCATTCTCATCATTTCAACCATCAGTTATATGAAAGGCCTAGATAGCTATGAAGCCCACATTATTACTAAACAAAAACTACACAATGCCATTATTACTATATGGTACTGCAATTTGACGAGGGCCGAAGCAAATTTTGTCACTTCTGTTGCTAAATTTTTGCCTTTCTCTTCTCGGCAACAAGGAACCCAAACAAGGATAGAATCGAGAAAGCGCTGAAGCAGACCGAGGCAATATCGAGCGACACGTGGCGTCCGGTGATTGATTCGACCTCGAACAAGTTGGTAGTCTTGTGCGCGTCGGTTGTTTGACCGTAAGCCACCTCGACGTCGTCGGAGTTGTAAGCGTAGGCGCGTATGAAGTACGTGGCCGAGGGAACGTCACGCTCTACGGTCCACTCGAAGCTCTGGACCGTTTGGTTTGACGCATCGTACGCTCTCGCCACGATATTGAACTGGCAGGTCTTGTCCTTGTCTAGGTTGTCCACAGTCTTCCTCCATGCGCGGTCGACCTGGCTGACGGGCGCGTAGCATAGCTTCACCTTAATGGTCTTGAAGGTAGAGTCAGACCCAGCTGGTAAGCTCTGGTTTGGACCCCATGTTACCGTAATTTTATCTACTCCGGCCTTCAGTACTGCACGTTTGAGCAAGGGAATTGAATTTCATCCAAAAAGAGATCTGTTTTCCGTCAAATAAAGCAAATTCTTTTGACTTTGAGAAGCCTGATTGATGAAATCGTGGATTCTATTCAGTTTGCAATCTATTTGGAAAAATGTTTATTCGAATGAACAAAACTGGTTAAATATAGGAATCCCGCATGGAATTTTTATGAGGGCATCAGAGTTGTCATCCAAAAAAAAAGTTGAAGGACCATAGGAATGAAACAGTAAGATGGATTAATACTAGAGAAGTTGGAAGCAAAGAAAAGGAAACAAAATTCATTTCAAGCGAGACGGAGGGGGGATGTTGTACCTTGTCCTTGTTTGGGTGAAGCAGTGACCACAAGGGTTTTTGGTAGAGAAGAGAAGAGAACAATTCCATAACAAGTTCCCACCAAGCAACAGAGCAGAAAAGCTGAAGCTAAGAGAACCCCAGTACGCGCTGCCATCGAGACTTCTCTCTGAGCTCTTTCAAAAATCAATCTCCAAAGGCGAAGGAGATGATGTAATATTTGTACTGACCTGATGAAAAGTGGTACTTTGGGTCGTCTTATACACAAGCCCCAAAAGAGCAAGAAAACCACATTATTTTTTTGGCCCTTTGTGAGCAGAATAAGTCAAAAATCCGCCTAGTGTTTGCTGGCAGCCTGGTATGACTTGGAAGAAAGTGGCTCCTGAGCATGTTGAAGGGATGGGGTGTTCGCGGGCCGCGGGGTAAGAAGAGACGGATTTGTTCGGGTTTAGTCTAGTCGTTGACTTTGTTGTTTTCACATGCGTGGGAACTTATGGTGGATCAAATCGAGGATGTGCACGATATCCTCCCCAGTTCCATTGTCATAAGTCTACTTTTGGAGTTTTCGTTTGTCCCTTACTGTCGTGGAAAGGGCGCACTTAACAAGACACAGGAACTCAGATGAAGGTCCAACCGTACAGTTATGGAAAAGCCAAGTTGTCTTGCACTCAAAGTCGTGAAAATCAGTAAAGGCATCTTCGGACGCGGAAGAATGTGTAACTGTATCCGTGAAGCGATGAATTCAACGGGTCCATCTCCAACTCCATCTCCGACCATTTCCCCTGCAAGCAGTCCGACTATTTCAGCTGCAAGCAGTACTCCGACCATTTCCCCTGCAAGCAGTCCGACCATTTCACCTGCAAGCAGTACTCCGACCATTTCCCTGCAAGAAGTACTCCGACCATTTCACCTGCAAGCAGTCCGACCATTTCACCTGCAAGCAGTACTCCGACCATTTCCCCTGCAAGCAGTCCTATTGCTGAATCTGCCGGTGCCCTCATTGTTGGTGGTGGTGATGATCTTGATATCTCCGTTCAACTCCAGCACAGCTGCGGCGTCAAACTCGGCTTTAGCCTTGAAGTTAATGTCCCTTGTCCTGTAACTTGGCATTAATGGATACCATTTGGATCCCCAATAAGACTACTGCAGCAGTCGCATTGTGGAGCCGTTTATCCTTTATAACTAATTAGATCACGAGATGATATAATTAATAAATACAGCATAAATAAAATAAAGTGGTTGTGTGCATCACTGACTGTAATCTCAGGAACATTATTAGCACTTGTTGGTTTCATGAATTTCATTTGTAGAATACATCTTAGAAAGTTACAATATCATGAGCCTTTTCATATCAACTAGTGTTTAGTTAACTCGTAGATAAAATAGATTTTTCTGAACTGACAAATCAATGAACAATTGGACAAAGTAATATTTTATTGAATAGATCAAAATTGGTTTAGAAAAAACGGCACTAACAGAGTCTTTACTTTCCATGAGAGCATAGGATAAGAGTGAGAATGGAGAGAGAAGCGGATATATAATTCAAAAACCTTACGGCTGGCGTACGTGTGTATATATTGTTAGTGCATTTTTGTATTGGCAAAATTCTGTGTCAAAATATGTCTTGATCGAGTTGTACTTTTGGTCCTTACATTTGTTCAAGAGTTAGAGTTGATGGTATGTCCAAAGTCTTCATCACATTCAACCAGCGTTCAACAAGCACTCGAGCACCCTTGAAAAAAATTCAGACAGAGTCATCACGTTTAACTAGCGTTTGACAAGAGCTCGAGCGCTCAGTTAAAATTTCAGACAGAAACATAAGCATTCGACGAGAGTTTGACGAGCGCTCGAGCGACTTCCGGCGAATTCCAAAAATTGCTGAATTTTTGGACTTTCCTTGTGAAACCAAGGGAAACCCTACTAGGTTTTGAGAGAGGTCATCCATAAAAAAAATTGAGGCTTCCATTGAGTATAGAGTGCCCCATTCCTTGAGAGAAAAACCTTAGAAGATTTGTGCTTCAAGAGTTATGAGCTTTTCTCTATTCTTCCACCAAATATCTTTGTAACCTTCATGGTGTTGAAGGCGTGCTGAAGAACAAGAGTGTTCGGTGAAGAATTCATAAGAAGAACCTCAAAGGTCTAAGGGGAATGTCGCACGGAGCGGGTCTAAGCAGAGAGACTTAGATTATTACATTAGGGTTGTCAGAGTCAAGCAACTGGGGTTGTCTGTGTCTGAATCACTGTTTGTAAGGTTTTCTTCTTAGTGGATTCTAGGTGGCTGGTAGCCTGGAGTGGTTTTTCCTTTGAATGGTGTTTCAAAGGTTTTCCACTTCGTCACCAAATTCTTGTCTCTTTGTGTGATTGAAGTTTATTTAATTTTTCGTTGCCTATCTGTTGACTGAGTTGATTATTATGCATATCTAGGCTAAACAATTTTAGAACATGTTTTAAAATTGTTATTGATTTTTTTATTAGAGGGAAAACACATATTCACACCCTCTAAATGTTGTTAGGGTCTAAACTGGTTTTTTCATATATATAGTTTTCACCGTGCCTTCAAGGTTAGGCAAATGCAATTTTCAACAGCTTCTCCTCTTTGAGGAAACACTAATTTCAAGTGAGAGTCAACTACTTTATGGCACTTCTAGTACCCCAAAGTCCATAACTCTATAAAAGGCAAGCTCCAGTGACTTGTCTTGAGGCAGGCCTTCTCCGAAAATAGCTCTGTTGAAATCATAATACCTCTGTTGAGAGCAGAAACTGTGAAACGCATTCTTCTCGAAAGAGATAGAAGCTCTGTTTCTGAAGAGTGGATAGTAAAGATCGTTTTTGGAGGAATTCTTTCATTTAACATGGATATTCTTTACATAGGATTAGCTCAAGCTAGTGAAAGTTTTCATGCTTACATAAGCAAAAGAATATTCTGTGAAGTATATGGATCGGGCAAGAGCAAGATCTCACAACTAAGGCGAGGTTGATACATGCTAATTATGGATGCATCAGAGATTGTAGTGAGTAATAACTATGATTTGTATAGACATGCTGTGTACAAGTCCTAGATGGATTGAGGAATTGCTTATGTCCTTAGTTGTCATTCTAGGTGTGATTTCAGTGCACCATTCTTGAAGATGACTATTGTGAACATGCCTATGATCTACTTAATTTAAACAGCTATGCTGAAGAAATTTCTGGTAACCAACTTTAGGTATGCGGTAGAGCAAGAAGTTTCTTTCCTTTTTCTTTTTTTTCTTGCTCTGAAATGGACAATAACAAATTGGCTTGTTCTGGGTTAAATTCTTACTGGCTCTTAATACATTTGAGCACGCAGGTATCCTGTTAGTCACGAAGGATTTGAATCTATCTGATAAATTATCTTTGATAAGAGATTCAAAAGAAGTTCAGTTGGTATTGGTTGTTTCGGCACACACTTATAGATATGCTCGTGTAGGTTCTCATGTTTCAGAAGCCATTTATATTTTCATAACATAAAGCATCTGATCCAGTTATACCCTATCAGTCAATGCAAGATCAAAGGGACCAATCGTTTTCCAAGCTTTGCAGCAAAGCTATCTGAAGCCTCCTAATGAGAGTAAGCTCCATATACTTAACCTTTTCTATCTTTCTAATGGGAGGATTATGTAGATTGGCCAATCTTGTCGCTTCTGTTGTCTGTGACCTAGGGACTTCGAAGTTTACAGGTGACTTCAACTTGAAGTGGCCATAACAAGTGTCCTTGACTCTTTTTTTGCGGTTTGACCATTATTCATTCTTGTAGGGACAAAGCATACTGGTAGAATAAATACTAAGTTTGACATGTTGATAACATTATTCTCAATTGATTTCTGAAGCCCATTGTTGCTGATTTATTATTGTGTCAAACTTCTCTTGAACCCTGTTTTGTATTTGACAATTGATAGTCTCCTGTTATAGATACAGTCATGTGGATTTTTTGGTACTTCTCTTTTTCGATTCCCTGATCCTTACAGCCTTACAGGTTGCCTTCAAAGAGTGGCAAATGTGGAGCATGGGGTCAAACGTCTTTCAGACAAGAACCCTGGTAATGTGAGAAGTTCAAAAACTAAGAGGGTTTCACCAAAATCAGGTTCAATCTCACTCTGTATTCCTTTTATGCATTTGTTGTGCTCTAAATACAGCAGAAGTTATGTTAGTAAGGAGACGATTTCTGAACAAACCTTCGTTACATTGAGTTTACCATCATGTTAGACCATATTTTTACTTATTACTTAGTAGACCCAATTCATCCTTCAAAACCTGAAGTCATTGACACCATCTCTCTGTTCCAGCAAAACCTAGTTCATTAGCTGCACAATCTCCTTCAGTAGCACCAGCACAAAAAGAACCTGATGCCTCTCTTGTGAAGCCTAAGTTCTTCCTTACAAAGTTCTTCGGCTTTGAATCAATAAGAAAACAAAGTGTCTGCACCACTAATATAATTGTGCTCAGGAAAACCAGTCACCATCAAAGCAGAGACCAAAAGCGATCGTTTGTTTGATAACTTGGGTTTGATTTGGCTGCATTAACTCGAGGAAGGGATGCTTCGAGAAAATGTATACAGCTTTTGCCCTGCATATTCAATTTTTTTTGTTTTTTTCGTCACATAGTAATGCTCAAGGGCTGCCAACAGTTCTCTGTTGGTACACCATCCCGTGCTACTATATCACCTTCTTTTCTGTGTCATTCTTAGTTCTGCTCATTGATCATGATGTGAGTTCTTAACCCATAGAAATCCCTGGTTATCATTTCTTCACAACTTCCATGTAATTTTGTATCCTTGCTTTGCTATTACTACTCCACACGAATGAAATTGCACGAAACAATGCTTCTGCTAGCCCCTTGAAGTCGCTTGTAAATGAAACTTCTTTGCTGACATGGTCTGTTGACTAAAAGATGGCCTCTAATGGGGATGTTGGATCCAATAGTCCGTCGAGTCCAGTCTTAGAAGTCGCTAATGTCCTTTTCAAACAAACTTTGATTTCAACTACAAACCTGTTTGTGTGGATGACATATTTGATTGTAGTGATATTCAAAAGATTATGATCCTTCATATGCGTTGAGATGGGATTTAATGATGACAATCTTCTGTTTCTATACTTACATTGTTCATGTGTTTGCCTTGACGAGAACTACTGTCAAGAACTACATAAAGAAGTGAACAACTTACAAAAGAGCCAAATGCCACCTTAGTTGGCATATTCAATACATGAAATTGTCTTTTGCCTTCTGGCCAATGTGGAAATAATTATGTCCTGGTCTCATAAACTGCCCAATGCTTTCTTTCTCCAATGAATTATGTATATTGCAATATAAGGATAAATTGTTGTTATCCATCATGAACTATGGGGTCATGGGTTGTTTGCGATATCTCCCCAAATCATCAACTTATGAGATCAACTCCCTGATTCATGAATCATGATTTATCGGTACTCTATTAGTTACAAACTTACTAAATTAGTAGTGTGAAGTAAGGTGGACATTGTAAGTTAGCATGTACTGATGTTTTAATTTTTTCTTATCAGGGCACAAGACCATCATAATGCTGTACTAATGTATGGATTTCACATTAATTTGGATGATGGAATGGACATGACAGACTGGCCTCCTATTTGGACATTTAGTCTAGAAAGTTGATGTCCATGGAACATTAACGAATGAAGTTACATTGTAGGATAGGGAATTGCAGCTACCTTTAATCTTCATTGATAAGATGAGACTTCCAGTATTTTCCTCTGTTCAATATTTGTGATCATTGTGCCACTACCATGTCAGTCCATGGATTAGAAAATATTGAGGACATGCGATTTTGCTCACGGAAGTCAGAGGGCCCATGTCATCTTGCCAACTTTGCATATAACTACTCGCCAACCCACATTAGACTCTTGATAGGGAAGTATTTAATTCTCTATTAATCAATCGATAACTATCAGTGTAGAAGGGTATGAGAGAAAAAGTTCAACATTCAAGCTGTTGAAATTAAGAAGCTCAACTACGGAGAGAAAAGTAACAAACAAGTGAAGAGAACAGTTATATATTCATGTGCAGTGGACCAGAGCAAGCTCTGGCAGTTAGTTGATCCCTCCTCTGTTACATGCATCAGCAGTTTTTGTTGCCAGATACAGACATTGAGTATCTATATGAAGATGTCGTCAACAGTTAGGTATATAAAATTCAGAAAGCTTACATAGTGGTAGATGCAATTTGAAATAGACATTGCTCGCTTATCAAGATCAGATCAGGAAAGAGGAAAGAGGTACAAAACCACATGGGGTTGCCTTTGGATGGGGAACTATTGGGCATGTGTCTAATACACTCTGTCTTGTCCAATTATGCCCACTAGTTCAACCCCAGCTGTAAGTGACTTCCACTCCCCCTTCTGAACCCAATCTCCTCGCTGTCCCAACCCAATCTGCATTCTTGAAACTCCTTGCTAGCCCATACCATGAAGACCCGGTTCCTTTTCCCAACCTTATTCTTCTCGTTTTGATAAGGGTATGACCATAGCGGCCACTGACATATCCTCTCATTCTAACTTCCAAGCATAAAGAAACAAACAAAAATCAGACGACCCACTTGCATCGAACCCCTCTAATGACCCAGAACTCTCTGTCTGAGATGACAATGGTGTCGATGAAAATGGAGATTGTGGGGGTGATGATGCAGAAGATAGAGATGACAGAGATGTGGATGACAGAATTGGCTTAAAAATAAACAGTGCGTGCCTTAAACCAGGACTAAAGAGCCAGTCGTGGACATCCCAATATACCTCTACTCTCATTTTGTTGACGCTGATGGACTCGTTACCTCTAAATTTCCATTGAAGGTGCTTGACATGTATGACCGAAAGCCCATCAATTCTAATCTCCATCTCTGGCTCAACCCCATTCAAAGAATTTCCATTGATCATTTTACCACCACCACTACTGTTCCTGCACTCAATTGAGATGTGATGAAAGCTGCCTTTCTCATTGAACTTGACTCTTGTAGAATACTTTTTTTTACCAAATATGTGTTCCTTCTTTGAAACCAATATGGGATCAATAAGAGCAGGTCTACAACCTGTCTTCTTATAGGCATTTTTCTTCAGATCCCCAACGAGAAGCACAACCTCGTCTTCATAAACAACTGCAACATAGTACTCAGAGATTGGCTCCGGTTCCCCATTGAACTTTGCAGCCTTAAGGTCCCAGAAGATACCAACAGCTTTACCATCCACCATGAAGCGCTTGGAACCTTGTTTTCTCCAGAAATACCATGGCTTCAGGTCAACTTTGCAGGTATATTGGCTTTCTCTATCAAGGCCTTCCACTGATACTGACAGGCCATGGAGCAACAAATTTTTGCACCATGTAACAGAGATTAAGCGGCACTGATCAGCGATCTTTGTGCGATATACGGACACGAAAACACTCTGCCCTGACCTGGTTACAGCCGAGTGGTCATCGGTCACTTTCTCGCCGGATGAGAAACAAGCAGGAATTCCAATAGTGTCTTGCATGATTGCGAAAAAAAGTGTTCGATTACAATGAAATATTTAATGGGCAAAATCCCAGTTTGGAGAAAGAAGACGCTCCTCAGAAGATGAGGATGGATGAATAGGAGAAACCTGAATTATGAATGAGAACTTTCGCACACAGGGTCTGAGAGATCTTATCACAACATGAACAAGTCACAGATGCTGCCAGTGCCAGAGGTGTTCTTGGCAGCACTAATGTAATAAAAATAATATTTCCAAACTGGCATATAGACTGGCACTGAGTGAGAGTGAGTGAAGAACAACCCTTTTTATATTCAATTACTCTGCATCTCTGCTTAACCTCTCTTACCTGGATTTTTGTTTTATATAATTCTCATTTCTATACTTTACAATATTTCTATGCGATTTTTTGTTTAATAACAGCCTTTTATGAACCCGAGGTTGTTTTCCTTCTGCTATGCTTAAAGTACTTGGTTCCATGGATGGTTAAAAGGAGAGAAGCCATTTTTCACCAGATTTGGGGTATAGGTTTCTACAAACACACTAAAATTCATCTTCATGTTCCTTCTCGTAGTGATTGCTTGGTGTGGAGTCATGAGAAAAATGGTCGTTTCTCAGTGAAATCTATTTATAGCGAGATTGTTAGAAGAAAGGAACCTGTTATATCTCCAGTGTTGGAATTTGGTGGAAGAAATTATGGAAAATGAAGATTCATGAAAGATTGAAAACTGCTCTTTGGAAGCTTTTGTGGGATGTGATTCCAACCAAAGGAAAAGTTGCAGAAAGAGTTGACAGTGGGAGTATGGAGGAAGTATGCTGTATTTTCTGTGGGGTGGAAGTTGAAACGATTCAACATCTGTTGTTAAAGTGTTTTGTGAGCCGTATGATATGGAGCATGTCACCTTGGGCTTTGGATATTAGAGCATTTCAGCACCTACCGATTTCTTCTTGGCTTCAATATATTATAGAACCTGCACATCTTTCAGAACTACCTCCTGAAGCCCATCATCATTTCCAGATTTATGCATTGGTGGCTTGGGACCTTTTATGGTGGTCTAGGAATCAAATTACTCATTGTGGTGCTTCCCTGGATGTGATGAAGTTGATTTGTAAAATCCAAAAAGTGTCTTGGGATCATCTGTCGGCATGGGCACATAAGAAGAATACTTTATTATCCCCACGATGGTCTCCTCCACCTTTTGGAACTTTTAAGCTAAATTTTGATGTGGCTTGTAGAGATAATTTTGCAGTTGGAGCAGCAGTGATTAAAGACTATAGTGGCAATGTGGTTGGGGCGTGTGTACATCAGATTTCAGTGAATGACCCGGAAGAGGGAGAAATATGGGCGGCACAATTGGGTATTGAAGAAGCTCATCGATGTGGAGTTAAGAAAATTATTGTGGAGGGTGATTCCATTGGGGCGATTCATGCTATTCGTCGTTATCCAGAGAGACTGAATTGGCGCAGCTATGGGAGGCTTGGAGAAATGTTTGTCAGTCTTAGTTCTTTTGATTCTGTTATTTTTAGTTTTGTTAAACGCGGTGCTAATGAGGAAGCGCACCACCTTGCTCGATGGGCTGCCTCTAAGATTATGTCTGGAGGCCACCCCGATGTACATGAGCATTTTCCTGATCTTATTTGGATCTATGCTGGGACTGATCCCCCTTAGTTTGTTTATGTTTCTATCAATAAAAGTAGTAGTAGTTTTGATTAAAAAAAAAAAAAAAAACACTAATCCTTGGAAGCATGAGAGCGGGTTGAAGGATGACCAGTCAAAACTTAATAGAAAAAAGAGATATAGGTGCAAGAGTTAGTATTCCAATGTAGGTCTTCATGTTTTTCAATTCTTTGAAAATATATCACACAGCTTTGCATGCGAGGGGTTTTACTTTTTAAGTTTTTCTTCCAAGACGTTTAGGACAAGCATCCAAAGTTCCTGCAGATCTTGTCCAATTCTCAACTGTTCTGCAGACTGCAGTTCGAGACTACTTCGAGTTGTAAAGGCTCAGTTTGCAGGAAATATTGAAAACCCCTGAATAATTTCACCTACTGACAATGAAAAAAGCCTTTTCAGTTCCGGAATCTCAGAGAAAAACAAGAAAAAAAGGCTGTTTTTAGAAGCAAATCAATAAAGATTTGACCCTTTAAATTCCCAAGTTATTGCCTATTGGAGACTGGTCAATGGTCATGGAAATCAGAGCATAACGCATGGTTGTCTATTGTCTAATGAGCCACCAGGTTCATGGTCACCACTATTAATTGAATGATAATCCCACCTACCTCTAACTCTAAGCCAAAAACCCTGCTTCACCATACCAACCTGACAAAGAAAAAGCAGTTCAATATTTTTAGGTTGTGTTTGTGTTGTAAAATGTTGGTTATGAGAATATGTGTTGGTATTGGGTTTAGTGAAAAGGTGAAGAGAGGTAATTTTTTATAGTTTTTGTAATTTTTTATATTTTTTTATGGGAGAGAGAGAGATTATATTGGAGTATTTTATTAGGAGAGAGATAAAATGTTGGAAATGTTGAGTTTTGCAAACACAGCTTAAAGCTGTAATAGTTATGGAAAGTAGGTCTCCATTGTTTGGAGTTTTTCTTAACTAATTTTAACAAAAAAGGTTGCCCTTTCCAACAACTTACAAACAAAGCACGTAACGAAGAGCGGGCTACTGAATAGAAGCATACAAGATCCATCACAAATTTTAAGGTTTATAGGTTGTATTTATCTCTTTCCAAATAGCATCATACAATTCGAAGAGAGATAGACATAACATACAATTTAGGTAAAAAATTACAAAAAAATCCTAATATGAAACAAACATACCTAATGCCCTACCTGTTAAATCGCCCTTAAAAGTATATATGTCAACCAAAGTGCGAAGAAGGGAAAGGGGAAGGGAAATCACATAAAAGATCTATCATCCATCCATGTATACTATGAAGCTGTAATGCTCATAGCTTATATAGCTAAGATTCCATTGATATTTGAATAAGCATATGTGACTACATCTTATATGTCAGAGTTAACTAGATTCGGCTAATTTCTAACTTTGTCTAGACAAATATGTAAAGACAGAAGAAAAGAATTAACCGGAAAGAAAAAAGGCTTCGAAGACGAAGAAAATAAGAAGCACAATGATTCTAAAGTTAGAGGAAAACATTATTTTGTGGGTTAATTACAATTTTTCCCTTCAAACTACCACTCGATTCTCAAATACTCCCACAAACTTTAACTCGTTGTAACTCACTCCCATAAATTATACTTCTCATTGTGATTTCATCTCTCAACCGACTTGAGTTGTTATATTGAACGGTTTTTATCCCACGTAACAGACATGTGACATTTTCCTTACGTGAAAAGATAATTTTACCCTCGTTTGAGTCATCTCTAGTCTTCTACAGTTCTTCTAGCAATTTGTAGAGCCAAAAAATAATATGTAATTAACTGATTTTTTTATTTAAAAAACAAAAGATGACTCACTTAGAATTGAGCTGGTCAAATTTGTCTTTTCAAGTAAGAAGAAGGTCACGTGTCGTTTACATGGGACAAAAATCGTTCGATATAACAACTTCAGCAAGTTTATGGATAAAATTGCAACGAGAAGTATAATTTGGGGGCGAATTGCAACGAGTTAAAATTTATGAGTATTTGAGAATAGGTGATAGTTTGAGGAAAAAAATTGTAATTAACCCTTATTTAAAATAATATAAGAAAAAAATTAGTATTAAAAAGACATGATAGGGACAAATGACTGAAGTTTAGTTTCAATTCTATTATATAATAACAATAAAATAAAAAGTAGCATAAAGAATTTATATAGTTATTAAATTGGATTAGACAAAAGTTGATAACTTGGGTTGGAAGACTTCAAAGTTAATACCAAAAATATTTATATTTATTATGGGTTAATTATAAAAACTCCTTTCGAACTATATCACTTATCTCAAAATCTCCTTAATCTTTAACTCGTGTTAACTCGACTTTTTAAACTTACTTAAACTTTTCATTTTCATTTTTGATTTATTTTTAACGACTAGTCCGTCACACGTGATAAACATGTTAAGCTCTCTCCTAATGAAAATACGAAAATGACTCCAATTTTTTACTTGACCGACATCGCCCAGGTCCTTCTTCCAGCGCAAGAAGTCTCGCTCCCTCCACCGAAGAATTGGAGTTCAGATGAAGCAAGAACAAAGCTTCATCAAAAGGAAACCAGTAGGCATCCCGTCAGTACGTAACTTGCCAAGAAAAGAGTCAACTCCAAGGAGGCTATTGCAAAACTTCATCAAATGCTCGATATCATACACCAAGGGAAAATACATATTGATCAAATCGAATAACCCAGATTGGGTATCTGGCAAACTTCGGCATGTCAACAGCTTAAGCAAGTAACCGAAGTCATACCTACTATGGAAGGTAACCCATTGCATGCCATCATTCAGAACAAAACTCACCGAAGCGATTCACATCAATCCATTTCTCATTGTTCTTCCTGAAACCAATCTCGCACTGGTGCAACAACCCAGATTATCATTCCAAACCTCCCAATCTAAGAGAAACCCAAGAAACAAAGACTAGAACAAACCCAACAAAACAAACGAGAAACGATAATAATCTATCTAAGAGAAGCCCAAGAAAACAAACAACAGCAATTGAGCAAATTGATGGATCTGAAAATAAAGACTTTACCCGTTTTGGGTTATTGCAAATTAGAGTCCAAAACGACCGTGTTCGTGTCATTGAACCAGGACGCAATTCTAGATAAGGGAGCTTTTGATGGTGTTTGGTGCTGTACTCCTCCCTCTCTCTAGAATCTTTTCTCCCCTCTTCTGACTACAATCCCATTTTTCTTGTTGTGGCTGGGGAGGAGCTCCGGCTCCTTCCCCTCCTCCTCCTCTCTTCCCTGGTTTCTGGTCACTCTTACGGTGGCCACCGGAGTTTTTTCCGATTTTATTTTCGGTTTTTTTTTTGTTAGATCTCGGCCTTTCCGGTGGTCGTTGGTGTGCACGGCATCCTTTGTGGTGCTCCTCTCCTTCCGGCTACCAAAACCGGCCCCGAGCGGACACATTCGGCCGGCGCGTGAGCTTTCATGCGCACCCGCGCGTGGATCTCACGCGCTCGTCCTCTTGTGCTCCTCTCCCGGCGGTTTTGACCGTTTTTCGGAGGACCTGACTTGCCCCGCCGTGCTTTGATCCCCCTGGCGGTCTTTGCTTGCTCTGTCCGGCCTTTCCTTGCCGGCGCGTGTGGGCCACGCGCTGCCGTGGGCGCGTGTGGGCCACGCGCTGCCGTGGGCGCGTGTGCCGCCTCTGTGCTTTGCGTTTTTGGTTTCTATCTGCTTTGGATGCCGCCTTTTTGTGCTGTTTGGAGCGGTCTCTCCTCTTCCTCCCAGTGCAGCCCGTCTTTGCATGAAGTCTCTCTTGAAGGAGTCGGTTTGTCGCATTGATCGTCATTCCTCTTGCGGAAGCTACCACCGCTTTGGGCGGTGGTTGTGTTGGGTTCCGGTCCTTGTGACTGGCTTGTTGTTGTGTTGTGTGTTGGCCTTTGTGGTCTGTGTCTGTTGGCTTTGTGTGTTTGCCCTTGTGGCTTGGTTGTTGTTCTGGTTGTTTGAGTTGGCTTCGTGTGTTTGCCCTTGTGGCTTGGTTTGGCTACCGGACATTTGGTTCCGGTTTCATGTAGGGCCTGTTGGTCCGTTTAGGTCTTCCGTTTGCCTTCAAGTCGGTTTTGTGTTTTGTACTGGCTGTACTATTCTCGGATTTTAATATATTGTCTCTGTTGCCTAGAAAAAAAAAAGAGGAAAAAGAGAGAGAAATACTTTGTATAAAGCCCAGTTATGTTGTGCAACCCAAATGGTAAAACAAGTTTTTCTAAAGGCGATTTGACGATGGCATGAGCTTCCACAGAAACATCCTCTTCATTTGATTAAACATTAGATACAGAGAACCTTTAGTTCTTGATTCAAGCGACAATCTGAATTTAATCAGTAGATCGTTTCACTGAACAAGAAGCTTGAAGGATGGCTCTGATACCACATGTAAGAGTAAAATCACAATCAACCAATTTCGATTGTGAATGCAGCGGAATAATAAAGCAGGATCTTTACCTCCAGCCATCTTGCTCAACACTCAAACTCAGAATCTCTGCAGAGTAACTTTATGAATTTGTAATTTAGTGAGGCTTTTTCAACCTATGTCTATGCCTTACAGAGAATGCATTAGATGGTATACACAGGCCTCTTATTTATAGGCTAGGTCAGGGACCCTCAATCTGTTGTAGATTTAAATTTGTTCATTTCATCAAGGTAATTCAAATTTAAAATCAAATAGCAATCTTTATCTAATTGGTTACAATTTGAATTCCAATTTAAATCAGAAATCAAATTGCAATCTTTATCCAATTAGTTCTAAATTTGAATCTGCTACAGATTTCATAATCTTATTTAACTGACATCATAATCTTTAAAACTTTAAAAGATTATTTACATATATCAATTAGGTCACCTTAAGGAAATATTCTAACACTTGGTGCTCCCAAAATAGGGGATTATTCTGCATCTCCAAGTCACTGTTAGCTGTCAGAAGAAGAGAAAGGGGTTCATGCACAGATATGGAAGCAATGTCACGGGGTAAAAGAAAAAATTGCTAGAGAAGTGAAACCATTGTTTTGTCATATTTTCTCCACAAAATAGGACCTAAGGGAAATTGCTGGTGGTCCTTATCATTTCACAAAGCCTATAGCATAGAAAATTATGAGGTTCTGCTGCCACAGTATGAAATGGCCTCGTATGCGCTTACTGTACAAAAACACAATAAAAGCAACTTTTGTATGATTCTTATCTAACTTATTATTTAATGACTGGCTCTCATGCTTTACCTCTTTGCGGAACCAGTATTAAATTGCAAAAGTGCCTTAACTCGGATGCCTAGATTTTAAGGTTTAGCTTCTTTGATTCTGGGAGGAACAGTTATTTGGTATATTTGCTGAACAATATTGCTTCTTTTCTGTTTTTGGCATTAGTACTTGTATGTGGTCGTTCCGCCATTATAGTGAAGTTGTCACCTGTATGTGGTTGTTACCTATCCTTATCCTTTTGTTTGAAGCTGATAATGCTTGTCTTGACATAATGGCTGAAGGATTGGGTAATGCATGACAGGTACTCATGCAATATCAAGGATATAAAGGTGCTGGACAAGAAGGAAGTGATGAGGGCCAAGCATTATATCTCAAGGACAAAATGAATGCTCTTGAGAAGGCAATTGTAGCTTGACAGAAAGTGGGAGATCAAAAATCTGTGTCCAAGAAGAAAATGGTGCGGTTGGCTTTGCTTTGGTGAGAGATCACCACTTTATTCTCTGTTATTTTTCAATCCAATTTTCGATTCAGGTTTAAGTTTGGGATCTTTTTGAATGTTGAGATTGTTGTAAGAGATGAGGATTCCAAAGACACTTGGCAAATTGCAAATTTGTTAAATCCATGATGTTCAAATCTATGTACTAAGGTTAAGCAAAATAGTAAACAGTCATGTCCCATATGTGCTTGTTGTGGGGTCTGCTAGAGTATTTATGGTTCTTAGTAGAGAAGGTAATGTAAAGTGCAACAAAGTGGATATACACTGATGTATCATGTATGAGGTGTTCATTCTTTGGTCTCTTCATGAAGGTTGGGCTTGAAATTTTGCAAGTTGCTCTCTGCACCTAACTTTGTCGCCATGATTAGAACTCACTATGATTTAAACTGTTACAACATAGTGCTGCTCTGTTTGTTTTCTGCTACTGTTTAGAGCTTTCTTCTCGTTTTTTCTTCAGGCTTTTCATGCATCAAACATTTAAGTTGTGTCGAAAGTTCAGCTGGGAAGTGGTGCTGTAACCTTATTGCGTCTTTCTTCGGTACAATCTTACCTTATTGTGTTCAATGCTTAACCATGAACTTTGATGTTTTGCTTCTTCGTGCTTGTGTTCAAGTTGAAAACTCGGTACATGTCCATTTATGGAATCCAGATTGACTGTTTAGAACCTTGATTGACAAATCGAATCCTTCTACATTCTTCCAAGACAACCAACGAGAAACATGCTTGCTTTAGAAAAAGGCACTGAAAAAGGTCCACCACTTGCATTGGAAAGAAGTTTGTCTGCTTTTTAAATGGAGAAGAGTTTCGTACCTGGGACAACCCTCATCCGGTCCTGCTCTGTTCTGTCAACATGTATTTATATCCACATATATGACAGTCGCTATCATGAAACAAAGCTCAGCATTCAGCAAGCTCATAGCCTGATTCGCCCGCACACCCGCATATGTATAGTCTGGAATTAGACATGGACACCTAAAATATCCCTAGTGGAAGCGACGTTTATCCAAATTATATGTATAAATTTCATGAAAATTGCTTTCGACAAGGTTTGACAGAGCCACTGGGAATCAGAAAGGGACTAAAATATGTATGATTCTTAAGTGACCTTGCCATTTCTGCATGCAGGGCTTTTTCTTATTGGCCTTTGTGAAGTATACAATTTTCTGGGTGCTGAATTGGGCACCTATATCTGCTTATAAAATAGAAGTAATACCTGCCTAATTGACTGGCAGTTTAACGTGGTAGGTTGTATCCTCCTCCTTTTTTTCTTCTTTTTTTCTTTGATTAAGCATCAAAAGTAATGGGTTTTTATAATCATTCTGAAATTAACTAAATATTTATCTTTAAATATTTTGCATCTTTGTGGGTTGGTGGATATGCAGTACTTATGGTTGCCACATAAACTTGGATCCGGCACCAAGTGCAACTACTTTAGCAGGCAAGGTCCAACATCTATTCGCATTAATTTTGATTTTTGCAGCTGTCAATGGTTGCGTATGAAATTGCACTCAAGTGAGAAAAAGGTCCCCAATCTATTCACACTAATTCCTTATCCTTTCGACAAAGTTTTGCAACTTTGTTCAAACCTGTTGCCAAACAATTTATTTTCTGGGTAAAACTTTGACTTTAGATTGCCTTTCTATCGAAGGAGAAGTCGTTTCCAACATATCTGTTGGGTAAAATGACGGCACCTAAGCTTATCTGTAGAAGGAAAGTGAACCGGTCAATGTCCCTTGGTTTTCATGGACAAATATACAGATCATATCTATTATAGGTTAGGTTAAACTTAAATACTACGTCTATACTTATTACTTGCGGTATAACTTTATTTTAGAAAGTTAGCAAAGTTCATTTTTGCCGACTATGATTGATGCTATTACAATGTAACGGTTTTTTTTTCGACGTGACAAACAAAAGCCACGTCATGACTAATGGCACGCGGTCGCACATGACCTGTCATTTCTCTCTCTCCCAATCGACGCCATGTCACTTGCCAGGCAGAGTATTTAAGCCTCATAGGGTGGATTTGTGTTGGAAAATTTTTGGGTTGTTAAAATTTTTGGTATTAGGTTTAGTGAAAAAGTGAAGAGAGATACTTTTTTATATTTTTTGTAATAAAAAGTTATGATTTTTCTTTAGGATCTGACAAACCCTTCTGTTTTAGAGGAGTCGTGGAAAATGAGGGAAGGTGGGGTTGGCACCAAACAGGTGAAAAGTTTTGAGCTCACGTAAGGGTAAAAAAGGGCGAACATGCTGTGTGTACCCATGCATTTGTGGGTATTGCTTCTCTTTCGTTTTGATGCCTAATGACAAGTTCTTCTTTGTTTTGATAACTGCCTGATTTTAATTTTAGAGAAATTGGCAATTTGGTCACTAGGTTATAGTACTGCTGACGATGTAGTCACTAAGTTTCATTTTTTTTACTATATGGTCATTGAGAATATATAGTTGTGACGATCTGGTCTTTCCGTCAAACCTCCGTTAAATTTTTAACCTGAATAGCAGTCGACCAGTTTGTTTACCGTTGCGGCAACAGTAACTTGTAGCGGTCGACCGCATTCTATTTCCGTTAAAAATTAACGGATATTTGACGGAAAGACCAGATCACAACTATATATTCTCAGTGACTATATAGTAAAAAAATGAAACTTAGTGACTAGATCGTCAGCGTGCTATAAACCTAGTGACTAAATTGTCAATTTTCCTCAATTTTAATATAGAACTCTAAGGTGTAAAATTAAAAAATAGGTCCTTTGGATTTAGTGTAATAAAAAATGAATTATTAAATTAAATATCCAGGGTTAGAATTTGCTTTATAAGTAATAGAAAATCGAAGATAAAGTGAGATTTTGAACTCTCTTTTTTTTTCATAAAAGCTTATTTTCATTCATTACGGTTGTTGCTCGAGGGTAGGTTGTCTACCCCTTAAGCCTTCCTTAATTAATCTCCTACTACCTTTTGTTCATTTGCCCTTTTTTGAAAGCATCAATTAAATTACCAATTTGGCCATGTAGGAGTCTACAAATGGTTGTTAAAATGTGTCATGTAATTTTATTCTTTTGAATGGTTGGTGACACGAGGAAATTGACTCACCAAAAATAACTATTTTCGTATCTTTATTTACTTTTTTTTTTCAAGGACTCTTAGAATTGTAATCTTTTGGGTCATATTTTGTTTTTGTTTTTGTTTTATCAACAAGTAGGGAAGGAGGAAATAGCCATACATCAAGAGGGCCCGGACAATTAAGTTTATAGAGACTCACATTCCAACTGTTTATCGCTTTGAAAATTTAGAATATTTAAGTGGTTCGGTCTGGAAGACCTACATCTACCGTAAAAACTCTCTATGAATGTGTTTTGTATTATAAAAATCATATAAATTACGAGTTGAAGAACTCTATTTATAGAGATAATATAAAACATTATAGGAAAATATTCATACATTTAAATATGATTTTATATCATATCAAGTCTATTGATTATGATATTATCTTGAATATCTGATATCGTGATAATATCATATCAAATATTATAGATTGATTATAATATTATCTTTAACAGCATGTTCTAAATAGGGCTTCATTTCATTAATTAGGCAGAAACAAAAGGACATAAATATTATATAATAAGTCTATGCACCTTGAAATCTAGCGGTTTTCATTTGGTAAAGAACAAGTGGGAATTGGGAGCGAAATTTTCACAAGTTGTAAATGCACAAAATTGTTACTTTTTAATTCGTAATCTATATTTACTCTTGATTTGGCCCAATAAAATACTTAATTCTTCTCATTCTATTTATTTGTTCTTTTAACTTTATTCATTAGGAAATTTGAACCATGAATCGTACGCGATTAATAAAAATTACTCTTTTTTTAACTTTAAAAGTCATTCCTTATAAAAAAAAAAATGAATCTTACCTATCAAAACTTTTATGAATAAGATACGAATACTAAATAAATAATACATAAATTCTCATTCTATTGGAAGAGTTTATAGTACATTTAAGTGATTAGTCGTCAACTAAATAAATTTTACTCGATAAATCTTAATCGTATTAATTATGTAATTTAATTAAATATGATTAGGAAATGTATTATATAATAATTTTTTTTTAAAAAAATCAAATTACATTTGAAACCTTCTAACTACCACTTATTTTGTATCGCACGCTCTCACCCTGTTACAGTTTGGTGGTTAAAATTACGGCGCGTGTCTATTTTTTTATTGATTTTAGCGGGGACCCCGAAAAGCCAAATTCTAAAAGTATAAAGGGCAATGTTTGAAGCGTCGATTATTTGAATTTAATATTAAAAAAATTATTACATAATTTTTATTATTATAATATTTATTAAAAATTTTCTCTCTCTTTACTTTTTCACAACTCCCTTAAAATATTTTTACTCTATAATATTTCACAAATCTCAATACTCAAAATTTCCACACTCAAACATCCTAAAAACCAAAAATAAGGAAAAAATTAAAAGATCAAAATTGACATTTTAGTTCCTAGGTTTTGAGTATTTTTTCATTTTAGTCCTTCATTTTTAATTTTCAAATTTGTAGTCCTTGAGTTTTTCTTGTTTTGACGAAATGATCCTTCCGTTAGTCTGTCGTCCATATGATTAACGACACATGAAGCGATCGACCGAGTATATGTGTTGAAAGTGAGCGGTCAAGCTCTACATGAAGCGATCGATATGTACATTATTGTTGATGTGTTAGAGAACTCCGTTAAGTATATGGACGGCAGACTGACGGAATGACCATTTCGTTAAACAATGAAAATTTAAAGACTAAAAATTTAAAAGTTAAAAGAGAAGGATTAAAAAAAAAAAAGACCACAATGTAGTGACTAAAAAATGAATTTCTCAAAGATAAAAGATAAAAGAAAAGCCGAATTTATAGTTAGCCAGTGAGACACACTCAGCTGGCTGATTCGCGCAGCCATTAAAGCCGCTCCGTTTTGACTAAATCTCGCTCTCTCTATCTCACGCTTCTTCTTCTATAAATCTCTTTGCTGGTCTTGTGAAGCAAATTTATTTGATCTCCGAAACCAGTTCTTTCCCGTGGGTTCTGATTCGGCTCGTTTCGGATACGAATTAAGGAATTTGATTTTGCTATCTGAGATATTTAGAGAAACTGACTCTTGGGTCTTGCTATTTTGGATTGTGGGTGTGTGCGCGCTCGCTGCCGTTTGGATTGGAGACGAGAAATGCCACAGGATTTACCGTCCGAACAAGAGCCCGACGACTCCGACACCGAGTTCGTTGAAGTTGATCCCACTGGTCGATACGGGCGGGTTAGTTCAATGACAAAATCATCTACTGCCTGTCCAGAATATTCAATCCTGCTTATCACTTAATTGACATTCAATTTGTTCAGACTCCTATAATAGCGTATTATTTTTGTTTAAATTTTCTTTTCTGAAATTTGTTAATGCTTCATTTTTCTCTCTGATTAATTGCTCTATGGGAAGTTTTAGAGCTTGGGTTGCTATTTATGGCAATGATTATTTATGAATTTTGTTGTTGGTTTGATTTTATTGTTGTTTTGCAGTATAAAGTGGTTCTAGGAAAAGGTGCTTTCAAGAAAGTGTATCCTTTCATTCTTTTTGCTATGTTAATGTTGAATCTATACTTTTACAGAAAACAAATTGCTATTTGCTGCACTATTATTTATGCCATTTTGAGACCGGCATTGTAGGGGGCAATGTTTGTGTGTCCTTGATCGACGTGCGGGAATTTCAGATATCGAGCATTTGATGAATTGGAAGGGATTGAAGTAGCTTGGAATCAGGTTAAGGTGGCAGATCTGTTACAAAACTCCGTAGATTTGGAGCGTCTATATTCGGAAGTTCATTTACTCAAAACTTTGAAGCACAAGAACATAATTAAGTTCTACAATTCATGGGTCGATACTAAAAATGAGAGTGTTAACTTCATTACTGAGATTTTCACTTCCGGAACTTTGCGGCAGTGAGTCTCTACATTCCACTAGGCCATTAATATCGGATTTTCATTTTTGGTTTTGGTTTTGTGATTGCGATTGCTAAGTGTTTTATCTCTGAATTTTGCACAGATACCGGAGAAAACATAAACATGTGGATTTGAGAGCATTGAAGAAATGGTCCAGGCAGATTCTCGAGGGCCTTCTGTACCTTCACAGTCATGACCCACCCGTTATTCATCGAGATTTGAAGTGTGATAACATATTTGTCAATGGGAATCAAGGTGAGGTGAAAATTGGCGACTTAGGCCTTGCTGCCATTCTTCGCCAGGCTCATTCAGCTCATAGTGTTATTGGTGAGGATCCTAAGATATCATTATTAATTTTCTTTTGAAATTTTTACTGGGGGGCAACAATGTAATTGACTTTGACTTCAGGTACTCCGGAGTTCATGGCACCAGAACTGTATGAAGAAGAATACAATGAGCTTGTAGACATTTATGCCTTTGGAATGTGCTTGCTAGAGTTGGTGACGTTCGAGTACCCGTATGTTGAATGTGCCAATGCAGCTCAAATATACAAGAAAGTCACATCCGTAAGGCCTTAACAATCTTTGGTCCATTTCAATTATCCTGCTTTATGATTTCTTTCGAAGATCTTTAATCTCTTTCCTTTTCTCTTTTTATCTTATTCGAGAGCTATAGTAGTCCTTGGATTCTTCAACTCTATAGTGCTTGAGAAAGTTCAAGCTTTGCAGATACTTATGTCAGTGCAAGTACACATTTAACGCAAGATAATGACGTCTCCATGTTAACTGTCGTTGCCTCTAATCAGCTAGAGAAATCATTAGCCAGAATTTCCTTCCTTTTGGTCTGTGTGGTCCAAATTTGACATTGAAGGGTCTGGTCTGTGACTGTGAGAAAATTGTCTGTTTGAGCAAAGAGATGGGTAGGATTATTGAAAGCAATCTTCTCAGCAGTTCACTCTGAGTTGTAAACTTTTTTTTTTGGCCTGAAAGTGGTTGTGTTTGTGGTTTAATCTAGAAGGTCTTAATACCCAAGAAAAAAACCTTGAAGCACTGGAATGCTTCAAATCCAGATCCTTTGTTTGTCGAACACCGGTGCTAGAAACATCATTAACTTTGCCTTCTGTATGTAGATTTTTATACTATTGCTTTTTTCTTTCTAGGGAATAAAGCCGGCATCATTGGCGAAAGTGACAGACCCTGCAGTTAGAGCATTTATAGAAAAGTGTATTGCAGATGTCTCTGAACGCTTGCCTGCCAATGAACTTTTGATGGATCCTTTTCTCCAAGCAGATGAGGACCATGTGAGTATAGGTCGTTCTCTACGTCCCAAAACCCATCATTCAGGTAAGTTTCTTTATTCACTACAGAAGTTGAAGGCCTTAACTTTTTGTCCTCACAATTTTAATATGTCAAAAGCAGAAGCCAGTGGTGAGCTTGATATTCATAAAAGTGCTAAGGATTCATCTGCTGAGACAAGTAGAGATTTCACTGTTCAAGGTCACAGGAAAGATGTCAATACAATATTTCTGAAACTGCGAATAGCAGACTCCTCAGGTTCTTGGTCCTTCTCTTCCTTTCCTTTTAGCTCTTCTATCTTAACAGATGAAAAAGATATCTTCATCATTATTCTCAGCTCTCAAATTGTGAATTTCCTCCTTGGACCAGGTTATTGTCGCAATATCCACTTCCCATTTGACATTGAGGCAGACACTGCAATTGCTGTTGCGAGTGAAATGGTCGAGGAGTTGGACCTCACAGATCAAGATGTTTCCGCAATTGCTGAAATTATTGACACAGAAATACGGTCACTTGTGAAAGATTGGACACCAAGAGAACTCCCTGAAGATAGTCAGGGTGGAGAAACTGCAACTCCTGATGACTCTGCCTCTGAAGCCAAGGGTGATGCTTCTCCCTTCACAAATGAGCCTGCCCCTTCTTATGGTAGTTTTGCATTGGAAAGATTGCCTTCGGGTCGAAAGTATTGGTGTGACTCGCCCAAGGCAAGTGATGGAACCTCTCCAGTAGATTCTGGCCCTTCAAACACTTCTTTTCAGGTGGATTCAGTTGCCTCTGGAACTACCTTGACTGGAGATAATGACAACTCTTCTGATCGCCATGAAGACAGAGATAACTCAGATCTGGATACTTTACTTGAACGGCCCGAGGATGAGTCAGATCTGTATGCTTTACTTGAACGGCCCGAGGATGCGTTTCTGGCCGATGATGACGATTATAGTGAGGGGAAGGAAGCTAATTCAACTGTTGATCTGCAACTTGGTGATAAAAATGTAGATGCAGATCTCCAGTCTAGCATTGAGGGTTATCCTTTGGAAGATGACTATATTGAATCAGAAGCTGTCAGAATAATTGCTGAGAAACTAGAGAATTTGTTAGTAAGGCAGCAAGAGGAGCTAAATGAGTTAAAGAGGAAGCATGAATTGGTCATATCAGATCTTCTGAACGGACTTCCTCCCCAGATCAATCGAAAGGTTTTAATTATGTGTAAGCAGAAAATTCCTGACCACACAATGTACAGTCAGATAAACAGCTAAATTAGGATTTCCATATTGAGGCCCTATTCTAATCGGAAGTGGTATTGTCTCACTTCCTTGATTTCCGATTGATTTGTTATTTAGATAATTCACTATTTTTCCCAAAAGAAAGATGTAATTAGTCATCTTGAAGGGCTGAAGATAGTCTGAAAAGCTGAATGTGAAATAAAGTTGGGAAGCATGAGTATGCAGATGCAAATCATGCTTCTGGATGCATCCTAACAGTTATTTCACCTGTGTTTAAGGGGAAGGCCAAATAAAATTTGGTGGTTGTTACAGAGAGACAATGCGGCAAAGTTAGTGGCTCATGATGGGCTGAGCACGGAGGCTTGATCGAGCACACTCTTCATTTCACTCACATCGAGCGAAGCTTAGGAGGGGAGACCGGTCATAAGTCACAAGTCTGCATATGCTTGAAGATATCTACACGTCATCCGCCAATAGAATATCATATGGATATTTATACTTGAACATACGATTCTTTTACTTCCTTTCAATTACACGTGTGGTGGGCTTGAGGGTAGGGGAAATACATTGTCTTGTTGGTTAAGAAATTGTCTGATTGATTAGATCATTTAAGCTTTTTGGTGAGTGGTTCATGACTCACTGAAGTGTCGAAGTAATGTGGTGGAAATGCTTGCCCTTGATTTGTTAGTCAACTGTCACTCTATCTGGTGTAGGATAAGATTGTCTCTAGCTTTTTGGCGTGTTGCCATTTATCCTTTCTATTATGGAATGGAAAGGTATTTAAGATTGAGGTGATAGTTTCCATCTTCTGGATTTTGGAACAACATTAAACATTGTATCTAGAAATTTTTTTCTTCACTTGTGAGCAATATGCAATTGAATAGAGGTTCAGCCATGCCAGAAGCATGGTTTGACAAGCGCCTGCGTTTTTCAATATACTGGTTCCTTTCTCTTGTCTTTCAGATATCAGCAACTGAGTGCTTGTCAAAGCAAAGACATCGGCCATGATTTTGATTTATACAGATTGATACGACTTCTTTTCCTCGGTTCCTCCCAGTTTTGGGGATGAAATGATTCGTAAGTAAACATTTTGACAGTATCTGGGAGCTGCTGGTATGTCCAGGCATTATTCTACTGTTGATTTGGACTCGCCCAGTTTCCCACTACCATTAGAACCTGAATCAAAGACGTGGAACATAGGCTGTCTTCGTGGACTACCATGAGACGTGAGTCGCACTTTGGCTTTTCACGTCCTATGAACGAACCCACTAGCCCTTTTGATGCTTGGACCACCGACGGATTGGATATGAGCGGTGAGCCCCAAATGGCTCTTGACTATGACAAGCGAGCAACCAAAATCATGATTAACATGAGTCAGGGTAAAAAGATTTTCATCTTTTCCTCCTAACCACAGCAATGACAGGGAAACTCAAGCTTGGACAATGGCTTCCAAATTTTCGATTGACGCCATTCTAGCATCTCTCATGACATGTGAAAAAATACCAGTATTCTTGTGTTCACTTTTAGGTTAAATACAATTTTTACCTTTTAACTATGATAGGCTCGACTCTTTTTCAGTACTATCTATTATTTTTATCGTATTACATTTATAAATTATTAATTTTAAATACTTTATATTATCTGTTAATTTTTTAATTAATTTGAATTTAAAATTATTTTTGGTACGAAAAATGACAATTTTGTTTCCATAATTTTTTTTTGCAAGTAATCATTTTATGAAGGTAAAAATTGTAATGTTGAGGGCAAAAAATAATTTTGTCCAAATTGATAGAAAATTTTAACAAAAAGTATAAAATATCTGCAAGGCAAATGCAATATCATGAAAATAAAAAAGGAAGTGCAAAATATTAAGCTAATATTTGGAAGTGCAAAGTATTTGTATCACTTTTTTTTTCTAGTCAAGCTGTTATAACTTTTATTGATAGTAAAAGAGATAAATGCAAAATCAGTCTCTGTGATATACGTCAAAATCGACTTAGTCCTTATGATAACAAAAACATAAAATTAGTCCGTGTGATTTCACTTTCGTTTGCAGTTGGTCCTTCCATCAGGGACTGATTTTATCACTTTCTAAAATCAGAGGAACTGATTTTATGATTTTTTTATTACGAGGACTAATTCGATTTTGACGAATATCACATGAACTAATTTTGCATTTATCTCATAGTAAAAATATCCTACAATAGTCTGGCTACCTAGGTTGGACAAAGAATGCCTTCTAAATCGATGTACCATTTCTATTAATAGGATGTTAGGGATTATTGATGCTGAAATATATTAAATAAATTTTAGAAAATTATAGATCATTAATTAAATTTTGAAAGTAATTTCCCTTTATAACCACAAAGAAAAGAAAATAAGAAATACACGTGGCATCATCTAGGATATAGTGCACAGAAAATCCATATCCCTCCTAAAATGAGAGCCAGAGAAGGATAAACCCCTCCCTCTTATATGAGGCCCCCTTTTGTCCTCCGAGTCCCAGTAGATAACACTCTCTCCACTCCCCCGTCTTCACTCTCCTCCACCTCCTTCCTCCTCCCCAAATCCCAAACCACCACTCCCAGAACCTAATCCCCATGGCAATTTCTTCTGCAGCAGCCTCAGCGTCCTCCAAGCTTACCTATCCATATGCCTCCCCGTCCTCCCCAACGACCTCCTCCCTCACTTTCTACCCCAAATCCACTTCCAAACTAACCAAACCCACCACCATCTCCCAACTCTCCTCCTCTTTTCTCAACCCCTCTACCATCCTTCACCTTACTCCCTCCACATCCGCCACCAATCGCCACCGCCGCGCTTTCACCGTCCGAGCCGCCCGCGGCAAATTCGAGCGCAAGAAGCCCCACGTCAACATTGGCACAATCGGCCACGTCGACCACGGCAAGACCACGCTCACTGCTGCCCTAACAATGGCCTTGGCTTCCATGGGTGGCAGCGCCCCCAAGAAGTACGACGAGATCGACGCCGCTCCAGAAGAGCGGGCGCGTGGAATCACTATCAACACCGCCACCGTGGAGTACGAGACCGAGAACCGCCACTATGCTCACGTGGACTGCCCTGGCCACGCTGATTACGTCAAGAACATGATTACGGGGGCTGCCCAGATGGACGGCGCAATCCTCGTCGTTTCCGGCGCTGACGGCCCAATGCCACAGACCAAGGAGCACATACTGTTGGCCAAGCAAGTTGGTGTTCCTAATATGGTGGTGTTCTTGAACAAACAGGACCAGGTAGACGATGAGGAGCTCTTGCAGCTCGTAGAATTGGAGGTGCGTGAGTTGCTTTCCTCTTATGAATTCCCGGGTGATGATGTGCCTATTACTTCTGGTTCCGCCTTGTTAGCTCTAGAAGCTTTAATGGCTAATCCTAGTATTAAACGCGGCGACAATGAATGGGTAGACAAGATTTATGAACTTATGGATTCAGTAGACAGTTATATTCCAATCCCACAAAGACAAGTCGATCTCCCATTCTTGCTTGCTATCGAAGATGTGTTTTCGATTACGGGTCGTGGAACTGTGGCCACAGGCCGTGTCGAGAGGGGTACCGTTAAGGTGGGAGAGACTGTGGATATTGTGGGTTTGAAGGACACGAGGAGTACTACTGTGACTGGGGTGGAAATGTTTCAGAAGATTCTTGACGACGCCATGGCTGGGGACAATGTGGGGTTGTTACTTAGAGGTATTCAGAAGGCTGACATACAGAGAGGGATGGTTTTGGCGAAGCCCGGGACAATTACTCCGCATACTAAGTTTTCTGCTATCGTGTATGTGTTGAAGAAGGAAGAGGGTGGTAGGCATTCGCCCTTTTTTGCAGGGTACAGACCACAATTTTACATGAGGACTACAGATGTGACAGGCAGGGTGGCTTCAATTATGAATGATAAGGATGAGGAGTCTAAGATGGTCATGCCTGGGGATCGTGTGAAGATGGTTGTCGAACTCATCATGCCTGTGGCTTGTGAGCAAGGTATGAGGTTTGCTATCAGAGAAGGAGGGAAGACTGTTGGAGCTGGTGTTATTCAGTCCATCATTGAGTGATATACTAAGAAGCTTCGGCATGCTTGATAGGAAACACTCTCTTCACTACCAGCGGTGGCAAACATGACATCCTATTCTCAAATTTACGTTATAGTTTGGCCATTCAACTTTGATGTATCCAGTGTCATATATCTTGTAGGTTTTTCTTCTTTTGCTTTGTGCTGATTTCTAGACTAGTTGGATACTATTTTTGGTATAATTGAATGTCACTTCTTTTTCTGTTTTCCTTCATCTGTTGAGCCTCTCAAATGAATTTCTGGAACTATTGCTTGGTTGGAAATATGAGAGATTTTTCAGAAAGCTGACATGCATTTCTCCCCTTCAGTAAGCTGATAACGTTTTTCTTCCTGTAGTCTCTGTGCTCGTGGAACAAAAGAAAATGTCAGGGTGTATAGTCCCCCAATAATGAAGAGGCTATTTCCCAAGTAGTACTTGCCATGCTGTTCAATAGTATGATTACACTGGTATCGTAAAGCGTGGAGCACATAAGGTAAGTTGGAGGACTAACTGTACCTTGCGTGTTCCGAATGATAGGGGACTATGTCTGGAATGGTTTTGTTATGTCATGATGTCGATTTTAGAGTTGAACCTTCAGAGGTTAGCATCCCTTAAACCGCATCTGTGGCATTATCTGTTGAGGGAGACTGATGCAATTTATAATATGATTTTCAGAATTTGGTTTTGATTGCAAGATTAGTGCCATACTTTCGCTTAGTGAGGTCGATGTTCAACCATGATCAATGGGAAGCAAAATAATGTTGCTGTCTCTTCATCTTGATATTGACTGTAGATAATTTCTTTTGAGAATCTTCCTGTCAGAAAAAAAGCTGCTTCTATTTAAAGCTAGGTAGTTCCCCTTAAACTTGGGTCTAGAATCTGCAATTTTGGTATCACAGCAGTGTCTAAGCATTTCCTTTATGGTGTTTTTTCTTATACTTTCTAGAAGCACTGAAGAACAACCAGTTCTTAAAAATGATAAGCAAGAGAAAGGGTCCTTTGTTATATTCAATATGTGGAAGTTTGTTGAGTAAAGTTGGTCTTGAAACATTAATCTGTATGCTTTGCCCTTAATCAAGTACAGTACTCACCCTAGAAGAAGAATATCACTGTTGTCATGCTCATGATTGATTTCCACTGCTCGACTTGTATGTAATTTTGCTACAAGAAAATTCATGATTAAAACCTACAGCGCCCTTCAAGAGTTTGCTTTTGTGCTTTTTATATTGAAAGTAGTCATATTCGGACTTTGTTTTGTCGCAAGAAAACCTGCCCCTTAATAGTCAGTTATATCTTTATGCAAAATGTTTTTAATGAGAGCTCCCAGTTTGAAGAGGGGACCGGGCTCTGTAGTAGGAAAAATGTTTGGGAACTACAGGTTTGGTTTTGAGAGAGAGAGAGAGAGAGAGAGAGAGAGAGAGAGAGAGATAGAGAGTGGTAGGCTTTGGCTCGTCCCTGGAGTTCTTTAACTCAATCATGGCATTGCCCATGTCTTTTTTTCTTCTTCTTCTAAATATGGCATTTTCCATGTCCAATGTGCTTGTTCGTAGCTTTCAAGGAAAGGAATGCTTATGTTATCGTGGTTCCTGAAAGTTCAATTCGTTGTTAATCTTGGGCTTATTCCGGTTTTGAGTTTTACCGGGTAGAAGTTGGGCCCACTTTGTTAGATGCAAGACTGCACAGCGCCATGGGCCTAAAGTCCAGTTTGGACGGGCAAAATGTTTGGTCAGCACTGTTCAACTAAGCGGACTAGGGTTTCCCCGATACGAGGATCAGAAGATCTGGCCCATAGAAATCTCCCATTTATCTTAAAGTTTGAGCTGGTCCGGGAAAATCTCATGCTGTGTAAAGACTAATAACACTTGGTGCCTAAATTTTTGAACCTTCAGGTCAGCAAGAACATTAAATTTTTCATATTTTCGTTCATAAGGTAGAGGAAAATCCCTTTACATTTATCTCAATATATCGAATTTACCAAGTCTTTTCCTCTCTTAATCCATTGACAAATAGGAAAGCCAGCCATTTAGATTAACAAACAAAACCCATTATTTGTGAAATTCTATCCTCGCGTTTAGATCTGATTACCTTTATATCTAAGAACGTCTGCTACTCCTTAGAACATGGATAGGCTGATACTCCATATCAAGATTTACTACATTAGCTGAATATAAAATTCTGTATTAGTTGGCCATTCCAGACCAAGTTTCCAGACTACAATACAGAAACTCTATTTCCTAAGATCATGCACCACAAAAACCCAGTGCCGGTCGAAAACGAACAAGTGGTTCATGACCGATAAGTGAGGCAACCCTTGCATCTCCTGGCAACTTCTGAACTTCATCAGACAATGGGAGAAGGTCTCAGAAAATGGTTGACATGACCAACTGTTGTGCGAAAGCTGCTTTCTGCCTCCTCTCTTCACTATCCTGCTCCTGAGCTTCATCCAATGAAGATGGCTTAATGCTGCACGAGCAACAAGTATCAGTAACATCCTTGAATCAGATTGTATTCCCGTACATGCAAGTATAACTTTTTGTTTCATCATCATAACAAATCATATATGACTATTGACACAAATTATATCCTAATCTTCGCACCTCTCGATAATATTCCTTGAATCAAGTACAACTTGCAGAATAGTTTCTAACAAGGTTAGAAGCCATGCTAAAAGCATACGAATGGGAATGAAGGTGAGATCTCAACAAAAACAGAGCAGGCAGCAAAATATGCAACTTTTACTGACCAGTGTGGTTTGACTAAGGAATACCAAAAGCAACCACTAGCACATTAATATCAAGAAAGGCTCCCCTTATGATCTACTTTGAAAGAGGTGATTGACCGGTAAAGGAAATTCGTTTAAACAAGTCGAAGATGAGTTCAAATATGAGTTTGGTGTATTATGAAAGTACTTAGAACCTCATGATATGTAAAGCAATTCATCACCACATAAATAAATTCTGAAACCTCAAATAGTGGAAGCATTAGGTATAACATAACGCAAGCTAACGTCCAATGGTGGGCAGGGCGACCTTGGGGCTAACAAAGGACCCTTCTCCCTCCCTTCTAAGATCTGAAAACTTGTGTTATTCAGTGTGAAAAGTGTTCTTCCTTTCATAACTTGTAGCTTTCCCTACCCCACCCTAGTTTCGAATATGCTTCACAATGGCCCTCTGCGAGAAGGATAAGACAATTTAACTGTCTTATTGGAAACGTAGTCTTTCCATGAAAAGGAAAAGTTCTATATTCAGGTTAGATTGATAGTCTTATCAATCTTCCACAGGCATCCAAACAATATAATATATTCAGATAGTTTGAGAAACACCTATAATGCAATTTCTACAGCAGTACAAATTCCAAAGAAAATCAGAAAAGCGGAAAGAATAGCATGAAGTGTAATGAGTAAAATCTCATCTTATCATTGACTTGTCTAAAGTTTATTCTTACATCTTAAATCATAGTAGTTTTTACGATGCAATTCCTAAAAGAACTGAACTCCCATACATAAGCATAACTCCGACCAGAGAGCAGCATACCTTTTGAAATCAGAAACGTTAGAGGCATCATCTCTGAAGCATTCGTCTTTCTGGATACCTATAGAGTCTGGAAAAGGCGTACAATTGATAAACTGTGAGAGAAGTGGATCAGGAGCAGATTCATGTCTGTTTCCCATGGCATTTGTTGGAAGCTTTCTGCCGAGCATTGCTGAATTACCGGTCAAGAAGCCAGATTTCTCAGATTTTCTCCTCCGCTGCAAAGAAGAGAGAATTTCCGCCTTGTAAATTGAAAGTATTGTTTATACTTGAGGGAGAGTGTGTATACACCCTCTCCACAACCTCAGATTCCATTATTTGTGAAAAATACCTTTAGCGAGCTTGCATGATGCACTATAAAATGTCCAATCACATCTTTCCCAAGATTTGCCGCACACATTGGACAAACCTGAGATAAAAAAGCCAAATCATTTAAATCTTGAAACAAAACTACAAGAAAACATACAATTTTCCTAATGTCCACAAACATTTTCCCTGGTATTTCAATGTAATAGATGCCTAATGGCCTTAATTCTTTTTCATTGAGATCAAATGAATGATAAAATGCATTGTATCAAGAACGTATATCAATTTTCAACCTCAGATTAGTTGGAGGTAGCATCCAGATGTTCACATTGAGTGCACATACAATGAAATAAATCGGATAAATAAGAATTACATACTGCATTTTTTAAGTCAAAGCAGTGATCTTCTTGCAAATGGCTACAGAGCACACATAAATCAATGTCCACGTAACAGAAGGGACATGGAAAACAAGCTCTTCCGTCATCCTCTCCATCGGAATCTTGGAATATCATGTGACTATCTGTGTGGGAGTGGGATAAGAAAAGGAAGTGTCAGATACCATATTCACCAATTTGGCATCAGTGGCTTAACACTACAGAGATATATCTTAAGGACAACGAAACCCAAAATTCAAGAAATAAATAATGGACACTTCAACAATTATGTGAAAGAGAGACACAAACAAATAACTAACAGAGAAAATGAAGGAAAAACAGAGAAGAGGGCTTATTCTACATGATTTAAACAAGAAAAACATTTCTTGGGAGTGATATTCTTATCTCTATCCCAAGAAACCAATTACTATTGCAACTAAAACTGTACTCTATCTTGAGGGTTTAGCAAGCAACCATCTTTCCTTCGACGGTCCTGCATCACGTGCTTATAAAATATGTTCATATCTCCAAACCATGAACCACTTTTCTCTGACACCTTCATACCTTTCCTGAATAAATTCTTCATCATCATCGTACTGTCTCTTCCTACCCATTTTCAAGTTTGTTGGAACCAGAACACATGGATGGAGAATTTTCTTTTTCAACAATTCCACACTAGGACGATCTATAGACCTTGAAGTATCAACAATCATTTTTCATATCCTCTTAACTGTTTTGCACTTTCGCTCCTTCTTCCTGCCTTCCTCTTCAGGGCAAAGTTTTTGGCATACTACAGAATGACTTGCCTCCAATTTATCTACTTCCTTCCACCGATAGCTAATCAAAGCTTCCCATTCACGGTCTTATATAGTCATTAGGAAAAGGCCAATCTAATTGATTTCTCGTTCCCCTATCATAATTAATTCTCTCATAATCAGAATTAGCAAGCAGAAAATATTATCAGGTTCATCGTTTCGGAAAGGTTTAGTGAAAACATAGATATACGAACAAAGCCTAGCTTTTTTTTTTTCCTTTTAAAATACAGGAACCATCACAAGAATCTGAAAACCAAAAAGAACATAATTTCCGTACAAATTAATATCTCCTGAGCCCCAACTCTGAAAGCTCTAACATAGGCTACTGCTTTGCTAACACCCACAAGATCCTCCATCACGGTACACAAGATTCAACCCCAAAACTTTGGAACTTTTACTTCCCAGAAAACACGGAAAGGCTGTCAACGTACGTTCTAAAACGCAAAACTATACAACAGACCCAGAAACTTGAAAGTGACAAAAGAAATGAACATTACCAGTCTGAATGCGCGAAGTATGAGCAACAGAGAAGTGCTTGGCGGGGTGGACCCTGTAAGCCCTGAAGTCAACGTCCATGGCGGTCTGCTTTACCGTCGAAGAGTGTCCGTCAGACCTCGGTGGTGGCAGAGAGAAATGGCGACAAATGGGGTTTGTGAGCTTACTAAAAGATCAAGAAGTAAGAGCCGATACAACTTTCCTTTTTTTCTTTCAGTCTCTCACCGGTTTGCTGATTGCGGTGGTGTTTGCTTTCTTCATATACCGCCTCTCTCAGCCTCTCTTTCTCTCTGACATTGCGAGTGAAAAGCATCTCTGACACAAAAGCTTATTGGCTGATAGTGGACACGTGTGTAGGAACAAAATCATATATAAAACACCACCTTTATAATAACCTAACAACAAAAGAAAAATCTACGTATGTTATTCAATTAAAAAATAAGGTCGTTTTCATATTTTTGTCACGCAGAACTTGTAGCTTGCTCCCAAAGATATTGTTCTGTTTACTTTATTGGTTAGACCCCAAGAGAAAGGTTTGGTCTTGTGCAGTGCCATTCAGATGCAACCTGGGTAATACCATATATAATCTAAAGGCATTAGAAGAGGTTCAAGCCTCAAGGTATGTATTTGATGAACCAAGCATCTTTCACATAAGCTCCACAAATGAGAAAAGAAATGGGTGCTTTAGAATTATATATCCCAAATCTTTCCAATTTGTTTGTTACTGATGGGTTTCTCCAAAACCATATATAATTCAAGGTTTCTAAAATAGTTCTTAATTTCAGTCGTAACCTAGAAAGAAAGGGAAATATATATATATATATATATATATATATATATATATATATATATATATATATATATTGTGTGTGTGAATCTCGTGGCCTAGTGTCATTAGCTACCATGCCAACATTTTTTTTTCTTTTGCGACTGTTTAAATGCACTGTTCGAAAGCCAACTGTAACCCAAAAGAATAAAAAGCATATACTGCAGAAAAAATTAGTAATTCCTCTTATAAAACTTTTCATTTCTTATCCCAACAAGAAAGCACAGAGGAAAAAGGAATAAATATAAAGTACTTTCCTTCATCCCCAAGGAAATCCTTGTCATGGCTTTTTGCTTCTTATTCGGTTTCGTTTTTGTGGCTGGCAAACCAAGTCATCAATGGTTTAAATAATTATAAAATTTTACACCTTTAGGGATGACATTCCAGCTCTAATCCAATCCTCTTCTTAATCACGTAATTAACACCTGAAAAGGCAACACTAGATTCACGACAGACTTACCCATTTTGCAATCTAAATTAATTCGATCGGACCAAAACTTGCAAGCTAAATAATGGAGATTGACCATTAATTTGGCATCTCGTTTGTGGTGAGAGTTACTAATTATATAATTAGCTTCTGCATCTGTCGTATACATAAGTTGATTCGGCGCTACTTCAAGACAATTAGCCAATTTCTTCAAGACTCGTGGTCTAACAAGTCATAGGGTATAAGGGAATTAGTACTATAAGTGATTTCATTGGGTATAACCAAAGCACAAGGAGAAAATAAACAAAAGGGAGTAATGAAGTCTCAAATAAAGACAATCTAAACCAGTCATAGGCATGAGATTATACTTTGGACGTAAAGTTGATATAGCTTCAATGATGGTGGAGACTAAGTGACATGTCCATGGAATGTAAGCGATGGGCGGTGCATTACACCTAGACAAAGGAGCCAAATCGCAAAAGGTTCAAGATTGTGGTGGGGCTTTCCCCTTAAAGAAGGAGTAATTTAGTGCAAGACTATAAAGGTTGAGAGTCTGAGACATCTTGACGTAGCTAAAAAAATTCATTATTCTAGGGTGTCACTATCTGGTGATCAACAAGTGCCCTTTTTTTTGGTCATTGAAAGGTGTACCTAATATTCCAAGAAACGAAAAAAAAATAAGAGAACAGAAGAAACATGGAAAAGTTAACAGAAATGGGCTAAATCACAAAACCCATTACGGGTTCTCACCTCTCGGGCTTCATCATTCATGTGAACCGGAGGGCTTATCAGTTATCAGTTCTGGGATTTAACTTTCATCAAACAGCTGGAGGTCTGAAGTCTGATTCCAAAGGTAAATGGCTTGTACAAGAAAGCGACCTAGTGTCATACTCTTGCCCTGTCATGGCCTGAAGTTTTCCATATCTTTTGGTACCATGTTTCATAGTGAATGTCACATACCAGCTCTAGCATGAGGACTATCTTTCACACCAAGTTCATGCTGCTCCAATGGGCCTCTATCATGACTTATCAAGGTCGATAGAGTGACCAAGCATGCAACATGAAGTGCAGAGGATGTATTTTCTTTTTTTCTAGGTAAACTTTCATTGTTAATGTGCTCCTGATATCAGCAAGTATGGGGGCTATCTGCCATTCCAAATCAGCTCCTACTCGATTAACATCATCACAAAATTTTTTTAGAGCCACCTTCAAATATAAGATTATCCTCGGGTAAAAAGAAACCTCCGAAACAGCTAATAAAATTGTCCTTGCCTCACCCAAAAGAGAGCTGCTAGGAGGAAAGCTATTTGTCCAAGCAAAGAGAATATGTTGAGATCGAGTAGGACTTTGATACAAAAAGCTGAGCCTTCTGGTCGACGTTGACGGTTCTTCCACCTCCTGTGACGTACTACTCTTTTCAGGATCAGTCTATGCGGCTTCTGCCCTTCCTAGCTTATTGGTCGTAGACCTCATCCAACCGCCACCAAGCGTCGCCCCTACGACCAACCGCTCATGTTCAAATCTGGCTAGTGTTTTGTCGTCTTAGTCTGCTGCTTATGTTAGCTAACCGCTCGTTTGAGCTTATCCGTCCTTCTGGGCTTACTTATTGTATGGTTGTGTCTGAGTGTAGTTTTTATAGCTGAGTTTTGCATTTAAAGTGTTCTAAGGGGCATGATCAACGCTACATTCGTCCTTCTTTCAGCGGCAATCGTCATTGTATTGTACAGTGATTGTTACTTTTTATGGGTTTTTGCGCCCATTTCTCGCATATCTCCTCTCTATCAGTGGGTCTTTAGCCTCCACTGCACCATCTAAGGATCTTGAGTCCTCGTTTATAGGCTTCGGCCCCCTAAACTTGTTATATTAACCATTTGGGTTCTTTATCGTGTAAGTTCTCAGCTTTAATTTTCTTTACTCTCAATAAAATGTGACTTGATTTTTTTTTTTTTTTTAAAAAGATATAGTCAGCCTTGCAAGAAAGTTTTCCAACAACTTGCAAACCTCATTAACTGATTCTATTTCGATCACCATCCAGGCCAAGATCTCTAATATCCTTCTCTTAAAAAAATTGAGGAAAAATGAATTCCTTAGACTTGGTGGTAATTTTTAATCATTAGAGAGAGACTGCTGTCATGAGTGATCAGGTCCCATTGTTTGTCCACATACACATTGGCTCCTAATTTTGCTATAGATAACGATATTTGAACCAGAGGACGTATATTTTTGTGCATATATATATGGTCTATCCTTCCCCTGCAGTCAAGTACGTATTCCAGTTCTGAACTTAATTCGTACGTTTTTCTTTTGTTTTTGTTTTACGTAATTGCCACTTTAATCAGTACTTATCATTAAGCAAGTGGACAAAGGAAAAGAGACGAATGATTACTATCAACAAAGTTATATTAATACTCCGGTTTAAGCATGTAAGATCTCCTTGTTGGGATCTGCCCTGGGATCAGTAGCTAGGCACGACACTTAGCAATAGTCAACCTAAACTTCTAATGATTAAGGAAAAGAGAGAGACAGAGAAAATAAAAAAGTGCCCTACTTGAGCTCAATACAGTAGAATGTCACTGATTTACTCTTTTCAACATCCAATGAATTTGAGTGTGTGTCAAGGAAGTAGCTGACAGGTAGTCAAGGCTAAAAGAGAAGTCAGCCCCAACATCATTAATTTGTAAATTTGTCATAAGAAGAAGCAAATAAATCCCACAGGTGCTTAGAAAAATAACAAAAACCCCGTAGATACACTATATATATCTAGCTGCGGCAGGCACATACAGCAGCTCAAGGGTATGTATTAGTGTCACTGCACATGAGGTACTGCAAAATTAAGTCGAAAAAAGAGTCGTACGAAGAGCAGCAACGTCCGGTCTCCTGTGGCCTCTCCAAGATGCAAAGCTCACCAGCTCTTTTCCGTTAACTACTGTCTGTTTAGAGTAGAACCTTTCACCATATATCATGTCCAAAAGTGAGTATATATAGACTTTCTAGGACTAATCTTATAATATATATTTAGGTGCGTACAGCAGATCTTTCGAAGATTATCTATAAATCCTGCATGTGATCAATTTTAGATCCTAAAGCTAGTGTCAGTACTCGTCAACTCTTTCAAAGAATAGGTCGGTAACAGATGCAGAGCGGAGTGGAAATGCAGATTAGATTGGATGAATCAAGCAAATCGAGGCATACATTCGAGTATAACATGAAAATATCATCACATAATTAATCACAACTCGCACATGTTACTTACTTCTAACTCTTTAACACATCGACGCTGCCACTATTGATCACTAGGATCGATATTCTACTTATTGGCAACATATCACGAGAAAAACAAACAAACGCTATTGATACAGTGCTACACTAAAACGTACAGAAGCGTAGTAACTGGACAGGTACAGTACGATATCTTTAATTGGTAGACTCAAAAAACCAAAGAATATATATATATATATATATATATATATATATATATATATATATATATATATATAAGTTAGAAGCTGAGATAACTCGGTGATTTCGGACCAGGAGCGCTTGATTCCCCCCGCTGGGATGACCTTCATTTCATGATTCTTGGCTTGGAGATGCTGGAGATGGCAGCTCCTCCAAAACCATCCATGTCATGAAATGGCAGAGAATCCTAAACCGCGCGCGCTTCAGCATGCTGGACTGTGGAAACTGGAATGGCTGTTGTCACACAGTTCAAAACAGGAACGGATAGTGGAGATCTAAATTGTCTTTGTAGTAACTCGGTAATGAGAGAGGCGAGGAGAGGCAGTGATAACAACAGCCTCATACTTGCACACATATGCGAAGAAAGGATTCCTGAGAACATGTAATATATGGAGAAATGTAGCAGTAGAAATAGGGAGAGCTTTACTGCGGGCAGCTGAAATATTGTGGTGCACGCATACTGTAGAGAACCTAATCTAATATTCCCGCATGCATCCGTTTCTCTTTAATGTACAGCGCGGCACGCTTCCATATGAAAAAGAAAGGGAAGAATGAAATGGACAGTGGAGGGTGGGTTTAGGGTGTAAAATGTTTCGAGGGCAATGCATGCATTCACGGTGCCCTAAAGCTAGGGCTCCTTTTGAAGCCATCTTCTTCAAAAGGCTCTTTATGTGTCCAAGGTGTTTGAATTTTTCAGGCTCCTCATATTCTTTTTTAACTTTTGGTCGGTTCCTCCTCCTGAACACGCATACCTTTCATAACAAATTTAGGGGGGGAACTTCTTTCTTAACTACTTGAGCCCACGAAAGTATTTAATCTGATGCAGAGAATTTTATCTAGTATGTTTAACATTGCATATTATATTCGAAACAACTTTATCTATAAAAGCTTAAGTAAATTAAAATATTAGCCTCCAAGGTCTTAATCTAATAGGCAAATTTTCTAATATTGGCAGTATAAAATAGAGACAACTACGTTTCTGGGATTGAGATCTTTGCAATTTTTTGTCTAAATTACATGATAGAATTTGGAGAGAGATAGATACAATAGGTAAACTCTATTGTATGGTCCATACATGTTATTCGAAATTTTATATGAGCAACATTAAATGGTGTAGGGTTCAACTATCGTCTCTTTCTCTCCGAATTCTACCGTACAATTCAGATAGAGAATTATAGAAGATCTTGATCTACTTATTTGAAATTAATCCCGATCAAGTCCGCTAAATTGCAGGTAGTCAACTATTGGCACTATTATTGCCCAGATAATGTCTCGTGACAGGAAGAGGTTGTACATGTACGTGTAGGGTCTTTGTATTGTTGGTAAGAGAAAACTCGTATATGTGTAAAAGTTTACCTAGGTGGTGTTTGCGTTGAAAAAAAATTGAGGATTTTAGAAAAATTGTTAGTATTTATGTTGAAAAGTATTTTATAAGTATTTTGTGTAAAGTGGATAGAGAAATAATTTGATGTAATTGTTTAATAAAAAAATATTGGAATTATGTGAAAAATATAAATTGAGAAAATTTGTGTAAATAAAAAATAAAAAGTTATTAAAAATTGTATTAAATGTATCGATCGGAAGATATTTTTACGAATTCGTAAGACAAGGGACATTAGCTCGCTCACTGTCTAAGGCTGTGTTTGCCAACCTAACAATTCCCAACATTTTATCTCTCTCCTAATAAAATACTCCAATATAATCTCTCTCTCCCATAAAAAAATATAAAAAATTACAAAAACTATAAAAAAAATTACCTCTCTCTTCACCTTTTCACTAAACCTAATACCAACTAATATTCTCGTACCAAAAACATTACAACACAAACACCGCAGCCGACTTGCGTAAGTTGTAGTAGAACATCTCCCAACAAAAAAGAAATGTCTGTAGACTGCAGTCCCGATCAATCAATCAGACAAAACGGTACCACAAGTCTCCATTCATGGAGGACCACCGCAGCCGACTTGCGTAAGTTGTAGTAGAACATCTCCCACTTACAGGGGCAAGTCGGTCTCACAGAGGCATTTCTCTCACCAAAAGGGAGAACGACGCGTGTTCCCAGATGGGACACCTGCCTTCCCACGCCCGTTGAAAAAGAAAGGGCGAACAGTGGGACGGAATCTCTTTATTAACGGACGAAACTTCGCGTGGAAGACAATCAAGGTGGGGCCCAGATGATCGTCCATCTTTTCCTGTGGAGTCCCTCTGCTGTTTGTCTTTTACAGATGCAGAGCTGACGCCGCAACTAAAGGCCGGTTATCTTTTTTTAATTATTGTAAATTTGTTTTAAAAATTTTATGTTATTTTTTTTCATAAATATTGAGATCAATAATTAAATATTTTTAAAATGTAACAACATTCTCATGAAACAAACATAACCTTACAAAATTTTGCTTTTGGTTTGCTGTTTTTTTTTTCCATTGACTACTTCCACAGTGATAATTGATTGAGGAGAATGCACTCAATCAATGTTAGTTGGAGCGACTATACCTTAAATGAGACCTTTTATAATAAGATATTAAATAATAAATTTTAATTTTAATAAAAAAAATCGTTCTTTTAACTTTATAGATATGTAACATTGTATAGAAGGCGCTTATTTAAGATTTATTAGTATTTCACTTTCAATTGGTAATAATAATTTTTATTTTGATGATTTTATTAATTTATTAATTTTAATTTTGAAAAGTTTATTTTTATAGAAGAAATAATTTCTGTTATTATCGAGAATATTTTTATATTTAAAGAACATAAATATAGCTTTTTTATTTGGGTAGATGTTTTTATGCTAGAAATCGTATAAAATTAAATAATATTAGATAGTAAACAACTTACAGAACTTTCCCCGGTGGCTTGGTCTGAATTTTTATGGACAGAAATTGCAAATTTGTTTCTGGGCCTGGGCCCAGTATATTTTAAGGTGGTCAGAGCCATAGATATGTGGGGCCAACTGAATGAACCTTCTTGGGCCATAATTGACAACTCTGAGGCTGGTCTTGCACTGGGCTTTACTGGACCTTATGAATTATGATGCAATAATTTCACATAATAGTATACTTCCTACCCAATTAGGACTTCGACACATGTTGGGCCGACAGGAACAAGTTTTTGTTTTTATTTTGTTTGTTGTCCCTAAGAAAAAATGAGGGTGACGTTCGTTTTGAAGGTTTTTGTAGGATTTGGAGAATTTTGTGAATTTTTATGTGATGATAAAGTTGTATTGGTGTTTGTGTAAATGTTGTTGAAGTGTAAAAAAGTAATGATGATGTTTAAAGTTATTTTTTTTTTTTTTTTTATTAATATTTACTTTTTTTAATGTTAAAAAAAAATGGTAAAAGTCGTTGGCGACAAACATGCTGCCATGCACAGTACGCATGGCAGCATGTCTGTCGCCTCCTTTTTGAGTATATTTCGTTAAAAAAAAAAAAAATTGCTGCAAACGAGGAGACAACTCACTGACACCCTGCAGGCGAAAATGGTGGCTTGAAAACGAGTTTTGCCGAACATGCTGCAGTCCAGGATTCGATTCCTGGTGTTTTTTTACAAACCGAACATCGCCCAAACCTGGCTTTCTTTGTTTGAGTTATCAAAACAATTTTTGTTTTTTTGTGTTTTTTGAAAGTAATGTATATTCTTTTGGGATTGGTGAAAGGGTTGTAAAAAGTTGTTGAAATTTGTAAAAAATTATTGAAATTGTTAAAAATGTATTGGAATTGATGAAAAAATTATTGGGATCGGTGAAAATGTATTGAAATTGATGAAAAAGTAACTGAAAACTTTTTGAGATACAAAAGTGGATATCTATGTTTAATTTAGGTCTTGAGGTATATTTTTGTGTTTTTATTTTGAGACATGAAACAAACATAACCAAAACAAAGATAGCAACCCTCGGACCAATCGTACAAATTAACATTAGAAATGATTCTTTTGAGGAAACGCGGGGAGAAACTTTTGACTGCGATTGTAGATACTCTGGTGGCTTTTACCATGTCTGACTACAAAAGTGGATATCTATGTTCTCTTCGAGAAAAAAAAAAAACAGATATCTATGTTCTCCACCTGTTTGCTGTTTGTCTGGAAGACGTAGCTTTATGTGCCTTTAGTGGTTCGTGGCCTAACAAGACAGAGAGGAAGTACTGAAAGTCTCAAATAAGTGAGTTGCAGGAATGCATAATTTGGGTATTAAGATCCTCCGTAATTATCTATAGTAATTACATAATATGAGAATTAAAATGATTGCAGGAATGTATAATGTAAGAAATTAAGATCTTTTTATGTCATACAATTCTAAAAGAGATAAACACAATAAATTGATCATATATTATGTAATATTGGCTGTATAAAATTTTACATAAAATTAACCTTATATGTGTATCTATTATAGGTATCTGTATAATATAATTTGAGTAGATAATTAAAAAAAAATCTTAATTCTATGTGTCCATGTGAGATATTTCCCTCCCAGATGATCGAGCATGGGCCCTTGGTCTACGCACAGACCTTCAACGGTTTTGGGAGAATTAAAGACTTAGGTAATGTTCGTTTAGAAGAAATTTGTAAAATTCTTATAAAATTGTGAATATTTAAATAATATTATAGTTGTATTGATATTAGTGCAGAATTTTTAAAAAGTGATTAATATTTATAAAAAAGATAATAAAGTGTTGGAAATGAAGACGATCCGTCGGAGCCTTTTTCGACGGAATTGGCAGATTTTTAGAGTATTATTAATAGTTTCTCTATTCTAGCTTTTTAGCTAGAATAGAGAACCAAAATAGTCAAATGACTAAAAATATGTGTTTTGCAGCTTCTCTATTTTAAAAAAATTTAACAAATGAACAGTGGTTATCTATTTTTAGATAACCACTGTTCACTTCTTCATATTAAAATACTAATATAATTTTTCTTTCATTTCTCTCTCCCACTCTCTCTCATAAATTTATATTTTGGCCCCATTTCTTTTTACATGTCACAAACCGTTTCAAAGTTTTAGTCTAATAAATAATTATAAATAATTTTTCCTTTCTTAATAAATAATTTTTTTATCATAATAAATAAAAAAAAATTCATTCTTCACTAATTTTTAAAATACGACAGTTGGAATAAAACAAAATTTTAAAAATATGACCGTTAGAAAAAGACAATTTAAAAAATTCGATTTTTTAAGATGAGACAGATATTTAAAAATATGATCGTTACGAATATTCAAAAATATAAAATATTAAAGAAAGAATAGAGAAATCTTTGAAAAATATTATTTTAATAGAATAATAAAATTAGATAGTTAAAATAGAGAAGCTGCTGGAGATGTTTTTAAAAAGTTAGTAGTTAAAATAGAAAAGTGTACTTTTTTATTAAAGCAGAGATACAAATATGAATAAGCGGCTAATAATGCTCTTACATTAAAAAAAAAAAAAAGATCTGATGGGGCTAATGTATTATTGAATAGATACCCCACCCATACCGATAGTGGCTTGTCTTTAATTGTCTGCTAAAGGCTCCATCCCACTGTATATATTCCATACAACTTGCAGCTACTTTTTTTCTTTTTCCTCTTTTAAAAAATTTATGTTGTCTATCTAGCTACTGGGCAATGCAGTAATTATTTATATATTCATATATGTTTTTAATTGGGTTAATCAGTAATACAGATTCCATAAGGTAATTTGAGATGAAAATAAAGAAATAATTCCTAGTAAAAACAAAAAACAGAAATCCATGAACTGTTCATTTTAATTTTATGCTGTTTTTTTAAATAACAATCGCTATTGCTAAAGAAAATGATTTTTTAATGATTTTTTTTTCTGAAAACTCGTATATTGATGATTGTTACTCGTTAGTACCCAAATTTAAAAGTTTTACTAATTAAAAATGAAAGTTCCTAAGGAATCTTCACTCTCTAAAAAGAAGAAAAAAGAAAGCCTATGAAGAGAATTAGCATAGTTTTATCAATTTTGTGATTCATTTTGGTTCGAATTTTTCGTTCGCCATCACTTTCTAAGGGATTCAATCAGTAAATTTAGGTGATGTTCGGTTAGTGTATTTTTTTTGAGAATTTTTAGTATTTTGAGAATTTTTAGGTGATGTTAACTTTATTGATATGCTTGCTGCAATTGTTTTTAGGTAATGTTAAAAACATGTTCGATTTGTGTATTTTTAGTATTCAAAAAATTCTTAGAATGCAAAGTAAACGAACATGTTCTTAGTAGGTAGTTGTTCTGATTAATGTTTTGTGATACAAATCTATAAAATTCCATATAAATGGAAAGACTCAAATAATGCTACAAGCCCTTTTCTACGGATTTCCGGTTGTGCTTTTGTCGAGGACCGTTCCGGACCACTAAGTGGTCCGGACTGGTTTCATTTTTTTTTCATTTTTCATTTTTTAAGATAATTTCGAAAGGGGAACGACATATAAAAATGTAGAGTTTTAGTTTAGGTTAAAAATAAACTTTTAAGTTTGTATTTTGTATTAAAAATATAAAAAAACTTTTTTTTATTTATATTAATAAATCCAGTCTGGTCCGGTCCAAACCGGATTGTCAAAAGACATGGACCGAATTTAAATAAACAAGACTTGACCGGATTGCAAATTCGGTCCAATTTTGTGGTCTGATACGATATGCAGTCCAATTTTGTTCAGCCCTACATTTTTCATTTAGATGTATTCGCTGTCGAGATTCCACGATGCAAGCCGAGCTAAATCAATATCTATCAAGGGGGTGTTTGGGTGGAAATTTTTACCCCTTAAAATATCTACACAATTATAAAATAATTTATCTCTCATAGTCAAAATATAAAATAATATTATAATATTCAATTAAATTTTATTTTTCTTTACTTTTTATCTAATTTCATAAAATATCTTTATTTTTTCATAAACTCCGTTACCCAAAATTTACCGGCCAAGATTTGAACTTTCAAGAATCTTTCAGTTAATTTTAACTGACCAGACAAAGATTCTTAAACCTCGGGATTTTTATTAGATATATTTGTTTCACTGTCAGACAAAGACGTTAATTTAAAAACATTCCAAATCTAAAACCCTCTCCAGTCTTGCACAGTTCACACCTTCCTAGCTTATACTCTACTGCACACTCCACTGAACTAACCCTCGCTCTGTCTCTCTCTCTCTCTCTCTCTCCTCTCTGCGTGTCCAAATTATTTTGCTTACGAAGCTTGAGACTTGAGAGAGTAAAGGTGTGTAAATGAGGAGTCCTTTGGGAGCAGTGATAGGGAGGTACCCATCAAGTGATGGGAACGCCCAAATGGGTGGGATCATAAGACGCAACAGGAAATGCAGAGACGTTGTCTTTCTTCTGATCTTTATATCCTTCTGGGTTGCTATGATTGTTAACTCCAGCTTTGGGTTCTACCAAGGAAACCCATTAAGGTAAAGTATTTAATACCACCCAATTTATCTGGTTTTTCAGTCCTCAAACGTCATCAAACGAGTCTTCTTCATTTTGGCCACATTTTTTCTGCGTATTGTTTCGGGAAACATTGAGAATCCCTCTAATGGTTTCCTTTACTGGCTCTTATCTGCAGTACTTTTTTTTTGTATGGGTTTCTCCTTAGCTGCTCTGTTTTCTATGGTTATCTCTTCCTTAGCCGTGTGAAGGAAATCCGTGCAAGCAGTAAATGCATCATTTAGATTTTAGTCCCTCAAGTTGATATTCTTGATCTTCATCTGTTTTGCTTCTTTGTCCTGGTGAATTTCGAGGCAAAACTAGTGTCTCTCAATTTGTGCTTTGGATGTACATTTTATTCTACTCATTGTGGGTTTCATTACTGAAGAAATAGAGGGACAGTGAAATGGAACATTGGTAGTTCCACTTTTATTATATTTTATCACTAGATTTTGTTATATTTAATCTTCTGATCTATCTATTCTTTATCTCTCTCTCCCTCCCCCCTCCCCTGCCGGCCCCTCCTCTTTTAAAGTCGAGAGCGCTTTGCTCTACTTGGATTTCCTTAAATATTGGGTCTGAGTCAACTTATTTAAAGATTGCGCTATGCACTTTTCAGTTCCTTCAGAGGAAAGGAATAAGCAGGTTTTAAAGTGTCCTCTTTTTTAACTTAGTGCTGATCCATACATTTCTACGTATGGTTCTTGGGAGATGGCTTCTGATAGGTCATTGGCCTTGTTAGCTATTGAAGGCTTTATATTAAAGTAGAAGTTGGTTTTTTTCCAATGATATTTAAATAATAAACACGGGGCTATAAATGGTCTGAATACTGAAAATCAATTCTGTCAGTAATTAGAAGTGGCTTTACACTCATTTTGGACATTATTCCTTTTCGTCTTTCAATTTTGAATGATTTTTTGTGGCTTACCAGGCTTACATATGGGCTGGACTATAAAGGAAACGTGTGTGGTGACAAGAACTCGAAACCTGGCCTTCGTGAATTGGAACTTAGATATTGGTTAAACCCTAATCAGGTTTATCAAAGTGGTTTGAAAAGCAGCCAATTTAAGCTGGCCAATGCAAGGACTATATGCTTATTGGATTGTCCTATCCCATCTGAAGATTCACTAAATTGGGTCTGTGATTATCCAGATGGAGATATACATCTCTCAATGGATGATTGGATTAATCGGAATTATGATTATTATGAGTTTCTGACACCAGATATGAGGAACACCTCTCTTCAACTTCAGGGACCTTGTTACCCTGTAATATTTCCAAGTGTAAATGGTATGTGAACTTACTTCTGTCCTGATGAAATCATATGTTCCATTTCTAATTTAATGTATTGCATTAATAATTTATGATTCATTGTGTATATGTGTGTGCGTGCATGCATTTGCAGTTGCTAAACTGGTGTCAATGAGATAAGACTTAAGAAGCTCATGGAAAGATTTTGCCTACTCTACTCTTTGGGTTTATGTAATATATATATATAAGCTTACTTCTGTCCTGATGCTATTATGTGTTCTATTTCTTGTTTAATGTGTGTATATCGTGGTTAATCTTACATGATTCAATAGTGCGTATGCACACATGCATTTGTGATGTTGGTTGCAAAACTGTTGCCACTGTGATAAGACTTAAGAAGCTCATGCAAATATTTTGACTAATCTGCAATTATGGTTTATGCATGTGTGTGTGTATATAGACACATGCATACATATGTATGTAAGTGTACACGGACATATCCTATCTCATACTTTATGTCACAAAGTTGGCACATTTTGTCCTTTTGCAGTTTATTGGAGCTGCCAGTATATTGCTCGTGCATCAAACATGTCTTTGAGGCATTGGCAGCAGATGGGTGGTGTGAAAATCAACGAGGATTTCCTAATAGACAAATCCATTCACAGGTCCATCAATTCTCGGTCATCTGCCTTAAAGGTTGAGAACCTTTTGTCTCAGTAGCTCTTCTTAATAACAGTTGTGGCACTGTCATGGAAAGTTTATAGGTTTACAGCTACATAGTTTTTTGCACTATACTCCTGTTTTGAAATTGGCATGTTATTTTTGATAAAGTAAATCCTTCTATGGTTTTTTCCTTTTGATGACATCTATACTTTGTGGGGTGACTATTGATGCCTGTTTTCCTGTTTACTTTTTGTGGGGTGACATCTATACTTTTTGTATCTGAATATTTTCTGTCTCTTGGGGTTTGATTTTTTCTCCTTTAATTACATTGTCCTTATTTAAAAAAATGTTTTTTTACTCTCCCTATGATTCATGTTTGTATGTTTTGGTGGCTCCTTATTTATTTTAAGATGGTCACAGCCTGCTGCTATGATACTAGAGGCATCTTCGATTCATAACACTCATCCAGCCACTTATCAAAAAAAAAAACAGATCCTTCCAATCCATTCAATAAGAATCTCTGCTGAATACTTCCTTCTCCAGAGAGGCTGAGCAGCTAATGCTCTTTTGTAAATTGGATGGTCATTCAATGGAGAGCATTAGCTTATTCCTCACCTCTCGACTTTCTTGTTCAAATGTCGACCTTAATTCTCCCATGATTCCTTTATGGTTTACATTCAAATATGTATTTTGGTTGGGCATTTATGCTTATTCTGCATCATAGAATGCAAACTGATCAGTTAGGAACTTTCTGCAGAGATACATGGCTGATATTGGAAAGTCATGGCCAGTGTTGATTGTTTGTGGGGGAATCTTGCCATTGTTTCTATCAGTGATTTGGCTGCTGATGATTCGGCATTTTGTTGCTGCAATGCCTTGGATAACTGTTGTTGTCTTTAATGTTCTTATAGTTGCAGTGACAATGTTTTACTACTTAAAAGGTCAGGAGACGAACTTTTATTTTTTTGTTGAATTTAATGCTTGGTATTATGTGGGTGTGAAAGTTTAATTCGTTTGAGTGTTATTTGAATTCATTAGATAACTTGTTTAACAATGCTTTGCAAACTCTCTTTGGTCTCATATGACTCAAAGCTATCAGTCATTATTGAAGTCCAAATGAAGCTTATACAAAAAAGAAGTACAATCCGATTCCCTTGATTCTAAATCCTGACATCGGGTGCTTGCATGATAACTTTGACAGTTGGAATTTACTAGAGGCTTCTATACCGTTCGAGATAAATTCCAGATCTTTGATACTTCTTTTTTAACACAAGCATATAGGAATGACTGGGTCAAGTTGTGTACTTCATTTTCATGTATAATCGTAAATGAGGTAATTCTAAATATAATGCTGAAGTAATTGTCTTCCATGCTACTAGCTGGATGGATAGGAAACGATGCTGTCTCCCCTGTCATTGGTGGGCATGATCCATACCTCCGCATATTCGGAAGGGTTGGTATCATCATAAATTGAAATCTTGATATTGGAGCTCTCTCTCCATATGTAGTTCTGACTTCCTTTGTCAATGTTCATCTTTCAGGAGATCAATCATCTTCGTGCTGTAGCGGTTCTAATGACGGTTATTATGGTTGTTGCCATTTTTACATCAATTGTCATCGTCCGCCGCATCATTATGGCAACATCTGTCCTGAAGGCAAGTCTTATGTCTAAATTAGAATGTGAAATTTAACAATAAGTTATGTTTTCCAGAACGATAGAAGCCTTTCGATGTTTTTGCTCAATGATAAGGTTTATTTAGTTCACAAATAAATACCCAAGGAGCTGGTGCCTGGTCCAAGGAATTTTGTGGAAATGAAGAGATATAAGGAAGGGATCCAAGTGATTCAAACAATAAGAAGCTCCAAACTTTGATTTAGACGAAGATCTGTTCACTTTTGGAATTGGGCCCCCCTTCCCGTCTATGCGCCTTTATTTAGATTTTTTCTACTTTTGCATGAGAAACCATAGAATACAATGAGCATATTGCGCTTTAGTTAATGGAGTTATTATGAATCAATTCATATTAAACACTTAATGGGTACAATGCAGGCATAGTATGGTCAATGGTGGAGAAACATGGTCCCAATATTAAAAGTGCAGCTCTTGGATCATGGTGGCTGCTAGTTTTTAATGCCTCAAAGGGCCTCTTATCCGCCCCATCTTTTATGCGCACCTTAGAAATGTGACTTTTCTAACTTTAGGTTGGATGCCTCTCATACCAGGACTTCTGCTAAGATATGTCTTATTCATTTCAATAACTTGAAAAACATGTCAGGGTGTCAGGAGTCCATGTGAAGCAGGATTGAGCTGAATCACTTCAATAGAGGTGTCCACTAAATCATGCTGAAGGTTAAGCATTGTGGTACAATGACGTTCATAATAGGGATTAAAAAAAACCAATAAATTGATTGGATATTTTGATCCTGAAATTCCAAGTGTTAGATTTGATGTTTAAGGAGAGACTTCTTTTAAATGTGCACTTCCAATTGTTGGGCTCAAATACCTAATACTTTCTCTTAATCAGCCACCTGTTTAGGTCTATAACCTATATTATCCCGGGTGCTGAAGCTTTTATTTGTTTCCGGAGTTAATCACTTGCATTTCTTTCGACATTTATGCAGGTTGCTGCAAAGGTCATAGGAGAAGTTCAAGCACTCATAATTTTTCCAATCATACCATACTCTGTCCTTGCAATATTTTACATTTTCTGGTTGTCAGCTGCTCTCCATATGTTCAGCTCTGGTCAAGTCGTCCAGAATGATTGCAACACCAACTGCTGTGCTTATGATCTTGTGTCAAAAAGGGTGAACTGTGATCATTGCTGCGGCTATAGTATTCATTACACTCCTCATATAGGAGTAGCCATCCTTTTCCACCTATTTGGGTGTTACTGGGCTACGCAATTTTTAATCGCATGCTCATCCACAGTGATTGCAGGTTCTGTTGCTTCTTATTATTGGGCTCGTGGTGAAACATCAGTAAGTTAGTAAGCCATATGGACAGTTCACCAGAATGGGAGATATTTGGTGTTTTTTTTTATTCTGCTCTTTGTATGTGTAGAAATAACTCTCTTGAATGTTATTCCAAGAATGGAAATACTTCCAACAAGAGAGAGACTTTTGATTACAATGTGGAATGCTGTGTTTGATTAAACGTGTTTGATTAAACTGGATTATTCTATGGCATTTTGCTAGTTTAACAAATTCAGAAGTAAGATGTGATATTCTCTAGTTCTCGCATGTGTTTGTTATCCCTAAAGCTAACATTGTTAGATCCCCTGGATTATGCAAGAGTTTGGGCTCCAAGCGTTTAGAGAATGGATTCCTGTGTAAAAACTATAAAGCACCTAGTTTATTTATTCAGGAATATCTTTGTGTGTTTCAAAACATCGTTTACAAAACAATAAACTTTAAACAAGATAGACTATTTTCTTAACTCATGTTTTGTAATTTCCAATTAGTAGAAGATATAGATTCTTTGATAATCTGCGACTCTCCTTTATAATTGCTTATTGCCCTTGCAGATGCAGCAAGAAATTCCATTTCTTCCGGTTTTTTCCTCCATGAAGCGGCTTATGCGGTACAGCCTTGGGTCTGTTGCTCTTGGCTCCCTGGTCGTATCATTTGTGGAATCAATCCGGTTTATGCTCGAATCAATTCGTCGCAGACTGAAAGTTGCTAGTACCACACCTGATAGCTGGATAGGAAAAGTGGCATTCCATTCGTCTCGGGGTTGCCTCAGGGGCATTGAGTGGACAATCAAGTCTGTGAACCGCAATGCCTACATTATGGTAAATTTAGAAAACATTTGTTTCAAGGAAGGTTGTAAATGCAGGCATTCATTCATTGAAGGGGCTTATCTACTAAGTAGTTACTGTTATATAACAAGAGGAGCACACTGGCTGGAATATTAGTGGTATGAAAGAAAGTAACATGCATTCTCTACTACTCTTATCTAGGTGATGGGCATGCTAGTAGGCATTGGTCCCATGATACCGAGTGGGAGACAATTGCTAAAAAGATATATGATCTGAAAAAGAAAGTGATGGCATACAAAAAAAATAAAACAATAGAAAAAGAGAAAAAGGACGCATTCTCAAGTTTGTTATCACAATGTTATCATCTTTGCTGAAGTATGCCAACTCTGAATAGTAAAAATGCAGTTTTATTTATTTATTATTATTTTTCTGTTGGGGCAAATTTTCTTTCCTCATATTTGCAAGATTTCTGCCCCTTGTAGTCGTGCGGGTGGTTGAGTATGATAATGGACCTGCTTTCAAGTTGCCAATGCTTTTAGCAAGGCAGAAAATAGAAGTAAACAATAAGAAATAAGTGATGAAAAGAAAATGAAAAAAAATGGAATAGAGAAGAGTCAAGTAAAATGTGAAGCTAGTATGTAATGAACATTGTCCATTTCACTTGTTACTTGTGGCACCACATGGCTGCCAATTCTCATTTCATAAACTTTTTCTTTGTCCTAATTGAAAAAATTTCTCTACTGTTGGGTGTACACATTCCAGGTCACTGTTTACAAATTAATAAATACTTGAGGCATGATACTTCTGGTTCTCAAACATCTGCCTTGGTTTCTTAAATGTCTGCTTGTGCTCTTGCAGATTGCTATCACAGGTAAAAGTTTCTGTAAGGCTTCTGCAATTGCAACAGAATTGATCCTCAACAACATCCTTCGAATAGGGAGGGTGAATGTGATTGGAGATGTTATTCTATTTCTTGGAAAATTGTGTGTAAGCCTTTCGAGTGCTCTTTCTGCCTTTCTCATGTTGGATACCCACAAATACAGATCTGCTCATAACAGAATCTCTTCCCCGCTGTTTCCTGCATTGGTATGTTTCTCTCTTCCTTCCCTCCCAGCACCCAAAAAAAAACACATTTTGTTCGTCCTAATCATGTACACGAATTCTAAATGGCTCTTGCATAATTTGCTGAATGTAATTTGCCTATATGTGTATGCAGGTTTGCTGGGGACTTGGTTATGTTGTCGCGACGCTTTTCTTTGCAGTGGTGGAGATGTCAATTGATACCATCATTCTTTCATACTGCCAGGATTCTGAAGAGCACCAAGGGACCGCCCAATATGCGCCTCCCCTTCTGATTGAAACACTTAATGACCAAAACGAGATGCAGAGACTCACACAAGGACCTCATTGAAAGATCCCTATGTATAATTTTCCTTCCTCATTAGAATCTTTATATGTTACGAATACAAGGTGTTCCTATCCCTTCCCTTTCGCCGTGAATTTTGAGTCTCTCCCTGTATATGCTAGAGGACAACGACTGAGAAAGGTTGCCTTGAATTATTCTTTTTTTTTTGGTCTTTGCAAAGTCATGGATCAGAATGCATGAGACCTGACTGATGGAAGATAGGGTTGTGTGAATCGTATAGAAGGAGATGCGACCTTATAATAGCATTTTTACCCCTAAACACCTGTCAGAAGAGGATTGGATGGGCCATGATGAGTGTGTACTCTGATAAAAAGTGGGGTTTCTGTAGCAATTCCTTTGATCTAGACTGGGTTATGGTATCTCTCTCATCCCGTTAAAGGCATAATTGTTGGAACAGGTACAGAGACAATGAATATGGGTATTGTTCCCCTATGGATCCATAGGATCAAATTTATGAAGCCTCGTCTAACTATGAGTTAATACTAATAAAACAGAACAATAATGAGAATCTTCAACACTCCAATTTCACCAGTTTAGTAGGATCGTAGATAACATCTTGCTGACATAACAGTTTTAACACGACAAGCACAAAAAGTTTTAAGTATTCTAACCAGTATCAGCTTATCTCCACATCCTTCTCACAAAAGTTCAGCTGCAAACTGTGAGATCCATATTTCCAGAAGCTTTACAATGATTAGACCCCCCCATGTGAGGCCTCTCCAAGTTCTTTTACACCTGTTTTTGAAAAACTCAAATTTTTTGGGTTTATCGTGTCAACTTGGATCATAATTGTCCGACCATCTGCCTCCTCGGTCGATTTTATAAATTCCTTCTTCAGTTGCTTTAAAATCTGGAATACAAAAAATTAAATCAACCATGGTCATACAGCCATACAGGTATGAGAATGAAAAGAGAGTTGGAATTAGTTTACATGGGCTTGATAATTTACCAGTCGTCTCCGAGCCCCTTTCGGAGTATCTTCATCACTGTTCCCCACTATGATCCTAAGGTACCTAAAATCTGATAGAAGAGCAAAATAAAAAGTCACTTCCTCCCTTTTTGTGTTTTTACTTTGGTCTGAAAAAGACTTTAAAAAGCTCTTCAACCAAAGGACTTACTGGCACAACCTAAAGCGAGTCATTGACTCTCAGATATAAAGAACAATGGAACCTACCTGGGAGGCCAGAAAGAGAGGTTAAATGAAGCCTCAATAGATTTAGAGCTTCCTTAGGTTCAAGGTCATGCAAGTCAAGAGACACTACATCATCTGGGCTGTTGAAATGAAACTTGTTATATGATTTATAAAGCAATAAACAGAACATGTGACTCAAGAAGGAAAGAATTACATTCTGCACCAACATAGTTTCAAGAAGCTGTTGAGCAGATTTCTCATCTGCTTCTCGTGCCGTTCTGTTAAAAAAGTGTCCCTCGAAGTTTCAAACAATAAGTAGCTACTAAAATAAATGTCATAAGGATTCATGACACATCCTTATGATGTCTAATATGGCCAATGATGTATATTGCTCGAGCTAAGGATGCCACATCCTGGGGACATAATGCACCATTTACCATAATGCATGATAAATTAAGATTTCGAGAATTAAGTTTCTTAAGTCAATTGCCAACATGATGAGAGCTTGAATCTGCGACCTCATCTTAACTTCTGAAAACTTGTGCCTATAACCAATCATTACTGACTACATCCACGAGTTTGATCATCTCAGCACGACAAGTTGTGTCTAGACAGGACCTAATTGAATGGGACCCATCATAACAAACTTTTTAATTGACACAAGTACTTGCCAATTCAACATGGATCTAAGATATTTCATTGAAATATTGATTAGTAGGTTTATTTGTGCTTTGATCTAATTCTTCAAGGAGAATGATTTCCATTAACTTCTTGATCGCTAACCCCTTCCCGGGTTGCAGATTTGTTGTTTTGTTAATCTGTGAGTCTCATGAATTTCCAGGCTGAACATAAAATGTAAATAAGTTTAACAGAAAAAGAAATTTAGTAGATAAAAGTTACAGTTTCAATTTTATAGTCTGAAGAAAGATAGAATGCCAAAGTCTGTACCGGACATAACATGAGCAAAGAAGCAGTTGGACATAGTAAATACAAGAGTTCTTTAACAACCTCAGGAGAGCTGAAATTCTGTAAAAGATTCTGAGAAATTTAGAAGAGGAACCTAATTTACAGGAATTTAAAAGAGAAAAGAAAAGTTTTAAATCCAAATTTGAATAACTCAAAAACAGGTGAGAATTAAATGTCAAACCATTTTTGCCTCTAAGCATTGTACCTGCTCTACAAGTTTGTGTGCATGCCTACCACTTTCTGGGAAGCTGATCACACTCAGTACCCACGTGTGACAGCTGATCAATTGCAGCTGACTGCCGCAGAGCCAGAGGATGGGTAGCCAGGCAGGAAGGGCTTACACGAGAAAAATCCACCAAAATCTCTTCAGACGCACCTAATCCTCGAAAACGTAACCTTGCTCACCAGAAGAAGACAAAGTCGAGGACAAATATACAGAATGGGTCGTTGGGAACATCCTAGTAACCCCATACTTGTGTTACCTTCTATTTCTTTGTCCCTTCTAGATTTATCGCTGACAGCAAGCGCAGCTGGCAAACCAGACAAAAGCTGGAACCATGCAGATCAGAAGATTAAAACCATAGGTACAGATGATCAGTAGCAACGCCTTTTTCGATGAGCATCATTAGTGCTAGTAGATCGATTTAACAATGGAATTAATTTTTAAACATGTATGGTTAATCCAAAAGTCCCAAAAATGCTTGCAACTATTCCAATGAACAGAAAAATAAAAAGAGAAACAACAAGAACATCAGACTCATTAGTAGTTAGATAGTAGTCCCTCTTTATCAAATAATGGTAACTGATTTTGGCTACGAATACGTGTTTGTCTGCTAACAAAGCTCCCTAATTAGCCTAGAAAGTAAAGAAAAGAAAAACTCCCTAATTAAGCATTGTTGCCTTCGGCCTTCCAATACGTGTTTGTCTGCTGTACAGCATAGTTATAGATGACGACATTGATGAGCCAAAAGTCTACCAGCAACGCGTAGCCGGTAGCCCCAGCCTGGCGATTCAGGGTGTTTAAATTTTGGTCCTCTCTGTCAGCAAGAAATTTCTCTTCTTATAGTAAATGACACAACCAGCATTTGTTCATCGCCTTCAGGACAAATGCAGCAATATTATATGAACTCCTTGGCCCTTGCAAGTTGCACCCTAAAAGAAGCTATTGGACGGACTTCTACGTCCGATGACTAACTTAGGATATGTTCGTTTTTACATTTTTTCAGGATTCTAAGTATATTCACATTATTATTATCGAACATATTCAGAATTCAAACATAAACACCAATACATTTTACACAATTTCCAACAACTTTTTAATTTTTTATTCAACATAAATTTTCTCTCTCTATATTTTTTCACATATCTCCAATATTTTTTTATTAAACAATTACATCAAATTATTTCTCTCCACTTTATACAAACACCAATAAAATACTATTCAACATAAATATTCACAATTTCTCTAAAATCATACAATTTTTATTCGAAACGAACGTTACCTTGTTCTTGTCCAATGCCATCTTGGAGATTGCAGGCTCTGGTTTTGGGTACCCAGCATTTATTGGGATGTCATGGTAGTGCCTTTTGGACGACCCTAAATGGAGGAAAGAAAAGATATGGACCTCAAGGCCCAATCATTTGGGTCAGGATATATCAGTTAGGAAAGAGAGGAAGAGAGGATTTGGTCGTGAAAAGCAAAATAAAATTCGAATAAAATATAGATTATATAATCAAATAAATATAAAAATTATTTAGTTTTTCTTTTTCTAGCCGTCCCTGGGAAGGGAACAAATATCCAACAAAGTTCCTTTCTTTATCTTCTCGCTCTTACAGAGACCGACGATGGAGCTCTGTGTTAGTCACTCTTCTGGATTCCCGAACAAGAACTTATCTCGAGACTCTCTAACATCTTCTGCATATTCTCTAGTCAGAGCCCCAGTTGTGAGTTCAAAGCATAGAACATTTAGTTTTTTCAAGCTTCGCACTCCTTCCCGCGAAATCCACCTCCTTCAACCACTTCCATGTTCTTCAAATCCTCGTAACTTCGCCATTTCAGCGGCTTCTTCTTCTTCGGTCGCTCTTGGAGACAAAAAAGATCGGCTTCCAGCGGATATCCAGGTCAAGGAGAGCGAAGAGCCCAATTGCAGACTGAGTCTTTGACTACTGCGTTGTCTTTCTTAATTGACCGTATAATTATTGGCGGTACCTCTTTTATTAGTATCTCTGCTCTGAGTTTTACTCCGTTTATTTAGTTGGGTATTTCTAATCTACTTTTATCAGCTAAACAGGTAGGCCTCCCTGTCTCGCTGTCTCACATTGTTGTTCGGGATTTTAGCTAAACTCGAATGGCTCTTTTTTCTTGCACTTCCAAGTGTCTTATTACTTCGTTAATGCAACCAGTCGTCTTCTTTCGCATAATGCAATACGTGAATGGATGCAGCTTCATTCTCTATAGATTCAAAGTGCTTTTTTTTTTTTTTTTCCTGAGCAAACTTCAAGTGCTTTAAGAGTAATGCATTTATGTATTTGCGTAAATGTGACAAGAATTTTTGGTTGCTGCCATTCGATGCATATTTTAAATTAAACGAAACCTCTATTATTGCATACATCGCTTTGTGCAGGTTAGGTTGAATGTAGAAGTTCCACCAGCTGTATGCGATGATTGCTATAAGATGGTCCTAACTGAGTTCATGAAGCAAGCGAAGGTGCTTTTCGCTGGAAAGAAGGTTTACCTGTTCAGAAAAAAAGAGTTATTTTGATGTTGTTTTTGTTTTCTCGCGCCCTTAGGTCCCTGGATTTCGCCCTGGAAAGACAGTTCCCGAAGGTATACTTTTAGGTTATGTTGGGAAGAAAAATGTCCAAAAGGCTACTATCGAATCTATCTTGAAGAGGACACTTCCACATGCTATGGCCTCGGTAGGTTTAAAGTAATATTCGGTCTCTTTTTCCTGTTTCTGCTCTCATTTTATTTTCATTTTAAAGTATAGAAGCACTTTCTAGGTTGTTAGTTTACATGTAGCCTTTAATGTCTTTGGGTTCACTTGAGTTCAGTATATTACATCCATAAATGTACGTGCATTAACTCTGGTATTTGCAAGTTCCTATTTTTATTTCAGATTCTGTCCAATAGGAATTGAAGTGTCCAAAAATTTAAGAAATAGATGGTCCCTTATCTGCAACTTATTCGCTGTAGTTTTCCAAGTTTGTTATATGCATATATGCAGCTTCTTTCATTCTACAATCCCCACACCAAAACCATTTATTGCTTATGTAAGCGTACGAAAGTTGCATCAACTGTCAAAGCTAGATATCTCTAGTGGGTGGGAATTGCCTTCCAGCAAGTGTTTAGCAGGAAATTCTCAATGAATGACTTAGTTATTCCATAAGAAATTTCTTTAGAACTATGCACCATTTATTCCATTACCAGCATTGATTTCGTTGGGTATTTAAGCTAAAGATGCTATCTTGATCTTTTGCTTAAGCATATCAATTGTTCTCTTGATGGGGTTTATTCTACAGCTGACGGGCAGGGCTTTAAGAGACTCAGTCCGCATAGTAAGCAAATTTTCTGAGATGGAGCATACCTATTCTTCTCTCAACACTCTCAGGTTTGTCATGTATACTTCTTATTTTGTACATTTTACTTTCTTGTTCTTACTATCTCCTTTAATTTATATTAGATTTGCTCCAGATATGATGTCATTGTTGACGTTGCACCTCAAGTTAAATGGATTCCTGAGAATGGATACAGGAACTTAAAGATTGTTGTGGAAATAGACAGTGACATAGATGCGCAGAGAGCTTATGAACAAGAACTGAGACGTCGTCACAAGTCCCTTGGTTCACTGAAAATTGTAACTGACAGAGGACTGCAGGTAAGTCAAGTCAAGTTACTTCAGTATGATAGACATTTAACGTGTTGCTTCTCCTTTTGAACGTAGATTAAATTATTATTTCCACTTTGAATCCATTCGTGGCCTTTTGGGTTTAAGGTAAATTAATGCTTCTAAGTCCTGTCAAAAACTGCATCGAAAAAGTTTAGCCAACATGAACCATTCAACTGTCCCTAGTGTAGCCAGTCAAGCCATAATAAAAGTGTTGCATAGAAAGAAACTCATGATCCATTATCATATTCTTTAACGGTAACTTAATTTTTTGTTTAAATTCATGTGCATTGTGGATTGTTCCGAATTTGCACTTTCCTCAGGTTGGTGATGTTGCTTTCCTTGACGTATCAGCAACAACAATTGATCAAGACAAGTTGAATGTTCAGAAGATTCCATCTGCTGAGAGTAAAGGTCTGCCAGTATGCACTGAAGATGTATATGCTTTTGTCAATTTCCATTGTAATGCAGGCATTTCCTCACTCAAGTCTATGTTCTACCTGCAGGTTTTAATTTTGATACAGAAGATGGTGACAAAGTACTTCCTGGTTTCCTTGATTCCATTATAGGAATTCAAAGAGGTGAAACAAAGTCCTTTCCGCTTGTATTTCCTGAATCGTGGAAACAAGAAAATCTCCGTGGTATTCATGCTCAGTTTACCGTGAGTGCCTTCATTTCAGAAGACTCTTAAGTCTATAATAAAGGCATCCATATCCGTGGAATCATAAATGCTGTTTCCTTGTTCTTATCAGCCTCTTCAACCATTCAAAGCATGGTTAAATTGATTTCTACAATACTCTGAATATTCCCATAGTACTGAACATCAAAAATGGCTATTTTTATTGGATGCACTTTTTCAGGTTGCATGTAAAGAACTATTTTACAGAGACTTGCCTAAATTGGATGACTCCCTTGCTGATAGGCTTCTTCCTGGATGCACTACTCTGAAGCAGGTAATCCCGGTGGGGTCTCACCGAAAAATCTAGACATCTTATCCAATTAACTTGAGATGATTTTTTTTTTGGCCATACAAATCTGCAGGTTGAGGAATCATTGTTACAGAGATATCTAGAAGTGGAGCAAACGGCTAGAGAACAAGCAACAGATAATGCAATTCTAGGCCAGCTTCAAAAGGTGTATTATTATTCAGTAACTGCATCATCGTAATTGACTCTGTTCTTCCTGAACATTGGCTATGCATGGTCAACTCTTTTTCTCTATGTGCCTGTGTTGGATGAGCTTGTGAAGGACATTTCTCTTCCTGATATGTATTATCACGTAAGAAGAGAAAAAATGCATATCAATTTTATTGGTTACCTGAGTAGTCACATAAACACTTTCTGATTGCACATTGGAACACTTGGCATTTGCATGAATGTAGATGACATTACCAACTCAGCATCTATAATTTGATGGGACCTATGTAGCTGGCCCGTAGACAGAAGTTGAATTGATAAAGACCGAATTCGGCATTAAGTTCTTGGAAAACTCATAAACCGATCAAGAAAATTATGGGAAATCAAATCCCTGCTTTAAAAGCATCCTCTGTTTTTTTTTTTTTTGAGTTTGCTTGTGTGTAAGCATTGGTATTTTCCAGATGGTAGAGGTTGATATTCCTCAATCCTTGTTTGAGGAACAAGGCAGGCAGCTTTATGGAGCCAAACTTCTAGAGATACAGGTTGGTACTTGGAAAAATATGTGTCATGTCAAGGTTATCCAATTTCATAATTCTTCCTACATGCATGTTTAGTTTCAACTTTCTCCCAATTTCTCAGCTGTGCGTGTATCAGTTCTCACTCTGGTATTATGGTGGCACAGGCAAATATGAAACTGAATGAACAACAATTGGCTTCTCTATCGAGTCCAAAGGCAGTCAACGAGTATCTTGAAAACCAGAAGGAGAATATATTGAATTTAATAAAACAGAATCTGGCAGTTGGAGATATGTATAAACGTGAAAATTTGCAGGTAGATATCTGAATGTGATCTTTCCTGTTGTATTACAGGGGCTTCACCAGAATGTGGGGGCAAATGTTTTCTGCTTATCAAAAAAAGAATTTATTACAATCAGTTTTTTTCAAAATTTCATTATGTATCACTTGCTTGTCTTTAATAGAAGAAGGCATACTTGCTTACAGTTATATTTTGCCTATTTACAACGATATCAATATTCAGTTTGCTGGTTTGCAGTTTTCCATGGACGAGCTTGTGAAGGAGGTTGAGAACTCCATTGCTGAATTTAAACGTCAAAAACAAGAATATTGATGAGGAGAGGGTGAGGGAACAGGTATGTGTACACCGTTCTTCTAAAGAAGTGGAGTACTATCACTGCTTTCCTTTTGGGTAAACCTTTTTATAAGCCAACTCTGCTATCGGACCTTCAAAAGGGCCTGTCCATGGGACCAACAAGAGACTTGAAGCACCTCTAGTCGAACCTTATTGATAAACCAAAGTGTGCTTTGATATTCCTGAAATCTTTCCCTTCTGGTGTATATATAGTAATCAATATAGCTTCGGTTGGGCTTCGGAGATCTTCTGGGGCTATCAATATACATGACTTATAGCCTAACTACTATTTCCCCCCTGCATCTATCTTTGAAGGATAACTTGAGGACTTTTGACAATGAACTATTTCCCTCGGAATTTGTGCAGGTGCAGGAAATATTGGAGGGTGCAAAGGTGCTTGAATGGTTGAGAGAGCATGCCGAGATTCGGTGTGTAACCAGATGAGAGAGAGGGAGCCAGAGAGCAGGACAATCGTTTTAGAGAGGAATCGGGGAGAGATGTTTTCTTTACATTTTTTTTTTAAATGATTACTGCAGTCCAAGATTGCTGGATAGCGTCTCCGAAGCAATTTTTTAAAAAACAAATAAAACCTAAAAATTTAAACTATGTTTGGCTCAAAATAGTTTTTTTTAAAGTACTGTAGATTTTTTTTGGATCGGTGAAAAATGTTTTGAAATTTGTAAAAAGTTATTGAGATAGATGAAAAATTATTAAAATTGATGAAAATGTGAGCAATAAGTGTTTGAAACACTATCCAAAGATTCCCAAGTTCTCGGTGTGTTGGAAGGCTGATCAGCATGTGTTGGCCCGCCCCCACGAGGAGGAACGAGTTTTTGACCCACCGAAGAAAGATGAACAAACAGACACCTCCAATCTAGAGGTATTACCGTCTTTAAGACATTCCAGTCAAGCTGAAAGCTCAGCAAGTCAAATGAACTCATCGTACAGGATAATGAGAAAAGAACTTGAAATCTGATATAATTAGGATGAAACGTGCAGTTTGACACAAAAGTAACTAAAACAATCTCTCAAGACTACAAAAACCCTCTTAGGAAAAAAAGCTAGACACAACTGCCTCAACTAAAAAAGTGAGTTGCTCCCTGGGACAAAAAATCTACAACTCACACGCAGGAAGCTGGTTGGGCAATCTTATCCTCAGTTGCTGGAAGCTGCTCCGGCGTGTCATCCTCAGCATCAGGGTGCTGCTCAGAAGTCTCGCCATCAGTTTCTGGAAGTTGTGCATCTGTGTCACCCTTCAACTCATTTTCATTGAAGAGATCCCTTTGAACAGGGACAGATTTTTGCTGCTGTGATGATATAACGTTTGCAATGGCTTTCAAAGCTGCAGATGCCTGACTGTTCTCCACGACCTCATCTTTGTCAGCACCAAGAGTATTAGGTTCATCCAATGACTTGTCTTCTTGTTTTGGAGGAGGCACAAAAAAGGGTATCTTACCCCTCTGCCAGTCATGGAGAACCATCTTTGCCACAGTCATCAAGTCAGGTTCCCCACCCTAAATATCCCATTCAAAAAGTAAAAGTCAGTCATGAAGCATAATTGTTTGTCGCAAAATCAAATGCGAACCAGTAGATATAGAAAGCAAAGTTGCCATCAATGATTACTATGAGCACAATTTTGTAAGGATAATTGTGAAGCATCAAAAGTAGCCCACATGCATTCCATATTTACTAAACTAGCCAAAGGAGTTCAGTCACTGAAACTTTTTTTTTTATAACCAAGGAGCTCTCAAAGTCGGGCCACTTCGTGTACCCGGCCCAACAAACCAACCTGGGGGCATGTGTCAGGACCCCACCCAACACACCCCAGATAATTCAAGGGCGATAATGGCGGTGTTAGGGCTCGAACTTGGGACAGTTCAGTCACTGAAACTGAAAGCACGTGTAGGAAATTCTATCGTGTTTGGTGGAAAGAAGCAAACCCGCTATGCATTATACATGGTCAGGAGAATTAATAAAGATTGAGTCTTATCAAGTCATCAATGTCTCCAAATCCTACCCTACATGCTCAAGGTCATATGTCTGTATACAATTACCCTAACCAGCTCCAACTAGAGATCCACCACCAAAATCAAGTTCCATTCATCTCTCACAACTTCAAGTTAATGCCCTTTTGTTGAATTCACCTTGTCCAAATTTACCATCAGGTCATTTCAGCTCTCTTCCCTCCATGCACATTATGGACAGGTATGCACTCCTTTCTAAACTTTTCACTATCTCACCACCACACGAATTTAGCACTTACATTCTCCATTCGATATGTGGAGACATTTCCAGCTTGGCCAATATTTGATCCCATTGTCCTAGCAGAGAATATTGCCACATTGCCTAGTATGACCATGGTTTTATGACAAAGTGGCATCTCCTATCCAACAGAACATACGATAATACTTGCCAATCTCAAAAAAGCTTCCACCTATTTTCATTCTTAAGCACAAACTACTGCATCCGGCCCAGCTCTAATTCAAGGTGTTAGATATAAAAGAGACCAACCCCCCCCCCCCCTCTTCCCTGGTGGCTGAGCAGGGGGTGGGGCATCCGTGCAAGGAAAATTTCATACTAAGTTGAAGTGAACAAAATTGTGGGCATTGGACGAAATTGGTGTCATAACATCACGTAAATATAAAAGAAATACCTTCAATAGCTTGCCTGTCAATTTGCATAACTGAACCAGGAAGTCGTTTTCGTCATCCCTGCAAACATCCCCCGTATCAAACAATCAACATTGTGAAAACAGCATTTGATAAAGGAACTAGAAGTCCAAAGTGCAAGGGGGTAAACTTGGCCAAAATATGACACCCAAAGGGCCCTGCAAGCGCAATCCTATCCTATCTGAGTCCGAGTTTACCGTACCTCCGGCCCTTTATGTTACGCGACAGTAATATTTTGTTACCTTTGACTGCTGTTACACCAGCCTAGAGTGAAGCAAGTAAAATGAAGTACAGGAGCAAAGTGATTCCAGTTTACTTTACTGCTCAAGTGATGGACTCCTAGCTTACAAAATAAGGCATATTGAGCAACAGCCTTTTAAAATTCATCAAAAGGAAGACTCAAGTATAACTTTTTTTTATAAATAAAAGTACAACTATAAAGTGAAATCAATTGTAAGTACCCAGTGATCCCTGTAAATTTCTATCTAATAACCAATATTTGGGGATATTTAATATCAGGCATCCCCAAGAATAGGCAGTACAAAACTTAAAATAGTAAAGATTTGATATCACTAGCCAAAAGATAATTGGAAGCCAGGATGCTACAGAAAGTTTCATTTAGAATGATAACATGAAAGTCTCAAAAATCAAACAGAGAGAATGACACACCAGTCTTTTATTTTATATGCTCTTTTTAGGTGCTCCTTCTTCACACGTTTCAGAACTTCTCCAATGTGTTCTGAAGCATCCTGCAAGTTAGTGACACGTACCTGGATACAAGGGCACGGTCATTAGTTTAAAATCGGCTGCTCAATGAAACCGTCCGAACACATTAATACAAAGACACGCCACCAGAACTCTCTGGACTCAAAAAGGAGTAGGGAAGCGCAAGAGAGGATTCAATAATGGTACAGATTCAATTCTGCAATCACAGTGGGGAAGGATAGAGGGAAGGGACCGTCCATATCTAAGTAAAATCAAAATTGGAAAACCACTTACATGAGATATAAATCCAACTACTTTCTGGCCAGGTTAATGGATTCTCATAGAGCAAGTGAAACATATAGGGACTGGGAAAAGAAAATCATAACGTATACAAAACTATTGGTAAAGTTTGGCACACCGAATACAACTAAAATTTATTTCAGAATAGCAATGTTTCCCAAACTGCAAAAAATATGCAGGGTGAAAATGATTATTATGGTTGCATGACCTTATGTCAGCTTCTGCTCCTAGGATATATTAGGTATCATTCAATCTCAAGTTCAAGAAACTTTGAATAAGTGGCCGTATCACGAGGATCTTACAGTAAAGGTCTCACTACAACATTCTAATTTAAGGTAAATCAAGCAAGATGATATTGGTTAATTGAATAATTCCTCTAGCTATCCACTACTATAAAAACCAAAAGCAAAGTGGACAAAAAAAGAGGATATAAATAATAACTTAATAGAGACTAAATATTTGAAAATTATTCAGAACTGTTTACTATGGAAGCACGTGATTAGAACATACCACACCCTTCAGTACAATATCTGTTTCGGAGTCCTTGTTTTGGTAAACAACTCCAGGGCAGTCAATCAAGAATATCCTCTTTGTGAGGGTTATATACTGCCACACTTTGGTCTCCCCTGGTATAGGAGCAACCTTGCAAACCTTGTGAGAAAAAGACATGTCAGCAAAACCAAACCATTAGAGAAGCAAGCATCATCGTCAACTTCATTACAAAGAAGTGCCAAATGTCAATAAGATTGGACTCTATGTGGGTAATTATGGATTGCTGTGATGCGCATTTTGTGCCTGTACTGAATTAACAGTTGTCAAAGAAAACATCTTAAGTTGCAACAGAGAGAATTATTACATTCTTTGTCCGCAGTGTGTTAATAACCGACGACTTCCCAACATTGGGATACCCAATAAATCCAACCGATATAGCTTGCTTGTCACCTTTTAACCGAGCGAATTGTCTCAATACTGACAAAAGAGAACCCTGAGTCCAACAAAGATACAAATGAAATATATTTATATGATTGAAGTTTATAAAGTGGGAAGAAATAGATGGAGATCTACAATAATATGTATAGTAGTAGTGAAGAAGATATGTGAACTAGAGAGGCAACCAACTATTATTTGATGAGCATCCAACAATAACATATTTTAATTGAGACTGATTTAGTTAGAACATACAGGAGTGAAGGTACACAAGAAGTGATTTATGATCATACAGGAGTTAAGATACACAACATGCAAATGATTTCATGAATGGTAAAGTTCGTTTCTAGGTTCTTTTCCCACTAATTATGTTCTCAATTTCTTTGACCATGTGCCTTGGAAATAAACAGAAGGAAATGCCATGAAAACAAAAGGCTTCTGCAATCTGGTAACTATATATAGAAATTCCAGTAAACATCACGTTTGTTCAGAAATTTACTTGTCGGATTTATTGGCCTAACTAATGTACTCAAATTAATACAATATCTCTTCTTTTAATACCCACTTAGATGAAAATCCTAGAAGTGCGTGTTCTGTTCCTTACAATGCGGGACTGGCAATGGAAATTGGCACATAATTTAAACCTCAAGCACAATCACTTTTATTCTCAATCAAATCAATGCAATGAAGAATACTGAAAGTTGAAAGTACACTTATTGTGTACTGTACCGTTAAACATAAGTTGAAATAATGAGAAGTAATGGCCACAGCACACGAGAAATTCAAGAAACTAAAACTTAGCAGTTACCATCATGACCACAAATTTACTTGAGCTAAGAAGGGTACCTTGCCAAATGACTTGTTAATGCTTGCGTGGAATGCTAGAGTTGGATATTCCTTGGATAACACTCTAAGCCATCCTTTTGTGGCCCAAGCAGGAACCAAATCACACTGAGATAACCAGGCACTAAAATGTTTAACCAGCTTTAGGAGGGAACATTTTTTTTATAAGTTAAATTTTATTAAAGAAAAAAATGTGAAAACGGTAAAAAAGACTATACTAAAAATACTTAAACCATACGAGCTAAGAAGCCTTAGGAGGGAACATTGGAGAATGACGAAACCCTTAATGACCTCACATAACTATAAACATGTAAAATACAACAAACCTTGTTTAACAAAAGAATCAAGTGTTTGTGCTTGCAATGCTCTTTCAAGTGTCTCTCCAGATGGTAGCATCTTGTCCCTTGTGGGTCCCTAGCATCCAAAACCTGTAATGCATAAGAAAATTTTTAAGGAACCAAAAGAAAACTGGAGGGGAAGGGGGGATGTTCAATCAATCAGAATGTGTCCTCCCAGGGCTGTGTTGGCTTGAACAAGCATGGCAACCAAGCTTACGAAAACTTTAAAAATAAAAATTGATATTACACTGGAAATCCTATTTTTCTGAACCATCCACATAATCAGCGCCTTGCACCACTCTCTCACAGGTTTTTAACCCCAAATAATGTCCAGGATGATGAAGCCTTTAATATCGTAAAACCAGGGCATTTCTAGCAATACTGATCTTGATGCACCTAAACCAAGGTTATAATTTCTGACCAAGCCGTTATAATTTCACAATCATTGCTAAAATGTGCATGAAACAACTGGTGAACATGAATATGGAGGATAGCCAAAAGGATCAGAAGAGCTTCTCACCCTCTATATTTACCCGCATATGACAATAATCCTGTACTATTGTACAACTTCAACAAGCGAAATAAAAGAGAAAATAGGATGAAGAAGAAGCGCGCCGGGGGGACTAACCTGGACAACCACATCCGAAGAGTCAATTACTTTATAGAGCTCACCCCATATACGTTTACTTTGACCCTTCTCAAACATTGTATGCCGAACTAGATCCCTAAGTCCATCTTCTTCATCTTCTTCTGCTTGTGCATTAGTAGCATGCTTCTCCTCAAAAGCATCTAAGCAATCCATAAAAAGACACTAAGTAAATAAAAGACATTTATATTTGACAAACAAAATGAGTTATCAGATAAACTGTCAATACCAAAGCTTTCATTTCACTCCAACAAACTAAATGAAAACGAGGGACAAAACAAGAAGAGGGTGAAAAGCACAATAACATACCCTGAGAACCATCAGCTTTCTTTGCCAGTGACTCATAATCTGCTGCCAAGAGCCTTGGACGCTTCCTCTTTGTCTTAGGTCCAAATGCATCCTCGAAAGGCTCTGTATCCAGAAGATGGACTCTGGCTTGCTTCAAAAAGATATAACAAACACACTTGATTAGCAAAAGCACACACATAATACTTTCAGCCACAGACTAAAGCTCTGGCTACATAAGTCACTTGAATGTAAATCATATTATCATTTCCACTGCTAATTCATAATAACCAGCAGGAAAGACCCACACTTCTCAATTTAATATTGAGTATGGATACCTCCGAGACACGGTTAGCATGGAAGAGTATTATGACAGGCTAAAGTAGGTGGCACAAACAACTATAGTTGATCCCCATTTTCCCTTTTCCTTTGCGCATAGAAGGTGCAATTCGTTTTCTGATCCTTCCTGAAAATGGAAAAGAAAGCTCAAAGATATGCATACCTTTTGACGATCATTCAACAGGGACAAAGGCAGTTTCTTTTCCTTCAGAATGACATTGTAGCTACTAGACATACGGTTTTGAAGCTCTTCACGAAAAAATTCAAGCTCTTTCTGATTCACAACTCGAGTATTCCCTGCAAATTCAGCCACAAAATACCATGAAAATTGCAAGATTTTCTGATTCTTGGTGAGGAACACTGCTGCATCACTCAACATCCCAAGCCCTAAATATTCTCCGTTCATAAAACTGCTTTTCTGAGCTTGAATATCACTCAGAGAATGACTTCCATTTCAAAATTGCAGGCACCAAACATAAACACTTAAACGAGCTCCACTATCCCATTAATTGAAAGTCGTGCATCCAATTCAATCACCGATCACAAATTAAGCGATCCAACTTTTTCCAGATAACATATAAGAGCAAATATTCATATTCATATATCTTACCGAACCAGCGGCGGTCAGGTTGGATTCGAGTGTTGGGCAATTCCTTGGACTGAAACTCGTTCCTAAGGATCTTGCCCGAGCGACTCCGCTTGGGCCTCGTGTTATACATCTTGAGCCGCCGAACCGTGGCGGCGCTACGCGAGCCATTAGCCCCGTCTGTGCGGTTCGCGTCCAGCGAGTGCTTCGGCTTTCCAGAGATGCTCACTTTCCTCTCCTTCGACTTCTTCGTCATCTTGCAGATTGTTTCAGGGTCTGTTGGTTACGGATAACGGGAATAATAAGGGCCGGATTTTCTTCCTTATCGGTTTCCTGCAGACGCTAGCAAACTAGCTAGGGTTTAAGACGAGGACGGATTTTTTTTTTTTGTCATGAACGAGAACGTACGTGGCTCGTGTAGAAGCATCATGTATTTTGTTTTTTTTGGGTCTGTTGTCATGAGCGCTTGTTCAAAGAATTACATGACAATCTTAAATTTTTGAGAATTTTGCTGTTTATTACTTAAGTTTTAAACGCTTTTACGTTTTAATTTTTTAGTTTAATTTTTTAAAATATTAGTCCTTAGATTTATATTTTTTTACAAAATAATTATTCCGTCAGTCTGTCGTCCATATGGTTAACGAAGCCCTCTAACATGTCAGCAATTTGAAGCGGTTGACCTGTACATGAAGCGAACGACCAGTACATGTAGCGATCGACAGCTTCATGTACCGGTCGACCGTTACATGGTCCGTTAAGCATATAGGCGGCAGACTGACAGAACTACCATTTTGTAAACAAATTTAAACCCAAGGATTAATATTTGAAAAAATTAAATCCAATGACTAAAACTTAAAAGCGTGTAAAACCTAAGTACTAAATTGATAAATTCTCTAAATTTTTTAACCAAGTTATATACAGCTTTATACTAGTGTTGGTTTTTGGTTCAATTAGATTTCGGCCCAATCTCATTAAAAATGAAAACCTTAAAAATACAAGTCATATAATTTTGGAATATTTGCTCACTAATTATATATTTAATGATGCTCTTAGACAATATGAGCTCTAAAATATTTATGTGCTCAAATGTGTTTGTCTATTTTTAAAGTGTACCAATATCTGCACTATTCGAACTTTCACACCGGTAACATTGAATGGTATGATACATTTAAATTTTTTATTTTTTCTCTAAATTTTAGTATGTAATTTAGACAAATTGTAGAGAATTTTGATACTCCTATTACTCCACCTCCTTTTGGGAGTTTGGGATGCATAAAAAAAAAACTATATATATAAAATTAACAAAATAGGTTATAAAACATCCTAATTACCATTTTGTTTTGCAGTTTACATGGTAGTTTAATATGTTTACAATTTTTCTCTCATATTATATTTTGACCATTAAGATTGTGACACATCGTATATTTTTATTGATTTTAATGATGAGATTTTAAGGTGAGTTCAAAATATAAATCTATTGGTCATTTTAACAAAATGGTGGTGTTTGCATCTTGAAATTTTGGCCCATCCAATTTTTTTAATAAAATAACTAGAAAAAATATATCTCCATTAAATAATTTATTTCAATTACAATAAACATAAAAAATGTATTCAAATTATCTTTATCCTCATTTTTTCACCAACTCTCATAAATTAAAATTTTAACTACCCAAAATTTGGTAAACATAGGCCATGTTCGTTTTAGTGAGATTTTTAGGATTTGAAGTGTTTTGAGAACTTGTCGGTGTTGTTTGAGTTTTATTGATATTTGTGTAGAAAATGTTAACTTATATTGATGTTTGTAACAAATGTAATATTTAGTTGTATTGACATTTGTGTAGAAATAATATTGAGATTGTAATTTTAGAAAGTTGGATTCAAATTCTTAAAATTTTGACAAAACCAACATGCTCACAATATTGTTTGGTGCAAGGTGTAAAAACGACCATTGTATTGAGTTAGGTAGCTGAAGGTAGTGCTGCACAACTAAAAATTCGGTATGATTTTTGGGAAAAGACCCGTTAGGCCGAATTTTCGGTTGTGCCTAAATTGAAGGACCGGACCGGAATCCGTCGGCCCGGTCCAAAACGGTTCGGTTGGACCACTTATTAATGATCTAATTTTTTTTTTCATTTTCAGCTCACATATTAAGATAAAAAATTAGTTGAAGGGGAAAAACATGATCAAATAACTCAAAAACGCATAGTTTTAGGGTAAAATCAGTTAGTTTTAGTGTAAACCGGTTAGTTTGAAGGTATATTAATAAATCATGTCCAGTCCGGTCTGAACCTTTTGGGATCCGGTCTAAACCGGACCGAATATAACCGATTTTTTAAATTCGGCCGATCCTAGCTTAACGTGTGAATTACAAAATAATTTGTTAGTTTGAGGGTACAAACGGTAATTTGAAGGGTAAAAAGAGAAAGTCAATTGGATAGAATGCATTATTTTGATTTATTAAGCAAAGTATTAATATTTATTTGATGAAATAACAAACTAATTAAATCGCTGCTGAACAAACTCGAATTTCTTCTAATAAATGTAATTTGATTAAACTTGTATGTACAATCTGCTGAACTTTTCAGTTTCTCAAGAAAAAAAAGCAGGACTTATCTTTCGGGAAAAAAAAATTGGAAAAAAACGTCGGGAACAAAAATAGTTCTCACAACGTAATCGTCTCCAACTAAAGTTCGTGCGCAGATCTGAGAGCAAAACTCAAGCTGCAGTGCATGTCGGAGAAACCGTACTGTCATGGATCGGGTGCTAAAAGCTGCAAGAGCCTCCGGTTCTCTCAACCTATCAAATCGCTCCCTCAGGCAAGCCCCGTTTTTTTTTTTTTTTAAAAAAACTCCGGCCTGCAGACAATTGTTTTATCACTTGCATTATGAAGATTACTAATGCTAGAAGAGAATGCGTCAAGGAAGCGTAAGGTTATCTCGTGCTGCCTAATTGAGTCGAAGCAGATTAGTACCTTCGCACATACCTGTTTTACATCGCTGCCCCGAAACAATTGGAACGACGCACTGTTTTGAGTTGAGTTGCCTCAATTAGATAGCTTATGGATATATGAAGTTATTCGACTTGGCTATGTCGCAAACTAAGAGTAGGATCCACTTCCTTCGTGCATTTTGCTTAATTATTTGGTGTTTAGTTCTGATGTCGCGTATGTTTAGATCATTACTTTGTAATTGTCTTAACGGTTTTCTGAATTGATAATAGCTACTTCATGGGGTTTTGTTGTAATCATTTTCATCGTATAGAGCATGATGTAGTTAGTTCTATATGTCTTGATTTTGTTTACTTGTGTATCTATTCTCAGTGAGGTGCCCAATGAGGTATACCAAAGTTTGGAAGCAGTTGGAACGGATGAGAAGTGGTGGGAGGTAATTTATTTTGGACTTAATTCGTTTTGGTGATGCTTAATGTGCCTTTGGAAATGTTAGCTGGAAAGATGAGTTGCATGTGGTTACCTAGGATGTACTGAGTGGACTAGTGGTTTTAATGTCTATATTGCAGGCTGTGGAGCTACAAAAGCTCATTTTGGCTCATAATAATATTGAATCATTGAAAGAAGATCTTCGGAATTTACCTCAACTGATTGTGTTGAACGCCAGCCATAATAAACTCACTGAACTTCCAGCTGCGATAGGAGAGTGGGTTTTCTGAACATTTATAACTGTCATCTTTTTCAATTTTGTTTTCCATATTCCTTTTTCCTGACCAATGTTAATGTAGGTTCAATGTCTGCTTTTGTTTTTCCCTGACCTCCTTGACAGGCTTCCTATGCTAAAATCATTAGATATTTCCTTTAACTCAATCCTAAACATACCCGAGGAGATTGGATCAGCAACTTCTCTTGTCAAGTATTCTTTCCATCTTTGCACCTTCTTTCTTCCTTTCTTGTTCTTCCTCTTCTTTCTTTCTATCATTTTCTGTGTTTTTCCTCCCTTTTACTTTATCTATCACATTCTAGTAGAGACTTTCTTCTTTCTTTTTAATGTCTTATACATTTCTTTGTGTGGTTTTTCCTTTTGTTTTATCTATTCTTTCCTTTTTCCTGTTCTTACTATTTGTAAAAAATTTGAATGAAAGAAAAGATCATGTCGAGAATAATGAAATTTACGCTTTGGACATGTAATCTTTTTGTGCCATCCTTCCATCTTTTGAGTGCTTTAAACCTGAACTACATTACCTTTCATTGGTAGTGCATTTATTGGTCTTTATTAGCAATATGTGGCCCATCCTTGGCAAATCTCACTCTTCTTATCATAAATTAATGCAACCTTAATAATTTCTTGTGTCATATTCTCTTGTGTTGGCATTGGATGCCAACGAAACAAATTATGATAGATAATGGCTGTTGGAAAAGATTGAGAACCAGTTTCCTTTTGGAACGAACTGAACATGTTGCAATGAAACTGAAAGTGAAAAAATTACGTGAAAGAAAAAAAATTACAAAGCCAAATAACTAAATGAAAGCCACCATTTTCTTCTGGAAGGAAGAACATCCTTGGTTTTAGAAGTGTCAGTGCCTTGGAACAAAGATTAAAGGAGAAAGAAACGTACTGTGTACCTTGTTTCATCAGAAGTCACTTCAGTTTTCCCTCAAGTTAAATACGTTGACTGATGTCTAAAGGTTTGGCTTGAGATAGTGCAGAAATTAGTGCTCGATAGTCCAAAAGGAAATTTTAGCTCTGATCGATTCACTCCACTGGTAATTAGATGTTCCTTGAAAAGAGTTTGAGTTTGTTGCATCCTTGAATGACCTGGGTCGATTTTAGCACTTGGTTTGACTAACTCCCATTGGCCTTATCCTTTGTTTTCTCATTCAAGTCCAGTTAAGTTTGCCTTGACTCATGGTTCCCGTTAGCCTTCACTGATTCTGGTCTTCTTTCAGGTAGGAGAATATAAAGAAACAATTGGCACATGCTTGGTTTTCACGGAAGAAGGTGAGTGTTTTGGTGCCTTGTGATGTGTCAGGCTCAGTTTTTTACGAAGATGGAGTGATTAAAAGATTTTCCTCCATCTTCTTGTTAGAGACGTATGTGGGATAGATTTAGTTGCATAAGCAGGATCAACTGCCTCGGGGATGAAATCTTTTCATCTTTTATATGGTATGCACTGTCAAAAAGTATGACCTCAATGCTACAGGTTGACTAACTTGTGACATCACAATTTGCTCAAGATCCCTCTGGTGTGCGTCATTTATCTGGAAGCAATAATTGGCGAGCCATTCATATGCATAAGAGTATTTGGGGAGAGGTCTTCAGGGAATGCATGCTTATCGTGTTATAGAAGTCAAGTAGCTAGTTGTGTTGCTAGTCATATCAGGGTCATTATCACTTGAATGATTATTAAAGCTGCGTTGAGCCTCCTATATGACAGAAGTCATATTGGCTATTTGATCAAGGGGCTATTGTCTTCGAATTAATAGGTTGTATGTTATATTGCGCCAGATCTTTCTTTGCCTTTTTCTCTGCCTTATAATTTGGACCGAATCTGGTTCTCTTTGCAGAAGTCATCCCAGAGGTTCATGAAGAGACAGGACCATCTGAAGCGAACCTTTTCTCGGGAAAATGTATAATAGATCCAAATCAAACTCCAAGCAAACATGTGAAACCGGTTGCACAGCTTCATAAGGTTCTGAAGTTCAGATTGGCACCTGACGACGAAATTCAATTTGCAACATCCAAGCGGACCGAATTAAAGTATTCATAATTGTGTCATGTTAGATCCAAATGTCGTTGGATGATAGTTTGGAGACTTAAGGTCGTGTTTGCAAATCAAAATTTTGATCTATTAGAGTTGGTGGAAGGAAAAGTAAAAAAATAAATAATTTGAATAATTTTTTTATGTTTATTAGAGTGGAAAGAGATGATTTGATGGAAATAGAGATTCTTTTGTAACTATTTTATTAGGCTAATGCCAAAATTTTGGCATGCAAAGATAAAAATTCTTCTAATTTCATTTACCAGTTGCGAAAATCTTCTTAAAAGCATATTAAGGGCATGTTCATTTTGGTAAAATTTTAAGAATTTGAATCCAACCTTCTAAAATTTCAATCTCAACATTATTTTTACACGAATACCAATACCAGTTAATATTAATATTTTTACACGAATACCAATACAATTCAACAATTTCTACACAAAATATCAATACAACTCTAACATCACCTAAATATTCATATTATCTTACAAATTTACCAAAACAACACTGAGCTAAGGATAACTATTAATCCTATTTCAACAATTTGATGAAATCGAGAAATCAAAGGCGTAGCGGCTAAGGAAATGACTTGGAAGCTCTTCCGAATTCTTTTTAATTTTCTATGGTATATTTTTTCAAGAGTTTGAGAGTTTTGAAGAATAGTTAATAAATTCTCTTTTTCCTATGAATAATTTTCATTTTATAAGCTTTTAAAACTTCCTAAATTACTCATCTTTCCTTTTATTCTTTAATTTCAGGTCACATCTAATTTCGGCAACTCGATGTGACTTGGGGTAAAAAATGGTAAGATTTTTAGAATTTTGATATAATTGTAAATATTTATATAGATTTAAATTTTATAGATTTTTGTGTCAAAATGGTGAAATTTTTTTCAAGATATTTAATGTTTATTAAAATTTATAAAAAATTATAGAGAGATGATTTGATATAATTTGTTAATAAAAAAATATTGGAGTTTGGTTGAAATATGGGGAGATAATATTTGTTATAATATTTTTTTGAAAGTATATTAAATTTTATGTGAAAAGTTATTAAATATTATGTAAAAAGTATTAGTATTTAAATAATAATATTTGAGATATTTTTTTTTAATAAATTTCGTTGAATTCTTGTTGAATCTTATTATATTCAATAATACTTTTGGAACGTTTCTTAACATTTACTTGGACACGTGTTTCATTAAGATCGCGAATTCAATTTTAAAGTAACCGTGCGAATGTGATTACTGATTCAACCCGTTTGTTGCCTGAAATGTTGAATTTGGTTATATTATAATTTTTTTTAAAATTAAATAATTCTTTATTATTATAATATTTCTTCCTATTTTTTCACTAATTTTCACCAAATATCTTTATTTTTTTTACCAACTCCGATACCCTCGCATTTTCACCGCCCGACATCTACAGTAATAAAAACCACCTATACACACACAAAGCTCCCTTCATTCTGCTGATATGTTCACCAAAGAAGACCTCCACGTGTCAGCACACGGACACGGACAAACGACCAAACTAATAGAGAAACGAGGTCGCATCCAGCAGGAGGCAGACCTAAGTTGTTGGAGAACACAACTTCCATGAAATTCCACGCACGGAGATTCCTCCCCTGTCCTCTCTGCCCTAATTATTTAACTCGAATTTCCTTAGCCAGAGCCAGATAGAGGAAAGAAAAAGTCACGCATAGCTTATAGCGCAAGACATAAAGCATGACAGCGAGGAAATGTCAGCAGCTATAAAGAGAGCTCGATACCCTTCAGCCTTTTCTGCCCTTTTCCTCTTCTTTCTCACTCTTTAGTGGAAATCTTTGTCAGCAATCTCACTTGCTGAATTTTTTTTCCACTTCTTAGTCACTTTCTGCGATTTCCTGATTCGGAGCTTAATTTGTAGACAAGCGAGAAAAAGTCGGGGATGGCCACCGAAAAGCTCCGCCAACGACACCTTTCAAGGTAAGATTTCGGCACTTATTTGCTTTTCTGTAGCTATTTCGATTAAAAGTCATCTCCAATACCCACATTCTAAATCACCTACGGCTACGATCTCGAAAGTAACCTTTCTTTCTACTTCTCATCCGCAATTTAGAGCATTTTTTTTCAGGATAATTAACTATTAATCTAAGTTTTGTTTTTATTGCTCTTGTTCTAATTCTCTGTTATTTGGGTGGTTTTTGTGTTGAATTTGCAGGCAAACCTTCGCATTCCTTGGAATTTACGATATTCCGGGGTCTGGATTTAACCCATCTGATGATTTATTTCCAAACACTGTTTCAACCACCCGTGAATTTTTCATCTAGACCCCCATTATCCTACTCAATTTCCTGTATCTTTCTTCCGTCTGATGTGTTCTTTATATGCTGCTTTAATTGCCTTAGATTTCGCCTAAAAATTTGATATTTCACGAGTGCTCGATTGTTAAATTGTTTGCTTTTGGTAATCGAGGGGGAAACATAATTTGGCTCTCTACTTGTGGGGTTGAGAGAGTGAAATTTAGCAAAATGGGGGATCGGGTTAGGTCCATTTCGATTGAAGACTTGCCATCGCATTTGATTTTGGAGATTTTGACCTCCGGCCGGCTCAGTGCGGTCGATCTTGTTTGTTTAGAGTTGACTTCTAGGACTTTTGGTGGGAGTCACGGGCTGTACCCTCATAAGTTCCGATCATTGGTGGACTTTGCGGCATTTCAGCTGTGCATGTCCAATAGTATATATGCTCAGATGACTTGGAATGCTCGGGGAGAGTTGTTTGGTCGTTGTGATGGGAACTGGAAGCGGGTTTTGAGGTTCTTACGGTCAGTGGAGCACTCGTCTGAGATGGTCGAGACCTCTGCAGGCAATGTACTATTTCTTCTCTATATGCTTGTTTAGTTTTAACTCTGTTTTGTTTCTTTTGTGTCATTTGAGGTGCTCCTCTTTCGCACGTATCTTATGTATGCCCACTTTCATATGAGATAAGCGTAATCTCATATTATTGATTCTCTCTCTCTCTCTCTCTCTCTCTCTCTCTCCTTGTAGCATGTTAAGTAGCAGTTGTCCCATGTTTTCCAGTTTTTTGGTATTGGAATTTCAGTTTCTTCAGAATATCGTGTGACACTACATCAACTGGTGTGGAATTGGAACTCCCAACCTTTCAGCTATGGACCATGGAATCACATGTGTATTTTTTGACTATCGATTGTCAGAAATAGATAATAGTGATGATAATCTTCATGACAGTTGATTGATTTGTTTTGTAATTATGCTCATCTTTTTGGTGGTGTTTTGTAGCCTAGCAGTAATTTATTATTAATTTGATGAGCAGATGCAGATTACCACTGGAAGGTATCACACATTGCTGATCAAGAAGGCATCAGTGTACTCCTGCGGTTCCAGCTTGTGTGGTGTTCTTGGTCATGGTCCTGAAACAACACAATGTGTAGCATTTACGCAGATTGATTTCCCACCTTTGGCTCAGGTTGTGCAAGTTTCAGCCTCCCAAAATCATGCTGCCTTTGTCATGCAGTCTGGAGAAGTTAGTAACTGCTCTTACTTATCAGACCAATTTATTCTGCATAATCCACTATTTATTAGCAGGCTCGAGTTAGTTTAGTGGAGGTCACCATATCTTCCCATGAGCCATCTCCTCCCCTTTGTAAGAAGAGGACAGAGGGTGATGTTGCCAATTCACGTTTCATGGGTGGGTGACATAGCAAAATGTGCAAGCAACAGTTAGGCTCTAAGCTATTATTGTCTTCCTTGCTGCATAGATGCTGGAACCATGCTGATTATGCCATGCCGTTCTTATTGATTTTACTGCATGATACAACCAACTAGTTCAGTGACAAGCTTTCAGATATTTGTTACTTTCCTATGTTTATCACTCATTACAAACTTTTACCTAGTGTTGAATTTTTACAAAGTGGCTGTCATAAATCATAATCATGTGATGTTGCTCTTAACTGGTGCAGATTTTCACTTGTGGAGACAATTCATCATCTTGTTGTGGGCATGGAGATACAACCCGCCCCATTTTTAGGCCTAGAATTGTTGAATCATTGAAAGGAGTTTCTTGCAAGCAGGTACTTGCATATTACCCTTATGTTTTTAGTTATAGGTTTGTTTAGAATTTAGTGTATTGGATTCCAATGTGATGGATATGTTGTGTTTTAGTTGATATTTGATATACATAGGCCTGCTAATGTTTGTTAGCTTTCACATTATCATGGGATAATTTCTTCCTTTTTGTTTGTTCATATTTTTAATTGTGAATGGGGAAGTTTTTGCCTTGTCACAATTATGTATATCATACTTGGGAGATGAAACATATCCATGAGATTCAGACATGTGGTGTTAGTGAAGTATTGTAATAGTTTCATTGAAAGTGCTACTAACTTTGTGCTGGCTGGTTTGGCTCTAAGCCATGTCCAACTTCAAATTAGATACTTGTCTTTATCATCCTGATGGGTTAACTAGAAGGGCAGTACGAATCTACTGAAAGCTGTTTTCTTTTTTAATTTTCTAAGCCATTCAGAGGCAATATTTATCTTTTCTTTCTCCTCTAAACCACCCCTTTTCTACCCCTCTGCTCGTCCCCCTTTCTAACATACGGGCTTCTAGTTATTGACTGTCAGACGAGGAGTTGATTCTTCTGAATTATTGTTATTGTCTTTGTGATAAGTCATTTACTATGGACGGGTTAGTACTTGTTCCAGGTTGCTGCCGGGCTTAATTTTACAGTGTTCCTTACAAGAAAAGGTCAGGTTTATACATGTGGGGCCAACACGCATGGTCAGCTTGGTCACAGTGACAACCAAGACAGACCAACTCCTAAAATGATTGAAGTGCTTGAGGGAGTTGGTCCTGTTGTTCAGATTGCTGCAGGTCCCGGTTATGTCTTAGCTGTTACTGAAAATGGGGCAGTCTACTCTTTTGGCTCGGGTTCTAATTTCTGTCTTGGCCATGGAGAGCAGCATGATGAGTTTCAGCCACGTGAAATGCAGACATTTCAGAGAAAGGGTATTCATGTCGTTCGTGTCTCTGCTGGTGACGAGCATGCCGTGGCACTTGACTCCAGTGGACTCGTTAGTCTCCGACTTCATGATGTTTATTCACATTCCTGATATGGCTAAGAGCTTGCCTTTTCTTATTGATTGTGTTGATGAGGCATGGTTTTTGTCTACTTTCATCTCTGTCGGGGTAAATTAACTTTCTGCTATTGGTGGTTGCAGGTATATACTTGGGGCAAAGGCTACTGCGGTGCATTAGGCCATGGAGATGAGATTGATAAAACCTCTCCAGAACTTTTGATCGGCCTTAAGAGCGATCTCGCTGTTCAGGTTAAAAGAAGCGTTCATTTATTAACAAGGAAATGGAACCTTTGTTGTTGCAAAAAGCTGTTAATAGCATGAAGCTGGAACCATCTTTTTGCCCTGCTTTACTCCTTTCTTGTCTGAAATTGTTGATTCCCTTCCATGATGATTCTTGGTGCTTATTTCCTGTAGGTCTGTGCAAGAAAGAGGAAAACTTTTGTTCTGGTGGACGATGGTTCAGTTTATGGCTTTGGGTGGATGGGGTTTGGTAGCCTTGGGTTCCCTGATCAGGGAGTATCTGATAAAGTCACGAAGCCTAGAGTCCTTGAGTGCTTAAGACCTCACCGTGTTTCTCAAGTAAGCACTGGGTTGTACCACACTGTCATAGTCACTAACCGTGGACAAATCTTTGGGTTTGGAGACAATGAAAGAGCACAACTTGGTCATGACACACTGAGAGGATGCCTTGAACCTACTGAAATTTTTATCCAAGAAAGGGGGGATGACACGCATCTTGTTTCTGAAAGCAGATGACAGTCAGGAAGCTACCATCTGCCTTGTGCAGCTTTTTTGTTATTGTTTGTTATTTATCAGAACCAAGAACAATAAGAATTTTTTTCCTCGAGCCTTGTAGAATTGCATGAAAGTGTAATTATGAATGTTCTGTTATTTGTTGTTATATTTGAGATGAATTTGTAGCATGCGGTAGTTGCTCTTCTGGTGATATTTTTTGCTCGATTTTGAATTGCTTAGAGGCCAAACAGGTTTTGCCTAGCTCTTTAATTGCATAAATGTGCAGCTGATGGCAAAAATTCTTGTAACTGACTAATCCATTGCCTGGGGGCTAAAGTTTTTAAGTATTCACCATACGTCAATCATTCCACTATGCAAGCATCAAGTGCTACATAGCTTCATTGCGTCGAATTAATTTTTGCTACTTAATTCTTCAAAAATAATAAAAATAAAAACAGGGAGCTGTTCGGCCTGCCAATCCTGTTGCCTATGACTGCTCTGAAGGAAAAATTGGATGCAATTGTCTGCGAATGAGAGTGGATACTCTTATATCTGCAGCGGGTTCCGATGCTATGTACTTCTTCCCCTGACAGGTGAAATTTGGGCAGACTACTCCCCTGAAAGGATGAAGTTTGAGATTATTGAGGAAAGTACCTCACAGAGACGGCACTCACTTAAGGGATGAAGGAGAAGAGATTATGGTGAAATTACCTGTTAAAAAAGACCTCAAGCAAAAAAAATAAGAAACAGATGATATTATCTTTTGCAGTTCGATCATGTAATTTTGTTTAAATAGGCGGGTTGCAGCCCAACGAGCAAATTGATGCGCAACAAAGTTCGTACATCATGGTTATTAACTTGGGACACACTGCAGCACGAGAAGCTGGCTGCCGATGTAACAGTTAGGTCTTTCTTATGTTTTCTCCATTCAGGTACCTTTGTTTCTTTCAACGTGTTGCTCTTATATATACATTTAAAGCCTCGTTAACTTAGTTCAGTAGTTGTTATTCTGTGAGAAGTGTCCTTGTCAACTAGTCCCGTACCAAATACGCTGTAAACATCAAGGCCGACTGAGAGGATAATAACCCAACAATATGTTGGTAATCAATTCCTGTCTCATTAGACAAAGGTGGAGCGAATTCGGGCTATGAACCCTCTTGTGGGGGAAGCGATGGCCGCTTCCCGAGCTGTGAAACTTGCTCTTTCTACGATGGTTGCGTGTGATCTTCGAATCCGACTCGAAGTTGCTTAGGATATTTCTCAACCTCTTCGTCCTCTCTGTTGGAAAATCGAAGACTTGGTTTTTTCGTGCGGCTTTCAAAGGGCAGTCTGCTTGGGCGATACACTGGGTTCCTAGGCGCTTGAATTAGCAAGCTCACCTGCTTGTTCATTGGGCAACGCGTTCTAAGCGCTCTGGTTTTATCGTTGTTTCGGATGTTCCTCCTTTTATTGCTTTTTGTGATTCGAACTCTGTTTTGGCGTAGTGGTTTTGTTTTAATGTGATGAGGTATTTCAAGAAAGAAAAAAACAAAAAAGACGAAACCGAAGTAGGTGAATGTGAATCGGGTACCAATCTCTATCAGGCATTATTTACAGAGAGGAAATCTACACAAGCGGGCCTGTCGACGAAACCTATCCACACCCGCTAGGCCGCTGTGGCCTGCAGCATTTACCACTTCCAACTTCCAAGATCTTTGATGATGTTGATGCCTTTGTTAAAGGGGATACTGGCAGCTCTTTGATATCAGCTACCAGCCCTTCCTTCAGCATGCGTTACTCTCAGCAAGTGACAGGAATCTACCCCAATTATGTATACCCATAACTCTTTCAATACTCAAACTAGATGGGTATGTGTATTCAAAATGTTCAAAGACAATAAAGATGAACCACAAATTTGTTTAGAGAGATACCAAAACTAGAGAAAACAACCAACTTCTACAGGTTTCGATCCTGAAACTTCAGTCTTAATAGGTTCTAACAGAGTATTCTGATGTTGCCAACACAGTAATAAATTTCAACAATGACTCAGATAGAATTAGTCAATATATTAATGGTGCAGCTAAAAAATGAAAGAAAAAAGAACAATTGAGTCATTAATACATTAAAACAATGTAACATGAATCATTGATAGAATCCATTAATATGTTTGCAACATCAAAATCCTTGTTAGGACCTGTTAACGTGAGTCGTGGATAATCCACTACAAATATCCACTTACTTTCTAAAAGAGACCTACCGTGCAAGATAAAGACATTTGAGCGGGTACATATAAACAAGTTTTCTTTTTTCCTTATCTACAAACTACGCGTAGAGAAACAAAGAATATAATTAAGAAAATGTCCTTGCAATAACTCCCGGAACTCAACGGACTCTTTATATGAAGCTTGAATGGAAGTTATTCTGGGGAGATTCATTGTAGGCTGGTTTTTATTGGGCTAAGTATGTGCGCAATAATCATTTATCTTTCACGGGAGTGCCAAGTTCTTGAACCAGTTACTGGAAATCAATTATGAGGTGCATTCCTTCACTTCTAGCAAATTCTAAGTGGATCTTCCAGATGGAAACTGTTCCTTCTGGTTTGACGTATGGCATAGGGATGAGGCTTTAAGGCTTTGGTCAACCAAGCAGAGGAGGTTCACTTTCCCAAATTGGAAGTGAATCAAATCCTTTTACAACATGGATGGAACCTAGAAAGTAGAAAGATTAGTAGAGCTGGTGGGAGTGGGAGATTTGGCTATAGAGAACAAACAACCTCCCCCCTCTCCTGGTCTGGGGAGGAGCTCCGGCTCCTCCCCCCATCTTCTTTCTTCCGGCCACGCTTCTGGTGGCCGGCTTCCCTTCCCCCTCTTTCGGCTTGGTTTTTTCTCTTCGGTTTGGCGGTCAGATCCCGGTCTCTCTGGTGCTCTTCGGTGTGCACGACATCCATGGCTGGTTCTATCTCTTTCCGGTGCTCTGAGCGGTCCAAGAGTGGTGGCCGTTTTTCGGCGCGAGAGCTCTCACGCGATCCTACGCGCGCGCGTGGATCTCACGCGCCGGAGCTCTCTTGCCTCCCTCTTGGCTGTCTCGGGTGTTTTCCGGCGGTTTTGAGCTGCTCTGTCGTGCTTTACCCCCCAGGTGGTCCCTTCTACCTCGGTCCGGCTTGTTTCTGCCGGCGCGTGTGGGACACGCTCCGCCTTGTGCTGGTGTGCCTCTTGTCCGCGCGGCGTTTTTGCTCTGTGCCGCCTCTGGTCGGCTCGTTTGGCCCGCTCCCCGCCTCTGCCTCCTCTCCCCGTTTAGTGGTCAGCCCTGGCCGGTTGTCCCTGGTGGCTCTCCTAGCTGCCGCCGTTTTGTGCCGCCCAAAGTTGCCTCCTCTCCTCCTCCCCCTTGTGCAGCCAGTCTTTGCGTGATGATTACTTCGAAGGAGTCGGATTGCTGCGAAGTGCGCCTTTCTTCTTGCGGAAGCCGCCACCGTCTTGTGCGGTGGTTGTGTTGTGTGTGTTGTGTACCGACCCTTGTGGCCGGTTTGTGTTTGGTTTGTGTACCGGCCCTTGTGGCCGGTTTGTGTTTGGTTTGTGTACAGGCCCTTGTGGCCGGTTTGGTTTGTGTTTGGTTGGTGTTGTGGACCCTTGTGGTCGGTTGTGGTTGTCTGTCGTTTCGGCTTTGTAGTCCGGCTTGTCTTCTGGATCGTTGGATCTGCTGTATTGTAGGGCCTTTCGGTCCGATTAGGTCTTTCGCTGGCCTTCGTGTTGTTTTTACGTTTTGTTCTGGCTGTATCTTTCTCGATTTTTAATATATTGGTTATGTTGCTTAGAAAAAAAAAACAGACTGGGAAATCGGACCATACCATAATATATCTAATCCGACCAGATTCATCTAGAAAGAAAGCGGTCTACTCATGAGCTGTCAGCAAGGAAAACCATTTTCTTTTTAGAATTGAAACCCCATTACGCCTACCAAGAAGAAAAAAAAGAAACCCCATTACGCCTACTTGTTTTTGGTGCTCCTGTCTCTTGGTATTGGTTGGGATTGTTCTGTAGTGGGGGTCGGGTATAATAGAGGCTTCCAAAGTGAATCATGCACGAGCCAATTAAGGCATACAGATACAGGGAGAGAGAAACAAGAAGACAACAAACGAAGTGTGCCTGTGTCTCATTTTCTGCTCTTATTGGAAAAAATTACCCGACACAAAGGCCAAAGCAATTTTAAAATTTAACACTTGGAGAAAAAATACATCAGATTCATACAAAGAACCCAACTTTTGAACCCATTATCTTGGCCCACCATGATGTGGATCAAAACTTTAATCCAAGTTCCTAATTAACCTTTCTGTTTCCTTGTGTCTAGCTGTTCCCGGAAAACCTTTAAGATGTCACAGAATGTGACTAATCCGACCAAGCTACAATCATCCTCAATGACCCAAACATAATTGACACGGTGAGCAGTTGCCTTGATCATCACTGCCACCAACGAGCTCTTTGGTTGACAAACTATTGCCTCTGTCCTCCTCACCATCCTGCCCGAGTAACTCGTAGACCTACTATACCTACCTGGCCTTGGAGGAGATAAAGAAGGGTACTCTTCGTCTGATGAAGATGATGATGAGGTTCCTGAAGCTGACAGAATGTTAAACTCTTCCAACATGCCCTCCAAGTTCTTTTCCTTCAACCTCGACTTTACCACCCTGACTAGGTCCTCCGGTGGCCCTCCACGATCAATGTATGCCATGAGGTCCTCAGTAGATAAGGTCATGATGGCTGCTGCGACAGTTTCGTGGCAGCAGGCGAGGGTCAGGGGTGAGATCTCGCCGATCAAACTTCCTTCGCCGTCAACAACTGCTACGGACGTTTGCTTGGCTAGGGAGCGGGATATAACCCCAAGCGCCGAAGAGGCAGAGGAGAAATAGTCGACGGCTAAGATGTCAGTGGTGATAATGCCAAGAGTATCAATAGAAAGCGCGGGGATCGGGGAGAAGAGGCCGATGGAGCATAGAAGGAACCGGATCACGTCCTCTTGAGTTAGCCAGCAGAACTCGCGGGCTTTGTGTGTGGTACTAGGGCCAATGGTTGAGCACTTCTGGAGCTGTTTTCTTCTTGAATAGCAGCTTAGTTTGGTTTGTATTGGTACCACCAGGTTCTGGGCTCCTTGAAGGATGAGGTCGATGGCTTCCAACAAGCTGAAAAAGCCAAGAAAAAGAGATCCACCTTGAGCAAACTATATTGAAACAGGGGAGGCTTATAAGTTAAATTGGGCCAATATGCAAGTGGAAACCAACAGATTAGGTGAAATATTTAGAAATATTTGTTAACATCACCTCATTGGCTATATTACTAAAAATATCAAACAATTTGGAAACACCACAATAGTACTTGTGTTAAAAGAAAAACTCATGACTTTCAAGCGTGCATGTACAATCATGAAGAACACTAGAGATATATTCATTAACAACTGAAATTCAAGGAAAACCAAGGTAACACTCTTGTTGAAGAAATAAAAATAGAGGATGTTAGGTGTTGGTCAAAATACGTAAGATTAGGCGTGTATCAGTACCTCGATGATGGTTCCAGATGCCTTACGAGTCCAGGAATCTTTGGTAAGATTGCAGAAACTGGTGCCTTGAGAGCATCAGGAGACAAGGAGTTCTCGTTCTTGCAAAGATAACAGATTACATCCACCATGCACACCTTGCCAACGCAACGACATGACTCGTCGCCAACGGCGCCGTCGCCAAATCCATTCTTAGCCGAGCGTTCGACGCAGTCCCATACGCTGATGAAATTGTCGTCGGAATTCTTCAACGCCTCCAAGGCATCAGAGACGGTGGCGGAGATGGGTAAGGACTTGAGGGCTGGCTTGCCGAGACAGAGGTCGGATACCACATTTGCCAACAAGCTCACTGCCATGCAATACCTTCCGATAAGTCTTGGCTAAGCAGGAGTGACGGCAACGCGGAGGTGCTTAGAAATGGTGGTGGTGGAGGGTGATTTTGGGCAGTAATGGGACGGGCATTTATATGAGAGAGCAACGAAAAATTGGAGAACGAAGAAAAAGATAGAGCCAGAGAGGGGCTTCTCTGCAAAACTGTGGGGCCCCATATGGAGGGCTCTTTCTTTAGAAGCAATGGCATTAGCCATTAGCACCTCCAGTTAAGGTCTAAGAACATTTCTGGACAAAAAAAAAATTCAGGGACGAATTTATTTCTTTTTTGCTTTTTCAATACACAACCAAAATAAAATAGAATACAACCTTTTAAAGTTGTGGACGCATGCAACTGGTACAGAAGGAAGTGTCCAAATTGAGTTTCTGTCTACAAGGCTTGGAAGGGAACCTCTTGTGCATTTCTTTATTTCACCGTAGAAGGATTAGCAATAATTTTAATATGGTATTTAAGATATATTAATGTATTGTATTATATTATATTTCTATCTTTTCCATATGTAAATAAAGAATTAAACAGGAGAGTAAAAGATTTATTTTTGTAATTTGCGTACGTGTTATTAATAAAACCTTATACACCCATAATTTATTGACAACCTATATATATATATATATATACATTTTCCAACAGTTATGTTTGGATTGTTTTCCAAACGTTTTCAAAACCTTATCACACATTTTTTCATCAATTCCAATATCTTTTCACAAATCCCAATATTTTTTTACAAATTCTAATAACTTTTAACACACTTTTTACTAGTCTCAAAAGAATCTACACTACTTCCAAAAAAACACAAATACAAAAAACTATTTTGATATCTAAACCAAACATAGCCCGGGAACAATGCATTTTTGAAAATGTTTCTATAGGGGGTTGGAAACAATGCATTTTCCTGGGAAATAGTATAATTTAGATATTGATGTAGAGATAACAATAGAAAAATGATTTATATCTTAGATTTTTCCAATGTTTTCGGAATTCATAAGGAAATAAATCTTATGTTGTAACAGCTAAGAACATCTCAGGTTATCCTTTTTTTTTTCTAGGCAGGCTGAATGTTATTCAAACATAAACAAATTTTTTTTTTTCTTCCCTATTTCGGCTTGCCAATCTGTTAGAAGTAATAGAAAATCTTGGTGACAACACAATCTAATTTTCAAATATTAATAGAGTTAAAAACAAGGAACTGAAAACCTTATTGGGTGGACTCAAAACCTAAATCAAAATGTAAGAAATAATAGAGGATAAAACTTTAAATCTTTTTCTAAGAGATTATATTGTACTAATAACTAATTGTCAAGCGTTAATGGAGGCCCAACAAATATGGACCATCTTAATGGAGGCCCATCAAATCATCATTCCTACTTCAGCAAGTGGGCAACCGGTTGGATTATCCCCCACCCTCCTTCATGTCCAATGGAAGCCCAAATATCATTCCTATCTGTCCTATTCTGTCTCATCCTGGAGCCCCCCCCCCCCCCCCCCCCCCCCCCCAATACGAGGCACTAATTTCTGAGCATTCTGAGAAACTAGCTCTTATCCCGTTGAGTCCAGATCTAAGGCAGAGTACCCGCAGACTCTTGAACGGACTGGTTAAGAAAGCGCTACGGCGAAATGGACCGACAGCCTCGCTCTATAAATTTCATTGGGAGGTTGTCGTAGAGACCAGTGGCATATGGGAAAATGTGGTAGAATCCATTGAAATCTTGTTACCAGAAGGTCAACTCTCTTGAGGAATAAAATCATTCCTATGATGTTCTGGTCTCAAAGACAGATAATCCCCTTATCGCTTTATATATACGTTGTTTTTATTAGTAATTAAATCTCTAGGAGTCCTCGAAGCACGAGAAAATGTGCTGTACATGTGCTTTTCCCAAGTAATATGCTATACAAGTTAATATAACAGCCGAGCATTTGGATGAGATTAGGTGCAGAGGCTGAGGCTGCCTTTACTGTTAACGTTAATGTGGAAATGCCCTCCGCTTTCCCACCTCAATTCCAGGCTTTCCAGCCGATATTCGCATTAAACGCACATGTCCTACATCCTGAATTTATGCTCTGGCACCATTAGAACTGCCAAAGCATTTGGTTGAAGTAGGATACTCGAGTCCGGGCTAGTCTACTGGTTGGGAGTTCCTCCTTCTAGTCTAATGGGTTGTGCATCCTGAATTTACGCTCTAGCCTACTTAGAACGGGCAAAGCTATTGGTTAAAGTCGGATACTTGAGCCCGCGCTAGATTAATGGTCGAGACTCGAGAGGTGGTCTTTCTAGTCTAATGGTTGAGACTTCCTCTCCATGAATTCGACCTATTAAGTTTCGAGTCACAAAATCCTAGAATTGATGTTGAACCCGCGCTAGATTAATGGTCGGAAGGTCTTTCTAGTCTAATGGTTGAGAGTTTCTCTAGTCTCAGACTCATTGTGCACACGACTTAGTATCGATTCTCTTGTGCATCATCCTAGAAAATTTATATTACAGCCAGCAGGATGGCTCTGCTGGCTTAAACTTTTAATCTACATATATTACTGCATGGATAAAGTAGGATGCGGTCCACTCATGATCTGTCATCACGAAGAGTTCAACAACTACCAAAAAGTCTGCTAGGGAAAAAAGGAATTCAATAGCAGAGTTCTTGACATTACTGTGTGGGAGTCGAATCGTAAATCCCAAACTCTCTTTGATTTCTTTATTGACCCAAAGCAGATTCAGTCACTAAGCAGGCTTTTTATTCCTAGGCAATCCAAACAGAATCATGAAGCTAATTAAAGCAAATACCTTCGAGTAGAACAAGGAGACAACACTACAGATGACAGATCATCGATTCTGCCTGTGCCTAGTTTTTGGTTCTTACAAGAAAAAACCTAACAACAAGCAAATGTAAAAGGTCAAAAAAGAATCACACGAATCATGCAAAATCAGACCCAACACCAGAACCCAATACTAAAAACACAAGAGGCTCCTATTCACAGCACTTTTTCTCGGACCTTTTTCCTTACCATTGTCTTGGCCCACCGCGATGATAACACAAAACTTTACTCAAAAAGTTTTTTTTTTTTTGATAAGCAACTTTACTCAAGTTGAGTTGTGCTCCTAATCGAATTCCCTATCCCATAGTTCATAGGTGTTCCCGGAAAACTTCTAGCATGTTACAGAATGTGACAATTCCGACCAGGCAACAATCATCCTCCATGACCCACACATAGTTCACACGGTGAGCAATTGCCTGGATCATGACCGCCACCAACGAGCTCTTTGGGTGACAAACTATTGCCTCTGCCCTCCTCACCATCCTAGCCGAGTAGCTCATTGACCTACAATACCTTCCTGGCCTTGGAGGAGATAAAGAAAACTCCTCGTCTGATGAAGATGAAGATGAAGATGAAGATGAGGATGAGAATGAGTATGAGGATGACGTTCCTGACGGTGGTAAAACGTTGAAGTGTTCCAACATGCCTTCCAGGTTCTTTTGCTTCAACCTCGACTTTACCACCCTGACTAGGTCCTCTGGTGGCCCTCCACAATCAATGTAGGCCAAAAGGTCCCCGGAGGATAGGGTAGTGATGGCTGCTGCGACCGTTTCGTCGCAGCAGGCGAGGGTATAGGGTGAGATCTCGCCGATCAAACCTCCGTCGCTGTCAACTACTGCCACGGATTTTTGCTCCGCAAGAGAGCGGGATATAGCTCCAAGTGCCGTAGAGGCAGGGGAATAATAATCGATGGCCAAGATTTCATCGGAGATAATGCCAAGAGCATCAATTGAGAACGCGGGAATGGGGGAGAAGAGGCCGATGGAGTTGAGCAGGAACCGGATCACGTCCTCTTGAGTAAGCCAGCAGAACTCGCGGCCGTTGTGGAAGGTAGTAGGGCCGGTTGTTGAGGGCTTTTGGAGCTGTTTTCTTCTTAAATAGGTGCTTAGTTTGGTTTGAATTGGAATGACTAGGTTCTGGGTTCCTTGAAGGATGAGATCGATAGCTTCCAACAAGCTGAAAAAACAACCAAAAAAACACTTAAGATTCATGTTATGCATACTTTCTCGAAACAGGGGAGGTACATAATTTTGAACAAATGATTGTAAAAAATTGAATAAAATGAGTGGAGATGAATTGATGTTTAAATTCCCCAATTGTAAATTGAAAGTCTCCATCAAATAATTTTTGGATGATCAATCAAAATCTGGAAGGTATAAGAGTAACACCATTAATGGTGGTGACGGAGCACCTTAACTTCAAGCAAACCAGTGAACTGTGAAGCAAACACAACTCATGGCATCTCAAGCAAGCATTTAAAACTCCCGTAGAGATATTAAAACTAAAATTCAATAAAAATCAAGATGCCACCGTGCAAGGCTACTCAAGCGACCATTTTTCAGATGCAGCAGAAAAAAAATTGATGACATGGAAATTGGAAACCTTATAACATGTACAGACAAAAATCTAAAAATATCAGTTTCCGTTTCAGTACCTCGAAGAAGGTTCAAGATGCCTGACAAGTCCAGGAATCTTAGGCAAGATTGCAGAGACCGGCGCCTTTAGAGCAGTTGCAGGAGACAACAAGTTCTCATCCTTGCAAAGGTAGCATATGACATCCACCATGCACACCTTGCCAACGCAACGGCACTCGTCGCCGACGTCGTCACCTGAGCGGATCTTGGCGGAGTGGTCGACGCAGTCCCATACGCTGATGAAGTTGTCGTCGGAGGTTTTCAAAGCCGCCAAGGCGTCAGCGACGGTGGCAGAGATGGGTAAGGACCTCAGGGGAGGCTTGCCAAGACAGAGGTCAGATACCACATGCGCCAACAAGCTCACGGCCATGCAAGAGAGCTAGTGATGTTATCTTTAAAGAATTCTTTGCTGAAGAGGTAGTGATGGTGGTGGTGCTTGTGGTTTCTGGTTATTGTAGCGCTGGGGATGGTTTTGTGTAGGAAATGGGGTGGGTACTTATATAAAAGAGAGGGAAGTGGAGAGAGAGGTGAGAGTCTTGTATGTAAAACGTGGGTACGGGAAAAAGTCTGGCTCCTTTTGTCTCTTTAGGATCCCTTTTTTTATATCTGGTATTATTTTCACATTACAGCTAACACATTATTGTAAATCAGATTTCATACACTATACTTTTCTCGGATACGAATCTAAACAAATTTAATAGATGCTGTTCACAATCAGGTTCGGCCTGATCCTAGGCAGCTGTTGGCTGCTGTTCGTTGCAGGTTTGGCGATGATAGTTCGGCTTGGGATGAGGTGAGTATTGGTCGTGTTGTTGGCTGGTTACCACCCTCTTGGATGTTGGTGAAACTGCTGCTATTGTGCTCTCCCAATCTCTTTTGACATGCTGTTTTGAGAGTGATTTTCGTTCTTTGGTCGATGATGTGCTAGGCTTGCAGCCTTGGTGTGGGTGGCTGATGGAGGCCTGGATGGTTGAGATTCGTCGTTTCTTTTCTGAGCACCAACCTCACTCCCTGCACTGGATTTCCCGGAGTCAAATTCGGAGTGACCAAGGCTTGCTAAGTAGGCAGCTGCCACTGGTTCTTTTGGTTTTATTGATTCTGGGCGGGTGGCTGCTTTTGGTTTTTCTTCGGATGTTGGTAGTTGGTGAAAAATCTTTTAAGACCGTGAATAGTTATTGATATTTCTCAAGCATAAGATGTCAAAGAAGAAGGAATTGAACGAATGTAGGGTTTAAATAGAAAAAGATAAGAAATTTAAAATTAGAGATTTTTACTCGAGTTAAGATAGGGCGAAGTTATGGCGAAATACATTGTATGAAAAATTGACAATTTAGCTCGAGCTAATCTAGGGCGAAAATAGAGAGAAACTTATTGTATGGGAAAATGTTAATTTCGTTCTAGCGCGAAGATAAAACTAAGATTATATTTCAGAGATATACTTGAGAGATTTTAGGATCAGATCACACTTCGTGAATTTGAACTTCTCTTTCAAAATTTGGAACGCTATTCATCCTTATCATCATGATTCAAATGCTTTCCAATTCTAATCTTCGTAATTCAAACGTTTTTCAATTCTAATCTTCTTAGGAGATATCTTGAACATTTAAACAAACTCTTATCTAAATAATTCAAATTTTGAAACAGAATTTGTCAATAACATTAACAGTTTGTAACTGGTTTTATCCTTGCGCATATATAAAAAAAATGCAACAAAGGTTGAATTATGTAGATTCTGTTCAAACTTTACTTTTGTAAACGATTTCAATTCATGTCCACTCCAACTCTTGAACTTGAAACTAATAAAATATTTTTTAAAGAAAATAATTAATAGCTTACTCAAAAGCAACATTCAATGGAAATATGTCATTTTATAGACATCATGGGGGCGGTGTTGGTGCCATGAAGCCCCCCAACCCACCTCAGTCAGTTTCATCCTCGTATACGAGTTCGGTTCTTTGGCATACGAGGTTCCTAAGTAACCTCCGAACCAGATATCCAGGTACGGCATATTATTTACTCTGTAAAAAAAAAAATGGGTAGCTTTTATTCAAACTGAATTGGCACTTGGGTTCACAATAATGAAGACGTAGTGAAAACAGAGGCACTACATAAAGTCACATATAGCTTAGCGTGTACTAAGAATTAATTGACAAGCTAATGACAGTCGAGTATAAACCTCGATCGTCCTCGTCCTTTTTGTGGGAGCTTTGTAGCACTAACCCCTAGTAATTCGAGATGTTCATCGCCTCAGAGGTTTACTTCATTGGCTGTCTAAGGATTAAAAACAATTGCACCAGTCCCGAATATGACGTTGAAAAAAAGATTTTTATGCAGCCTTTCAAAGGCAATCCTTCCTTCTCAAACAGAGGTTGTTTTTAGTATTGAACAAAACGCAATCCTGAAAATGACATGTCGGTAATGATCAGTGTCCAATGTTTATGTTCTACGTGTTTCTGACAAAGACAAACACGATACGCAAGATACGAACTGAATTTTCTTGAAGAGACAAGAGGCACTGCATTGTTTAGATGTATGAATACGGTGGGTCACACATATAAGAGGATACAACACAGAGCCTGACGTCTGGGCTTGATCGAGGAGGCGGCGGGAGAAGGTCCTGCCATTCATTATTTATGTGCTGCCTTTTCATGTCCTTCCTACATTATTAGCAATTTAGCACTCTCGGAAAGCAAATGATGGAACAATAGGGATAACTACGGGTGCGTTTTTGTACCAAAATTTTACCTCCTCCAAAATTTTAACACAATTAAATATTACAATATAATATCTCTCTCCCCATCAAATCATTACTATTTACTCCAAAAAATATAAAAAATTACCTCTCTCTTCACTTTTTCATTAAACCCAATATCTAAAATTTTAACAACACTAAAATTTTACGACACAAACACAACCTGCATCCATTTATTTAAGATTAGTCATGATGGGGACTGGCCCATTTACAGTAATATCTGGTGCACTTTTCTAACCTTTGTTGGGTGGGTAGAAGCCAGCGGGCTTGATGCGACAGCAGCTAGCATAGTAGAAATTATGACCTCTCAAGCCGTCTGGGAATACGACAATATATACATATATGTTTTATTTTTACTCTTTTTTCTCTCCAGACGGCAGGGTATAAAGTGATTTTTGTTGATTGCGACCCGTAGCAATTCTGACGCGCACGTTGTGAAATCTATTATCCCAAATCCAGAGCGAAAAGAAAAACAAAGAAAAGCCACTGCGTCCCCTGTTAGGCTGTTAGCCTTCTGCAGAATGACCTACTAAAGCTACATCAGATTTGGCTTCCTAATTCTGTAGGTTCTTGCAGATTTACCTGGGAAACTGTAGGGATTCCTTTCATTGGATTCCTTGTGCTCCGAGGAGTACTACTGTACTAGTTTCCTCCAAGACTAGTCAAGATAGTTTCGATAAGATTTTGGTATAAACAACGTATACATAGTCATGATCGAGAGCAAGTTTTTTGATCACTCTTTCAGTAGCGTGCCTCCATCCAATCCAACTAAGGCTGCGTTTGTCACTAAAATTTTACCCAAAATTTTATCTCTCCTAATAAAATACTTCAATATAATCTCTCTCTCTTCCATCAAAAAATATAAAAAATTACAAAAACTATAAAATATTACCTCTCTCTTCACTTTTTCACTAAACCCAATACCAACACTAAATCCAATACCAAATATTTTACCACACAAACCCACCCTAAAGATGGTGGTCAACGACTTGACACAAAGATCCTGCAATGTCTATCTTGGCTGCTAAAGGGCGGCACTTGCCTCTTATGCTAAACAATAGTTGTCTCAGTCAAATCCTCTCCATGTTTACATCGGTGCAGCCTGCAGTTAATTCTTAGCATATGTACGTAAAGCCTGCATTAATATTAGGTGCCCTTGAAAGAACGGGAGACCCGGAAAGCCCTTTGATGTGGCTGTCTTTCTTCTGATCAACCCTTTGTTCCGACGAGCACACGACATTGGCAGGATAATCGGTGCACAAAAAAAGAAACTGACAAAATTTCCATGCTATGCCTCTAAGACAATCTTCAGAAACACTTGTATGCTTTGCAACTTTTCATTGACAAATCTTTTGATCCAAACTACTAAACAAATTCTCTACAAACTACCAATAATTTTTTTATTTGCACCGGCCTTGCATCAAAATATATTCTTTAAAATTAACAGTAAACTTATTCTTAGAGGTGAAAATAGCAAAAAGATATGACAATTATATGGGTGCAACTTCTATTTTTCTAAATAAGTCAATCTTTCTAGAGCACATCTCCTATTTTGAATTTAGTAATGGAAAAATGTCACTTTGAGCCATCTAACTATCAATGTAATTTTAAATAGAAATATAAACTAACAATCTTGACATATTGAACCATCCAAACTCCATAATTAATTAAATTGCGCCATAAAATTGTGTCACGTGGCTCATTCACAACACACGTAGCGCGAATTTGATCGTTGGATCTTTTTTAGGGGTGTTAATTGATAAAATTTATTAATTCATATTGGTAGTTAGAGTGCAAAAAGTATGTTTCCTCTTTAGTAATTGTATAAAAATTAACTTGTGCAGGTGAAGTGTAAAGACTACGTCTCTTTCTTCTCTCTGAAGTATTGCATAAAATATGGTTGAAGCCACCATTAACATAAATAAATGATCAAGTTCTTTTACACGCTATTCCATTGTAAAGAAGGAAAAGAACATAAACGGCAAGAGATCGATCGAGACCCTCAGACCACAAAACAAATTAATAAGATCTTCTTATAGAGAAATATCATTGTTTCTGCCATTATCTGCTGGCGTGGTTTTTTCCCATTTTTGTCTTCTAGTCCTTCAATCTCTTCCAAATATAGTTTGGCCCACACCATGAATATGATTTCTACCTTTTGGGCAAAACCAACGTACGTGATTAATTATCGACTATGATGATCAATTCACCGAACACGGACCTAGATTGTGTAAAGCTCCATATATCATCTTAGACGATACTGAATCTATATACCAAAAATCGTTAAGGGCGTACCCCTCACGGCCTCACCCATGTGCCCTAATATCATCATCCTTTGATGTGAACAACAGCTAGCCCACCGTCGGTCCCTTCATCGCGATTTGAGCTAATGAAAACGACATAGCTGGATTTTAGTACAGGTAAAACGACATGCCTGGTGGGACCCTGCACGTGGCTCCGTCCTCCGGAGATGGACTTATGTTTGTGATGTTGACGATCGACAATCCGTATTACGGCCGAAGGGTACCCTGCACTTTGCAATGACGTCCCTCTCGAGCTGTACCAGAGAATCCATATATACTTTGAGGGAGGACGGAACTAGAGGGCCATGGCCTCCCGAAAAAAGAAGTCCAAAGTTGTTGTATTTCTCTATATTTATTTGGTACAACAAGAAGTCCAAATTTGTATTTCTTAACCGTGTTCGGGTTGGTAAGAACGTATATCATATGCTTTTGTTTTTGCGGGTAAGCATCTATATATATATGTTTGTTTTGGGGCTTCTTTTCCCACTATGCCCTATTCAATTGTGGACTAATATGTCATGAATTTCTAAAGAACGACAATATATATACTACCAGCCTAATATGTCGTGCTGTCGTTTCGTTTCGTTTCGTTTCGTTTCTTTTTTTTTGACAAGAAAAATTTGTTGTATCTAATTAACTTTTTGTACCGACAGGTTTATTAGTCTAACTAGGTGGTAAACGCACTGATTAGATTAGAACCCCAACAAAAAATCATGGATACTTGAACTAGCTAGCTTTATAATCTAAGTTTCATTTAAATATTTAAGAACTTACTTGTAAGCTATAGAATTCATGTAGTTTTTATATATTTATCTCAAATTCAAATTAGGGGCAAAAGATATGGTAAGGATCATATATATGTCAAATATACTTTGCTTTAAGTATTAGTTTTATAATTAATCTATTGATTTGTAGACAATTGAATGAGGTATATATATATGAACTGATCATCTTCAACCAAAGACGCACGACATAATAAACATAACAAAATTTGCGTATGCCATATTGCCATTCATGGCATATATATTATTTTATACACAAATATAAAATGATATATTTTAATGTGCCTTCATGATATATATATATATATATATATATTTTATCCAAAATCAAGTCCATTAATTCAGCCGTAAATAGAACGAAAGCTTTTTGTCAATTTTTCGCGTAGTATTTAAATAATTAGTGGGAATAAAAGATGAAAATATTTATTTAGAATAAATTACAATTACATTCAAACCATGGCACACCTTGTGCAATATTATCTCCTTCAAATAAGCAGCTAATTAATTCACCATATTGTAAACTCGAAGTACCAAAATTTTGCAATGTCATCTAATTCATATTTTTTCACTCTTAACTTTAATTTATATACATTTCTAATTAATTTTTTTTAATAATTTGAAGGTGCAGGCCACAATTAATGTGTAAGTTGTACAATGCATGTGGTATAGTGGATCTAATGTACAACATATATTTTTTCACATGACGAACTATATAAGTATTTTGCACTCAACTAGTTAGCTCATGAGTTCTGGGGATAGTGATTATTAACTCAAGCATTAAAGAATAAAAGAGTGAGTGAAAATTGAAGATAAAGAGCAGACATATTACTAGATATATATGATCAAAGAGAGATTTAAGAGGCACATGATCATGAGCAACACCAAAAATAGTTAGGAATGGCATTAACACGTCATCATATAATATATATGTTAATCGATAATGTACATTGTAATTCTTTGGTACTTTGAAAGTCCAACGTACCAAAATTGGCCGTAATGTGAATAAAACATTAATGCAAAAAGGGATCATATATATATAAATATAGTTCAACAATCATATGGAGACAAAAAATCCACATAAAAAATGCCTAGGTAGAAATTGTTACTTCGGGATGAGGAACGACTATAATTAAATAGATAAACAAAGGAACATGCAATCAGATTTTAGCTCCAATTTGTCACGTAGATCTCAATGGTTTGAATTCTATATGTTTTTGCGTACGTAAAAACTACAGTAACTTGTGGTGAGTAATATTGAAATGAATGAGGCCCATACATGTGCGAGTCGTCCGACCTCTTGGTTTTGCAGCCTTAAATTGAAGGGTTAATGACCAAAATAGTCCCTGAGTTTTGTGCCCTTTATCGATTTGGTCCCTGGGTTTTCAATTTGGTCACATAAGTCCTTAGGTTATCCTCATTTATCAATTTGGTCCCTAAGTTTCTAATTTGATCATATATGTCCTTAGGTTATTCTCATTTATCGATTTGGTCCCTGAGTTTCCAATTTGGTCACATAAGTCCTTAGGTTATCCTCATTTATCGATTTGGTCCTTCCGTCCAATTTCTACTTTGACGTCTCATCAAAATGAGCCACTACCCCCAAATCAATATGCAAACATAGAGCAACAAATAGAAAATCCACGACACGATTCAAATCTCAAAGATCACCAATGGCTTCAGATTGAATATCTCTTCTCTCCGTGAAAAATAGACGACCAGCATGACTGATTTTTGGTAAAACATGGATTTGGGCTCCCTTCGTCGATCGAATAGGGGGTCTCCCCGTTCGATTTTTTTTCTTTTTTACGAATATGTCAGGTGGACGTGAGTTTTTTTTTTAAATAATAAAAGAAGCATACACGTGTCGCGATGTTATTGGTGGTGACGTGGCCCACTGTTAGCTGACTGTGCACGGAGGAGACATAATTGGATGGAAGGATCAAATCGACAAATGAGGATAACCTAAGGACTTATGTGACCAAATTGGAAACTCAGGGACCAAATTGATAAATGAGGATAACCTAAGGACTTATGTGACCAAATTGGAAATCCAAGGATCAAATTGATAAATAAGGATAACCTAAGGACTTATGTGACCAAATTGAAAATCTAGGGACCAAATCGATAAAGGGCATAAAATCCAGGGACTATTTTGATCATTAACCCTAAATTGAAAGGGAGAGGACATATAGGGGCTGGGGGACCATGAACATGCCACCAATGTTAGAACGAAAAAGGAATCGAGAAGGCAAAAGTTGACTCTGCTTCCTCGATATCGTCTCTCGTTGGTTCCTTTTCACTTTCCAGCTACACCTTAACCATCTCTTTTGGTCTCTTTTCCTCGAGCCATTTTAAAAGGAAGATTCCTTTTCAGTTAATTTAAAACGTTCCAGACATTGAACAATGTCCACTAGCATGCCGGAAAAATTCAAGCATATATATATATATATATATATATATCTATAATCTGATATTGCTTCTCTTCTTAATTTATTTCTCTTTTTTTCCTACCTGTTTGGTTTGACAAACGCAATAGCAGATGATGCGAGTGAGCCTATCACGTATGAGAGTTTGGTGTTCATATATATATCTTTGCTTAAATACTATTTAATTCCCTGGAGTGGACAGGGATTTAATTTGGAGTTTTTTTTATTATTAATCATTAAGCAGTAGTACTGCAAGTGATCTTATTCCTCTTGAACTTTTCTTGCACTTATAAAAAAGAAATTAGAAACTATATAGCTAATTATTTAAGCTACAAGCTGCTACTTTGGTCCAGATTAAACAAGTAGCAGATGAAAAAAGATCGATCGGCTACCAACTAATTTAAGTTAGCCTTAAGGTATGCCCACTTGTTTTCGGTGCTGACGCATCTGATTACCTCATCAGCTTCCTCGAGTCAAAATTTTGTTGCCAGAAGATCACGAAGGGAATTAATAATGATATATAGATGTTTTGTTGCAGAGATTAATACATTATAATTTCATTTTCTTCTGGGAGAAACGGGTTGATATATATATATATATATAATCTGAAGGGGAAACAATTAATACAGCTCAATTATAACTGTACTTGGGCAAGTTCAACCAAGATATTTTCCTTTAATTTGTTTGGTTCAGACGGACCTTTTGTGGCGATCGAGGCCTGGCGTGCATGCGCACGGGTGACAGATCATAGACACGTTCATCACGTCCAACCGAAATAAACACAAACAGAGATATATTTTTGGTAAACATCAAAACGAACGAACGAAGTAAGTGCCAATATCATCACGTTCTATCTCGTTGCATGGAGAAAGCATATTAATCTTTCTTGAAAAAAAGAAGGCATGCTTTTTATATATGGACTGATTGATAATCACTTCAACAGATCAAGGCGCAAGGCTGGCTGCTCTGTCTTAAAAAACGACCTAATATATGTCATGTTCCCCTTTCCCCTTTCCCTTTTTCCTATTCAAAAGTGAGTACATCAGCTTGTTCCCTCCTTTGTGCTAATTTCAGGCTTATATAAGACGTCCTTAATTAAGAAATAAGACCATCCGCCTAAATTAATAATGTGGTCTCATAGGACAGATATGTGCTTGCATTGATTCGATATATGCTTCTTCATTTCTGCAGGTTTCACAATGAATGGTAATCTCTCGAAATTTTCCCCAACTACTGCCGTACAGAGGGGACAAGTTGGAGTGGTTGGAAGGCAAAAAAGCATGCAGATGCGATGGTTGCAAGACAAGGAACAAGAAAGTTGTTCAACGAAAACTAGTCCGTGAGAGTTGGGAGCTGAGATCTGATAAGAATGCCTGATGATACCTTCATTTCTAATGGCTCACAAATTTCCTCTTCGTTTTCAATTGGGAATCATACAGGTAGAGTGAGCTGTCTTGATGTGATAAAAAGAATCAAAATTCAATAGCGGAGCCGATCCAAACCGCAAATATACAAGATATTAGTCACCCATAGAGTGCAGAAGATTCCCACATGCTCCAAAAAGGAAGAGTCTCGGATAGACATGCACGCACATGGTCGGGTACCACTGCTGCAGACGAAGAAGACAAAGTGTGAGCTGTCATGAACCGTTCGTCTCGCGTGGTGCAAGATAAGTACGAAGAGAGAAGAAAAAAAAGGCCATACCCGTGGTGCCCAGAAGAAGAAAAGAGAGAGAGAGAACGATCTGTGGCATGTGATATACGTGCTAGAACGACAGGGGATGATGAAATGAGCAGCAGCTTATCTACGTGAAGACGTGGCGTCTGTGTTCCAGATGATAAAGACGGACCAATTTCGGCTGGCGGCCTTTCGTTCATTATACGGCAATGTTTGTTTCTTTAGGTTGAGGACATGATATTTATTAAGAAAGTGTTCCGGTTCTTAATTAGGAAGCATTCATACTACAGGTCGTGTTGTTTAGTGAATCGTCTTTTTTCGTTTGGACCACACTTGCAGGCGAGCAAGGGCATCCCAAGTATACAAAGTCCCACAATTCGATCGTGAATTGGACCAAAATGGTGGGGGAAATGCCCTTACGGACCGACTTCGAAGGCATACCCGGCCCGACATGGACTGCCTTCTTGAGGCCTAGTCATGGCTTATTAATTTCTAGGCTCTTTCCCCAGCTTCTACATGGATGACAGACATAATTAACTCCTTTTCTTTTCCAGTCACGAAGGGGCTCAAGCCTGATAATTAACGATGGAAAGGATTAACTTCATCAAAGATGAAGATACTTCCAAATTTTATTAATAAGTAAATGACGGAGTAATAGTACTGTGGTTACGAGACTACGTGCTTGGATCGCATGATTCCCTACATTGACTCTGAAGCGCATGCTGCACTTCTAGCTGTTTTCTCAACCAAAATCAGTGGCTTTGGAAAGCCTGATCTTGCAGGGTGATTCCAGATTGTCATGTCATCTATCCACAATCAGCAACTAAGGGGAATGGCAAATCCAATTTCCTTCTCAGTTTTATACAGTTTTGTTTTCTCTTATCTGTCTGTAAGTCTAGTTTGTACAGAAGGTTCCCTGTTCAGCTAAGTCTGCAGGAGGAGCCAGTCTTGCTAAATGGGCCTCTCTTAGTCTGCAGAAAAAATGGGCCAGGCTTCAGCCTGAAGTTATTTTCACTAGTCGGCCTCTAATATACCCAAGTAGAATTGGACTTACTGCTGGCCCACCTTATTCCTTTTCTTTTAAGTTTTATGGCCCAAAGAAACAAGCAGCAGGCCAGCAGTAAGTAAAGAATCCATTGCCCCCAAATGAGCCTGACACAGTGCTCTAGTGGTAACCTATGCCAGGCCCTAGCTAGTAGAAGACGGTGATCACGTAAAATCTACCTGTTTTTTTTTTTTGGATAAATACATTTTTGTATCTTATAATTATATTGTTAATAATTTATACTTCTATTTATCATTTTTATTACATTTCACTTACATATTATTAATTTCTTACACTGTCAATTTGAAAGAAAATTTATTTTTTAGCCTCAAAATTACAAAATTCACCTTGTTCACTACCAAAAAAAAAAGGGGCAATTTAATCCTTCGGTTTTGACCCTTTTAAGAGTTTAGTCCTTGAATTTCAAATTTCAAATTTAAAGCCCTTAGGTTTCATACTTTTGACAATGAGACCCTTCCGTCAGTCTGTCGTCCTTATGCTTAACGGAGCATATAGCGGTCGACTGAGTATATGTGTAAAATATGAGCGGTCGACCTCTACATGAAGCAATCAACATCTTCATGTAGCGGTCAACCGCTTCAAATTGCTGACGTGTCAGAGAGCTCCGTTAAGTATATGGACGGCAGACTGACGGAAGAGCCTCATTGTCAAAAGTATGAAACCTAAGGACTTTAAATTTGAAATTTGAAATTCAAGGACTAAAATTTTAAAAGGGTCAAAATTCAAGGACTAAATTGTTAAATTTACAAAAAAATATTACGTGGATGAAATTATAAGTAACAAAAATAACAAATGGATTATAAAGTGTCAAAATCTTGAAAGTTAGCGAGTTGCAAAAGTATTTAATCTATGTTGTTTTTTTATTGTATCACAAAACAACGTATAATTGTATGTCCAATTAAATTTGACGTTAAACCGTGATATTATGTTCATTTACACTAAATTTTTAAGATTTACATTTTATTTCTATTTTTATAATTTAAATATAAAAAAATATATATTTTAATACAACACTTTATTACTTTTTCTATCTATATCAATCTCTTTTCAATTAACTTATAAGACATATCAATACAAATTTAATATTAACTATAACTATTAATAATTTTATCATAACTATTAATAATTTTATCATAATACTAATCTTTTGTTCAGGAACGTTCCCGAATATCCCTCTAAAATTGGGACGTGGACGACCTTTCAAAAGACCAACTGACTTGTCAGCACCATCATATCGCCTCATAAGTGGGGCCCGGGCATCCATCCACCGAAGAAAAGGAAACGGCTCTGTGCTCCATAAGTCCATCCGAAGTTTCAAGATGGTTTCTTGAATCCCATTGCACTTCGCCGACAGAATACTCAAAAACACACCGCTTTACAGCAGCTGAGATGACACTTATCCTATCCCGGTTAACAGGTTTGGATAAGTACAACAGCCTAACAATATTAAAACATATGTGTTTGTAAGATAAAATTTTATGCACTTTCAAATTCTAACACGATATTGGGCAAGTTTGAGTCCGAATTTATTGGGCTCAAAATTTTAGGTTTACTACTAAAAAATTCACTACATAATTATTTATTATTATAATATTTATTAAAAATCTTGTCTCTCTTCACTTTTTCACTAACTCCCATAATATTTCTTTACTTTATAATATTTCTTAAACCCTAATACTCAAAATTTTCACCCTCAAACATACTAATTATGTTAAATTTTTTTATTAAAAAATATAAAAATTATTTTTCTTTATTTTTTATTAAATACAATATCTAAAATTTTAACAACATTAAAATTTTACAAAATAAACCCACCCCTAGAGTTAGTAGTGCCATCAATCGACCTGTTTTGACTATCTTGAATCTTCCCATGAGTTTGGTCAATTAGGACAAGGTTTAAGTATTTGGATAACATTGTTTAGCTAACTCGAAATTGTAATCTCCTCCTAAGGTTATATTTGTGTTGAAAATATTTTGGTATTAGGTTTAGTGTTAGTATTGGGTTTAGTAAAAAGTGGAGAGAGGTAATTTTTTATATTTTTATATTTTTTTTATATTTTTTTATTGAGAGATTATATTATAATATTGTATTATGAGTTGATAAAATATTTTGTAAAATTTTTAGTGCAAACGCATCCTAAGAACAGTACTGTAATAAACGATCGAGAAAATAGCAAAAAGGGAGGGCGACGTGACAATGACTTTCTTCAGGTGTACACTATTTTCTTCGGAAACAAACAAAGAAATTCGACAAGGAAGATAAGAATATCTCAGAAGTACTCGAATCCTTATCCATCGCACAAGGATCCACGCCCACAGTATCATTGAAAAACTGCCCTCTCAACAGCAGCCTTTAGATGTAAATAAATACTGCAAGGACCCTTCCTACAATTCCTCTATCTTGCCCATCACTTAATAGTCATTTTGATCGAGTCGCGTTTCTAATTAGGAGCTAGAAGAGGAAGAAATGTTGGCTATATTTCACGAGGCTTTTGCTCACCCACCCGAGGAGCTCCACAGTCCTGCATCTTACAATGGCACTAAGAAGCCTAAGCTTCCAAAGGAAACTCTCGAAGAGTTCCTTTCGCATAATCCCCACAAAACTTTCTCTATGAGCTTCGGAGATGCAGCCGTGCTTGCTTATGTTGAGACTGACCGCGCTTTTTCACTTCATCATCAAAGGTAATATCTGATCTTCGCTCTACATTTGTCAAACTGGTAACCTCGTAGGGTGTACTGAACCAAGTCCTTACGCATTGCAACAAATAGGCAGCCAGAAGGGATCGTTGTTTTACTGCTATGTTGACATAATGAATGGATGGTAGTGTTTGATATAGAATAAATTGAACAGTTTTTTTGTGGGTGGTTGCAGGTTGTTCTGCGGATTTGAAGATATCAACTGCCTCTTCTTGGGGAGCTTGAATAACCTATGTTCACTCAATAAGCAGTACGGTCTAACAAAGGGCACTAACGAGGCCATGTTTGTGATCGAAGCGTACCGTACCCTTCGTGACCGGGGTCCATACCCCGCTGACCAGGTTATCAAGGATCTTGATGGAAGTTTTGCGTTTGTTGTCTATGACAGCAAGGTTGGAACTGTCTTTGCTGCACTGGTATGCACCAATTTGCGTGCTTCCGATTGTCCAATTTGAAATTGCAACCAATCGTTTTGCCGTGGAGCTTAATAGTACTGATTTCTCCAAATTGTTCATGATGGTTGCAGGGCTCTGATGGCGGAGTTAAGCTTTACTGGGGTATTGCAGCTGATGGATCCGTAGTGATATCAGATGATTTGGAAGTCATCAAAGCAGGCTGTGCCAAATCATTTGCTCCCTTCCCAGCAGGTACTTTAGGGCGTTTTATCCATAATCTAATTATTCATTGGTTGGCCCATTTAGAGGTATTTGCCATAATTTACTGCAATGCAATGGCTGCAGATCTAATTTTGTTTTTCATGGACTAGCAGCTGCATGATGTGAAGTTTGAGTTTATACTTTATACCATTTTCCTGCCTCTTTTACTTGTGAGAGAATATAACATGCTTCTCGAATGGTGGGTTTGTATTTGTGCAGGGTGTATGTTCCATAGTGAGGGAGGTTTGATGAGCTTCGAGCATCCGATGAACAAGATGAAAGCAATGCCGAGGGTAGATAGTGAAGGGGCCATGTGTGGGGCCAATTTCAAAGTTGATAAGTACACGAGGATCAACAGCATTCCACGTGTGGGAAGTGAAACCAATTGGACCAATTGGGAATCGCAATAAGCTGAAAATGTTCATCCACGTGCCATCCCACTCTAATTAAAAAATAAATGGATTTGCTTTTTCCGTTTTCGAAGTCTTTGTTTTTCTCTTTCTTTATGTTTTTTCTGATCCATAAATGAATTAGTGTGCATATTGTAATGCCATTCTGGATGTTAATCTCCCCGTACATGGGGCCTAAGAGTAGGATCTCATCGAGGATCATGTTTGGGTATCCAAATAAAAGACAACATAGAGGTTAAAAGTGGTAGACAGTCACAGTCCTAGAGTGTACATATTAGAACGAACACATGGATCAGACCAGAGGGAAGTTTTAAGAAAACAGGTCGCTATGGAAATTTCTTTGCCTGGAGGAAGGGCTGAGAAGTGAAGTGTACCAAACTACTCTTCTTAGTGTCGAAAAAAGTACTACCTAAGCAATTCAACAAACTGCAAGTTGGGTTGCATTCCCTTTACTAATACTTTTCCATAAACTCAATACTTTTCCATAAACTCAAACCATAAGAACCGTGAACCACCAGAGTGCTCCAATCACCCTCTTCACACCCATATTTCTCCTTAATGAATGTTTTCCACAAGCGTTATCTTTCAGAATTTAATCACCAAAGACATTTACCAAAAAGAGTTATATTAAACAAGGTCAGCCTTCTGAGCCCCAACCCACAAGCACTAATAGGGGAGCAAATTTTAGCCCTCCTAATCAGGTGAAACCTATGCTCATCACTTCCGCTTCCCCACAAAAAAAATTCCTTTGAAGCTTCTCCAACCTATTAGCCACCGACGTCGGAATAGGAAATAGAGACATAAAATAAGTAGGAAGGATAGAAAGAGTGGATCTAATCAATGTTAACCTTCCCCCTTTTGAAAGATAAATGTGCTTCCATCCCGCCAACCTTCTTTCAACAATGTCATCCCAAATGTTCACACGTTTAAACTTAGCACCAAGAGGAAGCCCGAGGTATATCATCGGGATGGACGACACTCTACAACCCAAAATAACTGCCAACCCCTGCACATCACCCACTCTGCTAATAGGAATAACCTTGGACTTGTTAAGATTAATATTAAGACCAGACACTGCCTCGAAGCACAAAAACAAACATCTCAGGTTCCTCACTTGATTCTCCACATCCTCACAAAAATCAACGTATCATCAGCAAAGAGTAAATGTGAAATATACATCCCATTACTACCACCTCTCCCAACCTCAAAACCCTTGATATCGCCTCTTCCAACCTCCGTATTCAACATCCTGCAGAAGGCTTCCATGACAATCATAAACAATAAAGGTTAAAGAGGATCCCCTGACGCAAACCTCGAGAACTTCCAAAGAAACCATGAGGAGTCATTCACCATCATAGAAAACTTAACCGTAGAGATACAAAACTCAATACAACGACATTTCTCCCGAAACTCGCATCTCCTCAAGAGATACAACAAGAATTTCCAATTCACATGGTCGTAAGCCTTATGAATATCAAGTTTGCACATAAGTACTGGAACATTCGACCTCAATCTCGAATCAATGCATTCATTAGCAATCAAAACGGAGTCCAAAATTTGTTTTCCCCTCACAAATGCATTCTGAGATGACGATATGATATTCTCCAGAACCATCTTCAATCTATTTGCCAACACCTTAGGAAGAATCTTGTACACCCCTCCAACTAAACTTATAGAACGAAAGTCTTTCAATTCCACAACACCTGCTTTTTTGGGAATAAGAACAATAAATGTAACATTCATATTTAACAAATTTACCCCTATGGGAAAATTCATTAAACATTGCCATAACATCTCCCTTAACCACCTCCCACCCAGCAAAACTGGGAAAAAAGCTAAAGAGAATCCATCCAGGCCCGGAGCCTTGTCACCATTAAGGTGACGGACCACCCCGGTGACCTCATCCTCCTCAAAGGATCTCTCGATCCAACACGCCCCCTCTTCTGAAATGGAATCAAATGCCAACCCATCCAAAGCCGGCCTCCAGGAAAATGGCTCATCATACAAAGAGCAATAAAAATCAACGTCGGATCCTCCATAGTTTCCCCATCCACTTTCATTCCGATTGCAGTTCCAGAATTCAGTTCTGGTATGACAAGTGTGGGGATAGACCGTTGAGTGAAGAGTTTTCTCAATTATTTTCTATTGCTCGCATGAAGGATTCTTGGGTGGCTGATTGCATGGAGATGAGATCTGGAATGGTTGTGTGGGATGTTCACTTTGATAGGATGAAATGCAAGTTTTTTCAGAGTTTTATTCTTTACTCTATTCGTGGAGTAGGAGGAGGGGGCGATGATAAAATGTTGTGGAGGGGTACTAAGAGCGGTGTTTTCTCTGTGAAATCGTTGTATGCTTTACTTCTGGAGGGCTCCATAGCGGATTTTCCTTGGCGCCCCTGTTGAAGGAATTGGGTTCCCCCTAGAGTTGCTTTCTTTGTTTGGGAGGCCATTCACGAGAAAATTCTGACCATTTACAACCTGAGGATGAGGGATGTTTGTGTGATTGAGTGGTGTTACTTATGTAAGAGCGATGTAGAAACTGTTGATCATATCCTTCTTCACTGCCCGGTGGCAAGAAGAATGTGTGGGCATGTGATGAGCATTCTTAATTATGATTGGGTTATGCCGAGGAAGATGATGGATGTTTTGCGTTGTTGGAAGAGGAAGTTTGAGGATCCAATTGCGTCGGTCATTTGAAAAATGATTCCAGCTTGCATCTGGTGGAGTTTGTGGAGGGAAAGGAATGAGAGATGTTTTGAAGACATGACTGTCTTTGGCTAGTTTGGGGGGTTTTTTGTTGCATTCTCTGTTTCTATGGGCTAATTCGGGTTTAGGCAGTCCTTTTATTGATTTTTCAAATTTTCTCAGTTTTTTAGCTTGTATGCTTTAGTAATTGTCAGTATAGTCTCTTTTACTGTCATATTTATTTTCTTTAATAAAATTGCCTTACTTATCAAAAAAAAAAAACCTCCAGCTGACAGAACCCCAAAATTACCTGCCTGCTGAGCCCACCAATTTCAAACACGTTTCGGCCTCCCCAACCTCAAGCTTTTGCCCAGCAAGGGGATTTTGTTTTTGTGCGGGTGTTGGGAGCCGAGGAGGAAAAGAAAAAAATTTCAAGGTTTCTGAATATGTTACGAGTAGATGTTTTAGCTGAATTATGTTGTGGCAAGAGAAAGAGGGCGGGACAGCCACAACTGGCGAGATGCTTGACCCCAAAGTTCTGCACAACTTGTTCCTCCTTACTCCCTTGATCTAGCTTAAGATGTATCCCCAATGTCATGCTCATTAGTTGGGTATGGTTTCAGAACCTATATCGGCCAGGTTTAATCGATAAAATACCGATTATCCTTTTGTTTTTGCCCTTCCCCTTTCTGAGAGACTGTCGTTTCGGATACGTTCCAACACATGGTCATGCCTGCAAAACTACACCAAGAACTGAGGCAACATTCGAAAAGAAGGCTTCGTCCATGATTAAAACTATAAATCGCGGCCTTCTCCCACTGCAAAGTCAGCACAGTAATAACATCATTTCTCCACCTTCTGGCTTCTACTGTCATCGAACTAAACTACTCCCTTCAATCTCACAACTCTTTTCATTCGAACGTCAACCGTCAGGCTACACGTCAAAGGATGTGCAACAAATGCCCTTGACATACAGATAATAAGTAACCTCAAAATTCCTATACCACAATTTGGAAAAGGAAAAACATAACCTGTTTAAGATGGCATAGCAACGATCTAGAGTTTTGACTTGAGATCAGACACGCAAAAATGAAGAGAGAATAACAAATATATAAATCATGAGACAACAAGACCCAACTTGAATACATAAGCTAATAAACTGAGACACAGTATTAAAGATCAGATAAGGCACTAGCAGTGTACCAAAATCTGCTATCTCAAGATGGAAACAACGTGAAAAGAAAATTTATGTTCCCCTATCACCAAAAAATACAAGATCTTCAAATGTTTTACTCTTTCCACATGTCTGCAAACTCATCAGGCTCCAGTTGATTTGATAACTCGTGCATCTTCCTCCTTGTCTTTGCTTTGACTTTCTTTGCATACTTGCCAGCCTTTTTCTTTTTATCCAAAGCTCGAATCTGGAAGCACCAAAATGCGAAGAGGGAAAATGTACACATAATAAGAAGAAATTCTAAGGAAAAAAGAAAAGAAAAGGTTCCAACACTAAAGGCACAATGAGATATCAACAAATACCTGATTTGGTGAAATGTAAAATGGATTCTCATATAAGGTGGGGCCTCCAAAGCTGCCTCCAAATATCTTGATTGGGCTCAAACAGAATCGAGGACCAACCTGCACACAAATGTGTTTACAGTTAAGGTTTTACCACAAGTGCCTGGAAGATCACATAAATTAAGAAAATCTCACTCCCGACCTCAACAAGGGTCATATTCTCTAGGCCTCCTCGAGGCAATTTATCTGCTTCGTTATGAGGTACAGATATCTGCATCAGATAATCGACAAAAATAAGCAAATATTTTATGACTGACAGAATTCAAATACGAGACATAGCTCCCTTGGATCTGCTTCATGATATAACCAACCTTTAAACTTAACTTAAACCCTCCAAGATTCTACTACTCAATTCTACATTCCATTGATTACTGAAGAAGTGTGAAAAATCTCGTCTATATTCAATAAATGAAACGGTGTATAGTAGCATGCAATTTATACAGAAGGTTGTAACAACCTTTCCTATAATCAAAGTAAAATATTTTCTACGTAATATCAGTACATGTGCGTTCGGTTATAACAGAAGAATCATCTACACAGGCTATAGAGCAGTGTGCTGGCGTTGGTGGTGTAGAGTGCTGAGGTGTCTTCTTCGTGACAGCTGTGGGTGATTCAACAATTACAATTTACATTTTCACCAACCTGGTAATTCCGGAACCATATGTGGTCGTCAACAATGGAGAAAACAAACACATGATCATGATAAGGCTTAGATTTTCTGTGTTCCTTGGGCACTCCAAATATCTGGGAAAGTGTGGACAAAGACTGCATCAGTATACTATATCCAAAATAAATAAATAAATAAATGATAAGCTGTAAAAGCGCAGTGACATAAAGTCACTAAGTCGAGAAAAATAATGTCAGAAACAACCAAACCCAAAATTTATTTCCTAGGTCATTCTTAAAATCCCAACTCTGAAAAATGAGCATGCCAATTGGATTAACAAACTTTTCATGGACAAGTGGAACAAAGAAGTGAAAAACCAGATCATGGTTATCATCCATCGAAATTTTGGCAACATCATGCTGTTGGTCAGTACTATAATAACAGAAAGGCTACCAAAAGTCTTGAGACATTTATTTGATCATTTGATCTATATCAAACATGGAAATATCCTTTATGGACTAAGATTTCAGATTTGCCTTTTGCCCTGAGTAGATAGAATATCGAAGTACGATTTACAATTTCATGAGACGAATTTATTCCTTCTAGGTCAGAAAAGACAGAAGACGAAAAATTACTGTTTCAGAGGAAGGAAGCAAAACCAAATACCTGAATTATCATCTCTTTCAAAAGTTTCCAATGGGCATCTTTATCAAAATTGTCTGAGAATGTCAAAATAGGACGAGACCCGCTTAGGTGATTACCAGTGAGCTTCAGTTCCTCCATAGTGTGCACTGGAAATGAAAGGAAAAACTACATTGATTGCCCATATTTTCTCAATTATCTACGAACAAATGTTCATAACAAGGGATGAATTGCTTGATCTCAGTGCTAAAAAATGGATACAGAAAGGCGAAAAATAGGTAACCATCACCATTGTATCAATCTACCAAAGACTCTGAAATCATAAGAGAAGCTTACCGGCATTAACCAAAAATTTGACAGATGGCCCATTGGGGCATTTTACCATCCACAGATAAAGATCTTTATGTTTCCTGCACTGAAATTCAGCCAAACAACCAAAAAAGGAACTAACAATCAACAAGTGAACACTGAAGTAAAGTAAACTAAAGCTTCATAGTGTGAAACACGCCGCATACAAATAACACATCATCATAACCAACCAACCAACCAATGAGAAACCAAAACTGCTACTATTTGTACGTTTGGATAAGAACCATGACTCATGCCAAAAAGCCAAAAGAACATGCTCATAATCAAATGCCTTTTACTGACAGTAATGGATAAGTAACACTTTCCCCCCTTGATTATTAGTAATATACTAGTCACAATTAGCCCTACTCACAATCCATTAGAAAGTTAGTTCACATATTCAGCATATATCAAAAATACACACAGCAGAGATTAATGTACCTACAAAGCAAAATAAAAAGGAATCACCTCGAAAAATAAACAGGAAGAGCCACCCTTAAGCTCAACCAGCTCGTTCAAAGTAGCACCCTTACTAGCTTTCGACTCCACCTTGTTATCCTTCTTACAGTGCGGCAAGAGCGACACCACATTCAACATCAAATGTCGGTATCTACACACCACACACACAATCTACTCGATCAGAGAACCCGTAAACAGCAAATGAATACAATTCACCGAAAGGGATGCAAAGACGCTATTCAACCTGAAATTAATGCGGCGAGAGCATGTGACCAGAACTTTCTCTTTGTTCCTGAAACCCGAGGAATCACTCTCTTTCCCCACTTCTTCGCTCTTGTCTTTCCAACCCAATAGCGTCCTTTTAGGTCTCTCCTCAGCACTCATATCCTTCTTCGGCGGTGCCACCACCTCGGTCTCTCTTTGTTTTCTCTTCTTCCCCATTGTTCTCTAGTTGCTGGTATTGTATTCTCTCAAGACAACTAAAAACATTCGTGACAAAAATATTTGTCAAAATTTTCACCAAAAATAAAGACTTGGAGCATAGTGTAACTAAGAAAGACCAAAACCTATAAATACAAGCCATGGTTGAGGATTAAGAGTAAAGAGTAAAGGGAAAACAACAAAGTGTGTCCAATCAGAAACATGAGGATCTCGAAACTTTAATTCTTTAATCGAGTCAGAAACACATAGAAATACCTCAGAATCCGCCAGAGAGATTTGAAGGGCAAGTCGATGGCTTTGATACAGAGGAACGAACTAACAAACACAGAGCCAATGCCAATAAACCCTTCGTCTGTTGTAAGAGCCGAAACGTAAACCCTAAAACTCTGATGGCGCCCTGTCAGGCCCGGAAGATGGAGATTTGGCTGCTTTGGATCGACTCATGGGCGTTTACACTAATGATCCAGCCCGGTCTTATGGTTGGGGTGGGCGCAGAAGTTGGCCCAAACGCCTAGAAATTAAAAGATTACCAATTTCTTACCAAGTTTTTGGGAAATAAAAAGGCTTTTAGAACCAGTGGAATATTTGAAAGTACAGAAAAATTATTTCCAAAATATTCTTTACATATAAATTTATTTTCATACAATTTTTGTGTCATTTCACCACAAAATTATTTGTTCAAAAAATACTTCGACTAGTCTATGTATATCACACAATCTTCATTATATTTAAGATTTTTCGAAGGCCAAATTCCACTAGTTTCAGTAGGGCAGAGTAGAACCGGACCGCAGACCGGTTTTGTGGTTTTTATCAGATGAATCCGATCCTAACCAAAAATTTTAGAATCCGATCCGGATGGAACCGGACCGCATTTCATATTTTTTAAAAATAAAAATAAAAATATATACTATGCATGAGAGCCAACTGAGCAGAGGCTCTGTGCAGTAACAGAGTCTCTTGGGCAGACTGCACAGTAGCCTCTACGCTGACGTCTCTGCAGTCTGCACAGTAACAGAGCCTTCTGTGCAGTGCGCAGAGGCACTATGCGCAGTGAGACATTAAAATTAAAAAAACTTTTTTTTTATTTAAAAAAATAAAACCAGACTGGACTGCTTTATACTAGACCGGACAGAACCACTAAGTGGCCCCGTCCGGTGCTCTATATTAATAGGACTGGAAATCCGGTCCGAACGCATTCCGATCCAAAAATCAGACCAAATTCCCAGTCCCGCAGCCTTAAGTTTCAGGAAAATCCATTTTCTGGAGCCATATTAAAACCTAATTGAACCTTGAGGATTTTATACGTTAAAAATCGGTTGCAGTTTCAAGGGGGAAAACACATGGGTGAACGTACTCGGCCCAGTCTTTTTTTTTTCTCGAAAAACAACCAATAGATTAAAAACTAGAAAACAGAACGAAACAAATAACAAGACGAACACAACAAAACGACTAAAAAAGACAACAAGACAGACACAACCAGCAAGACCCTCCAACGGATCAGAGGAACCACTATAAACTCCATGCGGGGCAGAGGGAGTGATGGCCGGACATAGTATACAAAACTACTAGGACTTGGACAAGCCGGAAAAACGCCACAAACGACGCGTTGCGAGATCCAACAAAGGGTCGGAAAAGAGCCACAAGGAATCGGATAAGCCCACGGAAGGGGCGGACAGACAACCACGGAACAAACCAAACAACAAGCCCTAAACAGAGGGGCATACCTAAACGGGCGAAAGCACGACAAAACACGAGCCCTAAACAGAGGGCAGACCCAAACAGGCGACAACATAACATAAGACTAGCCCTAAACAAATGGGCAGACCCTAACGGGTTTATTACTGGACGGACTAAAACCGGCGGCGGCGCGTGGGAGGCGACAGAGGGGAGCTGAAATGGAAAATGGAGCGCAAGGGCCACACTATCCACGCCGGAGGAGAAGAGCTGGATCCGGGGGGCGGAGGGGCAGCCACGTGCGGCTAAGGCGGTCGGCGCGTCAGATCCACGCGCAGCGCGTGGATCTCGACGCGCCACTTGTTGAGGATCGGAGAAGAGGGCCGACATAGCTCTCTTCGTACGGAGTCCACCCAGCCGGTGCGTGCACTTCCAAAGACGACGGAGACCACCGAAAATCGCGAGATAGCCACCTACCAAAAAAACCAAAAAACCGCCCAAACCAAACCTACACGAGCATACCAGAGAGCCGGAGAAGGGAGAGAGAAGAGGGAGAGGAGAAGGAGAGAAGGAAAAATGAGGAGGAGATGAGGGAGCCGGAGCTCCCCCTCCTCCGTAGGGGCGCAGGTGGTGGGGGAAGAACAGGTTTTTTTTTTTTTTTTTTTGGGTGAGAGAGAATCGGTCAAAACGCTTAACTGATATATACTCGGCCCAGTCAAATGCTCTAGCACAAACTTTTATTTGGCCTGGTTCGAGATAACTCAGTACGGAACAAACACCACCTTCAAGTGGAACTGTGGAAGAGAGAGAACCGAGAGCGAGCAACAGAGCGAGATGGCGGACCGTTTCTTCCCAAACGAAATGCCAGACTTGGTAGAAGAGGCAGCACCTCACGAAGCAGCGTCTGAAAGAGGCAAAGACTCACTGACGAAGCTTCTCCATCTTCCCTATAAATCACTATCCGAGAGACTCAAAAAATCTGCGCTGGACGTAAAAAAAATGGTACACCACTGCTATAATTCGGAACTTTTGGTGAACGGTGGGTTTGGGGTTTGCGGATTTTAGTTTTATTGTGGGATTTTAAAAGTTCCGGCCGTAAAACCACGCTTTTTCAGTAAATTATCGAAATTTGTTTCTGATTTTTTTTGGAGTCTGGACTTTGGACGATTGTGTTATTACGGAGTATGACGGGGTTCTAGTTTTTTGTTTTCAGGTGGTGACGGAGACTTGGGGACGGAGTTCAAAGCGTGTGCATGATTATACTCTCTACACTGGTGCTCTTGGGACTGCATACTTGCTTTTTAAAGCTTACCAAGTTACCGAGAATGATAATGATCTTAAATTGTGCTCTGAGATTGTCCAGGCTTGTAATTCAGTTTCCAGAGATTCTGGGTACTCTCTCTTTCCATATTCATACCTCACCTCCATTGGAAATCTTTATTTTTTTCGGTAAACAAAGGTCGCTTCGTTTTGCTTGAATTGTTTGGGATTAGGGGTATACTCAACTGGCGCCTTGTTTCTAGATCTGTTACGCATACCTCGAAATACGGACAATTTATGTTAACTTGAGGTTGCTGCAAAATACTGTTTGATATTTTGAAGTAATTGGAATCTCCACTCGTGAGCAGTTTTATATGTAGATATACTCGAATCGATTGGAAGCCCGTACTAACAATTGGTTTAATCGTTTATTCTTCAATTTTGTTGGTTCTACAACGATGCTTATTTTAGATTTTAACCGGATTAGGTTTATCATATGATGCATTGGATTGCAGGCGGGTGACATTTATATGCGGAAGGGCTGGCGTTTGTGCTCTTGGGGCTGTCCTAGCAAAGTATGCTGGGGATGAAAGGCTGCTTGACCGCTATTTGATACAATTTAAGGAGGTATTTAGTTTAATTGGATATCTTGATCACTTTGCTTCCGTTAGAAGTTGATTTCTGGAGTTTTATTTGTCTAGAGATTCATTTTTGGCCATTGCAAGCAGATCAAACTGCCTAGTGATTTTCCAAATGAATTATTATACGGGAGAGCAGGGTTCTTGTATGCCTGTTCATTCTTAAACAAGCATATTGGTAAAGACACTATACCTTCTACCAAAACAGTAAGACATTTTTTGTCTCTCTGATATCTTCTCGGCTCAACTTTTTCACGTTATATGAAATAATGCTTTCATATCATATATTATTACTACACTTGAACCGTATATTTATATACAGTCCTGGCATAACAGAATAGTGTAACAAACTATTAACAAAATAACAAACTAACAGATTCTAATAGCCCCCCTCAAGCTGGACTATGGATATTTAATAGTCCAAGCTTGGTAACAAGAGTAATGAATTTATCATAAGCTAAAGGTTTAGTAAGAAGATCAGCAAGTTGGTGCTCAGTTGTAACATGTAACGTCTTGATGAGATGTTGCTGAACCATGTCACGAACCACATGACAATCAATGTCAATGTGTTTGGTGCGTTCGTGAAAGACGGGGTTTGCTGCAATGTGAAGAGCAGCCTTACTATCACAAAATAAGAGGGCTGGTTGAAGAGAATCAACAAGAAAATCCTTGAGCAAAGCTGTAAGCCATTTGAGTTCACAACAAGTAACTGCCATAGAACGATACTCAGCTTCAGCAGAAGAACGACTGATAGTGACTTGTTTCTTGGATTTCCATGAAATAAGAGAGTCTCCAAGGAAAATTGTAAAACCAGAAACAGAGCGGCGAGTGTCGGGACATGCTGCCCAGTCTGAATCACAGAAGCCCTTGAGCTGGAGAGAAGAAGAGCTGGAAAGAAAAATGCCTTGACCAGGAGAAAATTTGAGATACCGAAGAACCTTGAGTGCAGCATCATGATGAGGCTGTCGTGGTTGTGATAAAAATTGACTCAAAGTGTTTACAGCAAAACATACATCTGGCCGTGTGATGGTGAGATATAACAAGCGGCCTATAAGCCTCCTATAAGCACTAGGATCAACCAATAAATCACCATCAGAAGCATTCAGTCGAGAAGTACTATCCATGGGTATCTTGAGAGGTTTAGATGCCAGCATACCAGAATCATGAAGAAGTTCTAAAGTATACTTCCGTTGGCACAAAGAAATTCCATTGGCAGATCTGGCAACCTCCAGACCAAGAAAAAACTTCAAAGGACCTAAATCCTTAAGTTTAAAATGGGAATCCAACCAAAGTTTCAAAGAACTAACAGCTTCATCAGAGTCACTGGCAATGACAATATCATCCACGTATACTAAGAGAGCAACAAAAGCTGAAGGAGTCTTCATGGTGAACAAAGAATAATCGGACTTAGATTGAGAAAATCCATAGGAAAGTAAGGTAGCAGAAAACTTATGAAACCATTGACGGCTTGCTTGTTTCAAACCGTAGAGAGATTTCTGTAACTTACAAACCCGAGAATCATTGGTATGAGAAAAACCTGGAGGAAGTTTCATATAAACTTCTTCATCCAAGTCACCATGTAGAAAAGCATTGTTTACATCAAGTTGATGTAAACTCCAATGATTAATGGCTGCCAGAGCTAATAAACAACGAACAGTGGTTAGCTTGGCAACGGGGGAGAAAGTATCAAAGAAGTCAACCCCCTCTTGTTGAGTATATCCCTTGGCAACAAGGCGGGCCTTGTGTCTTTCAAGAGTTCCATCAGCCCGGAACTTACACTTGAAAACCCATTTACAACCAATAGCAACCTTGTCAGGAGGGAGATCAGTAAGAATCCAGGTGTTGTTAAGTTCAAGAGCAGTGATTTCAGTTTTCATAGCCTCTCTCCACTCGGGAAATTTGACTGCCTCATGAAAGAACTTAGGTTCTATATGACTAGAAACAGCTAAGGTGAAAGCTTGATGAGTAGGAGATAAATGAGAATAAGAAAGGAAAGAAGAAATGGGATATAAAGGAGAAGAAATACCTGAACCTATATCCGGAATTGAAGAGGAGTTGCTGGAAATGGAATTGGCCAATTGACAATGATAATCTTGCAAATAATGTGGCTTACTCTTGATTCTAGAGGATCTGCGTGGGAGAGGTGCAGGGGTACAGGTAAGGGAAGGAGGAGAAGAGGTAGAGAGATCAGAGGAAGAAATGTGAGGAAAAGAGGGTGGAGATGGGATAATGGGGGCAGGGGCAGTAAACTGATCTGAGAGAGGGATAAGAGAGGCTGAGGGAGGGTCAACTATGGGAACAACAGAATCAAAATTGGGAAGGACAGGAGAAATATGAGAAGAAGGAGAGGGTGAAATATTTTTGAAATGGAAAGTTGGAAAGTTGGAATCAAAAGAAGATGAAAGAGTAGATTTTTGAAATGGAAAAATGTTTTCATGAAAAATAACATGTCTGGAAATCAATATTTTTTGAGTACTAGGATCAAGAAGTTTAAAACCCTTGATTCCAGCAGGGTACCCGAGAAAAATGCAAGGAATTGCTCTTGGCTGAAATTTATTTCGAGTATGAGGATGAGTAGAAACATAAGCTAAACATCCAAATACTCGAAACAAATCATATTTTGGAGATTGTTTGAATAATACTTCAAAAGGAGAGATATTTTTAAGAAGAGGAGTAGGTAACCTATTTATAATATGAATGGCAGTGAGAATACAATCACTCCAAAAAGGAAGGGGTAAATGAGCTTGAAATCGTAAGGACCTAGCTACATTGAGGATGTGTTGATGTTTTCTCTCAACAATAGAGTTTTGTTGAGGTGTGTAAACACAACTCTTTTGATGAATGATACCTTTTTGAGTGAAAAAATCAACCATATTGAATTCAAGCCCCTGATCAGATCGTAAAATCTTCACAGAAGTATTGAATTGGTTTTCAATCATGTGACAAAAGTTTTTAAGATGTAACCGAGTGTCAGATTTTGTTTTAAGAAGATATACCCATGTACAGCGTGAGTAATCATCAACAATAGTAAGAAAAAAACGATATCCATCATAAGAAATAACAGGAAAGGGACCCCAAATGTCACAATGGATAAGTTGAAAAGGGTGTTGAGTGTGAGAAGTGCTAACAGGGAAAGGTAAACACTTTTGTTTGCTTAAATGACAAACAGAACAATGTAAGGGACTATGCAAATTTGAAGAGGCAGAAATAGGTAAAACAGATTTTATTAGTTGTAATTTTGAGCTAGATGGATGACCTAATCGAGAATGCCAAAGAAAACTAGGTGAATGATTGCTCAAATTACAGGAATTGAAATGAACAGAATTTCTAGAATCAACAGAAGCACCAGAATGTTGCAGTAGACGATATAAGCCTTCAAAAAGCTCAGCAACTCCAATCGTCTTCCATTGGATATGGTCCTGAATATAACAACGATGATGAAGAAAAATTAGACAACAAGAAAGGTCAGAAGTTAATCTACTAGCAGAGATTAGATTAACAGAAAATGAAGGAATGTAAAGCACATTATGTAATGTGAGAGTTGAATTAAGAGAAGCTGTACCAGAATGAGTAGCAAAAACAAACTGGTTGTTTGGAAGCCGAATTTTAATAGGAATTATGGAAACAATTTTAGTGAGAAGATGAAGGGAACCAACCATATGGTCGGTTGCCCCTGTATCAAGAAGCCATGAACTATAACGAAAATTAGAAACATGACATGAATCAGAAAATGTATTAACATTTACCGAAGGCTCAAGAAGATCACCTGCAAAATTAGGAACAAGTGAAGAGTCAGTTGTAGAAACCGAAACTTGATGAACAGATGGAGAATGAGATGAGGTCAGAGAAGATTGATTCTGGAGAGAGGAGATGAGAGTCTGACACTGCTCTTGAATATTTGATAACCCGGGTAAAGATTGATCTTGATGAAGACTGACATTATGAACTGAATTCGTAGGTCTGCTCTTAGTGAATTTAAATCCAGGAGGGAAACCATGTAAACGATAACATTTCTCTATAGTGTGTCCAGTCTTACCACAGTGAGTACAGATGGGTTTCGGTCCAAATTTAGTGCCAACAGAACGTGTATTAACCTTAACAGCCATCACAGCAGGCTCGGCTGTGGAAACCAAAGGCATACTAAGTTGTTCTTCTTCTTGAATGATGAGGGACAAAACTTTATTGATCTCGGGAAGGGGATCATAAACCAAGATTTGTCCTCTAACATGACTAAATTTCTCATCCAGACCCATTAAGAACTGGAGAACAAACTCCCGTTCATGCCTAGCAATAATGGACTTAGTGGCCTTACACTCAGATGCACAAACACAAACATCTATCGGGCAAAAAACTTGTAATTCATCCCAATGAGTTTTCAGCCGTGTGAAATACGTACTAACAGAAGAAGTACTCTGAGTAAGGGTTGCAAAGGCCTTACGTGTATGATAAAACCGTGGACCATTCGACTGAGTGAACCTTACACGAAGATCGCGCCAAATGTGACTGGCCGATTCGTTGTACATGACGGAGGCAGAGATCTCCTTGGAGATGGCGTTGAAGAGCCACTGAGTGACCATCATATTGCACCGAGTCCACTGGAAAAAGAGATCATGGTCAGATTCGGGTTTCAGAATAGAACCATCAACAAATCCTAGCTTATTCTTGATGGTGAGAGCCATAGTCATAGACCGACTCCAGGTAGAGTAGTTTTGAGAGCCGAGAAGAGGCTGGGAAACTAAAATCGCACCGGGATTCTCAGCATAATGAAGAAAAAATGGATTCGAGTCATTCATCGAATTGAAGAAAGAAGAGCAAGGATCGGGTGGATTATGAGGTGGAGGAAGTAATGGAGAAGGGTTTATGGAGGGTGGAAGGGGAGAAGAAGAGATCGGGACAGCAGAAGCATCCGGCGAAGTCATGAGCATGAGAAGGAGAAGAAATGGCTGAGATGAGTGGAAGCTGGAGATGAGAAGGAGGTGCGAGAAGCTGAAGCTTCGAGAATACTTCGAGAAAGAAAAGGAAATGTGTAAGAAGAAAACGACAAAAGAGAGAAAAAGGGCGGAAGCCTTTAAAAACGCTTTGATACCATTTCACGTTATATGAAATAATGCTTTCATATCATATATTATTACTACACTTGAACCGTATATTTATATACAGTCCTGGCATAACAGAATAGTGTAACAAACTATTAACAAAATAACAAACTAACAGATTCTAATAAACTTCTCTTAATTTAAAGGACAGAAAATTATTCAACTACTTTTGATCTTCCTTTGTGTAGAGGCCTGTTGTGGATGAGATGATAAAGGTTGGGAGACGACTGTCAAGCAAAGGAAAATGCCCATTGATGTATGAATGGCATGGGAAGAAATACTGGGGTGCTGCCCACGGACTGGCAGGGATCATGCATGTTTTGATGGACATGGAACTGAAACCAGATGAGGTGGAGGATGTCAAGGGCACACTACGTTATATGATAAGGAATCGTTACCAGAGTGGCAATTATCCTTCAAGTGAAGGAAGCGAATCAGACCGTCTAGTTCAATGGTGCCATGGTGCTTCTGGGGTTGCTCTTACCCTTGTGAAAGCAGCTGAGGTAATCCTTACCGAGCTTACCATATTCCCTACTAACCGATTGGTCAAAGTTATTGGATACAAAACCTGTTCAAGGACATTGTTTCTACAATCTTACTGTATCTGCAATTTTATTTTTCGTTCCTAAGCATTATGGTCTAGCATGCATACCACTAACTAAGATCACTTGAAACTATGTCACTTTTTTTGGTAATTTAGTAACATCCAAACAATTAAAAGTAAAGCTTTTGGTTATATTTCCTGGATGGCTATACCAACTCCACTTTTACTGACAAAACCAACAAATGACTTACTTCTCATGGGAAAAACCATTTTTATGGATCTCATAATTGTCTCCTTAACAATCTTTTAAATCATCAGGCTTTTGGAGATAAAGAGTTTCTGCAAGCAGCAGTGGATGCAGGAGAGGTCGTGTGGAACCGGGGTTTGCTTAAGCGAATTGGACTCTGCCATGGAATCAGTGGGAACACATATGTGTTTCTCTCTCTCTACCGGCTAACTGGCAACGTCGAGTACTTGTATAGGGCGAAAGCATTCGCTTGCTTTCTGCTTGATAGGGCACAAAAACTTATATCAGAGGGGAAAATGCACGGAGGTGATCGTCCTTATTCACTGTTTGAAGGTATCGGAGGAATGGCCTATCTGTTTCTAGACATGACTGAACCATCTGAGAGCAGGTTCCCTGTTTATGAACTTTAAGTTGCTTTCTGTATAGAACGAACCAACTTGTATAATTGAGTCAACTTCAGGGTGTGAAACTGTGACAGAGCCTGTAAATATGTACAATGTATTAAAGCCTTTCTCGCCGAGCTTTATAAAGCTTTAAGAGAGAATAGGGAGTAAGGGGGACCTTCGCTTCATTATAAATTTGACCCGGACCTTTCTTTCTTCTCCTGCGGAGCCCTGAGAAAGTCACCTACGGCCTGTAGCGCTACTAAGCGAAGAACCGCTCGCTGCCTTTTCTTCACGAATAACATGTGCAGGTAGCCTACGAGAAGAGAAGCGAGCTACCTTCGCCTACCTCCCCTATATCTATAGGCGGCAATTGTAAGAGCTGGGGCCGGCGCTCCGCGGTCTATGTAGGTTCCGCTCTTACGTATTCCCCCCACAGAATAAGGGGAACCCCTTCAATGGAAGAACCTGTGTGGGTGGGAGGGGATTAAATCATTCATTCATCAAAGTCTTCTTCAGTGATCCATTTCATGTCAACTCTAATTAGTTATCAAAAGGCCTACTTTACAAAGGGAACGTCATCTCCAGGGAACCTTGCAACCTTGCAGTTCTCCGTCACCGGCCGCATCGGCCTGGTAACCTTCGTCACCGTCGGTTCCCACAATCGAGCTTTTATTATGTTTTTCTTTCTTAAGGGCTTGTTGTTCATAACCTTTTTGTATATTTTTGCCCACTAAATTTTTTTATCCATTTTCTGGCGCCTCTCAATAAGGGTCTTGTTTGAGCCCCAATAACTTGGGCCCACAAATTTAGGTTTAATAATAAAAAATTCATCACATAAATTTTTTTTATTATAATATTTATTAAAAATATTCTCTCTTCACTTTTTCACCCACTCCCATAATATATCTTTACTTTATAACATTTCTCAAACCCCAATACCCAAAATTTCCACCCTGAAACAAGATGTGTTAGAATTATTATATCATGAGTTGCATAAAATCGGTGGTTTTATTCAACTATTAGCCTTAGATATCGGGGGGATAAAAAGCTATTGAAATAGAGGAAGAAACCTGGCCATTCTTAATCCTACTGCTTTTTTTAGCATTCAGAGGGAGTTTGTCCTGTCTTTCCAACTGTTTGCAGTTAACCTCATAGACCTTGTGTGGTTGAATCGCAATAATGTTGTCCATGGCAATTTGTCTCTCGACCCTTGCTCTGGCAAGACAAATTCAGAGAGTTAGCTCCCATCATGTTTCAGCTTGGTTAGATCTTAGGTCCCTCTCGATATGTTGCTTGGCATTGCCCTCCTGCTGGGGTGCTGAAGTTTAATTTCGATGCTGCCATTCGGGAGTCTTTCACTATGGTGGCCTGTGTTGGTAGGAACTCTGAAGGTTGCATTTTTCATGCTGAGACCAAGTCCTTTCCTGCTGATTCCCCTTTACTTGGAGAAGCTTATGCGGCTTTGTTTAGCTTGAAGGTTGCTGATCGGTTGCAGATTGCAGATGCGATTTTGGGAGGAGATTGCCAAGTGGTGATCAATCCTCTCTCTGGTGTGGAAGATGATTGTCCTTGGAGTATTTTATCTATTATTAGTGACTCGCTAGTTTAGTTCTCTTTTTCGTTCCTGTAATTTTCGTTTTTCTCCGAGATGTCAACTCTCTTGCGCATCATTTAGCTGCTGCTTCCTCTTCTTTTGAGATCTGTTCCCATTTCTCACGAGTTTCTCTGTAATTTTCTTTGGGTTTTTGCCAGATTTGACCCCATAGGTGTAACCGGTTCCTTTCGTTTTATATATTAGTAGTATTGTTAAAAAAAAAAATCCTGGCCATTCCTCAATTTTTTTTTATTCACTCGAGTTGCAGAGAATTTTTTTTTGATAAGTAAGCCAATTTTATTGAACAACGGAGTCACCAGTACAAGAGAATGTACTGAGGAACTGAAAAAAAAAAAAACCGCCCACACGAAACACCTGCCCAACAAGAAACGCCCGCACACACGAATCACCCCCAACTAGAATCAGCTCTAAGTCTTCCGAACGATCGAGGGAGCCCCATCATAGTTAACTGAAGACTTCAATCCCTGCAACTCTCTGATCATCTTCCCCTTTGATTTTCGAGACTTTTTCGAACAAGGCTGCACCCGATCCCGTTCCAATGCTGCAAAGAGATCTCTCAGTTTGTCCTCTTGACCACCACACGAAAGCCCAACCATAGTACCCACAGAGGAAACCATATCCAAAACCCACGCCGGAGATGCATCCTCCAAAACGTTACTAGGGACAGAAACAGCACGAGAAGGGACCGCTAGAACAGGTCTAAGAGAACACTCCCCCTCCTCCTGCCCACCTAAGAGGGGCCCAGAGATAGGCCCAGCAAACCCAGCGAGCCCATCATGCCCAGTCCCTCCTTCAATCACCACCAAAGCCCCCGATGAGCCAGCTAAGGACTCCGGGTCACCAATTTTCAGCCCATCCGAGATAGGCCCAGCCAAACCATCGAGCCCATCATGCCCAGCCCCTCCATCATACACAACCAACGCCTCCGACGAGATCTGACCCTCGAACGAGCCTTCGGGATTTTCCGGCGTAAGCTCCGGCGCCAGAGACCTCCGGGCAGTTGCCATCGACAACAGACGGCGCCGACGAGAGGGTATCCGCCGCCGACGAGTGGGCTTCCCTTCCTCCGAGCTCGGTGTCCCCCGAAAAGCCATCAGCAAGAACGCTAGAGGCTGTCGAAGATGGTACCGGCACCGGCACGACAAGGAGACCCTCACCCCCGGCCGCAGACATCGCCAGCGAGTCATCTGCCGCCGACAACTGGTGGTGGTGAACGATCGTGCCATCGAGGCTACCACCAGAAGAGGGCGGCAGGACCGAGTCATCGACAACGAGAGTCTCCCGTTGGGCCGGGTCGACAACAAGCCCAGCAGTCGGCCCAGTCGACAGCTCCCCAACCCCACAGCCCGAGCCAACAGAGTCCTTCTCTAAGCAACCCAAGTCAACTTTGCAGCCCAAACACACCTCGGGCTTCAGATAAGTTACCTCAACTCCCTCGGGCTTTAGAGAACTAACGCCACCCACAGGCCCACCTCCAACTCCCGGCCCAACACACTCATCACAGCCTACCCAGCCAACCCAGCCTTCCACCAGCCCCTCCGAGCCCTCACCCAGGACAGACCCGATGAGCCTCTGCAACTCCTCGAGCAAACCGTTGAGCTTTAAACGAAAATGCTTTGGGCAGCAAACCTCTGACTTGGCAGGAGTAGCCCCCATGGCAGACATAGCTGCCCCCTCGACTGCAATGTTCTTCCTTACCAACACCATCGACTTCCTTTTGCCTCCTGCAAATGGAACGACACTTTGAGCAGGACCACCCTTTCTCAACCCCATCTGAACAACTTCCGCAAAAGACAGCTCCTCTCCTTCTCCCATTGCACCGCCAGCACCAACATGACTCCCTACCGGCCCAAATTGATCGACCACCCCCTGGAAACACGCTGCCATAGCTAACCAACCAGCTCCCTCTCGACCTTCAGGGACCATGACCACCCCTTTCCGGCGTCCTTCTCCAAACTCCATCACGGCAACAAATCTACCCGACTTGTTAGCTCGTCGTTGAGCCAGGAAAGCCCTAGAGCCTTCATTGAATCTCAACACGACAGCCTGATCAGCATCAACTCCCACAAGCTGGCTGGCTAAAGAAACTAACCAGGCAACCCCTAATCTCCCAAGCGAAATGGCACTATGAGACTTTCGACTCCACTCCGACCATCTAACAACTCCCCTAACATCAACAGACACTTGAAAGGTTTTGGTTTCTACTTGAAAACACCTATCTAAACCCATCTAAAAACTAGAAGCAGCACAACCAGAAAACAAGAACCATGACAATAAACAGGAGAAAACACAGAAGAAAACGAAAGAGGAAACTAGAGAGAAGGGAGAGCTTCTCTCACTAAAAACCAAAGAGGGATAATAATTTTTTGTAAAAGTGTCATACTCGAGTTGCAGAGAATTAGGACACGAGACTAAGAAATCACAGCACCAGGGTCATGTGCGATTTGCGACGGGAGCGAGTTATTTTATTGCCAATTGCAAGAATTCATCTACATCTGCAGGAGAAAATTGTTTACAACAAGACAGCCTCCGGGTCCGAACTCCGCACTCCCCACTTGAACAAGTGTCAGTGGTACCATCCCCTCCCATGGCAAAGATCATCAAGGACCTCAAGGTTCTTGATTAGGCCAAGCCGACAAGTTTCTCACTGACTTCCCACACCTTCCGAGCCTTCTCTGCATCGCTAGCTTCTTGAGACAATTGGTTCTCAAAGGAGGCCGAATCCTTGTTCCAGCTCCAGTAAACACCAGACTTTGTTAAGCTCGGATCAGCCACAACCTAAATTAGAAGCAACCAATTAAAATCATGCACACCAGCATTCGCAAACACATGCACTATGCAAAATGAGAATGCGTACTTTAACCGAAAAATTAAAAAACAACACCAATTGATGCTCCTTCTCTGCACTCTTTACCTGAGCCAGTCTTTTCCCAGCTTCTTCTTCAGAAACATATCCCTTAGTGATGTACTTCTGGAATGGAGGGAAAAGGAGCCTGAACAGGGGGATATGTTCCCTAAACAAGCCTGTCGTGGCAATGCAACCTGGGTAAAGGGAAGCAAATGTTATGCCAGTGTCCTCGTGGTATCGTCTATGGAACTCTTGCATGCAAAGCATGTTGCAGACTTTGCTATCCTTGTAGGCCTTGGCACCATCAAAGTCTCCACCATCAATCATTGCTGAGCTGTTTAGCCCATTTAAGCCCCCTGCAAGTCCCCTGAGATCCCCAAGGTTGGCCTTAGGAGGTACATTTCCAGCCAAGGTATTTGTGTTCCCTGATTTATTTCATAGAAACACCCAGTCAGTGCATAAAAATGTGACAAACTTGGGATACAAATTTGGAATCAAAATGCTTGTCTATGAAAATATAGGGAACAAGATGCAAAAACTGAGTATTGGATGAAGTTGGATAATCACAATTTGTTTTAAGAAAGGGCCAAGCAGAATCGGAAATATTAACTATGAGTATCATTGAAAATGACTTAGTACCAGTAATTGAACCAACAATGATGAGACGCCTTGATGGGTAGTCAGATTTCTGCAGGTCATCAAGCAGCAACCGAGAGAGAAGGAAGTGACCGAGGTGGTTAGTGCCAACACTAAGTTCAAATCCTTCAGCAGTAAATGTAGGCTCCTTAGCAGTTGGCAGGTACACAGCTGCATTGCAGACTAACACATCAAGTGGATGGCCTGACCGCCGGAAGTTATCTACAAATTGCCGGACACTGTCAAGTGATGCAAGGTCCAAGTGCATTATGGTATAATTTTCCTTAGGAATGCCAGCTGATTTGGCTGCTCTTTCAGCCTTGAGGAAATCCCTGCAGGCCATAATTACTTGCCATTTTCCGGTTTCAGCTAAAGCCTTAGCCGTTGCCAGACCCAATCCAGAGGAGGCACCAGTAACCACAACACAACCCTTTCTTAAAGTTTTGTTTCCCTCTGGTGCAGCCCTGTTTATCGCAGGAGTTGTAGCTACTAATTGAGATCGAACTGTCCCGGCTCTTTTCTTGAATTCCCTCTGCAATTAATACCCAATTATGATACACACGGAAACTAAAAGGCCATAGAGGTCGATCCTCAGTAAATCAAGAAAGCAACAGAAAACCCTATCTTTGGCCTTTTTCTTTCCCTCTCTTCCCCCGCCCCCCAAAAAACAAATCTTTAGCTTTGAACTAGACATGAGGGTTTGGTGTACTACTCCCTAACTATAGATTTAGCCGTCAAATTATCTCTTCCTGTTAGCTGACATACCCAATTTCAGGATTTTTTTTTTGAAACAAGAGTAATTTACACCTTCTACTCTACAACATTTGCAGGATCATTTTGGTAGCTTAATCACATTTCAGATAAGATACCTTCTCAAATTCATTTCCCAATACAACGCTTCTAGTCAAATCATAGTTGAACACAAGTCATGCTCAGTCATCTTACACCTTAATCCAGAACGAATTATTTTTCTCTATGCGAAGAAAAAGTAACTGCGTCGTTGCAACTACCTTACACCTTCCAGACGAGCTGAAGTCAGCTTTGAGATAGTCTGAGAATGAAACTCCAAACAGACTCGAGTCCTTGGAGGACGCACTGCACTTGCCCTGCAAATATGAAAATCACGCAAACTATCAACCCCACAATTTTTTTTTCGAGTGCTTTCGATATTAACAAGAAGAGAAATCTCACTAAGCTAGGCAAACTGGTAACAAACCTCTTTTGGCATGGAGAAGGCAGAGTGGACCAGAGAGGCAGTCTGGAGAGCCATGGGCACTTGAAATCAAAACTCCTCAATGAATTGTTTGCAAATCCTTTTGTTAAAGAGGAGAGCTTGGGGTGACAACAATGGAGCTGAGCTTAAGCATTAAAACCCGAATTCGAGTTGTATGTATATAGGGAGGTGTTGGCTGATGTGTGACAAAAAAGCTTACCAGAAGGCAGAGAAGCAGAGTGGATAAGATAATTAGCAGCATGTGAGTCTGCCACATCAATTCCAAGCAACCAATGGGTTTTTGAGTTTCGGATTTCAATCAGATATTTTTGTGCCTTTTAAATTTGCTTCCCGCAGACTTTAGGGGTTGTTTGTTTGCTAAAATTTTAGGGAATATTTTCAAAATTTTAGTAATTTTTGCTTTATTGAGATTTATTGTGGTTTGTGAAAAGTAGAGTGTGTAGGTGTAAAAGTTAAAAATTTTGGAGTTTGTTTGGCTTGTCCAAATTGTTGAGATCCTAAATATTTGGGGAAACAAACATGTCCAAGGGTATGGGCTGGGCCGCTGGGGTTGAAAGGTCTGATGAGGATAGGATATGTGGGGGCATGTTTTGAATTGGGAGAGCAATTCAATCAGGTTTTCGGTTCATGTGGCAAGCTAAATGGTTTGAGGATTGTTCTAGGGCTTCTGGCAACCCATGGAGGCCCCTTACTGGGGGCCATGACAGCCCGAAGGTTAAGGCTGACATCACTTTGCTGCCTAATCTACTGCTTTTTCTTGTGCTCGGTTCACATATTGAAGCTTTGACGGTTTATAATTTGTTGCTTCTGCGCCATATTTCCAGATTGACATTTCTCTTTTCTCAACATTTTTACTGCAATGGTTATGCTTTACATTCCAAGAAGCAAGCTTATCTGATCAGAGAGTTCCTTCCATAAACATGAAATCGGCTCATTATAAGCAAGCTTAAACAGAGTGCAATTCCTCCTTTTCAGTCTATGAATATGATGAAACAACACAAGTTATGATGAATCGTAAAAGAATTTCATTTCTTAAATTGAATAAGCTTTTTCCATGCTCATACTCTACAATTCCGATTACAGAAATCCATTGGTTTCTAAATTAATGGCGTGTTCTTGTTCTTTTTTCTTTTTCACAAGTCTATTTTCTTTTTCTTTTTTTCTCAATGCTCAGTCGGACTGGCTCTCCAACTGCCCTCCACATCCGGCTAGCTAAGCAAAAGAAGAAATGGTACTCCGCTAATATTAAAGATCTCTTACAATTCTCTGTACAAATTGTGCCATAATATTGGGGGAAGTCGGCAGAACTGGCTTTAGTAGTATAATCAACGAGTTTCCCCCCGATCAAGGCTGGGTTTTGGCCCCTTAAATTCGAACCGGCAATCCAAAATTTTGAAAAGTTCTAATCTCCCCTCGAAGGCCAGCAGTAATAATCACCATACCCAACGCGGACGTGTTTTGGTTTACACCATTGGAGAGATCCACACTGGCATGAGGGCTGCTCCGGCTCCTGGTAGCTGGAACAAGTTTTTCCTCCGGCCAGGTTGCTGAGATTCTATCAAAAAAGTAACTATTCGTCGCACTAGAAATGGTTCCATGAAGGGGGCTAATCGAGCACCCGGATGCAGATTCAGAAGCACCATTTATCTCCTCAACAGGAGTAGGAGGATGATTGGCTGTGGAGACCTCATCAAGATTCTTGTCATGCCCGTTTTGTTCCCTGGAGAAAGCATCCTGTAATCCCAAAGAGTCACCCACGCCAGGCCAAGGAATAGCCATAGATACATCTTGGCAGTGGAAAAGTTCATAGGAGTGCGTTACAGTGACACCTTTGGTTCTACTAGGTCGGGAATCACCTTCATGTTTCCATACATACACATAAGAATCCTCACTGGCAGAGACAACATATTTTCCATTCGCAGCGAGGGATGCAGATATTTGGCTGTTCTGGTTGCGAAACCCTGTCACAGAACAGAGATGAACTTATGCCGTAGAAGTTATAAAGTCTGAATACGGAAATGCCAATATAGTAGAAGACATTGCTCATGAGACCCAAGAGCGAAAAGTTACTATTCAGATACCTTCTGACCTAACATCCAAGTGATTGCACTCCACAAAATAGTGCCAATAGCAATAATGTTAATAGAGAAGTATAGAGCACTAAAATATAATAGATTGAAAACATTATGCAAGCATGTGATCACATTCAATCTGGGGCAAAATCTCAAAGGATCCCCAAGAAAAGCTCGACTATGCATATTTTAAGCAAACAGGCTACCAAAAAATTTTCAACAGGTTATCATGGCCCACATGGAGGTGTTCGACTGAAACAGTAAAGTTCTTGCTGTCCAAAATATGAGCTACCATGGTTCAGATCAGGATTTTGCATCTTATATGCATGGTGAGTCAGCAATATATGCGACTGGCGGTAAAGAAAGTTTTCAAAATCCTTTATGCCTCGTGAGTAAAAAATCAAGTCCAAAGCAAATGTTACCACTGCTTCAGAAATAAAAATACAAGAGACCAGGGGAGAAAGAATCATAGGCATCAACCTATGGCGGGACCATCATATTTGTTAACCCAGTCAGGTTTAAGACGAAAACTTCACCTATCATGCATCTAGCAAAAGAAAAGAAAATGAAGAGACATCTGATGTATTTTGTTATTACCTTTAAACTTGTGAACCAGATCAACACCGTCAACAACCCGAATTCGTGAATCTGCTGATGTGATGAGGACTTCTGTTGAACTTCCTGGAACAAACTGTTCATTTAAACTGGTTAGCAGCTGAAAGGATCAAACAATTACTGTGGCTCAAGGTGAACAAAAAACCAAGCTTTGGAAGGGGGAAACTGTGCTGAACAAAGAGAAAGTAAAAGGGACACAAATCATACATGCTTTTCATAGGCGAAGGTATTATTTCATAACAAGCACATGATAATAGAGAGACCAAATTACCTGGAAACCAGTGATTTTCTTGTGATGTGATTTCTTCTTCTTGTTCTGCAGATTGATTTGATGTTTTTGCTGCAGCTTATTCTCTGAAATTATCAAGATACAAAGTTGGGAATAGTTCATGAGCAAAACACTTGGCTAAACCATGCACATCAGCATCAGACAACAACAACTAACACGCACAAGCATGGAGAGGGAGCTTTATAAACTCATACCAGATGTATTGTATAAACGGCAGCTCCCCTTGTACGAACCAACTAGTGCACCCTTCAGAAATCAACAAAGTTCTTGAGCTAATGGAAGAATTGTATTTTGTACAAACTCTAGTATTCTACTTAAGCATTAAGCATATTAGCTACAACCAACCTGACCATCTGGTGTATAGCAGGCGGCAGTAACCATCTCATGCACATCATTCCAATCAACAACTTTACGATCAGGAATGCTCCATATCCGAACCTTAGCATCTAGGGATCCACTGATGAAGTATCTATCATCAACAGGATTAAACTGGATGCAAGTTACTGTGTCAAGGAAGATCCAAGAAATGGTGTAATTAGCAGCATACAAACGAGAAAACACCTTAGTTCAAAATAATAAGGAAGTTATATCTACCATATTTTGCTTCTTTAAGAGCAAAATACAACTTGTTTGTGAACCCAGTACGTAAAACTTGAAAGTTTCATATTTCAATAGAACATAAGTAGTCCACTTTGTGCAGACGTATTCATATCAATGGCCCATCACTCAACAGGTACTAAAGAGAGGCTGAACTTGGAAAAAGAAAGACAGACCGGACACATTGACTTACCAAAATCACTGTGTGAAAAGATTTTCAGACAAGACTTGCTAGACAAGTGCCACAGCCGCACTGTTTTGTCCATTGAGGATGAGAGCAAGTGCTGAAAAGAAAAGGCACATAATTGATAAGTCTATCCTCGGCACAAAATTGTACAAAAGGTTCAATTACACAAGTTAGAGGCGCATATTCATTTTCACAGAGCACCAAATTATTGGAGAAACCTCCACTGAGACTTCTGTAAAATACCAACTGCAAAGAAGTGCATGAAAATAGCATCTATGACCTTGCCATATCAAACATTCAGGCACACATGGTTCCTTGCAACCATGCTGCCTCATGCTAGACAACAATGCATGTTAACAGGACATACCTGGGTTAAGGTAGACTTCAAAATAGAACTCATTGTCAAAAACAGAGGGGAAAAAAACCTTCAAAGCCCTTGCACCCAGTAGCCGACGTTCATAACATTGGCAAACTAAGCCATAGCCCCTCAATTAAATATTCCTTGTGTAGAAATAAACTGGGCAGAGAAGCTCTTCAAGTACTTTTAAGATTTGAGATTTTAAGGTAAAGTATAGAAAACGAACTAAAGTTCTTAACAAAAACCATGGAAAGAGTTAACTCCAATAATGGATAGGAGGTAAGTGAGAAAAGAGACAAAGAGTAACGTATGAGACATTATCACCCATTCACCCTCTAGGACGGTCTCAATGAAGAAAGGACACTCAAAAACATGAATCACCCCTAAGATAAAGGTCACGGGGATACGTAATGCATAATAAAACTAATAACAGTTAGCATCCATTTCTAGAGAGAGAGATAAATAACACTTCCAAGTTCTCATCAATTGCTTATGCATAGTCTTCTTGACATGACATTTACCTCTGAGAATTGAACCTAAGACCTATCCTTACTCCTGGTCAGAGATCAAGGACCACATCTCAACTTTCCATGCAACTAAATCAAGACGAGTTTTGGTTTAGAGTATGTGAGTCAAAAGATAGTTTAATTTTTTTTACAATACCTGTTATCTTTGTAAGTAAGACTTTTTATTACTAATGAACAACCGATAATGGAAATGCTAGGTATGCAAATAACTTAACACTAAGTTGTCAAAGAGAAGGAAGAAAAATCGATCCAATCTCCAATAAACCTTAACCTTCAACTTCTTCACCACAATTCAAAATTAGTATATCATGGCAATTGCCTGAACATGACCCTTATCAGCTGTCCTAAATGACATCTCTCTAGCGGCTTTTCCAAATACTCTATTCTCACACTAGCAACCAGCTACCATTAGAACAGGATATTACATACTAAACTACCAATTTATAGTTGAAAAGAGTATGTTATTATTTACCACCTTTTTCCTTTGACTAAATCACATAAGCTGTGCTATTTGTTCAGCCAAATGCATCTGTATACGCCAAGATGACATATAGTCCTAGTAACTATCATAAATAATATACTAATTTACAAATTACTAGCCGTCGTACATTTAGTAATCAAATAATTTTCACCTGTTAACTGCAAATACAGTTTCCCATAACATCACTACTTTCCGAGCATTTAAATTGGTAACATGTTTTCTAAAGTGGATTACGTACTGATTATTTTTGTAATTTTCTTGTCAGGATAATCAGTCTATATCCACCACTAAAATTTTCTTATTTGAGAGTTTGAGCGCATCAAACATCAATATATAGGAGCTTCACTGTTTGGTAAACAGAATTAAAACATCAAAATACAACTAACCTGAGACTTGGACCATGAAAGGTCAAGCACATCATCAAGATGTCCTTGAAATGAGCAAAAAGGTTTTTCTGAAAGTGAAAACACAGTCTCTGGCACCACAACATGATCCAAGCTCAATGATTTACGACTTATAGATGTTCTTCCCCTTCTCTTTTTCTCCGGATGATTGTCCGAACTAGGAGATAACGAAGTTGGTTCTGGCGACCCATTGGCAGCAAAGAACAAATTCAAATTTCCATCATCCGGTTTATCCATCAGTAGATCCCCCTTCCTCTCAGACTCCACAACCTGCCAAACATGAATAACACGATCTTCACCAGCACTAGCAAGATATTTCCCATCCAAACTAAACTTAATGCTCCATATAGACCCATTATGGGCCTGTATCTCCTGGCTCTTGTAGAGTGCCGTGAGTTCTTTACAGGACTTTCCATACTGCCTGACCTTCACTCTCTCCGGCCCATGAAATGAAACATCCTGGCTATCATCCGTGGCCGAGCTGGATCTCCGCCCTCCCTTCTCTGACGAGGTATCCCTCTCATCACTGCTCCGTCTCTCCTTATGTCCCGTCACGGAGTTTGCCACATTCCTTATACTCTTCAACCAACTCCCTTTCTTCTTCATCTTTGCCACATTCACACCCGAATCCGAGTTATCCTTATTCCCATCCTCAACATTCTGTCTCCGCATCAATTCTTGAACAATCGGCGAATGACCAACACTCATCTCGAACTCCTCCATTGTCAACTGCCTCCCAGTCCCTACTTCCTTGAGCTTGTTCCACATCCCATCTTCCGTAATCTCATTCACCACAAACTCCCTCCCGGTATCAAGGTTCCTAATCAAGCACACTTTATCGGTTTCCCTTCCACCGTCATTACGATCCAAACCGCCCTCCTCGACCTCCACACCACCTACATTGGTATCAAAATTAACATCCAAACCCGCCGTGGAATTGCTACGGATCTCATCCATCTTTCTGGAACCATTCTTCCCAACCGGAGGCTTATTAGCCGAAGCAGCGGCACAAGCAAAGGAAGATTTTGATTCTCCGTCACTATCGCTCCGCAACTTAACAAGAACAACATCGTTGCGCTCATAATTATTATTACTGCTGTCATTTACAAGGTAAACCGAAGAAGAAGTAGAAGAAGAAGAAGAAGAAGAAGAAGAAGAAGAAGAAGAAGAGGAAGAGGAAGAAGGAATTGAAAGAATTGGAGGAGGAGCAGAGCAAACTGAGGACGATGTGGGCAAAGTATTACTTTGACGCTCATTCCCGTCTGATTTTGACCGAAAGATGGCGGAAGCACCGGAATGATTGGGCAGGCGACCGGACGACACGGATCGGCCAAAGTCTAGCCTGAATCCGTAATCACGGACCGGTTTAGCGGGGGACAAGGAGGGCTCCTTGATGAGGCCCATTTGGCGGAAGAGACGGAAGCGGCGTTCGGAGACGGAGGATGGCTCGGAGATCCAAACATCGTACTTGCTGGACGCGCCCACGGGGAATTTGGGTACGGGCGCATGATTGGGAGAGGCCGACGAGGAGACGGCGTCATTCTCTTCGTTGTCGGAGTTGGAATTGGAGCATGAGCAGGAGGAGGCGAGGCGGTCAAGGGACTCGTAGAAGCACTGACTGTCGTCGTCGTCGCTGTCGTTGTCGTTCTTCTTCTTGTTTTCGTCATCGTCTTCGGCTTTGCTCATCGTTTAACACTTGTATACCTCGCGGGCATTTCCCATTTCAATGGAGAAATGCCCGGTGGTTCAATGGGATCCGAACGGCTGACTCCGTCTCTGTCTGCGCATAGAACAGCGGCGTTGGGCTTCGATCTGCGGGATTTTATGGGGAATTCGGCGGGATTGGACAAGGAGATGTGGATTATGGGATTGAAACTCAGATCCAATGAGATAAAGAGAGAAGGGGGTCGGGGGAACGAAGTCCTATGCTGTGGGGAGTTGGGGTTTGGGCAATGTTTTTGTGCGTAGGCAGAGAGAGAAGTCCTATGCACGATACAATGGTTGGCCAACGAAGTCCTATGCACGATAAACAGAGAGAGAATGGTCGCCGTACGAACAAAGAAGAGAAAATAAATCGAGTGATTGCCCGTTCATACAGCTTTTTGTTACCGAAAAATCGAGTGGTTATGTTCACAAACTTTCTCGCTTCTGCATTAATTTTTTTTTTCCCTTTCTGTATTTATCTCTAGGGTTGTTTGTTTCCCCAAAATTTTGAGGTTCGAAATTTTCAACAAAATAAACACATTCCAAAATTTTTAACTTTTACACACATAAACTCTACTTTTCACAAACCCCAATAAATCTCAATAAAGTAAAGATTCCCAAAATTTTGAGAATATTCTCCGAAATTTCCACAAACAAACGCCCCCATAATACGGCAGGCCGTGTTTATAGCTCCTCCTCGTCACAAAAAACCATAAATATTTGTTTTATTCACAAAAAAACGTACGAGTCAAATGCTCAGTGTATACATAGGGAAATTACAAATTTTAATTACCCACAAAAAAATCAAAATGGGGAAGGAGGAAAAATACGAAATTTGGGTTGATGGGTGCACGGTAGGGAGAGTTGGGCAAGGGGATTCAATGGGTAACCTATTCAACTCTTTCCCCGAGCTATTGTTGTAGCATTACATGCTCCACTTTTGTTGGCTTTTATGCTCTTTTTGCAAAGAACATGCTCCACTTTTGTTGGCTTTGTAATAATTTCAACCTACTAATCGGACAACTGTATATGGTGGTTTCTTTCTCCTCTCTTGCGTTACCATATATGAGGTAGATACTTGATATGATCCTATATTTATTGCTTTTTTCCCTTTTAACAATTAAAATAAGGTGATTCGAGTATAAGAGCATGAGTGAGGCCAAGAAAAGGCAAGGTTTGCCCAAAAGAAGAATTATCTCAAATGGAATAGTATATGGGGGTATTGACTATTGGGAAGGAAATCAAGGTTTGGCCAACAAATTAGGAAAAAAATCCTAGCTACTTTAAGAGAGATAGATACAAAAAAAAATTGAGAAAAATAATGGGAAGGCAAAAAGAACTAATTGGAAAACACCCAATAGAGCACAAAAATAAGGGTGATTTTTTAGAGTTTTATTTTTAAAATCAAACAATGATTAGAGGTCACATGATAAAGATGTAGCCCTTTTCCTCCCACGTCCTGTTTTCCCCCCTTCCACGCCTTCTTCACTCCGTCTCTCTCATGAATTATGACTAGAACCTCCTTACATAAGGAAGCTAGATGTGAGAATTAAGAAGCAGTAAATGGAGTGTGGCAGGGTCACCAAAGTTGTCAATTTGAGAATTTACCACGAACCATGTAGTGCTGGGCTCGAATGAGGTCGGATTTTGGGCTATTGCCTAAACGCCACAGAGGAAGCCAGCCTAAACTCTTGCCAACTACTTGCTGTTCTCTCCAGCCCATCACTGTTTAATTTGATGCTGGCACACCCCACCCCACCCCACCCCAGCAAGCTCACTTTTAACTGGTTTTGGCCTTTGGGGACCATTTATTAATGTCTGCCATTCTCTATAGGGTCTGGGCATTACACTTTCGGCCAATGTGGATAGGTGTGCCGAATCATTGGGGGGTCAAAATCCCAAGAGGACATCAGCGGCCAAGATTTTTGTTAAATTGTTGTTTTGACTACGCAATCAAAAAGAGCCCCAAAAGTCCACTTCTGAGTGTCAACCAGACAGTTGGAATCCGTTCTAATCATAAAGTTTTAAGAGAATCGTGGGCAGCTTCAAAATCTTTGCAATTCTAATCATTAACAATAGTGTCATGTTTAATGCCAATGGTGGCCTAAAGTAGGGACATTCTAGCAAACAGAGTTTTGGCTCTGCAGTTTTAGGTCATAGTTCTTAGGAGTCAGGACTCCAAGTTTGTTAAGCAAAGTACTTACCGTTTTTTTTCTTTTTTTTTTCACTTAGTAAAAATAAAGAGAGAAAAAGATAAAGTCAATGTGTTTGGATAAAATCCCGAGCATTTGTTAGATTTTGAAGGATCATTTTATCAAACCATCTTATAGAACGACCAATCATTGTTAGGGTAAAAAATTCAGAAGATAAATCGACAAAAGGTTGCAAGTTATAGAAGAGATTAGATTGAATGAAATGAATCGTTCAACACCTAAATTTCCTTACAACATTTTGCGAACTATTGTGACTTTACGAAAAGTCCCCTCACTTCGAACTGACATATCACTTAATCGATCTCTCTATAAAAATACATCATCGTGTAAGGAATATGTTTTAATATGGCACCCCAAATTCCAACCGTATTGCCTTCATTCTTTTGAGATAACAATTGAGAGGAAAAATTACATTTTATCACTCTAAATTATCTTCGCAACTAACTCATTCAAGTTATTATGTTTTTTTAGGGTATTGAAATTGGTGAAAATAAAAGATGATTTGAATGAATTTTTTTATATTTATTATAGTGAAAAGTAATATTGAACTAATATCTTAGCAATTAACTCCTTCAAATTATTATGTTTTATTAGGGTATTAAAATTGATGAAAAAATGAAGAGAAAGATGATTTGAATGATTTTTTTTTATATTTATTATAATAAAAATAATAATTTAATAAGAAGAGAGATTAAATTATAATGATTTATTATATTAAAATTTTAATAAACAAACACACGGTGTTCCAGTAGCAGTTTTGTCCGGGTTAAATATAGAGCTTGTTCGGTTTACCTGTATTCTCAGGATTTTTTGAATCCTGAGAATATACAAACCGAACATGTTTTTTAACATCACTTAAAAATAATTACTGCACGCATGCCAATAAAATTAACATTACCTAAAAATTTTCAAAACACAAAAAATTCTCAAAATACTTCGTAACCGAACAAACTCATAGATTTACTTACGATAGGTCTTCAGACTTCAACCTTTGACAAAAAGTTCTGTGGGTTTCAATTTTAATATTGTTTTATTCTTAGGTTTCCCCCCAGTTTGACAAATTGTTTCTTTTGTTCGTATACCCCTAATCTTGTTAAGGTTTCTTGACCTTGTCATGCCATGTCAGGTAGCTTAAATACTACTCGACCTATCTATATATAAAAATAGAAGAATGAGTAAAAAAGTATAAATAAAGAAACTAAAAAAAAAATAGTGGCGAGGTCCTCGATTGGGCACCTCCAGCTAAGTGGCAGGGAGCGGATTCCCCAATGTTAATGGAAGGGACAGGTGGTGGCTCTCTTCCAATGCTGGAAGACGGTGATCTGCTCCGCGAGCGTGGAGGTAGTGGGTGGGTGTAATGCTCTCCGCACACTTGGAAGAGTTCTGCACCGAAGGCAAGTGACGATCCGCCCCTCCCTACGTTAGGCACACTCACCCACAATGTAATATAAACTGGGGATCATGATTCTTTCTCTGTTCGAATTGCATGCTGCAATTCAAAGATAGATACAAGAGGAAGATCTCACACTATTTAATATTGTTCATATAAAATTTTGGACAACATGTGTACTACAATACGGATCTTACTCTTATTTCAATCTCTTTGAATTACACGTGCAATTCGGGACAATTGGGACAACGAATTGCAGAGGATCTCTATCCATAACCTAACGCATGACAAAAGAAAACAAGATACCTAATTGCACGGTGCAATTCAAAGAGATAGATACAAGAGGAAGATCTCACACTATTTAATGTTGTTCATATAAAATTTTGGGCAGCATGTGTATTACAATACGGATCTTCCTCTTGTGTCTATCTCTCTTTGAATTACACGTGTAATTCGGGACAATCGGGACAACGAATTGCAGAGGATCTCTATCCATAACCTAACACATGACAAAAGAAAACAAGATACCTAAATAAAACTATTTGGGTACTAACAAAGTGCGCAAATTTTTTCAATATCTTTAGAGAGCTTTTTGGGCCCTAATTTAATGTTGACTCATAATTTGGGTTCAAAGTGATATTTTCTTGAAAAAATTAAAATAAAATAAAAGAGGTGCCACAAGGCAACGTCTCCTCTCTCGACGTAGACGCAGTCTACCCTCTCTGGACGAAGGGTTCCCCTTCAACATCCCTCAGAGCCAGAGGGGTGACAAGCCTCAACTTCGTGGGGTGGCTGCCAGCCGATCTTGCGAGGGGCTCACCCATTTTAGTTTGGTCTGATGCATATATATAACAGAAGCTAGCTTTTGAGAAAGGAGGAAAACTTGGAGGAACAATTGGATGAACTTCAAACCTATCTTTTTACAAGAAGTTAAATTTATAGGAGGCATATTCGCTAAAGCATGGGTACTTAATGGAGAACTTATATTGTACACCGCTAGATTTGAAAATGGTAGAACTACTTAATTCAATTAGTGGGGCTAAGAGTTTAACATTCTTAATTTGATTCGAAACTTCCCCCCAAATAGGGTAAGGTTGCGCTTAAGATTATCCACTTTGGTATCATGGTCTACTTTGTTCAAAGAATAACATGCACTTGATAAACTTAATCCTAAATGAATATCCTAACATATAAAGAGATCTAACTCTCCTCCAATTGTTTAGACAAATTATTTAAGCCATTTTCTTCCGGTGGTTGGAGGGGAATATATTCTGCTCATAATTTCTTTGCATTTTCCCCTTTATTCTGGATCTGTGGCATATGAAAATAAGAACTGTTAGGCCTTCTGTTCATTCAGTTCGACCGAAACCGAGTTGAATGACTGTATGCTGATGCTTTATGTTCAATCATTCCATTCTAGACCTGTTACGTAGTTCATCAATAGTAGAAACGAACGAGATTCCTCTCCTTTCTTTCCTTAAAATTATGAGGGCCCCCATCTGCAATAATGTCATATGTTGCAGGTTCTCTATCAAGCTCTTGAAGTTGTAGAACTGTTCGGGGAAGAATGTGTCAGTGTGCTTTATATTAAACTATTGCGTCCCTTCTCGGATACCTGTCCAGTACTCACAAAGATTCCTATTCTTATATGCTTTCTTTTTCATCGGTTCTCGTGTGTTGAGCTATGTTAGTGCATCGATCTTATTTCTCCACATTATTTGTGCTGATGAATTGACAAGAACGATTCAATAATTGGGGATAGGTGAGTTTAGATTGGACCATCTTTGCTCATGAATAAGCTAGCAAATCACAGATTTTCTTCAAAAGCAGCCTAGTCTGTCCTAAGTCCCTCTGGAATGGACATTTCCCAGTTTCTTAATTCTTACACAGTTGCCTACGTGATGTTCATGGAGTGGAAGGGATCCCTCCTACCCACTTCCAACACATGCTTTGCTTTGATAATTTCCACCATTATCAATAATTTAGTACTGCATTATTACAGGTTAACTCACGTAAGGAGAAAAAAATATATAAGAGAATTAAAGACAGACCACGTGGCTTGATTCCGCACAGCCTGTTTGAGCATGAACAAGGATTCCTTGTGGAAATAGATCACTGGAGTGCAAAAGGAGAAAATATTCCAAGCAGATCATAGTGATAAACACGAGCTTCGGTTGGACTTCCGATCATCAAATTGCACGGCTGTTTATTAAGTATGCAGAAGATATCTATTCTTTTTAAGCAAGTGGGATTTAAGTTTAATCTTTAATTAGTTTCATGCATTATAAGGTCGGCTGCTTCAAAGAAGCATCAACTCCTGCATGTTTCATTGGTGAAGGGGCAGCTAGACAAATGGCCAGTGAAGGATGATCAACCTGGACAATTTGATTAGTGTATTACTAGCAGGAGAGCAAAATCTGATATACAAGCATTGCCAACGACCTCTAGACAAAGAAAAATCGTATAAAAAGAATTAAAGTGTTTCTCAGTAGGTTCTATTAATTAAGGAACCTAAGTGGGCACATTAATTTGTTCTTATGAAATGTCCTGCCAATTAGCTCCATGCATGACAAAAACAAATATAACTGCTGGGCGCGGCGCGCAATTTCGGTTTAAGAGGGGATAGGACCTAGGAGTACTAGCTACTACCATAGATATATTGGTGGTATTTGTTTGTGGAAATATTAGGATTTTGGAAATTTTGGGTATTGGTATTTGTGAAAAAATATAGTATTTTATAGAAAAACGAAGAGAGAAAAGATTTAATTGAATAATATAATATTTTTTTATAATTTAATGAGAAGAGATTAATTATTTTATGATTATTTAAAAATCTTGAGGATTGAAAATATTGGAAAACAAACCTCGTATTACCTATAGGCGATAAAGACAAAAGTGTGTTGGAAGAACTTCAATCATAAATTTCTGTATCTCAGAGAGCTGTGATCAGTAACTCAAATGACAGTGTAGGGGCCTAGGATTTGAATTATCTCTGTTCGAGGCCCCGTGGGCATGCATTGCATATGTACGTCGAGATGCTGTCTTTCCTGCTAAAGCGGGACTTGCGTGCCTCAAAAGAATTATTTCATGTGGCACAGTGAGCCCCTCTATGTGCTCCATACGTTCTGATCAGGAAGTTAGGGAGAGAGAGAACAGGATTGTGCTTTGTCTTTGATGGTGTCATGTGAACATTCCTCAGCATACTTTTGCTTCTTTGTACCAAGACATTCAAACGCCTCTCTCTCTCTCTCTCACACACATACACACATAAATGTAAAAACCTTCTATGCTAGCTTGGTATATCAAGCGGTTATACAATGTAAGGAGGTCAGAAATGCCAAACAAGCCAAAGAGTAAAAATTTCAACCACTCCGCTGGGGAAGATAAGAATTTGAGAGTATACTTTGTTTGGGTTAGGCATGTCCAGTGATAGCTGGTAAAAGAAAAGATAGAATAAAAAAAACAGTGCAAATTGAGGAACACAAAGACTTGTATGTATATCAGGAGATGTATCACTATGTATAGCCTCAGTATAGGTATGGTAAGATACTAGGATACAGGGTTGAAGTCCGCTCCTAATAAATTAGAAAAGCAACGAGAACTCGTGGTCCCCAAATAAACTCGATTTCAGTTGGTGTCCGAATTTATCAAACAGCTCATTTCACCGCATAGCAACTTCTGTGCAGCAATGTCTGGACTGACTCTGACTTGGACCTTTTTTCCTTTTTTTTTAAAGGGGGTCTGGCAAAAGAAGCTCTAAGTAAATATGACCACCTCAACTATTTAAACTGGATGCGTGTCTGCAATAAAGAAAGACCCATGACTATTGAAAGCTGGGAGCATATGGCAGGTATCAGCAAGCTGTGCAAGGGTACCGGACAACGTAACATCTTCTAGCTTTTCCAAGGCTCGCATGTGCACTGTACTATTTCCATTTAGGTAGAAGTCAGAGAAACCAGAAGCAATTGAACAGAAACATAATGCAGAAGTTGGCTTTCTGACAATGATTAGAAGACTTGCAAAATTTTCTTGTTTGATGAGCCAAGTATGAATCATGTTTTAATGTTTCTCGGACAAGCGTGACAGCAAGATTGTATATGTATGTTCCAAAACACAAGAGATCATAGGAATTCAAGCAACTAATAAGCTGGCAAGATCTCGGGATGACAGAGATTTAACCAAAAAGGTATTAATTATTTAGTTTCTAGATAAAACTATTTGCAGCAAGAGGGAGTTGGGGAACCTACAAAGTTTAAGTTCCTTAATTTCAAGTGCGACAGAACAAGAGAATGAGAAATGTGCGATAAGGCCAACTTTTTTATACTGGCCGGCCAGCCCGTAGCAAAATCCGCAGCAAGAGGGAGTTGGGGAACCTACAAAGTGTAAGTTCCTTAATTTCAAGTGCGACAGAACAAGAGAATGAGAAATTTGCGATAAGGCCAACTTTTTTAGACTGGCCGGCCAGCCCGTAGCAAAATCCAAGGAGATGACAGGTTAGGTCAAAATGGTCATCTTGGGTTAGATTTTTTCCTTTATTACAATGGACGGCAGAGAAGAGATGCAAAAGTTTCTCTTGGAGCTAGATTTGGACAAACTGTTCTTAATAAAACTACCAAAGCCGCTATAAAACATGTTTAGACTCGGCCTTCCTGGCTAATTCACTGAGAGCACCCGTCTCTAAAAACATGCCACAAGCTTCCAGACATCTGGGCAATGTTCGGTTTATCACAAAAGTCAGGATACAAATCCTGTGCTCACTTGTGTTCGGTAAAAACGGAAATGAAACGTGGATTCCAATAGAAACACCACTTCAGCCCCAGCTCTCCTGTTCCTTTTTCTGTTTTTTTTTTTATGTTGTCCTCTTAAAAAGTTCGGCGACAAGCTGCTGCCATGCGTACTGTAGCATGGCAGCAGTTTGTCTTCAACGATTTTTTTTGCCTTTTCTACCTTCAAAAAATTAAATTTTAATAGTTATGGTAATAAATTCGATATAAATAAAAAAACAACTTTAAACATCATCATCATTTTTTTACACATCATCAATCTCTACACAAACACCAATACAATTTTAACAATATTTAAAAATTTACAAAATTCTTCGAATCCTACAAAATTCTTCAACACGAACATCACCCTAATCATGAGATCAAGAATATAATATGCCACGAGCCTCCCAGAACACGACTAAAGGTTGAGAAAATGAGCTATCACTTGGTTTTACGGTTAAGTGGGAACGAATACTGCTCCGAGCAACAAATTCCAAATAAATAACACAATGGATGAATGTACGATTTCCTCGCTTACATAAAAAGAGGGTTGGGGGGACGGTTTCTTCTGCCGCACGATGTCTGAAGGCTTCTCCAGAACTACACGAATCCCTTAATCATGAAAGTAGTGTTGTTACGACATATTGCAGATGATTTCAGGCGAAGGAGGATGTCGTCACCAGGAAATCACATATCATTTGCAGCTTTATGTGTCATCAGTTGAGAGATGCTATTGTTAAGCTGACAACACCCATCTTAAATTGTGCAGTACAATAATGGCCTCAAACAAAGACGGTACACCTTGCGAAAGTCTGTTGGCACAGTACCTCTAAAAGTAGGGAGGATTACGCTAGTATCGTGTCAGAATCAGTGGTTGGCACGCTGAAATGGGACGAGAACACGAAGTGACAAATGCGATGTTTCATCCTACAGTCTGATCTACAAGAAATATTTTCATCCTATAGTCTGATCTACACGAAATATTTTCTTAAGGTGCGTTTGTGAACCAAAATTTTATCCCCTTTAAAATTTTAACACAATTAAATATTACAATATAATCTCTCTCTCCCCATCAAATCATTACTATTTACTACAAAAAATATAAAAAATTACCTCTCTCTTCACTTTTTCACTAAACTCAATAACTAAAATTTTAACAACACTAAAATTTTACAAAATACAGCGGAAGATCAAAATACAGCGGGATTGCTATAGCGGGTATACCAAACCCTCCAAAGAGGCGGTGACCCAACAAGCACAACCTACTTAAATGTGTTACAAAGTGCACCAGCACTAGCTCAGAACCAAACAACAGGAAAGAAAAAACAGCAACAAAAACACAAAGAAAACACTCCGCAGAGGCGGCGGAGCCGGCATGAGGAGAGAAGGATCAACGACATACTACTGCAGATTAGGCCTCTAGGAGACACTGACGGGAGCTGGGGAGTGCGTGACCACCAAAAGCCACCAAAACAGGACCAAAAAGCTGGAGGGAGGAACAAGCGCGTTAGATCCACGCGCACACAAGGGCGCGCGTGAGACGGCATGTGCCGGCAGAGCAGCGGCGAATATAGGTAGAATTGAGCGCCGGGAGAGGAAGACGCAAGCCTAGAGGAGCGTGGCCACCGAAGACCACTCAAAAAGTCGAGATCTGACGCCCAAATTGGCCAGAAGAGAAACCCTATACAAAGTCGGAAACGAGATCAAAAGAGCAGATCCCGACCACTGGAGGCATGGCCGAGATGAGAGAGGGAGGCGGGAGGAACCAGAGCTCCCCCCGCCGCCGAGATTGGAGACCAAAGAGAAGGAGAACAGGCGGGGAGGGTTTTTAGAGAGAAGGCGCAGCCCCTCTCTCTCTAAAAACGGATTAGAGTTGGGACAAAGTACGTAGATGCTTCAGCTATTCAAAAGTTCAGCCAAACTAGTTTCTCGCCTGATCTAAAATCTTGAAGGGAAGACAATATTTTTTTCTTTTACTTTAGCACCTTCCATTCAGGGGCGGAAGCAAGGGGTGCGATGGGTATCGGCCGATACCCATCGCACCCCCAAAAAAAAATTTTTAATGTAATTTTTTTGTTTTTTTTTCTTTATAAATTAACCAAGTCCGATACCCATTAAGTTCAGGCCAAATGGACTTAATGGGTATCGGATCTAAAATATTTTTTTTTCTATACATTGATTTTGTTCTTAGTGTTAAATAATAATTAAGGCAAATATACAGTTATTATAATATTTTGTTTTGCATCGATTACAAGTTCTTCAATCGAGGGGTAACTTCCTGCCATCTTACTAAATTTATGTTAGTAAAAAAGTATTTACTCTTTGCTCCTATTTTTTCACAATCAAGACCACTTCATTTTTTTCTCCCTATGTCGATTTGTTTCTTCATTTTTATTAGAGACCTCAAAAAATGTTGTGTTTGTTTAGGATCCTTGTATAGGTCAAAACAAAGTTCTGACCACTTTTGGGATATGTTTATCTAATAAACTCTTTTACTAAATCTTGCTTATCCTGAAAATTTTGTTTTTATTATTCAGACATGGTTTGTCATCAATTGTTGCTCTCTGTGTGGAAGTTGCTTTGGAGAATGTAAATATCTTTCAATTCCAAATCCATAGAACCTAGAGAAAGTAAATTACAAATGCATCCCAGTAACCTTTTGTCAAAAGAAAAAAAAAGAGAAAAAAGAGAGACTCTACTCTCTAAAGTTTTAAAATCATAATCAACCATAAAGAGAATAAAGATCTCAACCATCATAATCATCTGTAATTTGTTCTAAAGTTTTAAAATTAGTAGGGAATTATCTTGCATTAAATCATAAAGAGTGATTTGCGTAATAATATGATAGATAAATGGATGAATGATTGCATGTTAGTGTACATCGAGCAATAAGTTTTTAAAACTATTGAGAACGAAGTCATTTTGCAACTTTTTCGGAAGATGTAAACTCGTATGATCCAATTATCACATCTCAGTCGCAGTACATATTACGGTACATGTATTCCAATATTTTTAATGCTTTTTATCCTTAATTTTCGACATTGTACCTCTAAGACAATATTTTGCATTACGAAAGAAGTTTTTTTTGTCATTTCGCCTTTAAAGTTCGACACCCATGAATTTTGATCCTGGTTCCGCCACTGCTTCCATTATCCTTCTAATGTTCAAATGAGGCTGGCATAGTTGGTCTTTTGGCCCATGTCCAATAAGCCGCGTTTCTCATGCAAAGGAGAATATCTTCACTTTATCGTCGGCAGATATTCTCAGGCCTCCACACTATTGCAAGTGGAAGTTAAGCTTAATTAGAGAAAGGCAAAAAGAACATGAACTACCACGCATTGCTTGAATAAAATTCCTACAGTCGGCAGATCCTTTGCCGCTCTTGATGTGCATGCTATTATTATGATTTAATACAGACAGTGGAAGGATGAAAGAGGGATGCTTCATTCTTGCAGCAAGATTTGTTGTAGATGTCCAATGCGCCAAATTGCACGCGCATCGAATTATGATCTCGAGGAACTTTCTAAGCAGACCATTCAGCCATCTTGGGTAGGTATCCATTGACATCGTCAAACTTCTCCACAATAACTTTTAAGAGCTGTTAGTGTCAAATGTGTTCTCAGAATTGAATTGCTGAATATTAGGCCACGGGAATATCCTGCGAAGTCGTCTTCTGATTTGTTTTTGTTAAGAAGGCTCTAATCTTGGCACTTCTCAGAAAATGTAATCTCGGATGATTGGAAGTTCCTGAATGTTGAGGGTCCTTGACTGTCCCTCCAAAGTATACTTATCCTGGAACATTGGGTGTGTTTCGTGCATATATCGTAACTCCTTTTGAATTTACTTGCTCAGTCTTTGGTAGTGAAGAAATGGCCTTCAGTCCCATCGTGGAGTTGGGGATATTTTGGGCCCTGCAGATGCAGCAGTCTGAGAAACATGGGCTTCTTTGATACTGCTACAAACGGAGAGAAGAGTTACCATTAAAACCGAAACTAGCAGACTGAGTCCTGGATTGATGGGAAATGATTATGGTGTCTTTGTCTTAGATTGATGGCTATATGCAATTATCATGGAGCAGATACAGCGCCTTTTGCAGCGGAAAGGATTAAAGAGCAAACCCAATCCGCACGGAAACAAAGACGGAACAGGTGCTTGCCGTTGATGGGCACATGGGAAAGTAATCGCGGAGCTTTCTTTATTCTCTTATGCTCTGACTGCCACATGTTGTAACCGACCACAAGCCTAAAACTTATTGATTGCACTAAAATCACCAAGAGAGTGTGTTACACGGTAGTAGTTATGTTGGAGGACTTGTGACTGTCGGTGCTATTTGGATAGACTGCAATAGTGGCTTACAGATGAACTGGACCAACTGGTTATGGCAGATGAACTGGACCAACTGGTCAAATGCAATATTTTGTACAGCAAAAGTGGAAAAAAAGAATTTGTGAAAAGCTTAGATATGCTGAGGTTTTAATCCTCCCATAATTAAAACATACATGAAAATTTGGTGGCATAAATGACATCCCCTGTTTTTTTTTGACAAGTTAATGACATCCCCTGTTTTATTGGTAATATATAAAGTATTAGTTTCAACAAAAAATAAAAAATAAATACATTGGTCTGCACTAAAATTGCATCAAGCAAATGTCAGCCATATGCCCCAATTTCATTTTAGGATTTTCAGCTAGGCCTTTCCAGAGTTGTAAACCCAGTATGACACCGCACCTGCTTGTCTGCATACTCTGCTTCATGAACCAACATACATATAACTGACAGGTAGATCCATAGATTTGCCAGAGGAATGTCATTGGGGAGAGAGACAAAGAGAGTTTGTGGTAGATTATCATACACATAGGGAAAAGGAATAAAACAATCACCATGGAAACAAGCAACACGAACCACATAAAAATTAAGTAAAAGTATGCACTCAATGGTTCATAACAATTTTGTTTTTATCAAAACACTTGAAAAGGTAGTCTGCTACTGTAACTATATGACAGTGCAAAAACTACACAGCAGCATTGAGGGGTATATAACGAATGGAAAAAAGAAATATGGACATAGAATACGAACTATCAGTCACTCTATTGAACCCTAAACACATGGAATACAACTGAAAACAGCAATGAAATAGGCAAATCAATGCAGGGAGTCTTGACAGCCACATGTATCAAGCCAAGTGGTGGCCTTGAATTCATCACCTTAGAATAGCTCACTTGTAGGTTCCCATACCGACACCAGGGTCTCTACCATATGACTGGAAGCTTTGTCTGGCATTGGAATAGGAAACGTAGTAAAATTTAGAGACTATGCCAGTCAAGAAAATGAAAGCTGCTCCTGCTCCGAAAACTCCCCTTCTCAAGATTGAACAAGAGGGAGGATTATTGTAAACCAACGCGTACTTGGTGTGGAAGGCATTCCTTACTGAGCCCGCCAGCAAGCAGCTTTCAGCGATCAAGAAAAACAGCCTGGGAAAGATCACAGGATAAAACAATCATATGAATCTAATACGTGTAAGAAGCAAGCCCTGCCTGCTTGATAAAAACTTGTAAGGGTGGTTTTCAGTAAAAAAATTCCTGCAATAATGATTGTCAGTTGAGCTAATGGTAGTGTCTGTAAATTCTGTCAAGTCTACCGGAGACCAAAACTTAAAGGGCAAATACTAGCAGATGATTAAAAGAACAAACTTCCAGCTTACGCGGGTAAAGGGACATACCAGCAGGTCATGAAAAGAACAATTGCCCAGGCTCTTGAACCTCCAGGATTCAAAGGCTTTCCACAGCAGAAGCATCGGCTTGCCACCATAATAATGACTTGACTACCCATGAGAAACAAGAATGCACCAACACCTAGGCCAGTTGAAATGTCTGAGTCATAGACACAGTACCTATAGTCTTGGTCATTATCAAGGACAACATTGGCCTGTCAAAGAAAATTTTTGTTCATGAGGAACCAACAACTCAGCCACTGAGATTAATCACATAAGGTACAAACCAAATTGTAAATCCACTCCTAGTAAAGTTATCATCATATAATTCCTATATTTTGGGGAGATACACTTTCAGTACCAGAAATCATTTAGTTATATTTAAGTATTGATTGAACTGGGTTAATGATTTATATCAGCACTAACTGGAACAGCCATAAGAAAAAGAAATGTTGACATCCAAAGACATGCTTTCTTTTAGTTTTATTTTCTATTTGACATCCAAAAAATAAATGTTGACATCCAAAAAGCTGACCCACCACAACCTCGACCTAAAATTTTACCCAAATCATGACCTTATTTTTGCTGGTACAACCACCCAAGCATGTTTCTTTAATTCATCAAACAGGAAACACTCATATCGATCTTGTCTCCTCTCTGTATGTGCTAAATAGGGAAGAATGACAAGACTAATTTTTTGCATTAATAGATCACGCATCTACATCGACAAGAAATTTATTTTCTATCGTTTGGTTGTTGAGAAACTCAAAACTGTGGCAAAAGAGATTAAAGAAAATAATTAGCAAAACCACTAAACCATTGCTGTACTCGAGTCATTCGATTTTTGCAACTGTTGTGCCTCAAAAGGGATACGAAGATGTAAATGGAACGAATAGATGCAGGACGAAAACGCCAACCAGTGTTTACCCAAACTCAAAAGCAATTATTTTTTCCTTTTGGATGTAAGAAATAGAAGAGTCTTCTCTTTTCTACATTTTTCAGCAACCAAAATAACAAAATCAGATACCAATGAGGCATTGACTGAACGGAAAAGAGTGTAATGGGTTGCCAATAAAAGCGACAGAGAAAGAGTTTAGGCACACCGAGAGAGATGAAATAAATGTATACTCACAGTACTTCTCCTCTGCTCAGCAGCAACAGCCAAACCGAAAGCTATGACATCCAAGATGAAGACTGTAATCAACAGCAACTTAGAAGCCATGGGTCTGCAGCTTCACAACCCAACCCAGATCTTCCACCCCTCTCTCTCTCTCCTTCCCTAATATACAAGAAACCTCGGAGGATATTGCAGCATCAGTGGCTGGTGAGACGATTTACCAAGAGAAAACGACATCTCAACTGCAATGTCGAAATTCCCAAAATATCCATGAGAAGACAGAAAGTCAGAAACAGCTCAAATATATGTCCGGTACAACTGTTTCTGCTAGGAGTAATCGTATAGTCCTATAGACTTAATTTATTACCTAAGAATTAATTATGCTTTTATTAACTGATAACTAGTGATATTAAGGATTTAATGAGTCAATTAAATAGTATTATAGAAAAGGGCAAGTGGAGAAAAACCTACAAATAAATTGAAATGACAGCAACTGATGATTTGGTAGGCCGTGACATTTGTCGGTGGAGGCAAACGTGGAGTAGAGTATTGATGAAGAGAAGTAGAAGGGTGGAAAGGGTTTGATGTGGTGGTAAGACTTCTATTTGGGTTCTAACATGTCTGAAGTTTGAGTCCCAACGCTCCCATTATCGCCCTTTACTTACCCGCTCTCTGAGTTGTGGGGTAGGTCCAGGAGGTCAAAATTTTTACTTTGGACCAAAAAGGTCCGACTTTGAAAGATTTTCTCGTCATTAAAACCGGATGCTTCTTGTTCGGTGAAGGTCATAAGCTTTAATTCTATTGTTTATTTAGTTGGTGGACAGATCTGACGGCTGCGAGTGACGGAATCTTGGGATGCGTGAGATACACGAGACTGTCGGTTTGGACGAGGAGAATGGGACCTTCCACCTTTAGAACTGGCTGTCTTTCCGTGTCGTTTACTTTTAGGATTGGGGCTTGGTTGGTCTTCTATGCTGTCCAGTCTGTGGGTACAGTTGGTGAGATCCTACCTTGCCAATGAAATGATGCCACGTGGGATTAAGGATACAGTTTGGGGACCACATTTTTTGACCATTAGAGAACTAAAATAGAGCTTACACACTAAACGACAATGGTGTGTGAACAAACAAAAGTCGGGCCTCCTTAGTGCCAAAGTCCACCCTAAACATATGAATGGTTACTCAATTTTATAAGACCGACGCCTCGCCAATTCTTGGGCGTCCTATATTATTTCGTTTTTAGTAGTCTTTGCTTCTACTTGTGCTCTTACATAATCAACCACACAAATGTTGCCCCTCTTCCAGCAAGCGTATGATAAAACTGGCTCACCTTAATCTATCTATCCAAAAGAAAAGGAAGGATTCAATTGTAAAGCAGTCACGTGCTGATATTGCTCAGCTCCTCCAAAATGGCCAGCTCGACCAAGCCTTCGCCAGGGTACGTGATCTTTTGGTCTTGGAGTTACATCAAGAGCCAAGCTTTTGGTCACGGAAATATATGGGTTCAAAAGTTGTAAAACAATACTACTTTATGGTCCTTTGTAAGTCCTTATAAGCAGGCTACTCAAGGATAACACTGCCTTTTAGTAGATTGTTTGCCTTAATCCTTCAAGGTTCTATAAATTTTAGCGTCATGAGATGTTTCTGATCTTTGATTATATTTAGGTTGGAAAGCTCTGAGGATCAGAACCAATTGGCTGCATATGGTCACCTCAATGATTCCTTTGAATGCATCATCTCCAATTTCCTCCATATTTACAAACAAAGGCACATGACTTAGAAATTTTTTCTGCAGGATTTTAGTCCGCGCGGTTTCTTCAATACGCTGATATTATCGTCTGATCTTATCAATGTAGAAATGTACAATCCTTAACTATTGATGTCCGCCAAGCGTTGGCGAATTTGATATTTGCTGCCTCCAGATGTGGTGACCTGCCAGTGCTATATGTGTTGCGGGGCTTTTTCAGAGAGCGTTATGGTTGTGGATTCGAAATAACCAATGTCGAATTACGACATGAAAACATTGTGAGTTCTCAGATAAAGCAGAGTCTGGGCAGAAACGTGGTACCAGATGATGAGAAGGTCAACTTGATAAGCGAAATAACTAAAGAACAAATTCTTTATCTGTGTTTCCCGGATCGCGAACAGAGCTCCAATATGCAAAGCTAGGAGGTGAGTTAACTCTATAACAAGTTTTTCTTTAGCATAAATCTCGATTAGTCTTTCCCTTTCCTCCCTGTTTTAAAACTTACAAGCTTCGCTTCTTATTGTCTTCAATGGCTGATCCAGATAAATAGTCTTTCTTTCACAAATTCCAAGTCTGAGAAAAGAGCTGAAGCTTTGGAGTTAGATATGTATGATACCTATAGTGAAAATAACTCACTTAATTCTAGCTACAGTTCCAGTGGTTCTAACCGGATCAAGATGGATGTAGCTAGAGAGGGATATCATGGGGCGTTAATGTTATTGGCAAGCACCTCCTCAGATTGTATGCCAGGAACCCCTAGGATGAGTATCGTATATCTTGATGACTTGGAAGAGAAGTCGGTGAACCAAGAACACTGCAAGCATGGGAATTATGCTCGTACTAGTTTGGACTCATCGGACGGAAATGCAATCCTTGTGACTGATCCGAGGACTACTGCTTTAGCCAACAAATGTTCCCTTGAGAAATCTGCATTACTCACGTTCAATCCCGCCCTTCCTCCAGGTGGGATAACGACAAAGATCGTCGTTCACCTCGTGGGGTCTATGATGAACTGCCAAAGGACAAGTTAGACAACCCGTCTTGCTTCAGACATGTCAACCCAAAGCTTCCAAACTACGAAGATGTGGTGTCTAAACTTATAGATATCAGTGCAGAGTATAGGAAGAGCAAAAGTAGCTCGAGCTATGAAAGAACTACTGTAGTAGCATGGGGATGTCATTAACGTCTGGCAATGTGTAAGAAAGGCATTTACCTTTTTCATAGTAGCTTATGGTGGATGTCACTCTACTTGCGCATTTCTGCTCTAACCTTAGGTCTTCAAATATTCAATGAAGTAATTTTTCCATATATTATCATCGCCGAAAAGGGAAGAGAAATATAGTTCATCGTTCATTCCTTGCTCTATAAATCCAGCTCTCTATAGAATATTGCTTTAGCAGCCAGTCTCATATTTGACATCAGAAGTAGCTGACCGTACATACTAGATATAAAGAATTCTAGGTCATGTTCGGTTTCAACCTTTTCGTAGGATTCGAATCCTCACAAACCTCATGTTCGGCAAAAACAGAATACATCTCAGGTCATGTGGCCCCCAGCATACAAGCAGCCTTGTCTGACCAAAGTGTAGAGGATTTGACGCACAAGCAGTCTTGTCCCCTGCAAACTTCATTTTCTGCTTTGTTTTTCACGTGTTCAGGAGCTTTTTCACGTTTAATCTTTTGTCGTTTTCTGTTTTTTTTTTAAAATACCTTTTAAATATTCAACTTTTAATAAAAAATAAATAAATTCGAAATATACAAAAAAAAAAAAACTTTAAACTTCATCATTAATTTTTTACATCTCAACAACTTCTATACAAACACCAATACAACTCTAACATCACCTAAATATTCTCAAAACACTCCAATTCCTACAAAAATCTTCAAAACGAACATAACCCATTAGATGGCTTCATGCATGATGGATAAAAACTTCCTAAGACTAAACTTTAGCTAATATCTTGTCCCCTTTTGTTTCTGCTGTCTTAAAACTCTTAAAAGGCATCTTATTATTTTCCTGGTAACATCTTAGGATGTATGTGCAGAGTGGCAATAGCTTTTTCGACTACAAAAAGTAATTATTGAGCACCAAAGAATGTCGATGATGATTACAGGGCTTTGAAATATACATACAACACACTTTTGAATGAATTGAATATATACTACAAAAAAGAACTCGAACTGTATACGCAAGCAAATTCATAATGTATACCAAATTATGGGATTACCTTTTTACACACCAAACTCAGATACATAAGCTATCAAATCCTCGCATGGCCGCAAAACCGAAGCCTTATTATTATGAGAGCTACCACTGTTCTGCCACCCAACAGCTCTGTTGCACACATGAACATCAGCTGGATGATCAAACAATTGTAATCATAAATTACCCCATGCTCTTGAAAACCAATAATCTAAAGTGATCATGGGATTGTGCGAACACATAAGCTGCTAGCACATAGTCAACCAACTATGTCAAAATGAGTTCATGCGCGAGCCTCAGCTTTTTTCCTTCCAAACAAAAGGAGCTTTCTCAACCCCGTGGTTGGTTTGGTTGAGTTCTCATCACTGTCCCATTTCTTCCTGGAAGGGATTGTCTCCGAGACCACATCATTTGGCGGTGGAGTTGAGACTTCTATCTCAGAGATTTCAGGTGAGACAGCAAAGTATTCATTCGTCGCTCCATTCGCTTCGATATTCTCCACAGATGCAATTGAAGCTTTCTTAGGTGATGCTGGCATAGGATGTACAGGAATTTCAGAAATCTGTCCAGATGGACCTTCAGAAAGTGTTTCTTCTTCTGTATGAACAGAAGATGCTTTAGATAATCCATCAACATTACCTTCAAGCTGATCCGGTGCTGGAATATGATCTTCAGCAGTTTCAGAGGAAGCCACCTTAAGTAAATTCGCACTGCAGTTTCCATCATCCAGGATATCCCCATTCGAAACCACATCTTCCCCATTCTTCTCGATTGAAGATGTACTGTGAAGGGTCTTAATGTCTTTCAGTTCAAGGGTGCCATTTGCTTGAGTTATCTTTGCATCTGGTGACTCCACCGACAATCCTACGTTGGAATTTGTGGAATCCTTTGCTTGGACAACGGAGCTCGAAGAAAGTGCCGGATTTAAATTCTTAGGGACCTTTATCTCAACTGAAGGCTTGATTTTGCTTGGACCTGGTTTCTTATTCTCAGGACCACCCATCTTCTGTGACAAGGTGCTTGTGCTTACAATTGCCTTCAAGGTTGATTTTTGGGGCTGCCCCGATTTCAGTGGACTTGATGAGACCTTCTGAGTAATTCGTGCAGTTGCAAGGCGATCTATTGTAGAATTTATAAGAACTGGCTTATGTAGTTTCTTGGCCTCTTGGATTGGGGTCTGAACTTTAGACTTCTCAGCCTTCATGGAAGTCATTGCAGTTCTATTTACTGTAGCCATACTTTTAGCTGTTGCTGCGCTAAATCCACTAGATGCACTTCTTTCAGCAATTCTCTTCTGGCGTTGAATCAGTAACTCCTCCTTTCTCTTTCTGTTCTCTTCTTCCTAATGGAGAAAGGGCAAAGGAAATTCTATCAGTCTAAATTGAAGAGAAAGATTTCAATAATAGAAATGCATGTAGCTAAGGATCTTAAAAACTCCAAAGAGAATGTAAATGCAAAGACTATATACATGCTCTAAGAAGCTCTTCGCGGTGAAATTAGATTATACAAAATGATAAGGAAAAAAAATGGACATGCTAATTCAATGGCAAACAGTATGCACTATGCTCCCTAACACCCTTGTTCCCATAAAGAATGAAACATCAAAACAAAGGAAAAGCTTAAAATTTATTATGAAGACATAGTATATATATATTTTTTCTCTCGTTCAGTCAAGGATCCAACAGATCCTAAATGTTGGTCAAATACCTTCTCGAACTTGCTCTTCGGAAGTGACGCTTGACTTTGAGAGGATGGTTTCTTGCTCCTTGTTATGATGTCGGATTTGCTTCTCCCAAGGGATCCATTTAACAGTTTAGGCCCTCCTTTACTTGAAACTTTTCCCTTGGGAGTCCCATTAGGTTTACCTGTTGTGCCCTTACCATTCGAGGGCAGCTTACCATCATCGCAGCCAGCTGTTTCACTGTCAGAATGCCCTTCATTGGATACAGTTGATAGAATAGTATTTTCATAATCCATTTCAGGAGTCCAAGATGCCAGGCAATGCTCTGCAGTTGAATCACGATCGAGAACCATGTAAAGGTCATCTGGCTCATGAGCCGCAATGGCCTCAGGCTTATCTTGTGGAACTTCTGGTGTATATTCATATTGAGTAGCTCCAACAATGTCTGGAACCATGCTTATGTCCATCCTCAATTGAGATTCGGATTGATTTTCTAATGATCGAACTTGAACCATGAAAGAGTCGTCAGGCAAAACATCTTTTTTATTGTTTTCAGCATGAAAGCTACCAAAATTCGCTGATGAAGCATAAACACCATCAAACATGTTGAGATTTTTGCTTTCATCCGCATTTGAAGATTTACCAGCTTGGGTGCTGAAAAACCAATCTCCATCTTTTTGACACTTATTTATGGAAGACTCCGTGGAACAAGCAGATGGAATAGTATGGGAATGATTCCCTGAGTCTTCATTTCTCTGTAAAAATAACAATTCTTCATATGTTCCATCTGCTTTCCTACTAGTGGGGTGGATATTTCTGTCGGCTTCAAAACTCCCAATCAAAGAGTTCCCCTCCATCACGGTATTCCTTTCTCTCAAAACAAAGGAATCACTTGACACTGTTCGATTCTTTGTAATTTTCTCATGTTCCAGGTTAAAAGTCCTTCCCACTTCACAGTTCTCGGTCGTAAAATATTCCTGCTGTGCCTCTAGAGATTTTGCCTCTGAAACAAAATTGCTTGACTCGTCTCTCAAAAGAAGATTTTGGAAAGCATCCCAGTTGTTACCCCTTTTTACTGCAGAATTATTTGCATCTACATTCTTCATGTCCTGATCGGTAGCATCATTTGAACCATCTTCATTGCCAGGAAGCCTGACCCCGCCTTTTTTCTTATGATGGCGAGAGGTTGATTTAGGTCTTCTCTCCAAGGATTCAACTGCTTCCTCTACTTGCTGTTTGAGTGACTCCCCATTGATGAATGAATCCTCCTCAGATGAATTCCCATCCTTCTCTCCATCCCTCTTAGAAGTTATGTAGTTAATATTGCGGATAACAACCTTTCTTGAGGACTTCTTACCATGCTTCTTTCTACGTGGCTGCTCATTTGAAGAGTACTTATTTTCATGCTCCAAATATTCATCATCTGATTCAGTTTCCGAACAGGAGTCACTGGGTTCAGTAGATCCGTCTTGTTCTGAAGTTTCCAGTACTTTTCCGTGTGAAAATTTCTTCTTATTTTTATAAGATGATTTATGATTCCGATGAATATCTCTTTCCTGATCAAGAACACAACCAGAATCTTCCAAATTTGAAGGCCATTGCATATTATTCCCTGGAAAATAAGAAGCCGTCTGCACACCAGGAAAATGGTACACTGGATATGGGGGCATTTGTTGAAATAGAGGAGCTTGAACATTGTGCATATACTGAGGAAAATTGCTTGGCCATGGCATTTGTCCTTGAGGTCTTCCATTTGTTGGTGGTATTTGAGCTGATGGAGGCAAGCTACTATCTGCACATTCACAATCCAAGATGTACCATTTACCCACTAAAGAGGTCAAACGTGTAGTAGTTTCTTCATAATTAGCACATTAAACATAAGCTGCAGTCAAAATAGGTTTTCTGTACAAACCAGGGCTAAGGGAAAAACAATTCAGTAGAAAACACAAATCATTAATTCTTATATATTGTGATCCTGCGGCTATGCATCTATAGTGCATATCTAATGCAACCATGAAAGTTAATAGTTAATAAATTAGAAACATATATATGTACAAGTCCATAATACAAGTCTGTCGTAACAAACTAACGGTACAGGCCTATAATCATCTTTTTAAAAGTCCAGAAATGGCACACACTATGTGTGTATTCGAAGGATTTCTTCGTGGAGACGGCAAATTTCTCATTGCAGCATTATCCACAATTTTCTTTCTCTTTGCTTTTCTTTCTTTTTTTCTTTCAATTGTTGTTCAGCCTAATATGATGTCACAATATAATATACTATAATCACATTCACTTGGAATGTCAAATGGTAATGGATACTCTGCGGTTTAGATACGAAATAGTTCTTTGAGATGGACAGGTGAATAACCTCCTCCCAGATCTAGTTTCTGACCTGCAAGTTAATATTGATGTATACTAATTCACATAAGAAAAAACACAATTATGACTTTGAGGAAGGAAGGAGTCTGCTCTTATAAAGTTGAAAGTCCAAATACATTCAGGATTTGCATAACATTGTACTGTTGTGCATAAGGCAATTAAATTCTAGAAGAGTCACCAAAAACTCAATCCATGTTCCAGAATTTAAAAGAAATAAGAATGAACATTTTTCTTTTAACAGTTAAGACATGTGTACTCGTAAACAAGCTTTTAAAGATTGTGTCACAACTCAAACGAAGTTTTCAAGCTCTAACAACAAATTGGAGCCGTACCTTGGCTAATTTCCAAACTTCCATGACTTGCAGTTGAATCAGACACTGATGTATCAACCGATCCATTCTGTTTCCCATTAAAGAGACCATTTGGGTGAGCGTGCATAATATTGTTCTGACTTTTGTCATGATCTTCACCAGCTAGTATGATCCCAGATGTTCCCAAGTAGGCCAACTCTGGCTGAGAGCTTGCTTGCATTGCCGCAATTTCATCTACCCAAAGCCTGTCTTCGTTCTTCTTCTTGCATAGATCGATGAAATTTATGCTTGCTTCCCTGAACGAAATGACACAAATTATAATACTCCACCCAGATTTTGAACACTCTAACACTCCCCCGAAATAAAATAAAAACCCAGAAAATAACACCAATGAAAAGAAGACCAAATGCTCAAACAACTTAGGAGCATTCCTTAATCAGGAAATAATCTCAAGACAGTACATCATTTGATTAGAAGAGAATCAGTTGAAGGCTGATAAAAATTTGGACGCCCTTTAGTGAATAGTTCAAAACAAAAAACAAAACCAACTACGTTAGTAAATGAGAAGACCGATAATATAAATAATAAGATAAAAAAAGACAAACTGATATGAACGATTGTAATCCATACTTATTGCTGGTCCATTTTCTACTGACGTACAGAACTAGTAGGCAATATGTTGTAAAAGATCCAAACTCATTCTAAATGATAAACACAGGGAAAAAGTCTCTCCCCAAGGTCAAAACACGGAAGTGAAAGTTCAATCTAGCTGCTACGATCCAGTGAAGCTATAAGTTATGCCATCTCTTAAATTTCTTTGAGCCCCACATTACTATGTTAGTTATAATTTCGACTTCATATTCTGATTCGATAAACTACCGATAAAACCAAGAAAATATAATAATGAAGCAGGTATTGCTAAAATGTGAAAACAAGAGGAGTGGGGCCCAAAAAAGGCAACAAATGCAACAACAACAAAAACGTATCTTGTATGCTAAAAACAGCTTCACAAAATTCTTTGGCTCTATAAATTAATATAAAACAAGACAAAAAAACTGAGAGAGATTATCATAACTCCTTCATTTGATTTGGCAGCATTTTATTTTTAATTTCAGCCCTAAGTAAATTGTTCTTAAATTAAGAATTCCATGCATATGTTAGCATGGAGACATGCTACAAAGGGGCCTTCAAAAGTATCTTTTTTCATGAGGAAGCACCACTTGTTCGACCACAAAGTCAAAGCTGAAATGATACTTTACTTTGCCTTCTATGACAAATATATTTCAAAGTAGGGAAACACAGCAAGAAGATACCATCTTGATGAGGGAAACTCTCATATGTGGAGCTCAAACATGGAAGTAAAACTATATTAGTAGGGACAGCTACTAATTGGGTGCAGAGTTTACAAACAGATAGCCAGTATATCTTACATTTTCTAACGGCAATGAAGGCGCCCGCTTTATATGAACCTTAAAAAAAGCAAACTATTTCTGACTCAATTGCAACCTATGACTGACTCAACTGCTTAGTATGTAGAATAAAAAAACAACCTATGTCTGACTCAACAGCAAGACAGTGAGGCTGTCGTCAAGCACCTTCCATAATATGGTCAGACTCATTTTCCGTAATTTCACTTTGGGAGATGGACCCTGACAATCACACCAATAATAGGGGCAGGGAATTTGGTGGGGAAAATTTGTAATTGCAAACAAGAATAAATTAAATGATACATGGTAAAAACAATGGAAAAATAAGGATGCTTGATTGAAAGAAAGAATATTGAGCAATTGTGGATACATGGTGCAGGGACAGTCAAGTGAGCCCTGGTACCCAGGTATCAAACGATTGAATACATATGCCTTTTCAGAAGGCATCAGTGGGACAAAAACATATTATCAACAGAAGTAGAATCAAACTTATATCAATACTTGATGTTAAGATCATTACACCAAAGCTAAAACAGTCAACGAATTTGAAGGTTTTCCATCCAAAAATCATTCTCTGAAATAACGAAGCAAATTTTCTTCAGCTTATTCTTTAGATGTTTACTTGATTCATTCACCTAAGGCATCTTTCATACCTTAAACGTGAAGCTCCAAAGGCATCAGCAAAAGAAATGAGATCATCTATAGAGTCTAGCTCAAATCCAGCAACTAAAGCACGAGCATAAGCCATTGCTTGCTCTTTGCGGAGCACTGCCTTCCGAGTTTCCAGAACACGCTGAAGACGAATCCTGTTCATTACCAGCAGCTGAATGATGAATGCATGAGAATATAGGAAGCGTTGTAACTACATTGATATGTAAATGACAGACGACCAATAGAAAACAAAAAAAATTACTTGGAGTTTTCTTCTGGTACAGCATCACTTTTTCCATTTGATTCACCATTTGACTAAGATAAAACCAATCAAAACAACAGTTCAATAGCTTAGAAAAAAAAAAACAACAGTTCAATATTTTGTCAGAACCTAAAAGGAAACATTTCAAAACTAGGTGCTTTACAAGAATTTACAAATGATGACATACATCAGAGGAGGCAGTTGACCTTTTGGAATTCCCATCAGCAGCTGACCCATTTCCTGTTCATTCCGAGGTAGTAGGCAAAATCACTAACATAGTGCATCAATCTACAGGTAGGTCAAAAGGAATATGATCCAAGTTCTATATTTTCTTTTCGGGATTTGTATTTCACTGTCAGATTAAATCATATTCTCCCAACAGTATGAATTCAATGCACATTCTAAATTCTTTTACCTGAAAAAATAAAATTTAGAGATCCCAAATATGAGATGCTGATGATGGTTATGTTAAGTTGTTCCAAATTACGTAAAACGATAAGTTATAAGAGACTGCAGTTTGATCACAAATCATTTATTTATATGAACAGAATATATCCTAGCATTGCAAATACTTTTCAGTAATAGGTGAAAATAAAAGGAACAACAGGATTAACGGCAAGAAGACTCAATTGCAGTTTAATGTCCGAATTTGAAATAAAAAACATAAAAGTAGAACAAATTGGGAATGCAGTTGATTTCCTGTATGTAAAGGCATCCAAATGATTATTGCATGAGATCTACTATGTATGAGCATACCATCAGCCTCTAGCGATTCACTTGATTGAATTGAATTCTCGATCTGCAAAATCTCTGCCTCTATAGTGACAATTCTTTCAAGAACCTCTGGAGTGCTAACAAATCTCACAAACCTGTTTCATAAAAATAAAAGAGCTAACGACAACAAAAAAAACTTTGATACTAAAAATTATCAATGACAAGCAACTATTTGTCGGATCTCACAGAACCAAATCTTCGACAGCCAACTAGCTAAGAAGTTCAAAATCAATATCTACCCAAATTCAAACAGCTCAAATTCTAACCCTTTTATTCTAATTGAATTTCACTAACTCTGCACACCAATCAGCATTTTTCAGCTGGATACTCACAAAGTAGCCAAATCGTTGAATTACATCTTGCTTTCTTCATCTTCTCTCTCTCTCTCTCTAGTAGATTAAAACTTGAGTTCCGTATCAATCCCGTATCAATCCTTTTATACAAAAAGCCAGATGCCACCAAGTTCACTGACCCAATGAAGAAATGACTTGGTTGAGCCAGGAACCATTAAGCACACATTTTACAAGTAAAGAGGTCACATACGTGGGGGCAAAGTGAATATTTACCTTTGCAGAGTGGCTTTAGTGAACCAGGAAGCACGTGAACCCGCTGGGCGCAGAGTGATGGAATACCCGCCTCTCGAAATCTGATCTTTTGCGCATTTCAGGTGCGAAACGAAGGGACCCAGAAGCCCCGTCGCCAACTTCTCGCTCAGACCACCGGAGAAAATCACCAAGTCACATCTAACAGATTCAATGCAATCACAAATTAGTAAGACATATATGCATAGAAAAAGAAGACCAAGAAGAAGAGTACCTGGTTCTGGTTGGTGTAAGTTGGAAAAGAACATGGTCAAGAAGAGTTGTGGAGTCCATGGAGAGAGATAGATAGATGCAGAACGAGGTTCAAAGCGTCATAATCTCAGTTCATTCTGTACAATGGCCAGGAGCACTGAGTTTCTGTATGTTTGGTACGTTTCTTTCAACGTCGCACATGGAATGTAGAGACAGAGAGAGTGCCAGCCAGAAGGCAGAGAAGCTGAGCACATGGAGTGAGTAAGCGAGCGAAGAAGAAGGAACAAAGAGGGCAGATTTTTTATTGTTCTTTGTTGGATTCGGGTCCCACCGAAACATGACTGACAGCACATCTACCTCTCTCCGATCCTCTCGCTCTTACACACCTACAGAGACGCACTCGATTTTATGATTTTCTCTCTATTAAAAAAGGGAAGAGAAATGTGAAAGAAGAATGTTCATGTTGGTTATGGTTGAGATGTCATTTTTACCTGCCACTGAAATCTAGCACATGCAAGCTTGTTCTCCAAGAGAGCACAAAGCAATCCTCTCTCCCTCTTTGCTTTGCCATCACTATCACAGTGGAAGAGTGAAGCAGTGGGCAAAGAATAATAACTGCACCTATCAGCCAACCACAAAAGACACCTTTCCATTGACCACACATCAGAAATCCATGAGATCGGTGGTACCCTTATCTGTTGAAGTTCAAAGGGAGGCGTTCCATCCAATAAAAAGAAAATTAAAAAAAATTGTTAGATTCCACCAACTTTAGGAGGGCGGAGGGCGGAGGGCCATTAATGATTGTTCCGAATTGGCGAATTGGGAGCAGAACCATAGCACACGCTCCAAGAAGTGTACTTTTAGTCACATTAATCAAGCTATTTTCTCCAAAGATCGTACACTCATTAGGAAACGGGTACTTGAAGCTACAAATCAATCTGATTTCGCAGCAGATGAGATGATGATCATCATGAAATTTAACAGCAGTTCTTTTTTTCTTTCTTTTTATCTTAAAGGTTCTTTGTGTCTTCTTTTTCCTAAAATCCAATTTGTGATGATTCATGAAACGCTACCTCATGCTGTTGATTAGTGTCTTATCAAACGCTACCTAACAAATGATTGAACAGAGTCTAATAATCCACCTTCCTCAAATTATCTTGGGATTGAATAAAACTTCAGTGGCCAGAAGGGCAAAAATTTATTTTCTTTTCGGCAAAAGGTACAATCAAATCGGGGAGGTTCAGTGTGGCAGATCACATATATACATCAGAGAAGAAAATGTGAGTAGCCACCATGAATTTTATAATCATATATATACCAAATAGATAATGGATTTCGTGTTCTATGTAGAATTCAACCATATGTAGAAACAGTAGTCTTGGAAGAGGCAGCACATAGATGTGCATGCAAAAAAGTAAGGATTTCGGGATGCAAAAGTTTAATAAAAATAAATATTTTTTTCCAGCTAGAAGGAATATTATTACAGATCAACTTATGTGAATTATTATTTCAGGTGGGTACATGGACATAAATGCAACGTCCATCCCTTAGCTGGATATACTGACATTTTGTCTTTAAGGATAATGACCAAACACCGGCCATATCAACAGACATTACTGGGTCCATAAGCCTATTTTGTTCTGCATATATCCCAAATAAAATATGATAATGAAATTTTAACCACCACCACCATATCAGGACAAGCAAAACCACACCTTTTTTTTTTCACTTTACAACAAGATAAGCTTTAGAATTTTGAGTATATTATAATCTTCCCGTATTTACTGCTGCATCTTACAATCAGCGATTGAGAAGTAACGAGTGGAATAAAGGTTGAAAAAAAGGAAATGCATTATTATCTAATTACACAAAGCGTACCATATATATTACTCTTAAAATTCATCAATAATTAAATGGAATTTTTCTACTTTTTACTTTGGAGCAAAACATTTCATTCGGAAGTGATCTGAATCCAATTCATCTCATAAGTTGCCAAGGCATGTAGCAAATTTAATGGGGGTTTCTAAGGGAGGCATATATGACATATCATAATAATAAATTGAAACTGGCCATTTTAAAAGACAAGGAATAGATAGACATGTATAGATACACACAGTGACACATATATTATAAGGGACGAGAGTAGTTTCATAGTTGAGTCAAAAAAAAAAGTTGTACGAGGTTGAGGTATGATTTAAATTTTTTTGGGAACTTTTAGGCTTGACGTATGATTCATGAAGTATATAGAAAGTCAGGCTTGGTCCTGCATAGCCGTGCCTAATCATTTTCCACGCGCTGATAAGCCCAAGATGTAGAAAACAAATCTGATCCATCAAATTATTTTTCAAGAAATTGGCAATATGGTCACTAAGTTTATACCACACTAACGATTTAGTCATTATATTTCATTTTTTTACTATATGGTCACTCAGTTCATACCCTTGTGACGATTTGGTCATGCCGTCAATCCATTTAATGGAATGCCCTGACACATCAACTTTTTAACACGTCAGCGCCACGCGTCAGTCAGGATAACCAAGTTAGATCATCATTAAATAAAACGTTGTGTTTTGTCATTTAAGGGAAATTGACAATTTGGTCACTAGGTTTATACTCCGTTGACAAAATAGTCACTACGTTTATTTTTTTTTTTTACATTTTGATCACCAGAGTCCATATCCGTGTGACGATATAGTTCTTCCATCCATATTCCATCACTACATCTAAAAAAAATGATAAGTAATTTTTTATATTTATTATAATAAAAAAATAATTTAATAGAAAATTAAAGATTCTTTTATGAACCAAAATTTTGACTCGGAAACACAACTGACTTCAGCTTCCATTTACGCTCATACTATAAATCCATTGGTATTGCGTGGAAGGAAACCATGATATATATATATACTTTTTTTTATTTCTTTCTTTTTTAGCTCTTGTCATATCCACACTGGGCTCAGCCAATATCGTAGTGGGTTATAATAAATATTTTTTTTCCGGCTAATATTAATAGAGCTTTGCTTGAATATGGACGGCCTTTGATGCCACATAGACATGAGCCAATGCAGAAAATTTCACTTCTAGACTATTATCTTTTTATTAAATGATATATACACTTACCACACGTTAATTATGAGAATGTTGATACTCTTTACTTTCACTTTCAGGTAGACTGTTATCTTTTTATTATATGATATATACACTTACCATACTTTAATTGTGGGAATGTTGATACTCTTTACTTTCACTTTCATGTATTATTTTTGTCACATTTCAGTTAACAACTATTGATTTCAGATATTTCGTATTTTTATTTAAAAATTTCATCAATTTAATCGAAAAGTAATTTTTTTACATGTAAAATGATAATTTTATCTCGTGGTTAATTTGTATGACATGTTTTTGTGACGTATTTAAGACTTATGTGGTATTGAATTCCGTTAAATGGATTGGCGCAATATGGACGGAAGAACCAAATCGTCACACGAGTATGAACTAAGTGACCATAATGTAGAAAAAATAAACCTAGTGACTAAATTGTTAGCGTGGTATAAACCTAGTGTCATATTGTTAATTTCTCTTTAATTTACATGACTAAACACAATATTTTGGTTAAGGATTTTGGCTGATGTGTGACACTAACATGTTAAAAAGCTAATGTGGTAGAACATTCCGTTAAATAGATTGACGGAAGTTTGACAACATGACCAAATCGTCACGAGGGTATGAACTAAGTGACTATATAGTAAAAAAATGGAACATAATGATTAAATCGTCAGCGTCGTAGATTCCATGCATTCCAAGCAGCTGGTAGCTCAGTTCCATTGCACATCTTGTCCAGCCTTTCGTAGATGGCTTAGCTTGGATCAAAGATGGTCAAAGTCGTCAAAGCAAAGAAATTTTAACCCACACACAGCTAAGCTATAATATGTACCAGCTGCTCGAAAGCCCAACACAATATCGGTACCAATCAAACAAATCCAACCCTGTTTGATGCATAGTCCGTATTCCCAAAAGAGAAAAAAGAAACTAAACCATGAAAAGTTTAGTAGCTGAAAAAACGAGTGGGAATTTTTGAGAGGATTTTTGTTTTTGTGTGGGTAAAAGGTGGAAATACAAGGTCGGATTCAATGCATATGTCTAGCCTCAACTTTAACCATAAAATCTTCCCCTTCCCTCTCCCATGTTTTACCATCAACATTGATTCCCTTGCTCATTTTTTCCTCACAAACTTCTTTTCAACTCAAATAATATATAATCAAGCTCGTACGTGCATGTTGCGGTTCCAAATTTGAGAATTCAACATGCATCCTCGATCTACTACGATCTCAGCACTAATATCCTACCACAAGGCCTATTTTTACCTAGTTCAACGCTTCTATTTTATGATGGACGAATTTTCGTAATTTGAGGTTTAAGGTAAAAAACTTAAACTTGGTAGATTAGACCGTAAAGTGACATTGTGTCATAATTTAAAGGTGTAAAGTGAGTTCTTTCTATAAATATCTAGTTTCAAGATCATAAAGAGGACGTTCTTAATTAGGTTTCAAGCCTCCTTACAACTATATATATATATCATGGTCGTACACAATGACGTATACTCGAGTCATGTGGTTAGTTGTTGTATCCATATATTTAATTCTAAATCCCTCTTTGGGTTCTATGAACCACCTAATTCAATGTAATTCAGGAAAAATGATTAGATGACTTTCATATCCCCAAATAATATTTGTTACCAGCAGAGATTAAAAAATTAAGAAAAATCGAAGATATTTGAGACATCATGATTCTTTGCAAGCAACTATATACGCATGCACATTGTGACGTTATTCGTAATATGTAAGACCATTAATCTATACAAGATATATAGTTAAGATATATTAACAAGTATTTAGTTGATAATATAGATGCTTAATTAGCACCTTCTCCAACTTAATCTTTTAAATCCACTTAGATTACTGTCGTTTCTAACATATCTGCGTTACAGATTTGCAAATAGCAAAGTACCGCTGAGTGTGACATATGATGAACAAATATTAATGCAAGCACATTCCATATGATTGGGTGCTTCCCGATACATATGTACGAGCTAGCTAGCCCAAGAATGTATCTCCAAGGAGCTATGTACCCTAGCTTGCAGTCTTGACCTATATGGCTATTTGGGTATAGCGCCACAGTTTTCTCGGTCAAGCTCCGTGGGTCATGAAAGGAGCGAGGATCACGAATGTTCGACGTAGGTTTCATAGCAAAAGCAGCTCAATTGTCTTGCACGCAAAGGCGAGGATCGGAGTTGGGCTTTTCTCCGCTATCATATTTATTGTATAGTATTATGTCTTCATGTCTTTGCAGTAGTACTCTAGCACATGATGTAGAAAATTTATTCATCCGCCGAAAATTTTTGGGACTAGAATGTTTGTATTCAATTACAGTCAAAGGAATTTAGAAAAAAAATTACAGTCAAAGGAACACAGCTTTTAGTTGGTTTTATAAGCTATGCGGAAAAGGGTTATATATTGAACATTCATATGTACAGTTGAAATATATAGTAAGTATTGTTGGAGTTAGTTTTTCATCGATTGTGGAAAGGGTTGGTGGTCAATTTATAAGTATGAGAGAAATCTTCACCTCTTAAGTTAGCTTTTGGGGTTGAGAAGAACAAGACCACCCAACATTGGTATCAGAGTCCAGGTCAACAAATCTCAGATCCAACAGTCCATAGGAGAAACGAATTGTCTTCACCCAACCCAGAACCCGATATGTGAAGGGAGATTGTTGGGGTTAGTCTTGTAGAAATGGTTGATGATCAGTTTATAACTGTTAGGAAAAAGCTCACTTATTGAGTTAGCTATTGGAGTTGAAAAGGTCTAAGACCACCTAATAAATATATATATAATATCCATTCCTTTGCGTAAGGAAAGAGATCTAACAATGGGTATTCAGACCGAGGCAATTACTTTGAACTTATATGGGTACGTTCAAAAACGAGGGAGAACTATTCGTTCAGATGTGTATTCATGCGTACTGTACTACATCTTCGGCGACATTTTAATATTCGACGTCCCTCGATATCAAGGTTGAAAAACTGGTCGAATATATTTGTCGGGCCAGCATGTGGGCCCTGTGGGTGTGTTGCAATGGGGGCGGCGCGAGCGGGACAGAGTTTATAAGAAAGAGTCAATGAACGTGTTTGAAGGTACATTTTCTCAGAGGTGGTCAAAAGGGCTTGTTTCTTTCCCTCTTCTCTGTCTAATAAAAAACACGGTTGTATGATGATTTTCAATCTCTTTCTTCAAATCAACTAAAGAAGTAAAAAGTTCAAATAAAGTGAAAAGCAAATTGATAGCCTCTTTATATATATCTAACAAACTCTCAACACAATTCTTATAACAGAACCCTATATATAATCGATCTATACCAATCTAGCTAGGAAGAGAAGCTCATACCGCACTCCTATACCAAACTAGCTAGCTAGGCAAGAAAAGCTAATATAAAGAGAAACCATGCATCGCCCAACAGCCCAGTTGGCCAAACGAGTTATCAGTCGACCCTGTGATGTCTTCATTAACCACAGAGGGATTGACACAAAGCGAACAATAGCCACTTTGTTGTATGATTATCTTTCCCGGCTCAACCTAAGTCCTTTCTTAGACAACAAGACCATGAAGCCGGGAGACAAACTGTTTGAAAAGATTGATGGTGCAATTCATGGCTGTAAGATAGGTGTTGCCGTGTTTTCGCCCAACTACTGTAAGTCCTATTTTTGCCTTCATGAACTGGCTCTTTTCATGGAGTCCAAGAAGAAGGTCATCCCTATCTTCTGTGACGTTAAGCCATCTCAACTTCGTGTTCCAAGTAAAGTTGTATGTAAGGAGAATGAGAATCAGAGGTTTAGTTGGGCTCTCGAAGAGGCAAAGCACACCGTCGGGCTTTCGTTCAACTCCTTCAAAGGGTAAAAATTGATTATCTTGTTTTCAGTACTTGCTTCTTAATTTTTCTTCTTAACCAGGGGTACTAATGCAAAGTTTACAGGAATTAATGACAATTCATTTAAAGAGGTCAACTTAAACACTTCAGAGCTTCATCTTCTTCGAACTTATTGTTTACCTAATTTCTAGAGATAATTTTTCTCGTGCTACTGCTTATCCCTTGTGGATGCTTTTATTATCCCCGTCGTAAGAAGGTTTTCGATTGATATGATGCTTTCACAAACTTCCTAGTATTTTCTTTGTTAATACTTATTTTCATGATTACAACGGTTTGAATTGTTATGGTTAGAAACTGATCATATGATCATAAGCTACCATAAACTAGAGAGTACCCATGAAATCGCATGAATAAAGAATGCTCATTCAGACTCACGAAAACAAAACAAAAAGTCGAACTCGATCCAAGTCAATTATGTTATTTCCAAGCACGAACTCGTTAGTCTTTTGATTTCTCTATAGCTTAGCAATCTTGGAATTAAAATTCATTTCTGTTGTGTTTACAGGAACTTCTCAGAAGTTGTGACAAATGCTTCGGACATTGTGATCAAGAGCTTGATAGAGCTTGAGAACGAAGAGCAGATCACGAATAAGCTTCGAAAATCTCCGCTTTCCTTATAAGGGCCTAGCATTACTGTGATGCGGCAATAATGATGGAATATTGAGAACACGCGACGCTAAGAACTGAGCATTCTTCATCAACTTACTGTTTAGTTCTGATCATTTGTATTTTTCGTCTGCCAAATTCTTTTTTCTTTTTCTTTTACACAGGAGAACTACAAGTAATTAGATCCTAACAAAAGAATAAAACAAATTCTTTTCATCGGCATTGTGATTGTTAACATAAATAATATTTTTGTATGACTCACTAGAAGTGTATCAAACAGGTCGTGTTGCTCTTCGTTTCCATATTGGTCCTCTTTCCAATTCCATTTTTCTAGCTAGTGAGATCAATCATGATGGTCTCTTTGTTTTTGGTGTTGCACCTCTTGATCCTTGGAATCAATGGTGTTGCTATATATTAACTAAACATATTGTAATAGATTTCTCTTCTCCCTTCTTCCTAACAATTATACAAAACACCTAACCTATAGACAACAAAAAAAAAAGCTGCAGACCAATATTATAACTCTTTAATCGATAACTATGCCAACTTACGCTCATCAAGGGAAAGATGTGTGAATTTAAATTGATCGGTAAATAGATCAGCAAAGACAAGATTTAAATGGATGAGGAACAGTTATATAATCTTAATTACCATATTAAATCATCAAAATAATTAAAAAAGGATAATAAATAACCACATTCCACTAGTTATAAGTGCTGATATATATTCGGGTCGAGTGGTTTAACATAAATCGGGCCAGTGAGCAATAATATAACAAGTGTATTTTATACTTGGGAGTACAATTATATGATACATGTAAGGAAAAAAATAGTGTTGCGTCTCCAACCTAGGTAGTTTGAGGACTTAAAAATGACTTTCCACTACATTTAAATATTAATCAGTTAGCCATATAATTAAGCTGAGGCATATTTAAGCAAAATTTTAACAGTGTGGCATTTTTAATTTAAAGTATTGTCGCAATAGTTATTAAGTTGTAACGTCGTATATATAGTACTAGTTGGTTAATCAAATGATTAGAGGCCTGATCTATCAGAAAATTACGTTATAAAATTTACTCTACATCGTAGGTGTGTTTGTTGAAGAAACATTGACAATTTAATTTTTAATTCCAACACTGTTGCATGATTGCATCGATCAAGCTTATTGAGACATACTTAAATTTGTACCTTGTTTGATAAAATGGCACGTACGTACGTACAAGAGTACGGTACATATTTGACTGAGTCAGTCAATCCAAATTACATACGATCGATCAACGAGAATTAGTGCTGTGCAACTGACCCTGCACTTGCTTTCCCACCTCATTTTCCCTCCCCAACCTTGCTGTGGGTTAGAAGAAAGCGTGCTTAATCCCCACATCAAGGAAATTACGTACCTTCGAATCTGACCAAGAATATCATTGCTGGAATCAAGAATTATTCTTGCTCAGAAAAAGAAAGAAAGAAGAATTCTTCTTTACTCAAGGTAATTAGAACAGAGGTACCCAAAAAGATTGAAAAGAGAGTTGTAGCGCATAATCACCATATTTACAGAAGAGGAGACAAATTATTTTAACCATGTTAAGTATGACAGCATCTCTAGCTAGCTGCGATACTCTGATGGCAGATCACCAGCCTGCAGTACACGCCATGGCGATCTGTTGGAGCTTCCGGAAGGCGAATCCCGCACTTTTTGTTCGAACTCATTCATCATCGCCGTGACGTACTCCGGCCTACCTACCCTAGGTTCTCGTCCTCTACCGAGGTGAAGAGAGAAGCCAGGATTTGGGTTAAGGTCTGGTTTAGTCCTAAAGGCTGCAGCCTGCAGATGACTCCTGGTTTCATTTCTCTTGTCTGACTCTTGTGTGAGGTCGATTTGTTAATCTTCTACTCTTAAATACGTTCTGATCATGACCTACCGTGCTTGCAGTGTGTTCTAGTGACTTAGTAATGTCAGACATGAAGAAATGAAGCCGAGTAAGGAAGATAGGTGGAGAAAGTGAAAGAAGGCCTGCCTCTCATAATAAGGTGAAGGGCGTAGCCCATCACTTCCGCCATCTCTCCTGTGTATCTCATCAACATTGGCCGCAAATAAACTGCCCACAATCCGACCACTGCCATCACTATCTCTGCTCCCAAGCTCATCCCTCTCGCCACAATTTTCTCTCTCTCTCCACGTTTGTGAAGGCTCATCCTTTTGTAACCAGTTCGATCGATCTCTTAACCTTTCTCTCTCTTCGTGGATTTCATTTTCGTTGGTTGATTAGGTCTGGAATAGGGAAGGTATAGCAGCAATGCAGCATGAGCTGGGGAAGGTAGCATATGCTTAGCTTCTTATCGCTCCTAAGGTGATCCACACGATCCCTAAAACATTATAACCTCCGTTCCTACCTAACAATCTTTATCTGGGTACTGTTGCCACAATATTGTACGTCTACTTGTATTAATTCCAATATTGGCCTATTACTAATTTTTGAAAATTGGCTCCGTGCAATATCACTATAATTTCCTTTATTTTCTTGTATATCATACCCTACACGCGAATATTCACACATATTATACACATATCTGCATGTACGTGTAAAATTTAATACGAATTCTTGAAAAAAGCTAAGGTAATAATAATATGAAGAAGGGAATAACCTAATCATTTAACTTATTTTTCTAACATCTCCCTACCGAGTACGTATGAGCTAGACTTTCCTTTATTTAGTATAGCCCAACATTTGGAATATTAATGAAAATTAGGGGTGCGATAACAAGACGATTGGTTGAGAGGAGAACAACTATATTGAGATCATACCAAAAGAAACACACGTATATACCTACAAAATGAAAGGGACTGATTTTGACGTCTACCTACTTGTTTGGTAGCTCCCGATCCATGCGAGCTGGGGCCAGTGGCGCCATTAATATATATAGACCCACAAAGATCAGAATGACAAACACTACTGATCAGTACCGAATACCGATCATGATTTGGACTGAGACGCTAACCTGCGAAGAAGTTTTTTCCTCATGAATTGAAAATGGTCCTCCCCCACAACGATATGGTCCCCTTTTCGCCCAAGAGGAAGTGCTATTTCAGCTTCGTTCATCTTTTATTCTTTTCAAGTTAGCTTCAGAAACTGACAAGCCCAGAAAACCAAGAACAGTAGCGGCCCAACTTTCTGAAATTAAGCCTATATAGCCATATTGTGCCTGTTTGTATTACTTCCGCTAGCTGATGATCGCTTATACCGCACAAGTTAAGAGGACCCTCCATTTTCATTAGATCTAGCTATGAAACACGGACGGTACGTAATTGAAATCAGATACACTACTATTGTTAAAATAAAATAAAATAAAAGAGAATAATTATTCATACTAAGAGAGCCGGAAAGGGTCGTCGGAAGAATGCCGGACGAGGCGCCGGAAGGCCAGAGAAAAGATGTCAAAAGGTCGTCAGAAGGCCGAAGAGAAGTTGTCGGAAGTTCGCTGGAGAAACGTCGGGCGGGGAGCCGAAAGGCAAGAAAATAAAATAAAATAAAAGAGAGAATAATTATTTAGACTAAGAGAGAGATAGAGAAGTGAGACACGAGATTTAAGTGGTTCGGTCCATAGACCTACATCCACTGTGGGAAGGCCCAAATGAGCAGATGTGTGTACTCACTGATGTGTCTTTGAGAGATTACATAGAGGCTATTGTGGGCTATTGTAATCAAAGGCTTATAAATAAGCCTGTATGTAATCTATCAAAAATACATCAGTGAGTACACACATCTGCCCAATTGGTCCTTCCCACAGTGGATGTAGGTCTATGGACCGAACCACTTAAATCTCGTGTCTCACTTATCTCTCCTTTCTCTCTTAGTATGAATAATTATTCTCTTTTATTTTATTTTAATATGGTTTCAGAGCCATTTCCATCCTGTGGCCCAGTTTGGCTCAGGCTGGTCAGCACTCTTGTTGGCTTAGCTTGGCCTAGTTTAGGCCTAGTCCAGTCCGGCCTATTTTAGTTATTCTCTTGGGCCTTCCGGTGCCCATCCAGCATCATTTCGGTAAACTTCCGGCATCTTCTCTAGGGCCTTCCGGCACCCTGTCCGACATCACTCCGGCGACCTTTCCAACATCTTCTCTCGGGCCTTCCGGCGCCCCGTCCGGCATTCCTCCAGCGAACTTCCGACATCTTCTCTCGGGCCTTTCGGTGCCTCGTCCGGCATTACTCCGTCGAAGTTCCGACATCTTCTCTCAAGCCTTCCGGCGACCTTTTGGCAAATTCTCCGGCTTTCTGGCGCCTCGTTCGGCATTCCTCCGGCAATGTCTTCATTCTGACGACCATTTTCGACCACATTCCGACGATTGTCCGCTCCTCTCCGGCCATCCTCCGATGCCATTTTTTCCTTATAGAAAATTTCTTTTTTTAAATCCAAACTCAACGTGCGTCTACCTTGAGTTTGCGGGGGAGTATTAGAGTTGTTAGAGTCTCACTTTAGCAATGTGAGCTATTGTAATCAAAGGCTTATAAATAAGCCTCTATGTAATCTCTTAAAGACACATCAGTGAGTACACATATCTGCCCAATTGGGCATTCCAGCAGTAGATGTAGGTCTATGGACCGAACTACTTAAATCTTGTGTCTCAATTATCTTCTCTCTTAGTATGAATAATTATTCTCTTTTATTTTATTTTAACAACTATCAGCATTTTCCAAATTACAACGTTTCAGCATGCAATTCCCAATCAATATTTATTGTGAGTACGTACCAGCCTCAATTCCCAAAGCAGGGAGGCATCTTCTTTAATTATCGGATTGTTTCTCTAATTTTGGGATTAACGTTGCCGATTGACAGCTAAATTATGGCCCAAACGCCATACACTCATTAAGTAGACCGGAGTTCGATTTTCGGCACCACATGATATCATAAAATCTAATCCTAACCATGTGATTAGTCTTCAACATTTTGGGTTCTCTTTTTTTTTTCTTTAACATTGATACTTCTTGATTTCAGGAAGATTAATTGACCTGATCATCTCTAAAGAGAGGTTAATTTATTTGGTAAATTTTTCATAACTATGAACAATAATCCTACCATGAGTACGTCTACAGTACTTATACATCATGTCCTTTGGTTCATTACCCTATGCAAAACTCAAATAACCAAAAAAGGAAATTTATAAATATGGTTATAATTTTAGACCAAGAGGACACAAAACAAAATAAAAATTATAAAATGTGGAAAGAAATAACACAAAAAAAATCCTTCACTTAAATGATAATTGACATGCGAGGCATGTTCAACTGCTCAAATGTATGAGGTTTACCTTGCTTCCTTGTCCAGTCAATTTATTTATGTCTTTAATAAGTAAGCCTAGCACGTGAAGTATTTAATTAACATAGAAGTGTAAAAAGTGGAGTTATGCTTAAAATTTAGGACCTTCATACAATTATAAATCATCGATTATCATATATAAAAATTAAATTGATAAGAAGACGTAATATTAATCGGTATTTGTAGTCCGTAATTTCGGCAATTTGTAAGGAGCTAGCTAGCTAGTTCCTTGTACGCAAATTCCAGCAAAGGGAAGGACTTGAGTGTCAATTTGGTTCTTAGACTTGTTTTGTATTAAGCTATTAATTTTGTTCTTACACTTCAAATTGCTAAAATATAATTAATCCTAGAAGAGTTAATCACGTGCCGCGCGCGTAAGTGATATCCACCGCCTGCAGGCGAAAGTGTCTTTCGAAAATGACATAAATTACCACATTCATATCTTTTTCTGAAATGTGTGCGATCCCGTGCTATTTCAATCTCGTTCGTACAAAAATACGTAGAGCCACTCAGCCACGCAACAATATGTTAGTGTATAAAAATCATATCATCTACAGACATACGTAGAAACCACAACTTTCCTCACATCAACCTTGTAGAATACGTACTCCGGAAATGAAGGTCTAGCAAGAAATAATAACAGAAATAGACGGCCTAAGAGAGAAGAAAAAAAAAAAGAAGAAGATCTAGACAAGTATATGGTAGGTATATTAGAAAATTAAGTATGATCATATGAACAGCAGATTGATCATAATTGATCAAGCGTTTACCTTTGTACTGTAAAAAAATACTTCAAAGTGATAAGCCTTAGCTACATACATTTATTTTAGGGGTAATTACACTTATCACTCTCAAACTACTATGTCTTTTTCACTTTGCACCCATAAGTACCACTTTTGTCACATTTCACCATCAAACTACCATGCTCTAACAGTTTGCACCCTCCGTCCGTAATTCTGTCAATTTAGACGGAAAACTAATTGCGTGCGTTTCACATCACTTTTTCCTACATGATCTTCCCATTTTGCCCATTCATTTTGTTTACCGCCAACATTCCAACCAAAAGGTGCAAAGTGAAAAAATATGGTAGTTTGAGGGTGATAAATGTAATTATCACTTGGGCAAAAATAGAATTATCAGCTGGGAAAAAGTCACATGAGACGCAAGTGATTAGTTTTCCTTCTAATTTGACAGAAATTATATACGGAGGGTGCAAAATGTTGTGGCATGATAGTTTGAGGGTAAAATGTGATAAAAGTAGTACTTTGGGGTGCAAAGTGAAAAATGTATGATAGTTTGAGGGTGATAAGTGTAATTTTTCCTTTATTTTATATACCGGGATAAAGACCCCTGAAAGAAAATATTCTAAATATTTTACTACGTATAGAGGTCAAGCTGTATAATATATAATTATATATTAAATGCAGTGACTTTAATGATTTCATTTTATAAGAGTACGTAAGCATATATAAAGAAAATCTGAATAGCAAGAATTAATTGATAAAATTCGATTTTAAAATGTTAGCATTTATTTAAGTTCTTGGTAATTAATTTATTGATGAAATAACAAGAATTAATTGACTTAACTTGATCAGTGACTGAAACTAATGATTAAAGCTGTAATTGAATAAATTAGCAACCCCGCATTATTGCTACGGAGGAAATCTAAATTTTAATCGCACGGAGTATATGCGGAGTCATGATTTGTAACAGAAAAAAATATACAAAGCTGTGAATGCGGAAATCTAGCTATAAACAAGAATTGGAAGCCAACACATCCCAGGATCCTATATATATTAGTAGGCCGTGGCTCAAGAGTCAAGAATATTGGTGATGAACGAAGCCGAAAACCCTCCTCTCATCTCTCTCGCATGATCCCTATCCTCGTTACCCTTTCTCCTCTTTGTTTCCAACTCTTTGGACTCACGAATTACAGACTATCCATTCACCTCTAAACACCCGCTCTATCCTAACAGAAAAGCCATGGTGGACATAGAGGCTCCGACTAATAAGAAGACACACACGGAAGCGCCCGCCATCCTTAGGAAAGCCAATCATCCTTTAACATTGAAGGTACATTAATAAGATCAACGTTGTGGTTCTTGTATGAATAGCTTCCAAGATCGTCCATGCATGATCCTCTTGTTCTTGGATCAAAGACTCTCGCTTCAGATAGATCTTGTTTCTTATATGCTCTGTAATAGATATGTGTCAATATTGCAGAAAAATAGAAGCCGAGTGTTCTGAGATTTAACTTTCGTATCAAAAACATCTACTAAAATCATTTCTTTGTTTTAATTGATTAACAGTTTGAGGAGGTTGTCTACAAGATCAAGACTGAGAAAATGGGATTTCTTTTGAAAAAAGAAAGATCCGAGGAGAAAGTGATCTTGAAAGGAGTCACGGGTATCGTGCGACCCGGAGAAATTTTGGCCATGCTAGGCCCATCTGGGAGTGGCAAAACAACGTTGTTAACTGCACTGGGAGGCCGGCTTGGTGGACGACTTGGTGGATGCATAACCTACAATGGTAAGCCGTTCTCGAACGCAATGAAGCGAAACACTGGATTTGTCACCCAAGATGATATTCTCTACCCCCACTTGACGGTGACTGAAACCCTGGTGTTCACTTCTCTACTCCGACTACCCAATAGCCTCACGAAAGACGAGAAAGTCCAGCATGTGCAATCTGTTATAGAAGAACTTGATCTCACCAGATGCAAGAATAGCATCGTTGGAGGCTATCTACTGAGGGGGATATCCGGGGGGGAGAGAAAGAGGGTCAGTTTAGGACAAGAAATGCTCCTAAACCCCAGCCTGCTACTTTTGGACGAGCCCACGTCGGGTCTTGACTCAACAACGGCTCAAAGAATCCTATCAATTTTGCTGGATTTAGCTGACGGAGGAAGAACTATTGTTATGACCATACACCAGCCTTCGAGTAGGCTATTTTACGTGTTTCATAAAGTGTTACTCTTATCTGAAGGGAGCCCCGTGTACTTTGGGAAAGGATCGGGTCCATCGGGAGCCATGAGATATTTTTCCAGCATTGGATATTCCCCCTCGGTTGCCATGAATCCTGCAGATTATCTGTTAGATCTTGCCAATGGTATGTTGGACTAACGTTGAGTTTCATTTCAGAAGTTTATTTGAGAAATATTGCATGTATCGCTTACTAGTTGATATCTCTCTGTAATGCTTGGATTGGTCCTTGTCAAGCTCCGTTCTAAAAGCATGTTCCCAAAGCAGGGTCTAAAAGTTGGAAATTTCCGTGGGTGACTGAGAAGGCCTAGGAAACCTTAGAAAGCTTTTGCAATTCCAAGAGAACTTGGGAAATGTTTATTTACTCAATAGTAATGCAGTCTTAATATTGCTCGTTCTATTCACATTACCAAACTTTGGCCGGCTTCTTCTGCAGGCTTTTCACAACACATTCTAAATGGAACGGAGAACTCTCATGTAGTAGAAATATCCTGTTTGTTTGCATAATGTTAATATTGTTGAAGGGGTATGCATTGCACAAAAAAGTTTCTGCTGACCAAGTGAGAATTGCATAAAGAACTCATGCTGGCCAAGTACATTTTAATTTCTGGGTTTAAGATATAATTGGCACTTCTACATTCAAAGTTAACAAGATATACTTTGTATAAACATATGGTTTGCTACTCATAGTTTTTGCTCAATAAACCCTAGCACCGAATTCGAATAGGTTTCCCATTTTATTATACTGAAAGACTCCTTATAAATTTGTCGAGGGGCTTTGGCATTAGATATTACTTATTAGTACTTATTTTTGCAGGTATCTCATCAGATGATACAGAAGATCAGGATAAAATCCTGATTAAACAAAATTTATTATCTGCATATAAGGATAATCTCGCAGAGAATATCAAGGCTGAGTTAAAAGAAATTAGCAGCGTGCAAAACTATGATGGATTGGGGGACAAGCAATCGGGAAAGTGGCCCACAACTTGGTGGCAACAATTCTCCGTGTTGTTTAGAAGAGGGGTCAAAGAGAGAAAGCACGAATCCTTCTCCGGACTCAAGATTTGTCAGGTACTCGTGGTAGCTTTTCTTTCGGGACTACTGTGGTGGCAATGTGATATTTCCCACCTACAGGACCAGGTAACAAATCCATTCTCAATTTTATTTTGATAGGAGATGTAAACAAATCATGTTCCGACGACCTGCAACTCTGTTTGATTGTACATTCAGGTTGGGCTGCTCTTCTTCCAAGCCGCATTTTGGGGCTTCTTCCCTCTATTTCAAGCTATTTTCACCTTCCCCCAAGAGCGCATGATGCTTGAAAAGGAACGTTCTTCAGGCATGTACAGGCTCGCGCCATACTTTGTGTCAAGAACCGTTGCTGACCTCCCAATGGAGCTCATCCTGCCCGCCGGTTTTTTCACCATCACGTACTGGATGGCAGGCCTCAAACCCACGGCTGGAAACTTTTTGCTTGGCCTTTTTGTCCTACTATATAGCGTATTAGTAGTTCAAGGTTTGGGCCTTGCACTCGGTGCCGTTGTAATGGACCAGAAATCTGCCACTGCTCTTGGATCAGTCCTCATGTTGGCCTGCCTTCTAGCCGGTGGATACTATGTTCAACATGTGCCTCCCTTCATAGAATGGATCAAATACTTCTCCATCAGCCATTATACATACAAGCTCTTGATAGGATCCCAATTCAAGGAGAGCGACACATATCCTTGTGAGCCTTCACCAAGTGGCTGTTGTCTTGTTCGCGAGTATCCAGCTGTAAAGAAAGTGGGCCTAGACGGGCAAATCATGGGGTACGTCGCCTTGGGCATAATGCTAGTAGGTTTCCGGCTCATCGCCTACATTGCCCTCATGCGGATTGGGGTAACAAAGAAAGTAGCGTAGTCATCAAGTATAAGGAGAGCCTGTACATGACTGAAGAATATGTACAGGCTTTCACTACACTTTCTGTATGTTTCTCCGTTATCAATCGAGGTCTTTAGTAAAAGGGCAAAAAGAGATAATTTTTCACGTTTGTTTGCAATACCCTGTTTGTTTGCATAATACCCTGTTTGTTAATTTGCATAATGTTAATATTGTTGGAGGGGTATGCATTGCAAAAAAAAGCTCCTGCTAACCAAGAGAAAATTGCATAAAAAACTCATGCTGGGCGAGTACATTTTTCTGGGTTGAAGATATAATTGCACTTCTTCTATGTTCAAAGTTAACTAGATATACTTTGTTTAAACATATGGTATGCAATGTACTCACAGTTTTTGCTCAATAAACACAAGCACTGAATTCGAATAGGTTTCCATTTTATTATACTAAAAGACTCCTTATGAATTTGCCGAGAGGCTTTGGCATTAGATATTACGTATCATTATAAGTGCTTTGACCATAGTACCGCCCAACATTTTCTGTATCGTGCGTTATTCTGATACTTATTTTTGCAGGTATCTCATCAGATGATTCAGAAGATCAGGATAAAATCCTAGTTAAGCAAAGTGATCTGTTATCTGCCTATAAGGGTAATCTCGCTAACAATATGGATTGCTTGTCAGCCTTCATATTGTCAGGCAGATTATCCTTATAGACAGCGAGATTACCCTAATTACTTCACTACACTTTCTGTATATTTTCACGTTTCTTTGCAAGTGCAAGTATATGTGAAACATTTTTTTGCATGCTCAGTTAATCAACAGCCACGGTCCAGACCAGAAGATTCGTAATGAAAGAAAACATATATAGAGCAATCTCTGTTAAAGGTGAGAACTGGAAGTAATGAAACTTGAACTGGAAGTAATGTATTTTTTGACATTTTTTTGGGTTCCTAATGAGTCAAATATTTTTTTGACAGAATTTTTGGATGATTTTTTTGTTATTCATCATAAATTAACAATAAATGTAAACATTCCTTCAAAATCTAGATTCTAAAATAATAATTCAAGCAAATTTTATATGTTATACTTTATTTTGACCTTTTTAAAAAAAAATTGGAAACGGAAATTTCTGTATTTTTAGTTATTCATTATAATTTACAATAAATGTAAAATATTCATCCAAAATCTAGATCCTAAAATTTTCAATCAAATTTCATATGTTATACTTTATTTTTAGCATTATTTTTATTTTATTTTTTTAGAAAATCTGGAATCGAAAATTCCGGTAATTTCCGGTTCTGAAAATTGCCAAAAATAACTTCTGGTTCTGGTATATGCCAAAACCGGAACTGGAAGTGGAACCGGAAATTCCGATTCTTATTGAAATTTTTGCCCATTCTTAATCTCTGACCCCATTTTGGATTCAAACTCCTATAACTTGTTATGTGTTTATCATCCCAATTTGCTCTATTTTTGCAAATGTTTTCCTAGATAATATCTTAGTCAAATGTAAACGATCGAATGCCAAATCCTTGTAAACAATGAAGTTAGACTGTATGTTCAAGATCACGAAGAGCGTTTTATAAGCACCAATGACTCAAGCACTAGAATTGGTCCCCTGCAGTCTACCTTCCATATAATTTAACAGCTTTTAAAAGCTCACCGGAGGCTTATATAATTAATGTTCCAACGTGAAAAAGGCTACGACTTAACCTAGCTAGTGGATGGAAAGGTCATACACGACTTGAAAACCTGGGTCCATTTGTGACACTATTCTTGTTCTTGAATGCCGATACAGAAGACCGGCCCTTCAGATAAGAGTAAAACTTTATGAAATTATACGTTTAGTAAAACTGGGCATTTCATAAAGTTTTACTGTTATCTGAAGGGAGCCGGCCTTTGTATTTTGGGAATTAAAGGATCGGGAGCCATGAAATATTTTTCCAGCATCGGATATTTGCCCCTCGGTCGCCGTGAATCTTGCAGATTATCTGTTAGATATTGCCAATGGTATGTAGGACTACATTGACTTTCATTTGATTAGAAGTTTATTCGAGAAATATTGCATGAATCGCTTCTTACTGGTTGATATCTCTCTGTAGTGCTTGGATTGGTACTTGTGCAAGCTCCGTTCTAAAAGCGCGTTCGTAAAGCAGGGTCTAAAAGTAGAAAATTCCTTGGGTGACTGATCAGAAGGCCTAGGAAATCTTAGAAAGTCTTTGCAATTCCAAGAGAACTTGGGAAATGCTTATTACTCAATAGTAATGCAGTCTTATCTTCACAATATTTTATTTCCTTCCAGCTTCGATATAGTCTTCCCCGTCCCAATATTATTGCTCGTTCTCTTCACATTCCCAAACTTTGGCAGGCTTCTTCTGCAGACTTTTCACAACACATTCGAAATGCATGGGACGTAGAAGTCTCATGTAGTACTAGAAAGATCTTTTTTGTTTGCTTATTAGTGTTAATATTGTTGGAGGGGGTACGCATTGCACGAAAAAGTTCTGGCCTGCTAATTAACCAAGAGAGAATTGCATAAAGAACTCATGCTGGGCAAGTACATTTTTCAGGGTTGAAGATATAATTGTACTTCTTCTACGTTCAAAGTTAACTATATATACTTTGTTTAAACATATGGTTTGCTACTCACAGTTTTTGCTCAATAAACAGAAGCACTAAATTCGAATAGGTTTCTTATTTTATTATATATATAGTGAAAAACTCCTTAGGATGAGATGATTTTATAACACAAGAGCGAGTGTGTAATACTTCAAAAAAAAAAAAATTTGAAAAGTCAAAGTTTAAACGGTGCGGAGGGATAAGTTTATCCCTTCCGCAACACCCCGTTTGAAAACTGAACGTAAAAACGTTCAGTTTTCAACGCGAATCTTTTAAGTTTTAAAATTTTGATTTCTTTTCGAATTTTGAACGATTTTTGATGAAATTTTCGCCCTTTTTAAACCCATTTAGAGATCTTTAAGTTTAGATCTAGGTTAATTGCGAAAATTTCCTCTCAAAATTGGAGTTTTCTCTCATTTGAAGCTCTCTCTCTCCTCTTTCTCTCTCTACACGAAATTCTCTTTCTCTTACCTTTGGAGACGCGATTTGTAGGAGTTTGGTGATTTTTGGAGGTAGGTTTGTTTTAATCTTGGTTTAGAAAGATATTTCTTTGGATTGATTTGGGTTATGCCGTTTTATAGACGTCGTTGGAGAGCCGTTCTTCACGTATTAGGCGCTTTGTCTTCGACTTCGTCGGCACAATTGGGTGAGTTTTTCTCTAAGTTCCGACCTTCAATGGAGTTTTAGATCTGAATATTCTAGATTTTCCAGTTTAGTTTTTGGTTTGCTGTAGGGTAATTAAAGGCGTTTTTGAGGAATTTCGCGATTTTGGGAATAGACAGAGTTATTGCAGTTTAGGTGTGTTGTTGTTGGAATTCTATTATTAAATTACTTTGGGGATGTACGAGGATTTAGATGACGAGTTGACTGATTTTCAAATGGATTCTAGGTGCTGATTGACCTTTCAGCAATTCTTTGTGAATCTTAAGCTTCGTTTAAGCATCGAGGTAAGTGGCTTATCAATGAGATTTTATTCCTCTAAACTTTTGTGGAATCTAAGTGAACGAAATATTTAATTATTCTGTGAGATGAAATTGATTTAAAAATATTTCTTTGTGCGAAATTTAAATATCTTGTCATTGGTGAAATAGATTTTTAAAACGTGCACTATTTTATATAGTTTTGATTCATTATATGGGGAAAATATACAAATTTTTGATAAAGATGAAATGACTTAAATTTCATGAATTTGTTTGAAATATCAAACTTGAAATGTTGGATTGTTGGAATATATTTATTTTGTGAGTATACTTTGAAAATTGTCTTTGCGCTGGCAATATATCTCTGCGGTCTGTGTGACCTAATATCTGGAGGTCTTTGTGGCCTAGAGGTCTGTGTGGCCTAATATCTGGAGGTCTTTGTGGCCTAGAGGTCTGTGTGGCCTAATATTTGGAGGTCTTTGTGGCCTGGAGGTCTGTGTGACCATTGGTTATTTCCCTATATTGCGCGGCCTTTGATAATTTTTGTTACAAACTGATATTTTTGAATTCGGTATAACTCACAATGTTTTATTAATGGATTTCGATTATTGTGATAAATTTTCTTTTTCCCCTACCCTTATTGATTTGTTACTTACTGAACTAGTTGTAGCTCACCACTTATTCTCTATCTTTCAGGTTTAGGGGTTGGTGGCAGCGAGTGATAGAAAGATTGTGAGTTGAAATCTCTGAGAATAATTGCAAGATGCAAAATATTTGAATAAAGAGTCATCTGGAGACTCTAGTAATAATTGTTTTATTTTGAAGACTTTAGTAGTTTTATTGTTTATTGAGACTCTTATTAAGAGAAGTATTTAATGATTAATGTTTTTAGTAGTGCTCTGACTAAACTGTGAGATTCATTTTGACTATTGAAGATGTAATATAGTTTTTTTATGAGTTCTTTTCTTGGTTGGGATGATATTTTCGAGTAGTATTCTATTCGTTTAGACTTTTGGGTCGGGGTGTTACAGAGTGACTAGTCAAGTCATGAAACTTAGTAATTTTTATCAACATGAATTTGTCGAGGGGCTTTGACATTAGATATACGTATTAGAATAACACGCGATCGATACAGAAAATGTTATTAGCGATATTATCATTATAGGCAAATAACAACTTTGCTTAACCAGGATTTTATCCTGATCTTCTGAATCATCTAATGTCACTACACTTTCTGTATGTTTCTCCATAATCAATCGAGGTCTTTTACTTTACCGGAGGCTTGTATAATGTTCCAACTTTAAAAAGGCTACGACTAAACCTAGCTAATGGATGGAAAGGTCAAGCCCGACCATGAAAACCTAGGTCCATTTCACACCATATTCCTGTTCTTGAATGCCGATACATAATTGAATTCAATCCGCCTTATGTTGGCCAGCTGTTTTTCTAAATCAAAAGGCAAGCCTAGAAAACTCCAGGTGATCGGAAAATTCAAGGAAAATACAGTCTAAAAGTAATGGTACTGCTGCAGATGCTCACTGCGCAGACTTCACATAATAATACTGTTGGTGGATTTAGGTGGAATCAACACCAATTTCTAGTCTCTTCGTATATTTTTCAAGGTAGCGCATCCGAAATTAACAGTAACCTTTCGTTTAATTGGCATATAGCCAACTGATTTGAACTTTCCCCCTTGTAGCCAATAGAGTTTAATAATTAGAACGAACGATTTTTTCTGCACTTTCTCAGCCGCCAGCCTTTTCCAAATGGTCAATCAAATTAATACGCCGTTGTTTGTGGTATATGTACTGTAGTGCACAAGGAGATCGAAGAAAAAAAAGGGGCGGCTTTGCCCTTTATGCGGCTTAACGACGTAGTTTACGAATATCAAGACGCAATTGAGAAAACGAAGTGATAAATGTTTAATGCTGACTTTAAAAATCTTAAAGTGATGTTTGACACCATAGGGTAATTTATATTATCTAATTGGCTTAAGCATTGGAAACAATACATGATTACCAAATCATTAAAATTGAAAAAATCTTAGGTTGTGTTCGGTTTTTTTGAATCCTCAGGATTCTTTAGAATGCTCAGAATACAAAATTTTTATAACCAAACATCATTTTTAACACCACATATAAATAACTATAACACGCATACCAATAAAATTAACCTCGCATAAAAATTCTCAAAATTAACTCTAACCCAATATCCTCTTAAATTAAGTTTTTACTCTATTATACCTTCCAAAAGTTGGTGTGCCGCAATTTTTGGTCTCCACAAGACCTTGACAAGTGTGTTCTTCTTCCAAGAGTTCTGCCGCAGAGCCACTCACGCAGTGCCATGTAGCAACACCAATACCTGCACGTGGCGTATAGCAAAAATCTCAAGCTTCAAAGCTAATTTAACCCCCAATTGACCCACGTTCGGATTCTATCTTTCCCTTGCGGGTTTTTCCCATTCTTTGACACACAAAAAAACCACGGCATGAACTCCTACTTGTCAAAACACACGATCCTCACAAAAACCACATGTCATGGCTTATGTAATACAAAACCCTTTTTTTTATGTCCCTTTTTATCCTCAAATACTTTTTATTTTCTTTTTTGTCATGACCCACCTAACATTCCGAAATCCCAACAAACATACCGATCTCTCTTTCTCTAACTTAAAGATGCTCCAATTCTGCACTAACTTATAAATTAGCACTCCTCCTTTAAAAGATAGACCTTTTTAAAGGATGCGTGAGTTGACCGTTGTAAGCTCGTTGTGGTCTTTCTCGAGAAGCATAGTGGTCCTTTCCCTTTCCCCCCAATTTCCCCAAGTTGCTAAGAAAAAAAATGCTCCAGTTCCACGTTCACAAAAGTCTAAACCCACCTCAAATCAAAACAATGAGTATGTTCGGTTAAAAAAAATTCAGGATTTTTTTGAATTCTCACAATATAAAAAATTCTACAACCAAACATCATTTTTAATACCATTTAAAAATAACTACAACATGTATACTAATAAAATTAACATCACCTAAACATTCTCAAGACACAAAAAATTCTAAAAAAAAAACACAATCGAACGTCCTCAAAAACTAGATGGAACAATTTAGTTCGTGGGACCCATTCAAGAACTTTGACTTATACCACATCATTGTCAATCTTTTTGGTGATATCCACCATATGGTCCAACCCCATTTGTAATATTATTATACACATGTAAGCTATTCCATAGAAGTTGATGAGTGAAAGAAACCTATAAACCCCACCCAAAAAGAAAAATAAAAAAGGGGTTTTGCTAACGTGTCGCCCAATTGCACCACCGTTAGAGCACTTTTTTTTGACAAAATTCCTGCCTAACTCTCGCGCTCTCGGCGCTCCCTACCCCCACGTGTGAAAACGCTTTATTCCTTGCCAAAAAAGCTTTTTGGTTTTGGTTTTGTTTGTTTGTGCTCGTGAACAAGGCTTTCTCTTTTCCTGCAATAAACATTGCATTCGCTTTACATACCCAAAAAAAAAAAACACATTGCATTCGCGATACTCTTGTATAGTATTCTTTTGATAAATGCTGGGCGTCTCGCTGGGCGTCTCGCCGCAGTGGGCCCCACTGCCACATCCCCAGCGGGACGCTGGCGAGACGCCCAGCGGGACGCCCAGCATTCCCCTATTCTTTTTGTTGATGACTCACCATTTTTAATTTGTACTTTCGTGACGGTTCATGCACCATAGTCGAAGTCGAACCAGATAAGGTCGGCCGCACGATAACGTCGAATTACTTTGGACACGTGGGGAATTTTGAACGGTGATGAACTGAAGAAGGGTCCCATACAGCCAGCTGTAAGACAGGGACGACCGTACTTATGTCTCTGCTTGAGTCTGGTCCAAATCTGTATAAATAACCCCAATACCTTCGACTTTCAAGAAAAAAAGAAGACGAAGGAAATAAAATTCAAAAAACAAACTTTGAACTTCCTTCTCTCTTGCTCTCTCTGATCTGAGCACTCTCTCTCTCTCTTTGTTAGAAAAAATTGTTTGACAGAAATGGGTGTGGCGGAGACAGACCCACTTTCCCAGCTGAGCTTGCCGCCGGGATTTCGGTTTTATCCCACGGATGAGGAGCTGTTGGTGCAATATCTATGCCGGAAAGTAGCTGGGCAACATTTCAGTCTGCAAATAATCGCTGATATTGATTTGTATAAGTTCGATCCATGGGTGCTTCCAAGTAAGATTTCGCCTCAAATCTTAAGCTTACCGAGCACGACCGATTTCATCAGCCGTAATTGGATTTTGGTACTAAAGATTCTCCTCCCTAATTCTGTTTTTACAGGTAAAGCTCTATTTGGTGAAAAGGAATGGTATTTCTTTAGTCCAAGGGACAGGAAGTACCCGAACGGTTCAAGACCAAACAGGGTTGCGGGTACTGGGTATTGGAAGGCTACAGGGACTGACAAGATCATCACCACGGAGGGCCGTAACGTTGGCATCAAGAAAGCTCTAGTGTTCTATGTTGGAAAAGCCCCCAAAGGAACAAAAACTAATTGGATCATGCATGAATACCGCCTCACAGAACACAATAGAAAGAGCGGAAGCACTAAGGTAACAATTTTTTTTTTCACTACATGGCTAGTATTGAAATGCTTCCCGAAATACTCTGTTTTTGTTTGTGCTATATGTTTGTACTTTCTTTTCTGATGGAGTTATTTCTGTTGCAGTTGGATGATTGGGTCTTGTGTCGCATTTATAAGAAGCACTCGAGCTCTCAGAAGCCAACGACGAGCGGTTCAAGCAAAGAATATAGCAACGACTCATCGTCTTCGTCACACTTGGACGATATGTTGGAGTCATTGCCGGAGATTGATGACCGCTTCTTCTCTCTGCCACGCATGAATTCTCTCAGGAACCTACAACAAGATGACAAGCACAACTTTCAGAATCTGGGTTCCGGGAATTTCGACTGGGCCAGTCTTGTAGGCTTCAACTCGGTGCCCGAACTGGCTATGGAAAATCAAGCCCAGGCTCAAATGAATTACACCAGTAACGACATGTACGCTCCAATTCCGCCACTTTGCCACGCGGAATCCCAGCCAGAGAAGTTCCGGAACTCGGTGGATGAGGAGGTTCAGAGTGGATCCAGAACCCAGCGGGTGGATAACTCGGGTTTCTTCCAACAGAACTCAAACGCGTTGACTCAGAACTATACTAACTCGCTTGACGCGTACGGGTGTAGATACCCGAATCAGCCGGGTGGATTCGGGTTCCGGCAGTGAAGAAGTCAAACAAACATGCAAACGAAGAAAACAAAGAAACGAGGCATGGCTTTCTAGTTGCATTTAGAGCAGTGCGGTTGCATTGCTGTAAAATATCTTCGGGATTCTTTGGGCTAACATGTTACATTCTGGCTTTAGATTACAAAAGTGGAAAGTTCAGAGGGCAATGCAAATTTGCTTCATTTTTTGCTGGGTTAGGGTCAATAGGGCACAGGTTCAAATGTACACGGGGGGAAGCGAATATCTTTGTACAATTTAATCCCAGATTAATTAGAACATGATTTCCAGCTAGAAATATTGGTGCAAAATCGGCCACATCACGTTTAGAAACCAATAATTGTGTGGCACTTTTTGGCGCCAATTATACTAGACGCATTTGGATTGTACTGATTATGTGACAGTGCCACCATAATTCCGCGTTACATATTTTATCAGAAGATATTTTTAATTTGTTCCGGGTATATAGGCTGCGTTTGTGGCGTAAAATTTTAACACAATAAAATATTACAATATAATCTCTCTTTCTCGTTACATCATTACTTTCTACTATAAAAAAAATATATAAAAAATACCAGACTGATATTCGTGATTTCGTAGTATAAAATTGACGGGGAGCGAACGGACTGGTGACCGTGAATCACGGAGAGGAGGCAGGCATCCTATATTTTGAAGTAAAGGTCTACGAGTGGTAGATGAGGCAGAAGAACGACAAAATTTAAAAAATTAGCTTTTTAATTCGTGCTAGCCTACAGGGCTTAAGGAGAAACTAGGTGGCAAGCATCCAGAGAAAGTACCCCTGTAGAATCTACGGCCACAAAACGCACCAGGTGTCGAGATTAGAAGATAAGTACTAGATTTTGAACATTAATTGGTCAGTAAAGTCAGATTGTTCGTTGGGATAATTCTGAGATGCCAATTATGAGGGCTTTTGCCCAAAAGGAAACTTTCCACGCTTTCAGATAGATATGCTTTGACCGCCGATAATTCTTTTTATTCTTTACTTGCACGTGTGGTCAATGTGCCTGACAGCTATTTGTTAATTCGTCCCTTTGACACTCACTTTGTCTTTTTTTTCCTCCTCATCTTATAAAATCAAACTCATAAAACAAATTGAACCGTAGAAGTCATGATCCAGCGCCACGTCATCTTAATTGCGTACATTTATAGATTAGGATCAATCGAGCTACCTTATCCATCAAAGTGGATATGTGAAAAAAAATCTGAAAAGAAAATCAACCACATTGGTATGAACCAATTAGATTTGTCATGTATTTTTAGTACTTTAATTTTCTCAATTATATTAGATGCCCCTGAATATGACTTTAATTGATGCATATTGGAGTTGCTTTTCTTTTTTAAATGTTATACAATATTAAAAAAATATTTCATACTTCTAAGGTAGAATAGCATATATATTTAAAAGTTGCCATTGGTACCATATAGGGAAAATTTAATATATAGTTCATCCTCATGTGTTACGAACGGACGTAGGCACAGGCGGAGGCAAGGGGGGCAAACCGAGGTCACTGTCTCGGTTGGCTCCCCAAAAAAATTTTTTTACATGTAAATTTTTTTTTTATTTTTTAAAGCTTGTCCCCCTTAATACCCATTGAATTTCAGTTTGCCCCCTTAAGCTCAAGCAGCCCAAGCTAACTCCTTTGAATTTTCTTAGAAGTTTGTCCCCCATTGATTATATCGCTGGCTCCGCCATTGGATGTAGGTGAAGTAATAATGTAAATTTTGGGAGGCTAAACTGCAATAACATAATTTTTGAAAAGACTAAATTAATATAAAGTAAAAAAAAAAAAAAAAGAAAGATGCATGCATGGGATCGAACAGCGTGATATTTGCCACCAAGCATTCCCATCTTTGATCTTCCTGCTCATAAGCAACTATATATATAATATTTGTCGACTTTAACGAAGAAAGTGGGTGGATGACGATCGAAGACCATCCAGTTCCAAGGCTGCAATAAGTGGATTAATGGTATATTTGTCGTCTTTAGTCCCAACAAATTGGAGAGCGCGTCCGTTCCCTCTATGGGATTTCGTATGATAGGTTCCGTCTTAACAACTATATAAACAATTGATTTGGTTGTTGTAATCTGGACTTTAGGTGTGTGTTATTTAAAAATTTTAATTCGAAGTTTCAACTTTCATATTGCATGCGCTTCCATAATGCCGATAGTTCGGTGGGCTTTTGAGGTCGAGTAGTATAATATATAAATATATGCGTCTTGTTTAACAAAAATTAAAATGCGTCTTGACTTTTGAACTAGCTATAGCTATAGTAGCAATTAATTTGATATTAGCTGACGCCAGAAAATTTATTTACACGTGAGCAATCACGTCTGCATGAGGTATCGTGACATGTCTCTTGGTCTGATTTTGAGATCGATCGAGGACGAAAGCATGCAACAAAGAGAATATGCTGCCTCGCCTTGTCGAGGTCTTGGACGAATAACTCTGGGTTTTCGATGAAAATCAAGTAAGCAACCTATTCTAATTCCATGCTTGCAATTACAAAAGACCTTCACTTTTTTGTTTTGTCTTGTCTTTTGATCCTAGAAAGATGTCCTTCACTTCAAAGCAAGATATATAGTCACGACCATTCATTTCTTTTCGAGTCCTGTCCCCCCCCCCCCCCCCTTTTAATCGTATAGATCTCCATGTCCTAAGATCTATTCGGGGCAATCGAGACTAATTGGTAGGGATGCTCTAGATATTATATAATAACGTACCGCTTAAGTAGTCTAATGTGAACGAATATTATATCCAAACAAACCCGAGAGATATTTATGGGAACTATCGCACCAAAAGCTAAGACTTATCCTATCTTGACCCGAAATTTCGGCTTGATTTTATGTCTAATTCGCAAAAGATACACATACTTTTCCTTACGAGGAAAAACGTGTCGTTATGCATAAAGAGAGTGACCAATATAGGGACCTTGGGGGCTAATTCTCACGCAAGCACTTACGTCATAGAAATTGTACTCGTGCTAAGAGTACTGCTGTGTCAAAGGATCAAAAGTTGACCCAAAAAAGGTCAGAGGTAGAAACATTAATGAAATTAAAAGAAGAAGTAGTTTTTGCATCGAGAAACTTGCTTTCCGTTTTTCAATCTTCCTAACATGATCAGTTATACGGTACCTAAATAGATTTCGGTCTATATGACTATGAAAAAGAAAAGTAGAGTCTAGAATATTGGTCAGTTCAAACTTCAGATACGACGGACGTCGTTATCATGCATGACGTACCCCACCGGATTCGCAAATTCATGACCTTATCTTTCGTGAGTGAAGAACACGTTACCCATGTCGTCGCAATATTGCTGATCATTTAGTAATTAATTATAAGTTAATTCTACGCAAGAATTAGATAATTTTACCTTTTCTCTTGGTTACCGTATAGAAGACGTAATGCTTTCACATTGTCAGTAGGTAGATTAAGCCTTGTTGATCTCGCAACTATGTTGAGCATTTCAATTTTATTATATTAAGACATTTTTAATTAAATAAAGAGATAAGAACAGCTCTTAATTATGTACATGCGCAAAATTGCTCAAAAAGAAAAGAAAAAAAAACTAAAAACGTACGTGTGGATAAAAACACGTCGGACGTGGTAGTGTCCGAGCCACCAAAAACTATGATATCATGTTGCACCAACCCACACCATTCAGTGATGACATGTTCGATGAGTCGTATGTTTGACTCGACAATCGACATGTTTTGGCAGAGGCGGCCTGAGCAGAAAAAGGATTTTCTCCTTCGTCTCTATTTTCTAATTGGAAATAAATTAAATATCTGCATTGAAACGAATTAGGACGCCACGCGGGGCCCTGGATAGTCAAGCTAGAACTAGATTAGCGTCAAGTGGGCTTGGTAAATTTTAGACCGTTCCAAGACATTTATAGCCGATTCCGCTGGAGGGTGAGTGACCGAGTGGGCGTGTGCAAGTTCCATGATTATTCGAGTTATCACATGCCAAAGAAACATGTATATCTTATATTGTAATTTTTGTTCTGCCGGAATTAACGCTTGATTTTTGAAAGAGGGAGGATATGGATGTTAGATAATTGATCACCATTAAGAAATAAAATTATATTTAAATTAAAATATTCAAAACTAGTATTGATAAGAATAGAATTTAAAACACTCATAATTTAAATTCAAATTTTATATGCCAGATATGTGGGAAATATTCAAAATATTTTACAATGGAAGCAAATTCTTTAAATTAGGTGGAAATTGCAACGATTTTGAGTTCAAATTAATCATCATATGCTTGAATGTATCCATGTTTTTAATGGTCAACTTCACCAAGCTTGGCCCTTATAGTGCCACGCAAAAGCCTGCAACGTACCCACCTTATTGATTTATTTCAACACAAAGCACCCATTTAAGATGTCCTATGTCGGTGCTTCTATGGGGTCCATGTACTTGGAGATACAGCTTGGCAGCTTGCCTAGTCCCAAGCTCACTCCAATGAGTCATTATTCACCAAATCTGAAGAGATGGGGGAGTTCATGTTTTTGTATAGGGTTACCTTATGGTAATGATTTCACGTTGGATAGAACGCTTTCTAAATGAGCAAGACTCTAAGCCCATTCCGATTGAAGATATAGAAGGGGGCGTAGCATACTTGGGCCGGCCTGTACGTGTCGGGTTTTCTTCTCCCTTTTCCCCTATGACGTCGAGTTCTAACTTTGGGCCCTTCCAATTCGTCAACTCTTAATCTGTATGCTACGAAAACATCGATCGTCACCATTCTTGATTTTTTTTCTTCTTCTTAAGTACTTGTAATTAAGTTTACTGGTGGAGGAACTTAATTGGGTTTCTATAGGAAATCAAATGCGTTTGCACTCTAATTGTTTTGTTATCTTTTGAAGAAATGGGCGATTTCCACCGGCAAACCCATGTCATGAATAAAACGGCTTAAAACAGAAATTAGTGAAAGCAACCTCCACGGACGTCACATTGTCTTATATTACACATAATACTGTAAAGATAAATATCAGTCTGAGGAAAATCCTTGCCACTAAGACGACAATGATCATTGGCTTTGTCAAGCTCTACTCACCTTTTGTTTTGTATATCATGCTTATCTTCCATATCCCATATGAAAGTAGTGCGATGCGACTGTATCATGATCATGATCATGCACTAGATCAACAGTCTTGTTAAGGATTGACAGCCAAATTAGGGAGAAAAAGAATTGTGGACGGAGATAATTAAACATGTCAGATGATTTTAGGTGGCACAAAGACTTAATCGATCGTGATTTCTCGAATCAAATGCATGCACTGGAAAGACATAGATTTAATTAATTCCTTTGGATCACGCTAATCCGGGTTCAGATTAGTGCTGGAAAAAGGCCAAAAAGAAAACAAGTCTCTAAGATCATGCAATACGGAATGTTTATCGTATATATGATCGTGAGAGACTGTTTATCATTGAGGAAAGAGCCGTACGTCTCCATTATATTTGGACTTGATTAAGGGATAGGTCGAATCTATAATTTCGTAATTAAAGAGTTAAACGGCTTCATAATTTACTAAACTTGATTTAGTGCATGGGTCAATATTGGCTGATTAGGTACTTAATTTTCACCTAAAATTACAACCCCATTGGCCCGTGACCCAGACATGGGTTTGGCCAGCTGATCTTCTTGTTCCCCCTTTCACATAGAATATTGGGTTCATTCAGATGGACATCATACACTTGTTAAACCCAAACACTGCACTGACTCTTTTAGGGAATATACACCCGAAAAAGGAAAAAAGAAAAAGAAAAAGAATTCTATTCTTCTGGGGACTACAGGAGTTTGAAAGGGAGGCCAGGAATTAATGGAATTTTCATTGCCGATATATCGTGGAAGCCTGATTCATTCAAATATAGATATACTCCACGACTTGTGAAAAGCATTAACTGCTACGTACTTGCCCAAACACGTGCGACTGAGGCTTATATATATAGTTTCTTCCCTTTTCTTTGGACCGACGAGCGCCATGGCCATCAGGGTTGGACAATATATATATAAAATATGATTTCATCACGACGACGTACAATCAGGCTTTTTTCAGAAGCACAGCAAATATATGACAATATATTTTTGTTTTTCAGAAGCACAGCAAATATGTGATCAAATATAACAAAAAAAAATCACCTCATTAAACATGACCCTACCCTAAGAGCCAGCTGGGGCCTGTACAATCTTATAGATGCTATATGGTGTTCATACTACGTACCATCTGATAAATCTAGCTAAGAAAGTACTCCGTGGCGTGTAAGCCTCAGATTGCGGCTTTAAACCTCAGAAACAACGTGCACAAGAAAGCCTCCATACTTTTATCTCTAATTATGAGAACACCATTGAGAATACTCGTAGATAGTTTTGGTATTGAAGACATGCATCAACCACTTCTTTGACCTTTGGATCGCTTTTTAATGCGATAACAAGGACTTTCTAGGTTCCATATATTTTTGCTTGTGGCAATTAGCAGCCGATAAAGACAAGATCCCAATTATCTGAATTAATTATATATTCAAGTATTAAATCATGACTGCCGCAGAAGAATTGCTTCATGGGTAACATATCAACATTCGGATTGTATTTTTTGTGGGTTACAAGCTGTCATTTAGGCCAGCAAAATATGGTGCAGATTAAGAAATATGGTTGCGTTTATTAGGAAACCTTATATGTACGTGCGTGCGTGTGCTTTTTTATGTTGTCATCTAGGAAACGCAAGCTTCATGCAGGCCATCAACTTAGTTTTTTGCGATTTTGACAGTAAATGAAAAACCAGTGGGAACATGGGGGAACCTTAAGACTTGAGAGCCAAGGATTTCAGAGGTGGGTTGAAATTTGCAGACCTCGCCCTACACGAACGCTTTTGGGTTGTTTTGAAAATTTGGTCTAGAGTACCGAACTTGTGATTGCGTGTGACGGACGAATACTATTATACATGCCCCGATCACATGTTGTATGGATCATGCATTAATAGTGATCACTTTGCCCAAATTTTTTATAAAGAGGAGGCATTAGAATATATAGGCCGTTCTTATAGCGGAATGCTTGGGTTTTTTCTCATTTTTGAATTTGAGGGACCGGAGCACAGAAAGTAAAGAGGAGATCAGAACCATATCATGAATGTTCACTTGGCAAACATCAAAATAATATATATGGGATAAATAACATGAACTCCGAAGATAACTGAAGTTTTATTGTTGTCTAGATTTCTAGAAAGCCTATTGGACTAATCATCGAGCTGGAAACGAATTATAGGAAGATATATATAGCGGAGAAGATCACGGGTCATACAAGATACCAAAACGATTTTTTTCCCACATGCGTATTCAGTTCCTAATTTTCCTCCCACAGAAGATAAAGAGGAAGTTAGGTTTACCACAAGAGATAGAGATGGACTGATACCATATATATATAGCTGATAGCCCTTTGCCTTAATGCTTAATCATGCCACCCATGTGCTAAGTAGTAACAAGAATATATACTAAACCACCCATGTCTTAGAACGCTAAAATATCCTGCGTACATTTCTAATGGATTAATGATTTTTATGCTCTATAATAAATATATATGTGGTATAACTTTTCATAAATTTTGCAGTAGTACCCTTCCTCTTTTATTTCCTTAATTTCCCTAATTTTTGTATAATTGAGGCCTCCTCCTTCTCGCACACGGTTTCCAAGCGTACGTACTAGCTCTCTCTTATGGCTAAAGTCAAATATCTTTTTGTTTTTCTGTTTTTTATTAAGAAAAAATTACACTAATTCGTATTCCTAAAACTGTAATCTAATTTGCAATGTGGCCTCTAAATTACCGATGTTTTCAAGGTCACTTGTGGCTAGCTAAAGTCACAATAGAAGTATTTTTGTTTCCTTTTTTTTTCTAATGTTCATGTAGGAAAACGTTGACTTTGCTTAATGCCCCTATGTTTAATGGGTTTTAAGCAATTGAACCAAGAAAAATTGAGTCAAATCCAACTGTATTTATATATTCGGGAGGTGAGTTTGAGCTAGAGTACTACCCGAGCTTTAACTGTCATAGTACACGTCACGAGGTCAAGCTAAAAACAATTTAGGACCCAATTAATTAAACTTGAGTTTTGCAATGTTAATTTTCTCCTGATACAACTTTTTTGAATTTTGTGTACCCGAAGGGCCCAGTACGTCTGATTCAGTTATTCCACATCAATGTTTAATCTGGTCGTTGGTGATGAATTGCATGCGTTTTAGACAAAATATATAGAAACTTGGTGGGTGGGATATGAATATATACATCGCTGTTATACTTGTACCGATACCGAAACCCTTTAAGATTCCATTATCAGACTCTGTCTGCCATAGCGTTTGTCGAGATATTAGGAATTAACAGGCAAGTTTTGATTGGATGAAACTTTAGCCCCACAAAAAAAAAACAAATTAGAAGAAAGAAAGATATGCGATTGAATGATGTTCATCAGGGAGGCTGCGCCTGCAGAAAAATGGACTTCAAGAAGAGTACAGTTGTTGGGACCCTCTGGTCGATAATGGAACAACATTTTGGACCCACATGAGAGCATAGCGCCTACGCGGATGGAAATTTTGGCCACGCCCAACAGTTCTGGGGCCACTGCAGCTAGCTACAAAGAACATAAAGGAGCTAGCTAGTAGCGATTCTTTATCTGTACCCACCACTAGTTTGTTGGTCAAAGGCATGCACTCGGAGCTAGCCCTTTCAGCTACCCAGCACCCAATTAAGATCCATGATCTGGTCTGCTAGAGATGATCGTTTGTGCTGATTCTGAAATGAAATTAGGTGGTTTGGAAACAAGCTGACAGAGAGGCCATTCTGTATAAGCTTTAACCTTTACTTGATAGCCAACAATTTTTAGCCTCGGATTTGATAGCATCTTTATACTCCATCTTTTTTCTTTGATATTATAAACAACAGCATATCTTTTGCTTAAGCTGTACCCATCAGAAGTACTTAGAACAAATGGATAATCGATGGATGCCCGCTCAATATTCTTTGTTGAGCAGCTGTTCTAATCCAATTGCCTATAGCAAAAACATCCTAATTTTTTTATTAAGAAGATTACAATATAATTAACTAAATGACCAGACAGAAAGAATCTGTACTCCATGTAGGAATTCCCTTAAGTGAAATTGAATCAAAATATGATATTAGTCCCATGAGAAAGGTACTGTTGTCTGAGAAAGACTTGAGTCAAAGGATCGGACTAGAAAAAACAAACAAACATCTAATTAACCGCTAAGCCAGAGGCTTAGTCATTTGGAGAAAAGGGGATAAAACTCAAGATAATGTTATAAGTCACACCAGCAGAAAGCAAAATCAGTGAACATTGAGCATCATAAGACAGAAGCCGACCAAGTTAAATGCCATGACCTAGCTCTCTCTCTAATACCCTAATGGAGTTTCGAAAATGGATTCCTAGATTATTTGGTGGTATTTGCACAACAAAAGCATGACATCTGAAGCGTAAAGCTTGCTCGCACCCCACACTTATTTGTCCCATTATCTCTTTTGGTTGTCTTGTGTGGATTGTAGTCACAACCCTCACCCACGAGTCGGACCCTCCCATGTCTGGCACTTACACGTGTCGCTCCCTGAACGGTTCAAACTTGAGTTCTCGTCATCATCAAGTAGCCATCAGGTCCATATCACTCGCATTCATTTGCCAACCACCCAATTTCTTTCTCTTCCGATACAGATTAAACTGAAATGTCTAATCTACCCTTGAATACCAAAACGTGGCACTCAATCGTTTGTTTTCTTAGCAAACCAGATTCTCCATGCCCACCCACAGTTTATAGGTCAATTCTATGTGCCCATTTAAAAGCTGGTCTTGCAACTCATATGCGACACTTTGTGAACCATTGGAGCTCCGTTAATGTTCTTCTCTGGCAAACCCTTGTAGCTCAAACCGGAAAGGCTTTGAAATACAGCACTGCCAGGGTTTGTGTGAGTCATGGAGAGCACTGACTTGTCCACCGGCTCGCAACATCCGAACCTCCCACCAGGGTTCCGGTTCCACCCCACAGATGAAGAGCTAGTGGTTCACTACCTCAAGAAAAAGGTCAGCTTGGCTCCCCTTCCGGTCGCGATAATCGCCGAGGTCGATCTTTACAAATTTGATCCGTGGGAACTCCCAGGTACAGTATAATTGATTTCACCAACTGAAAAAGCGAGAATAGAAGAAAGAATAAGAAACTGAAAAAGCGAGGTTTGAAGTAGGATTTAATTTGAGACTTAAATGTTTTTTTCAGCTAAGGCTTCGTTTGGCGAGCAAGAGTGGTACTTTTTCAGTCCCAGGGACCGGAAGTACCCGAACGGGGCTAGACCGAATCGGGCCGCAACTTCAGGGTATTGGAAGGCCACTGGAACTGATAAGCCTGTGCTAAGTTCAGGGAGTAACCAAAAGGTCGGTGTAAAGAAGGCCCTTGTGTTCTATGGAGGGAAGCCCCCTATGGGTATCAAGACCAATTGGATCATGCATGAGTACCGGCTGGCTGATAACAAGGCCAGTAACAAGCCTCCTGGAATATGTGACTTCGGCAACAAGAAAAAGTCTTTGAGGGTACGTAATTTTCCAATATTAATCTCGATTTCTCTGCAGCCTTGAGTCACTGCGATATTTCAAAAACCAATTTGGATTGGTGATGGTTTGATTGTTTTTCTTTAGCTTGATGATTGGGTGCTATGTCGAATCTACAAAAAGAACACGCCTAGAGCGATGGATCACGAAAGGGAAGACTCGATGGATGACGTGATTGGAACCATACCACCCTATGTAGCCGTGGGCCAACAACACGATAAACTGCAACTTCAAAAGACCACCACATGCTACGGCCCTTTACTCGACAATTACCAGAATTTGTTTGGAGGGATAGTAAGCAGTGATGGGATCAACTCAGCTAGCACTATGTCCCAGTTAGCTTCTTCAAGTTCTAAGCCTGAGCTGTATTTGCATCCGGTCTTGGCAACCTCGAACGACCTCCCTCTGAAACGGACACTTCGTTCGCTGTACTGGAATGAAGATCAGGACGCAGCCGGCTCTTCATCGAGCAAGAGATTGTACTTGGATGATAGTGATGAAAGCGTAGCAAGGACGGATGGCAATGCTTCAACTTCCATTGCCACTCTGCTTAGCCACCTCCCACAGACCCCTTCATTTCACCCACAGGTAATGCTGGGGTCTATTCAAGACAGCCTTTTTCGGGCACCTTGTCAGCTACAAGGATTGAACTGGATGCTTAATTAATTTCCGCGCAACGGGTATGATGCCACATGCTATGTATTTGTGCCAAAGTAGAACTCTGAAGCAACTAAAGATAAGCACGGCTTTCATGTAGATTTCCAGCAGCCCATCTTGTATACTCGTCGAAGTTCCGATCGATGTGTTGGGTTGGATACTAGGAATCTGGTTGCAAGCTAGGCAACTACAGGGCTAGCATAGAGACTAGTGAAATGGTCTCTAGAAGGCTTCTAAGTTTAAAAGTTAGCTGCCAATTTCAGGCGAGGCGCGCGGTAGTATCGCCGGATATCTTCTATATTTGTTCTATACATATATACTTTGTTGTTTTACTTACAAGATGCAAATTAGAAATCTAGCTAAGAGATGCTAGCTTTTCATGTACAAAAAATAAACCGATGTAGCATTTATAGCTTGGTCTGTGATATATACCCCCTATTGCAGAACTTTCTTGCTGTACATTCTACGAAGAGACTCATGTTATTATGGTTTGTCTACGTTTTATGTCTGTTCATCTTCATCACTCACGATGATGGTAGTCAAGATTTGCTGGATGCTTGTACCTAAAACCAGTATGCGAGTGCTTTGGCTTTTGGCTTCTTTACGTGATATACCAGTCCTTTCCTTACAGTGCATAAACCCTAGAAGGTAAGAGATCTCATTTCTTTCAATTATCTTTATCCTTTTGTGTAACAATATGGAATGTAATAAGAAAATATTCTGACCCGTCTCTAGTAGATTGTGATTCTTTTTACCACTATGTACGCCCTTCCTGTGACTTGCTGAATGACAACGGGAAACTCGTTGGATATCTGATAGGAGTGTATATGTATATGTTCTAATAATGGAGCTTGAAAGAACAAATCTACTGCCATACTAGAGCTTTCAATTTCAAGAAAACTAGCTAATTAACTAACGTAAAGGATCTGTATGTTCTTAGGATACAGCATAGTGCTGTCATCACATTCTATACGGGTACTGCGGCAAATGCCAGCCACAGTCCTCTTAACGTTTCAAAACAGACTAGACGCAGTATCTGTTGCTTCCGGAAAAACAAGTACATATATAAAACAAGAGGACACAAGACACTGACACTGAATGTACCGGCCGGCAGATGATGAGTTCCAAGACTTTACAAGCCTTATGGTACCTTTCATTTTGTGAACATGAGTAAGAAGAAAAGCAGGTGACGACGACTTCGTCAAAATGACCGAAGACCGTTCAAAAGAAACTTGAAGTCAAAAGGGATTTGTACTTATTTAAAAGTTACAATACTGAGAAATTAATACATGGTTGTAGAGAAAAAAAAAAGAGTAATTAATACATGGCCTTGGCCTTATGCAACTTCGAAGTTTAAGAGAAATTACATATATGAAACGATTATCTTTTCAAGGCACTAACCAAACACAAAGAGCATGTTTGGATACATATCTCTCTTTTGAAAGGTACCCCCAGTAATCTTTCTCAGGATTTTTTTTTTTTCGCCCTCGACTTCTCTATGGTATACGGTCACTAGCTCGCTGGCCAGGAAGAAGAATGAGAAAGCAGTACTCGTGCTACGAAATGATCGAGTGGACTTGGCTAGCTAGCTTTTAATTGTCCTTACACTAATTAACCTCGATATTAATCCACCAATTTCCTTGATTTGATACCGAAAACCTTGTAAGATAATAGAGTATGGTTGTCATTTTCTTTCATCCGACTGATAAGACATAGCTAATACATTGCATGAACTTCAAGGGGCGACCTCACAAATAGCTTTCATTTTTTGCTGACTTTCTGGGACCATTCGCTCTATATTGTCTAAAGGAATCATTATCTTTAAAACCACTCGATCTAAATGGCCTTTAATTACTTTCCTTTCCTAGGGAAAAGTACAAACAACTTTATAAACTTTCTTATCATAAGTGCTTATTTGTGGAATAGATGTTGAGATGATGAAATGCACTATTATCTCGGCCTACTTTTAGGATGATTCTTTTTCAAAGTATTGAAAGCTCTACAAATCTGCTTCATACATTTAAAGGTATCTGTTTCATGCTTGTCTACTTAGATACGTATAAATATGAGACGGGTAGGAATACGTAAATACTTGTGCTCAACCCAATTAGAACAAGGCAGATTAAGATATTAATTAGAAGTTGCTTATACGACAACTTAACCTTCAAATTATAATCAAATTAATCCCTAGATCGATCTCATGCCCACATGGCCATTGATAATTAAAATCATTAGGAAATAATTCAGAACTTGAATGATGATCAATTGAGGGTACGTGTGATGGAGAGATATTAGCTTATACCCATAGGAAGTGATATTAGCTTTAATTGTCCATTTAGTTGTGTTTTTGTAATTATATTGTTATTGAAACTGCATTCCACGGACTATATTGAAGCATTCCCAGATACTGCAGCTTTTTTTATCCTAAAGTTTCTGGTCCTTAGCATCTCTGATGCCGACTAATATTTTTAGTTTGGCTTGATGCCATCCTTGCGTTTAAACGCCCAGAACACAGTACCGTAAATGGAAGCCAGTTTCCCCAAGTTTCATCTACAGGTTTCCATAGCAACCTTAATTGGTAGCCAGGGAAACAACTTCCTTGCCTTTGACTAGTTGCGGTTAATCTGTTTTATTTTTTGGTAGATTTTTTGGTCTTTCGTTTGATTGCAAGTTAACGCTTCAACAGGATAACCCTCAGTCGAATTTAAAAAAAAAATTGTATATCTCTCTTCGGTCGAATCATCTATTTCTATCGCAATAAAATATATAAAAAAAATTCACTTAAATTATCTATTTCTATCACAATAAATACAAAAAAATTCACTCAAATCATCTTTCTTTTTATTTTTTTCACAAATCATAAAATTTCACTTTTTTCACTGTTATTTCACAAACATAATAAAACTCTAATATGCTCATTTTTCACAACATTCCCTAAATATTTCAAAATTTTAAAGTTTGCAAAGGTGTCCTAATAACGTCATGTTCTCTGTGGTATCCACGTGTCAATTTTTGTTGTTTTTAACTACTGAACAAGCCAATATACGGTGTATTTAAATGGATAAGGTTTAAATTTTCTAACTAATTAAGATATAAAACAGTCTCGAATTCTCACTGTTTATTTAGACTTCAACACAGTACTTACATATAAGATACCAATATTTTACGGTTTTCCCCAATGTTCTTCTGTTATTTAAAGACAAATTTCACTTTTAATCAATAGGTTTTCACCCGTTTTACGAATTGGTCATTAAGATTTTTTTTTTCAATTTTCAGTCACTGATTTTATTGCCTTTTAAATTTTTGGTTATTCCGTGAGTTGACCTTCTATTAACTAACGAGACTTCTCTCCACTTCAACATCTTTGTCATGTCATCCAAAATATCATCCACATCACTGCCCATTCAACCTAGCGACAGACAGTTGGGGCCCCTAATCCTAATCTCCAAAACTCATTGTTTTATACCTAACAGAATATCAGACACCCAATACCCCCAAATCCTCTCCTTTTGTGTTCCCTAACATCATCTCCTTCCTCTCCTTTCACACAACACCCTCACATCTGTCATTTCAAACATGTTCCTCTCCTCTCGCAAAACACCTCCATTTCTACGATTGGGAACCTGCGACTTCAACGTCAGCGACTGCTTCAACCACTGTGAGACTCATTGCTGTCAAATTGGTCCATGGTGTTAGAACAAAGGTTAGTTTGTGGGTAATAAACTCACGAAAGGACCAAAAATTTAAAAGGTAATAAACTCAGTGACTGAAAACTAGAAAAAAAAATTCCTAAGTGACCAAAAGTGAAATTTCCCTTATTTAAATAATCTGCCCCATATTGGTATTCATTATTTACACATGTTATTAATTTCTAAATTTCTAAACATCTACACTTATGTGGATTTTGAGAACGACATGTCGTTAGAATCGATGTAATTTCTAAATATTCCGTAAAATAACATGAGTGCTTTCTTTTTGGCGTTTCCTTGGCCGGCACATCGGGTTCGGGTTCGGGTCGAGTGGGGCTTGATCTCTTATTGTATGATATGTGCGTGGGATGACCCGGTCAGGAATTGCGGTTTCTATTCTCAGACTGGGACTCTCGTAGTGTCTTCCTTTCATAAGTCAAACTTTTCAAGCACTCCAAGCCCAATTTCTGTGAAGTCTCTTTAACTAAGAAAAAGTCTTCCACTAAAGTTTCATATTCATCATTGAGCCTTCAAACGCCTATAAAACGTGACACCACCAAACCCTCGATCACTCAGATCATTTCTTTCTTTCTTTTCTGACCAAGCTCTCAAATTAGCATTCCCAGCAGTGACCATTTCATCTCAAATCAAGGTCAAATTGAAACCACTTATTTGTTCGAGAAAAAAATACAGAGGATTCATCAAAGACAAGCCGCACAAAGGCTTCAGGTTCCTGCGAGGTCAGCACTTGATAGAGAGGCCGCGGAGGGAAATCGTGGACGCCAGAATAATTACGCCATGGCTTCTCCGAAGCCTCGACCGTCGTGTACTTGTTCTAGTCATCCTGGGTTGGTCAGATGTATCCGCCACGGTTATGCAATGCCTCAGAAGACTCTGAGCAGGCCTTGTGCAAGCAAGGAGGTCTTGAGGAGAGCATTGACACCACCATCAACACGTAGGTCAGTCTTCCGGTGCTGGAATTCCGGCCAACGCCGAGTCGGCTCTCTAACATGTCCGTGGCTTAATCAACGGCTTCTATAGCTCCTTGTCTCCTTAGTTCGATTGGGTGTCGTCGATGATGTTAGCTAATCTCTATGTTTGCCTAAAAGCCAAAGAGATCGGCTATTGAAGAGTGTTGTCCAGTTGTCCTTGACTTTTCCTTGTGATTACCGAAGAAACTGTTGGGGTCCACACCCATAAGAGATAGACTTAGAATAGAAGTAGACTTATTGTAGAAGTCTACTTGCTCCCTACTTCTAGTTTATCTAGGATTCTCTTAGGATTTTCTCTTTGTATTCTTCCCTATAAATAAGAGGCTTATGTTATAGGAGAAGAGGCACGTGAGCACGTGAGATCGTGTGCATAGAGAGAGGAAGAGAAAGAGGGTGGTGTGACTATTGTATTGGGGCGGACAGAGTAATTTTCTTAGGCTTTCTTAATAAAATTGCTCTGGGGTGGACGTAGGCCGGATTAGGGCCGAACCACGTAAATCTGGTGTTCCTTTCTTTGAATTTTCGTGACGCTTTTCCCAACAAGTGGTATCAGAGCCTGGTTCAAGGAGCCGGAGTAGTTTTTCGGGAGAAGCGGAGAAGGTCCGAAACTTTCAAAGTGGTCCGATCTGAGATTGGAGAGCACTAGCCTGCAGAGGAGATCGAGACGAAGCCGTTGGTCGAAATCGCGTCGTCAGAATCGCCGGGACGCGCCTCCACGCGCCGCAGGAAGAAGAAAAAGCGCCGCCACGCGTCACACGCGCCGAGCAGAGAAGGGCGAGTGGGCTTCACTCTCTCCACGCGCCACACGCGCCAGCGACAAGAGGCTGCCACGTGTCCTGTGACATCAGCATCCACGTCATCGCCACGTCAGCAGTGGGTCCCAGGAGATCTGCGTAGCAGTGCCACGTCATCATACACGTCAACATTGCCACGTCAGCAGGGGGTCAGGGTCGGCGTGCCACGTCATCAGAGAATATTCCGGTTTTTTTTTTGTTCAGTGTGGTTTTTTGACCTGTTCAGGGGCTTTTAGGCCGGTTTTTGAGCAGGTCAGACCGGTTCTTAAAGTTTTAGGCCATCCCGGATCCATTGGTGCAGTCAAAATTGTGAAATTCGGCCTCGATCAGTGTGAATTGAGATGGCGGAGAGAATGATTATCGGTTTGATGATGTTGACTGCTGCAAACTACATGAATTGGAAGTCACAGATGGAGGATATCCTTTATGGGAAGGATATGTATGATCCATTGGAGAACAGGGGAAAGAAACCGGAGGGGATTGACGAGGCAAAGTGGAAGAAGATCAACCGGAAGGTTATAGACCGGTTGATTGTTGACTTCGTCTAGAAAACGAAGGTGTTTGGTACCAGCTGGAGGAGATGCAAGAGCAGGGGGAGATACTGTTCTTCATGGGTCCGGCTGTACAAGCAGGGGATGCGGGCACCCTATGCGGGGGTGCAGGACACTCGGTTGAGAGTGTGGTCGTCTGGTGACAAGGACGAGGTTGGAGTGCCAGCAGGGGATGCGGGCACCCTATGCGGGGGTGCAGGACACTCGGTTGAGAGTGTGGTCGTCTGGTGACAAGGACGAGGTTGGAGTGCCAGTAGAATAAGGTTGCAAGGGGTGGTGAGCAAGGGGAGCAACAAACACCAAGTTGCAGGAAGTTTCTACTGTTGAAAACCCGGGTAGCACTCAACCGAAAGATGTCAGGAACAAATTCTCCTCTTATGGTTATGGAGGGGGAGATTTGTTGGGGTCCACACCTATAAGAGATAGACTTGGAATATAAGTAGACTTATTGTGGAAGTCTACTTGCTCCCTACTTCTAGTTTATCTAGGATTCTCTTAGGGTTTTCTCTTTGTATTCTTCCCTATAAATAAGAGGCTTATGTTATAGGAGAAGAGGCACGTGAGCACGTGAGATCGTGTGCATTGGGCAGAGAGAGAGGAAGAGAAAGAGGGTGGTGTGACTATTGTATTGGGGCGGGCAGAGTAATTTTCTTAGGCTTTCTTAATAAAATTGCTCTGGGGTGGACGTAGGCCGGATTAGGGCCGAACCACGTAAATCTGGTGTTCCTTTCTTTGAATTTTCGTGACGCTTTTCCCAACAGAAACAGAGGATGAGATTAGCGATGTGATTACCCAAAAACATTCATTTGTTGTTACAATTTTTCTTATTTTCTTTTTGGTATAAATCGCCTTTTAAGGATAACCATTTTCCAGCTTAGTTATAACAGGGTACTTTTTCTTTGTTCGGCAAGATTTATATATAAACCAAAACAGGGGTAGTACAAACATGATTGGTTAGGTCCGTCCTATGTTTCCTTGGCAAGAGCAGCCATCAAAACGGTTGGTGAAGCAGTCTAATAGTTTTTTTTTTGCCTTTGTCTTCTTCTAAGTGACCAAACAGTGAAACAAAGGCTATGCATTCTTTGTTCTACTCTACTGGAGCTCACACAACTATATATATGGCTTCATTGAAGTCTAAACACATCCCCCACAAATGAAAATTTACATCTCAATCTTCAGTTTTCTTGGCAACCATACAGGCGGCTGTCTTGCTAATGTTTCTCAAACGTCGTCTTTTGAAAAGGCCCCATTTCTCTTCTTGATTCGTTCTTTCTGTTTGGTTGCTGACAAAATGCAAGAAATAAAAAAAGGGAACAAATCTACCTCAAATCAAGTTAATCAAGTGAGCCGGATACCAATATTTTGGCCAACCATTCCAAAGTATCACTTTTTTCACTTCAGCTTTCTAGGCAACCTAACAAGAACTTTTCTTTCCTTGTAACTCCGCAATCCACATTTTTTAAACCGTTATGTAAAGCCATTTTTTTAATCATAATAGCAGCACATTTCATTAATAAAATCAAGAAGGTTGAAAAACCTCAGGAACACGCTCTAAAGGACAAACCAGATACTCCGAAGAGTCAGCGGGCCAACGAGCAGGGTGACCAAAAGGTCATACAAAGACCCACAAGGGGCAGAAAAACCTTATCAGACAGCAAACTAATATGATTAGCAAAAAAGGAAAGGCGATGACGAAATATGGTGGCACGAGCAGCAGTTGGTGGCGACAAAACGACCATAGAAGTGGAGGCGCGTGAGATCCACGCGCGCGTGGGCCCACACGCGCCGCCCGACCGGTCATCGGAGATGACCACGTGAAGCGCCCGGACGTCCAGATGCCTGCCACCTAGCGTGTGTAAAAGGGGACAGGCGCGTGAGAACACACGCGTCGTCCCTTCGTCGGTTGCCGGTGTAGAAAGCCTCTCCAATCGATGTAGATGTCGTCCCCGCCGGTCGTGGTCTTCAAAAAGACCCAGAATAGCGTAGATCTAGCTACCAAATTCGCAGGGAAAAAGCCCTTAAAAGTGGCTGGAAATTAGGGTTTATTGAGAGATCCGGGCACATAAGATAAGAGTAGAAGAAGAGGTGAAAATTCTAGAGAGAGGCTCTGCCTCTCTCTCTAGAATCCTAGGGTGGCTATATTATTTGTTATGTAAAGCCATTTAATTTCTCCATCCTTTCATTCTTTATGTAATTGGTTGCTGATAAAGTGCAAGAAAAGAGTTGGAATTGATATCATCTTCTCGGTTTTTGATAGGGGCGTCAGAAATTTTCTCAGCTTCCCTTCCTCCAGCACTTTCTCCCCTTTCCTCCCTCTTTTTTCCTCTTTCCTCCTCATCCCACCTGGTTCGATTGGCTAAAGCTTTTTTTTTTCTTCTTTTGGGTTTCCTTTCAGGTGGCACACAAAGCGGTTGACGGCAGTCTTCGGTAATCGTTAGCTAACAAACGCCCCATGGTCGATCTCAGACAATCCCGATCTACACAAAACCACCTTCCTGCGTGATAAAGACCACATGTGTAGACTCACGAGCCTCTCGCGGTAAGGGTGTGTACCAGAACGGATGGACCCATTACGGTTCCGATAAACACCGGAACAAACATTTTAATTCCAATATTTTCGGAAACGGAATCCGAAAATTCCGGTTTACTTGGAGGGAGAGGGAGAGTAAGAGAGAGAGATTAGAAAATCAGAGGAGAGCACATTTCCCACGTTAAAAACATTCATTCAACATTCATCTGCAATATAAAGCACCAACCAACAAATATACTTCACAATTATCAAGTCTCTGTTTGATTTTAGAAAACGAAGACAGAAGAGTAACCATTAGATTCAAAACAAGGAGGCCCTGAGGGTGGGGGCTAGAACAGTGACGATGGGCAGTGGGGGGAGATTTCGGAAGGCCCGTTTTCAAACGCCATTTTTTTTGCTTGAAGAACTTTGTCTCCGGAATAAAACGTAGGCCATAATAATTGGCTAAGGAGTCGAATTTGGGAATCACCTTAGTGGTGTTTGGTCCTTTCCATGAGGGTCTTTCTGTAGCGAGCTAAGACGTCGGTCATGTCGGTGTCCTTATCCCCGGTGAAGTCTCCGTTGGCATCGGGCTCCGTGACAGCCAGGCACATAGTGTGCACATTCCGACTGAGCACGATCTCTCTGGCTTTTGCGGACACTTGACCAGATCGCCATTGGATACCGCCACCACAGCAGTCAGATCGAATTCCATGGAGAAGATCTTCATCTCCCGTTCTCGATGCTCCCAACCATTGCTTCATTCCCCAACGATTTCACCTAAAAGCAGAAGCCCGAATCTAACATATACCAAAGGGGAGAATCAAAATCAATGTCATTTAAAAAAAGTGAAATTGAAATGAGAGAGAGAGAGAAAGAGAAATAGATTTTGGGAGGCAACAACAGGGAGGCCCTGAGGGTGGGGGCCTGGGACGGCGACGGTGGGCAGTGGGCGGAGATTTTGGATGGCCCGTTTTCAAACGCCATTTTTTTTGCTTGAATTTCTTTGTGTTTCTCTAAATTTAGAATGGAGTTCTGACTCCATTGACCATTCAGTGAATGAATGGAGTACGTGTGACCTAGGTCGTTTGACCCAGGTTATCGCATTTTGTCTTTTATGAAACAAGGTTTTTTTTAAAGAAATTTGGAACCTTTAGTCGGAATTTCCGGTTCCGATTCCGTTTTCGAAAATCTCTAAATTTAGGATCTGGTTGCGATACCGGAATAGGCCGGAACCGATGCCTGAATTTACGTTAATTACCGGAATAAATTCTCACCCTTATCTCACGGTGAACATGGATTTCACTCGTCGAGGCTTCTTGTCGACGTTGTCGGTTCCTCCGCCTCTTATGACGTGCTAATATCCCAAGGACCGATCTATGCGGCTCCTGCTCTCCCCCTTGGCCATGGACCTCCTCCAACTGCCACCACGCGCCGCTCATACAACCAACAACTCCTGTTCAGATCTGATCATTGTTTGGTTGTCTTTGTCTGCTGTTTATGTCAAGTTACCGTCCGTTTTGGCTTATCTGTCCTTTTGGGCATACCTGTAGTGTGATTGTGTCTATATGTAGTTTTTACAGTTGATATTTGCATTTGAAGTATGCTAAGGGAGCAGGATCGATGCTACGTCCGTCTTTTCTTCAGCTGCAGTCGTCAATGTCTTGTGCAATGATTGTTAATTTTTATGGGTTTTTGCTCCCTTCTCTCATGGGTCTCCCTGCTGCCTCCGAGGACCTTGAATAATTTTTTCAGCTGTATTTTTCTATAATAAGAATAAAATGTGTATTGATTAAAAAAAAAAGGAGCATGCAAAACAAGGTGTCACAAGTGACCGTATCCCTCGGTAAGGAAAGGATCACAATAGCCAGAAAATCCGATTACTGCTATTGGTACTGCCGTACTGTCACCGGCAAACTGCCGGTTCCCGATACCAGTAACGGTGTGTATTTTAGAAAATTAGTGGTTGCTTTTAGCGTTGCTGGTTACTGCCCATTAATTTGCCGGCTAATTAGTACAGTATTTAAAAAAAAACCTTCAAAATGTTTGAATTTTTTTGCTAAAAAAATAAAATAAAACAAAACTGCGCCGTCCTCCCGTTTGACAGGTTAACCCTAACCCTGTATCATTGAATCCCGATTGCCTCTCGCCCCTCTCCCTCCCCCGAGTCCCCCCCGGCCAGCCCCGCAACGTGATCCTCTCGGCCCTCTCCCTCCCGATTGCCTCTCGCCCGTCGCACTGTCCAGCTCGATTTTTTATCCGGTTTTGTTCAAGGTATCCATCCGTTTCTATTTTACTCACAAATCCAATCAATGATTCTTTAACTGCTGTGGAAATTATGTTGAAATTGCTGTGCAATGTAAGTTTTTGATGCTCTGCCGTGTATTTCATGCATAATTTTGTATAATATTTTGTCTAATTTCTGTGCAATGCTGTAATTATGTAAGACTGTAAGTTGTGGAAATTATGTAATGAATCAATTTTTTCGGTAATGAATGAAGTTGTAAGTTGCTGACATGCTGTGGAAATTATTTTGCTTGAAGTTGCTGTGCAATGTAAGTTGCTGTGGTCTGTGGAAATTGGAAATTATTATAAGTATGTATATGTTTGGTTTTTTTTATAATAAAGTTTACTTACTTATAAAAAAAATGTATGTATATGTTTGAATCAAGTTGCTGTGGCCTGTAATGAATCACGTTGTAAGTTGCTTTAAAATTTTTATAAGTATGTTTGAAAGTTGGAATTTGGAATATGTGTATGTAATTTGGATTATGTTTGATAATTTGGAATGTCTGAAAGTTGGAATTTGGAATATGTTTGATTATGTTACTTACTTTTGTTGGACTTGTGTGATTTTGAATTTTTGATGATGATATTTTCTTTTGGATTATGTTGAATAGTTGGATTATGTTTGAATATATAACTTGGACAGTTGGAATTTACTTTAATGTTGATATGGTGGTGTTCTTTGAAACTTTATTACTTAGTAGTCATGTTTGATATGATATTATGTTAGAAATTTGGACAGGTTATTATATTTAATATGATTATGATATTATGTTGCTTATATTTGAATTTGAATGAGAGGAAATTAGGAAAACAAAGTGGCCATCAAATCCAATATGATCATAGTCTAATATGATTATAGAGGACAAGGTGAACTTGCTAAAATGACCTACATTCTTAATGTATTGGAATATTGAATATTTTTTTTCCATGTAAATGTTTAGCTTCATTTTTTTTTGTAGTAAGCGTATAGAAAAATAAATTAAACAATGGTATATTTTCATTGTTAGAAGGGCAAATTTTGAAATCTTTAAAAATGGCCAACAAATAAGCTCCAAAAGATCTAATAAAAGGCTTCAAATGGGCACAAAAAAGCCCAACAAAACATCCCAAAAAAGCCCAACAAAACAGGCCAAAAAAAGGAAAAAAATTCGAAAAACCTAAGAAAAAGTCCAATAGGGCCCGGCCCAACGGTTACCTTGTAACCACTATCGGTAAGGCCGGTTACTGTGCATTGCTGGTGCCGGTGATGGTGTCAAAACAGAGACACCGCCCTTAGCCCTACTGGTGGGCCTGCCTGCTGGTTCTTCTCGCAGAGGATCCACTCTAGAGACCAACCAGGGTGATCAATCTTGCTCTCTCTCTCTCTCTCTCTCTCTCTCTCTTCTAGGTTCGTGAGCGGGTTTTCTTTGGATTATGCTAATTTTTTCTTGTTTCTTATGGTTTTGTTTGTAATGTTCAGGTGTGGATATGATGCATAATGGTATATTGGTGGCTACTTTTTTTTTTGGCTTTCTTTTAGGGTGGAGTAGATAGAGCTTCTGCTGCTTCTCCAACAAATTTCACACTTATATGGATTATTGCTAAATAAACATGCATATTGGTATCCAAACCTTCTGCAAATTATATTAGATTTATGAATTCATGATATCATGATGTTTCCCTATGGCTTATCTAGGGTTTAAAATAGAGTTTGCTCATGTTTGAGCGAAATTTATTTTTCTTGACGTGAAAGTTTGTTTCTTTAGCTATTTACCAGGACTTGTGTGGAAACACTTAATTAGTTCTTGGAAAGACTTGAATTGAAAACTATTTATCAGATTCACAGTACCTATTTACTTATCATTTGTGTTTGGTTTTCTTGTATTAGATAGCAAGAAGGATCTCAGCTCATTTTTTGCAGAGAAAAAGATTTTCGTATGAAAAATGGAGGAAAAAGAAGTGAATCAATGCCAGATTCAGGAGTGGTATCCAAAATTTAAATCGATATCAATCAAAACACACATCCATGAACTCCCAGAATCGTTTATCCAATATCTTCTTGATGATTCTGGCCCCTTCCTTTTACCTGTTTCCATCTCTAATGATGATGCCCTGCCCAATAGGGTTCATAACCCTGAAGAGGAAGAAGACTATCAAGTACCAGAAGGATCTGATGACGAGTCAGAACAACCTCCACCACCCCCATCTTTCCCAGAACTTGAATTAAAGGTTAAGGTGTCAATTGAGTCTCTTGGTGGTGCAGTGTTCCCTAAATTGAATTGGAGTGCACCGAAAGACTCTGCCTGGATTAGCTCAACTGGGAGTCTCCGCTGCACTACTTTTAGTGAGATTGCACTCTTGCTACGTTCTTCTGACTCATTGATCCATGATTTGTGTCATGCATATGATTCATGCAATAATACATCTTCATCAAGACCACCAAATTTCGTCCTTGCACTCCGCAAGTGGTATCCATCCCTTAGGCCGGAGATGGAATTCCGTTGTTTTGTTCAGAGTCAGTGCCTGGTCGGAATTTCCCAACGTGAGGTCACTACTTTCTACCCTGTTCTTCTTGAGAAGAAAAATTATCTTAAGCAGTTGATCCAGCAATTTTATGAGGATAATGTGCATCTAAAATTTGAATCAAGGAGCTATACTTTTGATGTTTATGTCACAAAGGATGAGCGTATCAAAGTTTTGGATTTCAACCCGTGGTGTGCATTTACATTACCTCTGTTGTTTAATTGGGAGGAATTGGAGCAGAGTACTAGAGAAGGCAGTAACGATGTGGAGTTGAGAATTGTGGAGAGCCAGTGTGCTGTTAGGCCTGGTTTGAAGACAGCAGTGCCATATGATTACCTGGATACTACCCCCGGAAGTGGCTGGGATCAATTTCTGAGGAATGCTGATGAAGAGTTACATCGGCAGACCAGGTCTTTTGAAGCAGGTGCTTGAGGTTTTGATTGCCCTGATTTTTGAGAATAGTGTTGCAGGTTCATTCTCTCAACTGTTGGTTCATATAATAAGAGTTTTAGGGGCAGATCGTACTTCTAATCTGGGTTCATTTTTTGCTTCATGTGGCCCAAAGAATAGGACTTGTCATCTGCAGTATCATAATAATATATCTCGTTTTTCTTAAATGCTATATCTTCCTTTCTTTTTCCAACCATCTTCTTTAGTTTATGATTATCATTTCGATGTTTCTTCTGTTTGGTACACACAGATGACTGAAATTTGTCAGCTAAGCTTCCAGAAAATGAATCAGACCATCCATGTAAAACTCAATGCAGACCCACCTAATCAAAATTGGATCTCCGACATTCAAACCTTACACTACCCTCACGTGATAAATCATTAAAGCCTGCCAAAAATAAATTACAGTTTTAACTCCATACGAACGAGGATTGAGGAGGTATAACTTGTGTTCTGCAGTCCACACACACTACCACGTTCTTTGACTTCATACTTGGCTACCTTTGTTTAATGTTGGTTGCTAACCCAGGCTGTGAGTCTCTTTGATCCGTGTGTCTTAACCTTTTTCAACGTTTTATTAAAATATAACGAAATTTGTTCAATTGTGTTTAATTTATCACTTATTAACTGCGTAGGTTATTTTGAATTGTTAGAAGCCTGATTATTGTGATCTACTGATTCTACTCTTTAAGAAATTTTGCGGGAAAAGATAGTGCATAGGTGATAGGTGTCTTGTTTGAGAATATAATGCCAAAAAACTTTTCTCAATAACTTTTTTTTTGGCCTAGTATTCGTGTGTGAGTTGAGTTCAACGGAGAAACTGACCGGCTCACTGATTAAGTCGTGAGTATTTTGCGCAAGTGGTAGTTTGTACCCTGTGTGCCCAACTTATCGGGGACCCCCCTGCCTGCCACTTGAGCTACTCAAGTGGGTTTATCTTGAAAACTTTTATTCAATATGACATAATTTTTAGAACTCGAAACTTGCTTGGATTTCCTGTTTAGGTGAAACTTTTCCTATTATTTTCATGTGTTGGTTTTCCTTTCATTTAGCTACTTGGTATTTTTAAAAACTAACCAAAACTTAATTTCCTGAATTGTTAAATAAAATAGAGGCTGCCACATTGCGTCTTTTTGGCTGATTCATATTCTGGATTGAAAAAGCAGCCTTATAAAGAGACGAGGATATTGCCGCTTTGAAAGTGAAGACATTCGAACCGTTTAGTCATGCCCTTCTCGATCGGCATTTAACCAGCGGGCGAGCTCTACCTCAGTTTATTCCCTCCCAGTTTAAGATTGAACGCGGACACCACGCTTGATAGTGTTGGTTTTCAAATGGTTTCTTGTTGTCTCCACAGTACAATCTAAAACGAAAAGGATGTTTTAACTTTCAATATATGATACTTCAATGCAACGATGATTCTTTCTAAAGGCTGGCTTGCAGCATTAGCGCAACCGAACAAGTCCAAAACAAAATCTTAACATGGCCCCTCTACTTCAAACCTAGAAATGAAAAGTTGAAAGAAAAGAAAATTTTCTTCACTCGGGCCACTGATTGAATGAGCCTCCTGAAGCCATATATTTGGACTGCGGTGGCAAAGAAGAGGCGTATCACAAATTTATTTACTTAACTTCGACATTGAATCGTTAGACGGTCAAAGTATACGCAGAAGCTTAATGCATTCACATGAGAAGGAAGAACAGAAGATGGGGGGTGATTTGTTATACACATGCCAGTTGCGGAGACGTCTGCACTACATCGGATGATCAATACGCCAGCCATATCTGGGTTTGCTTTGTATATTGAGTCCCAATTCATGAAAAACTGGATTTTAATCTCTGACGAACACTTCTGGTTGTTTCCGTGTTTACTCCTAACAGGGGAAAGAGAATGACGAAGAAATGGATGCACGTCAGAATCTCTACACGCAGCTTTTACAAGACCACGAAAATTGAACTGAGGTACCAATAGGAATATCAGTCAAAGAATGAAAGTTACTTTAGGTACCTGATGTAGATCTATGGTCGCAGAACTGGAGTTCACTTCTGCTGGTGCCTCAGAAATTCTTGCTTCTGACTTCTCGTTTGAATAACTAGCAAAGAGAAACAAATCAATGTGAGTGATAGAACACGGGGAGAAGAAGACCAAGTCAATGCAAAGAAACCCATCCATCCACTCAAATTTTCATCACCACATATTTTGCGCTAACAAAGACACGATAGGTCCGACTAGCAGTCGTTGACCAGTCGAGCTCTCGTTTGATTCATTTACCCAATAGCTGCGGACATTTTATGAAAGCAATCACAACTTCTCCCTTTCAAAAGTGGATGATTTGCTCTACCTAGCAGAGACCTTAGAGTTCCTGACATCCTATCTTCATACATGCATCGCATAAACCTTTCAGAAAAACTGAGCATATGCAACTTGTTCTTAAGCACTTATATGGCAGGATGAATCAATTGGAACAAATGTTTATCTCTGCACCCTTTTAGCTAGTTTTCCACTAACCAGATCTCTTTTAGGAGACAGAATCAATAAAATTGTTCTTCAATAGTCCTCAGTGCATGAAGAGTAAAAAATAATCCATATTAAATACTCACGTTGATAGTATTGTCACCCAAATGAGCTCTATACAGTCCACCCAAAGAAGTCTCTGTTCCACAGGGATTACACCATAGGTAACAAGATGAGCAAATGGCCAAAGCTTCCACCCAGCCTGCATTATTCAACCAAGAACAAGGTCAAATGCAACAGAAGTTAGATACATATACTTTCCCCCCAAAGAAACCGTCGGAAAAATATACATCAATCTACACTACACAGACTGAGCTCAAACTTGACCCGATTTGGAAAAAATGAAAATGCAATTACCAACCTTAATTGAGCTCCTATCAATATAAATCAAACCAAAATATATTTTCTTTTCATTATTCTGCAGGCTTTCCCTATTGTCTCCTTCTAGCATTGAGCAACCTCAATGGTAAGTACAAAATTCCTTTTGATCCAGATTACAGGATAGATTGCCTAAATTCAGGTCAAGTATTCTACTAAGTTGACGATTAACAGAAAATTACTGCATTTCTGCAATTTTCAACCATACATATATAAAACAGAATAACACACTGGTAGTATTCATTGTGTAAGAAGCAATCTGAGGTTCCTATAGAACCATTCGAAGTCAAACTCAAAAACTTAAGGCAATGCAGTTTTTTGTTGACTTGGACAAGATATCGACACACTTGATCAAAATTGCATCATATTTGAAAGTTGGGAACATTTGCAGAGAGAGGTGTTCAACTTCTAGACAATTAGCAACGAAGGACAGGGAGCATTTGAGACTGAACCAAAACAGGTGGATGCAAGATCCATCAAAGATTCACAGGACAAAGTTCCAGACATCAGAATCAAGGAATTCAATGAAGAGTAGCTATTTTGTCACTAAACAAAGAGTCTAAAGGATTGGCCCCAACTGTTACAGCCACCATGGGCAAGAAGGCCCAAATAGAAATTAAGTCAGTTTGGATGTAAACGCTCATGAAGAATGCAAAGCTACAGCAGCGGGAACAGAAGGTTTACTTACAGTTAGCATGGGCCAGAACGTTGCCTTTAATTCATTAAAAATACTAACTGGGGACTCAAGACGCAAAAAGCCTAAGACAGTAAAATAAATGCTGTTCCAAACTGCCGCCCATGCAGTTTGGTCAAAGATTACTTTGGCAGGAACCACCCACCAGTCTTGGAAAGGAAAAAGTTCCTGGAAATAAGAGGAAGCTGTTTCAGTGAACCAAAAGAACTGAAGTATTAAATTCAACAAACAAGTACTACAAAGAGTAAAGATCACCTCACAAAATTGGTAATAATAATGAGAAAGGGAACCATGAAGAGTAAAGCCAACAAGGCCAGATCTGAACATTCGTGCTCGATCAAACTCAAAGAGAGGCTTTCCTTCAAAGCACTGCAAAATTCAGGGATAGAAGATCAAACGAAAGAAAATTTGAAGACTAAGAAATTGTGTACATATCAATTATTTTTACAGCAAAGGCAAGACTTGTCATTTATTTGAGAACATGTACTAACCTGTGCAATCCAATCCCCTATAGAGTACACCACTCCACTAATAACCATTTTCGCTAAAACTGGGTTTGTCTTAAGAGCTTCCTCGTAAGCACTCCAGTTGTGTTGAGGTGCATATCTTAGAATCTCAAAAAGCGTCCATCCCTATCAAAAAACAAAAAATACCAATAACAGTAAGGAAATTAAGTCCTAGAGAGTAGATCAAACCAATGTTTATATTGTGAAGGGCTCTTGTAAATGGAATGTTGAAGTCATCCAAAGCCCCAGTTTAATTAATATTATGTGCATACCACAAAGGTGTTGATATCAGCGATTTAAAATTTCGGCATGAGCAATCAATAATTATACAGGATCTTTAGCACTGCTCCACTTGATCTCAGGCTACAGCATCTCTTAAAGATAAGTTCACAGATCTTTTCCCTTGAATAAATCAGATCGCCCTCTTTTCTAGCCTTTAACTTCCAATTAATTTTTGCATCTGAGTATGCTCATCCCAGATGGGACCATTCCACGCAATTGTTGTTTCTCAGCTATCCATCTACACAAACTTAGGCTACTATCCATCTTGTCAAACTCTACACTTCAAGGCAACAAGTTGAAATCAATCACGAACCCCCGCCGTACCCCACCCCGAAAATCAGCTCCCCTGAGTAAATTTAAGCATTCTAAGAAGTTTTCCCTTCAAAAGAAAAATCTCTTCAATCGTACCATTTTATTAAAACTTAAAAGATGTTCGGTTAGTGTGTTTTTTTTGAGAATTTTTAGATAATGTTAACTTTATTGGTATGCGTGCTGCAGTTGTTTTTTAAGTGATGTTAAAAAACATGATCGGTACTATCAGAATTCAAAAAATTCTTAGAATTTAAAGGAAACGAACATGCTCTTACTAGCCCGAAACTGAATTCCAATAGTCTTTGGCATCGAATATCACACAAAATATCAAAAGTAACCACAAAAAAGCACAACTACTCATCTAATAATCACCAACACATACACGAAAAAGGAGGTACTTCAAAAAAAGAAACAAAACCAAGAACCGCACACAAAGAATGGTATAGTGACTCACATGCCAGTAATCCTGGTCAATGGTCAGCAACTTGGTGATGGCCAAACTACCCGCAGCCAAAACTATCGTCCCGTTGATGGTCCTATCTACGAGTCTCTCAAATTGCTCACCCTCGCTGTTCCCCACTCCATCACCAACTGAAGCCGAAGAAGAAGAGGAAGAAAAGCCTTGAAGCTCACCGGCCCCTTCGAAAGAGAGCCTTCCCTCCTGACTCGCTGCCAACCCGCTCACCAACTCCGTCTCCGACCCGCCTTCCCTCTCTGCCCGGCTCACCACAACGCCTTCCTCTTGTTGGTCAGTAGAGTCCGTGCTCTGAACCGGGATCACGTCCAGCCCTTCCACCACGGAGTGTAGCGCCCACAACTTCGTCCTAAGTCTGTTTCTCGAGGAAACTGGGGTCAGTGAAAACTTGGCGATGGGTCTGGAATTGGGTTTCGGCTTGGAGGGGGGGATAACGCTCTGGGGGGATATGGAATGTAAAGACGCCATGGCTATGACTATGGCAGACTGAGTTGGGAGGAACTGAGCTGAGTTTGACAGACTGTATCTCCGAGTTGAAAAGGAGACAAGAGATCGGGTTTTGTAGCTTGGATGGGGCGGGGGGGGGATAAATTCTAGATGATGAACGTGGTGCACATGACTGCATGAGAATAGTGGCTATAAAAATAGACACACCCTTGTCATACACTCTTACGTTCTAAATTACCATACCATTTGTTAAATTTTTATCTATTTTAAACACTCTTAATGCTCCTTTTAAAATTTTATGAAATAATTTTTCAATATATAGAATTACAATTTTACCTCCGAAAACAAATTATTGAGAGATAAAATCGTAATTTTTACGTGGTAAAAAAATCACTCTCCCAACCGCACCATTTCATTATTTGGAGGCCTTTATTCTTTTTTTTTTTAATTCCTGGAGGTATTAAGAGAAACAAGAATTAAAATGACCCTTGAGGTACTATTTACATAGAACTAAAGAATTCCCACATTGTACCTGATATGACGCGAAATAACAAAAATCTCAATTTGCGGCGAATCATAACAACTACAAGGTTTCGTATAAATTAAGATTACTCGGCAACTTCATTGGTCAGAGACCAACAACTAGATTCCGCCCCATGTCCCAGTCCCCCTTACCTGAAGAAGTTATCTTCAGCAGATAGAAGCCCACACGAAACCGACCCCCAACCATTAATCCGCGGGTCCCTTTCGCCGTTCCGGGCCCATCCGTTATCCAGAATTGCTGGTATGGAAATTACACGAACTCTGTAGGCAAGTCGCCGTGAAAGCTACACTTTGGAAATAATATTATTTAATTTTTGCTGGAATTTTTGTGAGCCACTCTTATTTGCAAAGGTCGAATGTCACACGACTGAGATTTTTCTACATTTTGTGGTCGACGTAAAATTAGGACAAAAACTCGAAATGCGACGTTAATATAATCCAAAGAAACAGAGTGGCGTAATTGGCCCGCATAGATAAGAAGATGAATGATTGAAAGACGATCCATGATGTTAAGAAACTACAATATAATCCAAACAAACACATGAACTTCACAGGCCAACCTGCAAACAATAAATCCGGCTGCCGCAATTCAAAATGCTGGAAATAAAAATTTAAACGGCTTGGCAAGAGAACAAATCAGCTCTCATTTGGCAAAATGAGGCGATCTTGACCTTCCACTAGCTTTGCAGATAGAATCACATCTCCGGTTCTTATCTGGGGAAGAATCTCTCTCCCACTAGTTGTGTATCTACATTTAGAAGTAGGATGTTAAGGAAAAGAAAACAACCATCTCTTCTCTAGGAGACACATAACTTGTTTTTGTTTCTCTTGTTCTCTTTTGTCTTCTTTTTAGTGTGTGTCAAGGAAACCCAATTATTGCTAACACAGAAAGTCCAGAGTCTGAAATCATACCCGAAAACTGAAAATTGGCCTTCCTCAAACGACAACCCTCCCAAGCCAGCCTATCAAATGCAGGTGGTACATCACAGGATATATGTAAATATGAGACAAAAAGAAAAAAGGAAGATTGTCTCTCCAAGGCAGATAATACATGAGACAAAATCCTGTAATTATAGAATATAGTCTTGCAAAATCTTGTGAAAGCCTCTACTTGAAGTTGAATTTAAACAAAGAATCCTACAGAACTTACATTTCTTTTATCATAAAGATAGAAGAAAAATTGATGTGGTGATGAGTACTCTTCAGAGGCTTCACTATGTGCCATTGCAACTGCTCCATAAACAGACAGCGGAAGAACCGGCAATTCTCCATCCTTTTAAGCAAGCAGAGAAAAAGGACTGCAAATGAGAAGCATCACTTACGAAATATATTGCTGATATAAGACATTAACATACCTGCACATTCAATGTTGTTCTGTACAAGGGCTCAAATTGCCCAGATGGCATTATCTCTAATGGAAGACTATAACCACTGTTTTTGTCAAGCCCATCGTCCGAGAGGACAGCTTGGCTGGTACAGCGAAGTTTTGCCCCATCATATGCCCCGTCAATTACCTGAAGAATTGCTTTCATGTTTTCCATTCAGATAGCATTTACAGCCCAAAGTAACTTCCAAAATTCAGATTGACCAAAAAGAAGAAAAAGAAAAATTGAAAATCAAAAGATTAGACATCATCGTAGGTACTATAACCAAAGACTTGGATGCACGTGAGACCAGCATAATTGCAATTAATTGAACTTCACTTTGTTTGTCCTTATTTATCATATTATCAATAGGCTGTGTTTTATAAATCATAAGTTTGTCAGATCTTTATATTACTTGGAACCATAAATGTTTTTCCCCTTAAATCTTTTAGGAGAGAAGAGAATTTCTCAAGTAAATCTCCAAACCAAGAGCAGGAAAGATTTTCAGAACATTATTATGTCATTTAGCCGAATTAATCTGATTCTGCGATGAGCAAAGAGTTAAGATACTACCACAATAGGATACTGTAAACAGTAAGAGAGATGATGGTTAACATTGGGCCCACTAGATTAAAGCTTAAGTGAAAATGGCAATCTGCTACTCAATATATTACGCATATATACACATGCACATATATTTGTATGTCTCCCCCAAGAATGAAGTGAGGTTCAACTACCTTACCAGCTTTGCGAAATTTCCTGCTGTTAATGGTGCTGAATATCCATCCACAACAACCTGCAAGCACTAGTTTGTGATCAGTTGACATTGAATTTATGGTACTAGTGGCCAGCATCCATTCTTGACCACATACTCTGCAGCCAACTTTAACTAATGCCAATAGTAAATGTCTTGCTCCAGCTGACCATGTTGCCCACAACACAACATTTACAGACTTCCTTAGAGTACAAGAGATTATTAACGGTACATGCATATTTTCAAATTCAGAAGCTAAACATTTAACCACTTTACAACATACAATCTGCAGTAATTCTCGTGGTACGAATACCCCATCAACTAGCTTTGTGCGTGTAATCAATGGAACAGCAGATGCTCATGACGTAATCTAGCTTGACACATACACATACACACACATACACACACAGAGTTGCTGTCAAATACCACTGACTTAAATCAACGTCTTACGCATTTACACAGACAAAGTTGCTGTCAAATACCGATGCTTTAAATCAACATCTTATCTAAGACAATGCAGTGTCATCAAGCATCACGTTTCAGAACTAATTATTATCCTTGACTAGACATAATATTTAACTTGTGAATCCCAAGCACAATCAACAAATGATCATATTGTGGACCATCCATTTGTAGGCCTGATTAAAGTGAACAGCCACCCAAGTTATCAGCACATGCAACAGAACATTGTAACCCTAGTCAACAATGGAAATGGAAACAGTTTCAATCAGGTGTTCCTATGCCAGCTTTTAATACCCACCAGTTGGAGCCAGATATTTCATTCTCTTATTATGTAATTGTTGACAGTTTCCAGCTTCTTTGACTATCCTATAATATCTTTCAAATTAAACTCCAACTTGAGGTTCTGATTGGTTGTTCAACATCATGAACTAAAAAGCAAAGCTGGCAGTTCCTGTTTAAGTCCCTCAATGGTGTACAAAATATTAACAAACAAGAAGAATATTATATAAAAGTTATTAATCCATTTACCATTAGAAAAACAAGAACAATAATTAGTACTAACGAAATCTAACATATTGGTCACTCTTCTTTGTGAGATAGAAATGGTGAATCTCATAATAAAGAAAAGCAAAAGATCACAAGATCCCACAACTCAAATCAACTTAAGCCGAGAAAAGCTACTACAACATATACTCAAGTTATGTTCAGCTCTTTCCGAGGTTGCATGCTACAATTATGTATCCATCTAGAAATGTTTGATCTAGCTCACCTGGATTGTGGCAGTCTTTCTTGGTTCACCACCAGCTTGTGGAGAAAATGTTGAACCATCTCCTTTCTCAATTGTAAATTCAGCAATTCCTCTCCCTCTGAGCCTACAAATCACAAATAAAAGGGTTTCTTGTTTTACAAACAGACGTACAATAGCAAAGGCTACTTATCAGACCAGATGAGGTTTTTCGCACTGTTCCAGCCTGCCCGAGCAACCCAGCCCATCTCTGGGGTCTATGGTCCAAATGATGACAGTTGTCGTAGGATTTTATGGGATGAGCTTGCGGGTATTTCATCGTTGTGGAGTTTTCCATGGTGCATTGGTGGGGATTTTAATGTTGCGCGCTTTCCTAGCGAACGATCGGGTTTGGGTGGCAATAGGAGTGCTATGCTTGAGTTCTCCGACTTCATCTCCAAGTGCAGTTTGGTGGATCTTATGTTAGCTGGTGGGTTGTATACGTGGTCGAATGGTAGGGTCTCTCAATCGTGGTCCAGGATTGATCGTTTTCTTGTTAGTTCTTGTTGGGAGGCGGCTCATTCTGAAGTAGTCCAAAGGAGGCTTCCTCGTTTGTATTCGGATCATTTTCCGCTTGTGTTGGAGGATGGTAGAGTGGGGCGCTCTTTGAAACCGTTTCGCTTTGAGAATATGTGGCTTAAGGTGGATGGGTTTGTGGAGATGGTTAGGGGGTGGTGGCGGGGTTATGCTTTTCGTGGTTCCCCGAGTTTTGTGCTTAATATGAAGTTGAAAGCTTTGAAGAGGGATCTTAAAGTGTGGAATAAGGAGGTCTTTGGGGATATCAACATTCAAAAAGCTTCATTATTTCAGGAGCTTTCTTCCCTTGATGGTTTGGATGAGAGTGGAAATTTGGATGAGGGGGGTAAGGAGAGGAAGTTGTTTGTTTCTAGGGAGCTTGGTCGGATGATTGAGTTGGAAGAAGTGAGCTGGAGACAGAAATCGCGGGCGCTTTGGCTCAAGGAGGGGGATCGATGTACCAAGTTCTTTCATAGAGTCGCGAACTCTAATAGGCGAAATAATTCGATTTCTAGCTTGGACGTTGATGGTGTTGTTGTGGAGGACCCTTCACAGATTACTGGCGCGATCCTTGACTATTACTCTTCCTTGTATCAGGAGCCGTTTCAGTGGCGTCCTATGTTGGATGGGTTGGAGTTCGATAGCATTTTGAGGGTTCGATAGCATTTTGAGGGAGGACGCGGAGTTCATTGAGAGACCTTTTGAGGATGAGGTGGCGGGTGTGGTGCATAGCTTTAATGGGGATAAGGCGACGGGCCCTGATGGTTTCTCGATGGGTTTCTTTCAAACTTGTTGGGATGTGGTGAAAGAAGATGTTATGCTGATGCTCCAGGAATTTGCGAGGGAGGGGATGTTTGTCAGGTGTTTGAATACGTCTTTTCTTGTCCTTATCCCTAAGAAACCTGGTGCGGTTAATCTTAAGGATTTTAGGTCTATTAGCCTTGTGGGCGGGGTGTACAAGATCTTAGCCAAGGTTTTAGCTAACAGATTGAAGTCTGTCCTTGGCAAAATTATCTCTTCCTCCCAAAATGCCTTTGTTCGGGGAAGACAAATTCTAGATTTCGTGCTTGTGGCTAATGAATGTATTGATTCTAGACTGAGGACGGGTGAACCTGGTATGCTTTGCAAACTGGATGTACAAAAGGCTTACGATCACGTGAACTGGAATTTTCTTTTGTACCTTCTCAGGAGATGTGGTTTTGGGGAACGATGGTGTCGTTGGATTTCCTTCTGTATTTCGACAGTTATGTTCTCGGTGATTGTCAATGGGTCTCCTGAAGGCTTTTTCAGTAGCTCCCGTGGTTTACGCCAAGGGGATCCTCTTTCCCCTCTGTTGTTTGTTATTGTGATGGAGGCTTTTAGTCGCATGATGGGGAAGTTGGTGTTGCAGGGGGGGTTACAAGGTTTTAAGGCGGGTGCGGGGGTCGGGTGCGGTGGTGTCTATTTCGCACCTCTTTTTTGCGGATGATACTTTAGTGTTATGTGGTGCGGAGGTGGATCAATTTCGGAATCTTAGATGCCTTCTCTTATGTTTTGAGGCGGTCTCGGGCTTAAAGATTAATCTTTCTAAGTCTGAGGTCATCCCTATTGGTAGGGTGGAGTATGTGCGAGAGTTGGCGGATATTCTTGGGTGCGGTATCTCCTCATTGCCTATTATGTACCTTGGGCTCCCCTTGGGTGCTTCTTTCAAAAACACGCATATCTGGGAAGGGATAATCGAAAGAATGGAGCGTCGGTTGGCGGGATGGAAGCGGATGTACCTCTCTAAGGGTGGTAGACTAACACTTATCAAGTCTACTCTTTCGAGCTTACCTACTTACTTTCTTTCTTTATTCTCTATTCCGGCGGGGGTGGCGAATAGGATAGAGAAGATTCAGCGGGATTTTCTCTGGGGTAGTGATGATTGTGTTCACAAGTTCCATCTTATGAAGTGGCATAAGGTGTGTTCTCCGGTGCAGGATGGGGGGTTGGGCCTTCGCAATATCAGATTATTTAATATGGCGTTACTCAGGAAATGGTTATGGAGGTTTGCGTTGGAACGGGATACGTTGTGGAGAACGGTGATTGCTGAAAAATATGGTTGTTCGAGGGGAGGTTGGTGTACGAGGTCTACACGTGACTCTTATGGGGTTAGTTTGTGGAGGTACATTAGTAAAGGGTGGAGCACTTTCAGCAAACATATTCGGTTTAAGGTAGGGAATGGTGTTAATATCCGCTTTTGGCATGATCTGTGGTGTGGGGATAAGCCTTTGAGTCTTGCTTTCCCTTTGGTCTTCTCTTTATCTCGTTCCAAGGAGGCTATGGTGGCGGATTGTTTGGTGGATGATGGTGCTCAGGTGGTGTGGAATGTACCCTTCTCTCGAGCGGCTAATGATTGGGAGATGGCGGTTTTTAGTTCTTTCTATGCGTTGTTGTATGGGGGTGTTGTTAGCAGAGGGGAGGATGATGGGATGGTTTGGATGGACAATAAGGATGGGAAGTTTTCTGTGAAGTCGATGTATGGCTTGATTAGAGGTGGGCTTGGTGTCTCTTTCCCTTGGAGGGGGGTTTGGAGGTCCTTGTGTCCTCTAAGAGTTTCATTCTTTGTGTGGGAGGCTTCTCTTGGTAGGAGTTTAACTATTGATAATCTTCGAAGAAGAGGTCTTATCTTGGCAGATTGGTGTTTCTTATGCCGTGGTGCTGGGGAATCTATTAATCATGTCTTGTTGCATTGTCCTTATGCGAGTGGGTTGTGGTCTCATGTGCTTTGTATTCTGAATCTTCAATGGGTTATGCCAGAGACTGTGGAAGATGTGTTGTGGTGTTGGAAGAGGAGGCTTAAGAACCCTTTCGCTAAGGCTATTTGGCGTTTGATACCCCCTTGTATCTGGTGGTGTCTTTGGCGGGAGCGTAATTCTAGATGTTTTGAGGATTGTTCTCTGTCTTTGGATAGGTTACAGGACGTTTTGTTGTCCTTGCTTTTTAGTTGGGTGACCTTGATTCTTGGTTCTCCTTTTCTAGATTTTGTTGATTTCCTTAGTTTTCTTGCTTGTTTGGAGTAGCGATGACGGTATAGTCTTTTGTACTGTTTCTACTATTTCTAATGAGATTGGCTTATTCATCTAAAAAAAAATATTTTTAAACATTTCCATGGGAAATACAAAAAACCAATAAATTAGAATACTCGGATTGGTAAAGACAAAAAATGATCCACATACCATGAATTGGTCTTCTGTTTTAACTTATTGATGAAATAACAAAACAAGCAAAGAATAGTAAGGATTGTCCCAGTATCAAATTAGAATATCACTGGCTAATATATATTTTTCCCCTTTGTATTGTAGTTCTCATCAGGGTAATTAGAAAATATCAGCTGAATATATCTGTAGAAGACTGACCTTGGATATTTCAAATATTGCTGGGGCAACAGAAAAGACAAGCCTGGAGCCTGTTTCAAACAAAATGAACTTGAGATTTAGAATGGTTAGATTGTCATTGTGACCTATATAGCTACCATACACAATATACAAGGTATACTATCAGCATTTAGATTATAAAAAAAAAAAACACTGCAGGTTTCCAACAGCAAGTCAGCGGCAACAATTTGAGGAAATTATCTTAAGTAGCATTTTACACTTTGCACAAGGCATCTGTTTGGTGATCTTGAAGAGTAATATATACTTATCCATAAGCTTCAGTTACCTGTAGCAATTCTAGCTCTGCTACATTGTCAAGTGCAGATGCAAGGCCTATTGATACTTTATCTGGATCCTTATCCTTTATAGATTCAAGAAGGGATTGCAAGCCACCCTGGAAAAACCAAAGGAACTTCAATAGTATTCTGGTAGGTTCTGCAGTTAACCATAACAACCAAGTTTTTTCAGATGTTACTAATGATGTAAACCAAAGAAACTTCAATAGTATTCTGGTTGGTTCTGCAGTGAACAGATTGTCAAGATGATGCCAATGATTGAGTCCCTTCAGGAGAATTCAGGTCCTAGAAAATAAAGCTTGCCATAGCCAAGGGAATTTTGACTTCAAGAAACTGGAATTCAAATGTTAGCCATAGAATTGATAATTGATTTTAAGGTTTTTCTTTATGTTAATTGGTCAACCAACACAATATTCTAAACTCCATATATGCATTCCATGGAAAGAAAGAAATACTATATTGTGCTGGCAGCCTTCTCATTATACGGACTCCTTTCTTCTGAAGTAACTTCATGTACCTTCCCATCAATAAGTGATGCATACAATGTGAAACCCTTTTCCTTCAGGTCTACTGGTATACTTGCTAAAATAGAATCCTTTTCATCCACTGCTATCTGAAAATAGGAAAAATAAGGAACAAGTAAAGATAAGAAGTAATTGCATTGGCATAACATTCATATAAATGAACAGAGATAAGAACAAACATAGAATGGTAACACCATGTGGTTAAAAAATTCAAACTTGAGAGGATACACATGATTGGAAACAAGAGAAATGATGCGAAGCCCTTCAGGATAAATTTCAAACATCAAATTGCAAGTGCAAAGTGAACATAAAACTAAAAAGAAAATGGTTTTTACATATATGAGCAACAAGCAACTAAAGAAAGGCAGGAGAAACTGTCTTGAAACAAACAAATAAAAGGACCCTGAACAGAATTCATTTATTAATTAGACCAAGCAAATGAACTGCTTTTAACTTTGGAAGGCAACAATTATCAATCATGATTATTTCCTTTGTATAACACATTAGAATGAATGGGAGCTCAACACCCCCCCCCCCCAAAAAAAACCAAAACCACCAATAAATAAGAACTAAAAAGAAATATATACCTTCAAAGCTTTCTTAACATTCCCCTCCATGGTTCCATATGGCTTTCTCTGTGGAATCCTCAGCAGGTACGAGATATCCTCCAGAGAATCCTAGAAGCAGAGGCAAGTTGGTCTGCAAAGTGATTACTGTTAAAGTTGAGAGAGTAGGAAATAAATTCAATCATCAACGGCAACCTGAATAGACTTCATGCTTGTGTTTGCAGGTATAGCCCTCCTTAAGGCAAGTTCTCCCGTTCTTGGAACCTTGGTATCTGGAGAATAGAGAACTGCCCTTGCAGGAGATAGAGAAAAAGAGTCGCAACCAACCAAAGGAAGTGGAGAAGAAATTTGAACAAACATAAGGATCACAGCAATCAGATTCTCAAGCTTCTTTAGTCCATCTCTGCAGATTGACATGTACAAGTTGGTAGGAAAATCATGCTGGTCTGCTACTTTCTGCAAGATAATACCCCCATTTCAGCAAGTGGGAAGACTTGCAGAGGCAAACACTATTTCACTTTTTCCTCTAATAAATAATTACCTTACTCATCATTATTTAAGATGCCTACAAATGGATGACAACAGAACAGTATCAATTTGAGAACTTGCAGATCAGTTGAGTTTACAAATAAACTGGATGTAACAATACTTGTTACTCTACTCAGTACATATCGTTATTTGGTACCATAATGTGGTATGCTGCATAATGTTTCTATCAAATATTTTAACTTTTGGCCACCTCATTAAATGAAAAAGAAAAAAAAAATGAATTTATGAAATTGAATCCTTTGTGTTGTCTATTACTTTCAAAAGAATTCATAGGAACTCATCAGTTGAAATACTTCGTAGAAACTTTTTTGACATAGACTTCGAATTGTGAAAATTCTGGAAAGAAATGAAAAGTCAAAACAGCTGGAAGTCCAGTCCATGCAAATTTGAAAACCACAATGGTGACAGCCAGAACCCATTATTATCAGAGAATAGATAATCGACCCAAATTGAAACTAACCTCTGAAGGATTTTTATTGGACAAGCAAGGAATTCTGGAGCATCCAGGTCTTGCTGGGTCTTTGCTAAGCATTCGATTAGAGCCAAATGTGAAATGGGCAGGAAAGCAGAATTGCTTTGAAAAGGAGGGAGTGACAGAGACATTGAGAGAAGCCTTGTGAGAGATAGTGGCCGAAGATAAAGGGAACGCCATGACGGGATGTTGGACGTTGCAGAGAGGTTTTGGCGCGCCTCAGCCAGACAGTCTTATCTGGAACATTTCCTATTGGTTTTGTATGGACGCGGAGATGAAATGACTAGAACAACCTGCTGGTCATAATGGCTAACTTCGCAAGTTCGCTACCTCCTACCAATTAAATTAATTAATAACTTTATTGCCCTTCAGTAAAAATAATAAAAAAATAACTTTATTGCCCAGAAGGAGGCCCCAAGTTTGTTGGGCCAGAAGTGTTCCGCCCAACAAAGCAAACAACACGAATGGGCCAGCATACCCAGGCCTGAAAGAACCTGTAATCAAATTATCAAACGGTCTGCTGAAATGTCCTTACCATCGAACGTGATACAATGCGAAGCGCCCGACTGTGAATCCCAAGTCCCAACCTACTTACTCCAATGCATCCTCCCTCCCTACACACTGAAAGCAAGTACTCTTAGAACTAGGTGAAGCTCTCTATCTATGCACGTAAATATATGTAAGGGATCTATGATTTGCGTACGGTGGGGATAGATCGGTATGGCGAACTTTCTAGCTCAGTTTCAGACGATCAAGAATTCGTGTGATCGCCTCGTTATTGCAGGTTCTAATTACATCTTCTGAAACTCTTTCCATTTTCCTCCTTGTATGTGTAATATTCGTTTAGATGTTATATTGAAGCTGTAGTTGAACTTAAATTTGAGGCCTGAGCTACTGATCTTGACCTCAATCCCTCAAGATTCACAATTGTTTATGACCTTTACTGTTAGATTGTAATTGCGGTTAGAGATGGAACCGATTGGATTTTGTGATGGAAATAGTGGTTGTAGAGTATTAAGTGGTAAATCTGTGCGAAAGTGGTCGTGCTTTTCTTACAAACAAGCTTGCGAACCTCTCTTAGTTATTATGGGAGAGCTACATTGTCTAGAATCTATTCCCGTCACTTTATGTATCTTTTTTTAACGAATTTTAGTATGCAAATTTTTGTTCTGGATGATCGTTGTGGATCGTATGAATCATTCTTTGATTTGCCTTTTTTTAAAAGTAAGGCAATAGGGTTCCATTTGATAGCAGTAACAGAACCTTTTTAGGTGCAAAAATGTAGTGGATGCAATGTTTTCAAAAGGTGTTCCTTGATACTTTTAAAAAATGTAGACATTTCGAGAGCCTGAATCCTCTGGGAATGGTTGGCTTCTAGTCCTTTTCTGCCATTTTCCCAGCAAGTGATTTTAGGCCACCAAATGCATTTGAAATGAGTTGTCAACGAAGGTGCTGGATCAAAATATGTAAAGCTCTCTGTGAGAGTGGGTCTATTCCCTTTGACCATTTAAAATTTGAAGGATTATTTATGGCAGGAGGCGTATTTCATAGCATCTTGCTCAAGTTCTGTAACATCATCCTTTAGGCCTATTCAGAAGACAATTATTTCAACCTTAATTTCCTAGTGCACTTATGTAGTCCTAGGCTGAGAATCAATCTCATTCCTTTTATGACAATGCTCGAAATAGTTAGTTCTCACTTTCATGATATATTGCTTTCAAAATATCATTGGAAGGACAATTATTGCTTGAGTTTATCCTATTCCTCAGAATGTTTCACTGTCCTACTTGCTATACGATCATCTACTGATTTCTTGAAAGCTGTTTTTCAGTGGAAGATGTGAGCGATTTGTGGCCCCTTGTCAAGAATGAATTTGAGGAGCGGTTGGCATTAAAAAGAGCATGTTTAAACAACAAGACCCGTAATCCTGTGTTTGTGGAGACATTGACTGTTGAGTTCATATTAACCACTGACTCAAGACTTCGGAGCCGTTTCCCACAGGAACAATCATTATTTTGGTTTAGGGAGCCATATGCAACAATCGTCTTTGTTACCTGTGAGGTAAATTGTTAGTCTGTACTTACAATATAGCTATACAATTTTTTTTCGAGTTAGCTGTGGAAATACGACATTGTGGTTAATAGAGGCCGATTATTGTGTGAGTGGACGGGTGAGATTATAAGTTGAGAAATCTAATGGCTGAAAAAATGTCACGTCATTTAATGAAACCGGGTCAGTTTCGCAGGTCGGTTTCGTGGGTCGGGTTCCTTAAATGACGTTGCATTTTTTCAGCCATTAGATTTTTCAACTTCTAATCTCACCCGTCCACTCACACACTCACACAATAACCTCGATCACACAATAACTTTTGCCGTGGTTAATATACCTTGCAACTCACCAACATTTCTTAAAGTAAGGAATTGTGCACCCTAACTTATATGTACAATGCTATGAATGTAATGGAATACTCCTGGTGGATTTACTTTAGACACCATAGGTATTATTTTGAGGAGGTACAAATCATTTTAGTCTCTATATAGGGTGGTGACTTATGAACTATGTCAAACCTGCTTGGTCATGAACTTGTTTTTCATATCTGAGTCAGTTAACAATGATTTTAGGCCAAATCGGATCAAAAGCGTATATCTTTGTTGATGACCCATATCTTACCTTACCTGATCGTTAATGTTGTGCACCTTTATTGGCACATGGGGCTATCACTATTAGTGTGTAATTACCTGAGGATTCCTTAGGTTCGTGTGATTCATTTAAAAAGTTCTGCCCATATTCAAAGGATGTTTTCTGTAAGCTACCTTGTACACAGCAGGAATACCGTTAACTCTGTACATGTGTTTCCAGGTTTCTGAAAATTATATTTCTATATGCTTTTGACATTATATATTATCGATGGGAAAGTTGGATTGCATGATATCTATACGCCCATAGTTGAGTGCTTGCTATGCCCATATGTGCACCACCTGGGATGAAGGCACACATGATAAGTGTGTAAGTGTGTGCTAGTTGCGGTTTATGGTGCAATGCTTGTGTGATGTTAGTTATTCAGATGGTAGGAAAAGAATGGCATTTCATGATTTTAGCTGATTATCCTTTGCCATGTCGTACCTGAAAATTTATTGCTGATTTTCCATTTGTAAGAAAAGTGAATAAAGTAAATTAGGATACATGTATTCAAACCAGAATTCATACTTGGTCAATGAACTTATTTAATTGCAAATTGACTTTGAGTGTTACAAATAAATAACATAAGAAATCCTCTTCCCATTTGCTTATGAGGGATCTCATTATCCCCTGATCCCCCACCCCTCTCTCTCCTGTTTGGTTTAGTCCTATGAAGTTCCTTAGTTTGTTTTATCTTGCCCCCTCGTTTCTTTTCTTGTCTAACTTTTGTGGCTTCCTTGTCCTTGTTTCTTCACAACTCGTTGGAAGTAACTCTATTCATTTTCATGTTTACAAAAGATGGTTGATAGAGGAAACTACAATGTGTCTCTTACGTAATGGAATCTATGTAATATTTTATCTGGACGTATGGATGAAAATGTCCAGATATTCTCATGTGGAGCTGATTTGAGGGAATAGGCATTCGTTATTGTTGCCTGACCCAGGTCCTGAGATGCAGAGTTAGTGCATGCAGAAAGTATTACTTCAACATACAGGAGAAGATACTCAAAAAATTTGTTTCCTGGTGTTGAAGGGATTTATGCGCTGATGCATTTATTTATTTATTTAGTAGATGGTGATTTTTCGTTTGTTTTTCAATTGTCTCACAGCTAACATAGTGCTGTTATCGTACTTCTATATTTCCTATAGGATCTTGATGAATTCAAAACCATTCTTAAACCACGCTTGAAGTTGATTGTCCAGAATGATGAGCGGGAGTGGTTCATTGTATTTGTGTCTAAAGCTCACCCCAATAATGATCTGGCCATGAAGTCAGCAAAGAAAGTATATGCCAAACTTGAAGTTGAATTTAGTTCCAAAAAGAGAGAAAGGTATTCTTGCCCCTCTCTATAATTTCTTTCTAGTTCACTTAATCGATTAGGAAATATAAATGCTATTTCACTAAATAGATTAAGAAAAAGGGAAAACATCATTTTAGCCTCTAAATTTATATCAAAATGTCAAAAAGAGATCCAAAGTATCAAAATCGTCACATTTAGCCCTAAAACTATCAAAATCCATTAATATTTGCCCTGTTATAAGATCTGATGGTTGAAATATGCAGAAAATAGGGTACGTACGGTTGGATCCTATAACAGGGTGAACGTCGATGAATTTGATAATTTTGGGGCTAAACGATTTTGGTAGTTTGGACCTCTTTTTTACATTTGATGTAAGTTTAGGGGCTAAAAGTGAAACTCCCCCTAAGAAAAATAAACAAGTACTTAACGGCTATTTTGGTTTTCACTCAAAAGCTCAATTAGATATGTGATACTTTAATGAGTTCTTTTATGCAATTTAGGCTCCTCCTCACCTCTTTTATGCGAAGGAGTTACCTCTATACTTCATTATAAGTTAGATATTTGTTTCACGCACCATTACATTGAGTTGCGTTTGACTATTCTTTTTTTTATATAAGTAAGGAAAGCTTTATTGAAAAAAAATTATAAAAGGTAACAGTACAAAGAGCTATATTGAAGACCTACTCCAAACAAGTTATGAAACTAAGGAAATCAGAGAAAGGAAAGCCCGACACAGCATTGGCCCAAAGAAAAAGAGAACGTAACATCTTTCCCCTCAACCCTACTAAAGACAAAGAAGAGTTCTCGAAACATCTCTCGTTCCTCTCCCTCCAAATCACCCACCAGATGCACAAAGGGATCATTATCCACACCCTCGAAGCAAGAGGGTTGATGAACTTCCTCTTCCAACAAAACAACACCTCAATCACCCTAGAAGGCATAACCCAACAAAAATTCGTAATGCTTAACACATGAGACCATAAATCCCTGGCGACATCACAATGTAGAAAGATATGATCCACGGATTTCTCATTGCACCTACAAAGGTAGCACCACTCAAGTAAACAAAGACCCCTTCTCCTGAGATTGTCAATGGTCAAAATTCTCTTATGTGCAGCCTCCCACACAAAGAAGGATACTCTAGTAGGAACAAAGGACCTCCAAATCTGCCTCTACAGAGAAGACATATCGGGGTTGTAAGAGAGAAGCTCATACATCGATTTCACTGAGAAAATGTCATTCTTGGTACCCATCCAGCACATCTTATCTCCAGCCCCACTCCTTAAAGACTTGGAATAAAGGAGAGAATAGAAAGTCGAAAAAACCTCCACTTATCAATCATTCGCTGCCCTTAAAAACTGAACATTCCAAGCACTCGAACCTGAATTTCTCGTCCAATAATCCGCCACCCAAGCATCCTTATCTCTAGCAATAGAAAAGAGGTACGGAAAGACATGCCTCAAGGGTCTCTCCCCTCACCAAAGGTCACTCCAAAAATGAACGCTATTACCACGGCCCACCTCAAACCTGATAAAGTGGCTAATTGGATCCCGCCCTTTGCTAATAAACCTCCAGAGACCAATTCCACAAGTCTCTCTCCTCTGAGGGGTCCTCCACCCACTCATCTCACTCCCAAACTTCTCCACAATAACATTCATCCACAAACTGTTGCTTTCGAAAGCAAAGCGCCACAACCAAATTAATAGCACATGTTTGGGATACGGTACAAGTAATATTTGGACTAGAGAATTTTTTCATTATCTATATCATTTTCTCATTGACACTATAGGCCCTAGCATTTTCTTTTTACCCTTTTTTCCCCCAAGTTGTTGTTACCTGTTTAGCATAAGAGAAGGTGGTGAAAATATTGCATTGAGCCATCAGTGATCTGAGACTTAGAGAATCTAACGTCATGATCATCGTATATTGGCTACCTCACCAGCATTGTTGCTACTGTTTTTTGTTTTTGTTTGTGGGGCGGGGGGGAGTTTTTGAGACCTAAATGTGATTACTACATGTTTATACAATTGTGCAAAGGGGTTACTTATGAAAGCTCTTCCCTTGTTTCCTAGTGTTCATAACCTGTGCTTTGGTCAGGTGCTGCAAATTAGATATACACTGCATTGAAGCAAATTTTTGGGAAGACCTGGAGTCCAAGATTATAGAATCCATCAGAAATACTTTGGATAAGCGTGTACAGTTTTATGAGGATGAGATACGCAAGCTCAGTGAACAACGCTTCATGCCAGTCTGGAACTTCTGTAATTTTTTTATCTTGAAGGTTGTTCCTTTTCTCAGAAGCTTTCAGCTAAGTTAATGCGATGAAGGGTGTTATCGCTGCAAGGAAGAATGCCTTGGATAACTCAGGATTCTTGGCTATAATATTTTGTTTATATTTGTCCAGTACATTTCATTGTGCTAAAGAACATAATTTCGAGTTTCATCTTTTACTCTTGTGTTAAAGTACATGCTAGAAGCAACTTCCTTGCCACCTAATACAGTGTGGAGGAATGAACTTCAAAAATCCCTCTTTGTGTCCTTAGAGCCTTTGCAGTCTGCTTTTAAGTTTCTGACTTCTTTTAATATCTGTTTTAATTTCTTCCCAGGAAAGCTTAGCTTTTATGTTTGAGATGGCTCACCTTTATGAAGATGCATTACGGGAGTACGATGAACTGGAACTCTGCTATTTGGAAACAGGTGATTGTTGTCACTTCTGCTATGAAGATACGAGTTCTGGCTGTGGTTATATTTTTTGATGAAATTGTGCTTTGGTATTACACATGCACACTCAGAATGCAAACCTTTGAATATACCCATGGCTTTGCTTGTCCATATTACAGTAGAATGGTTTTTCAAACTCAGTGCCCAAGTAATCCAACAGATAGGCATTAGACAGCAGAACACAGGTTTGCTTATACTTACGTTGTTAATTAATTTATTTATTCTACTATAGGGTGGGGTCCATTCTGACCATGGAAGAGTCTACTTTCGATTTTGATATTCGTTTCACTTCACATTTTGTCATGACTCACACATCATCATTAATCTTGCTTATAAGTTATTGAATATAAGACTTATAAGGGCGCTTGGTGAAGCTTTATTTGTGTATGAGGGGTGATTATTTATTTGTTTCGATTATGCCTCTCTCTCTCTCTCTCTCTCTCTATATATATATATATATATATATATATAAACATTAGTTCTCCTATAGGGAGTCTATTACGTGCTTTACTAGATGTGTATGGAGCCCATTTTAAATTGGCGATTTCCAGTTATTAATGTCGTTTTGTTCTTCTTAGGCTTTTGAGGCACCTCAACTATACCTTTAATTGGTGTTTCTTTGCCATTTGTGTTTATCCTTCCTAATAAAAAGAAATATGTTCATTAATCTGGTCATATTTGATGCCTCTACTTTTTTGGTGAATTAAGTAGTTTCTTTTCTTATTACTAATTAGAAATGAGGATCAATGCTTATTTCTACTTCATGCAGTTAATGTGACTGGGAAACAGAGAGACTTTGGAGGAGTAGAGCATGGTGATGATCAGGCAGCATTGCTTAAACCTGGAAACAAGCCATTGACACAGATTGTTCAAGAAGACTCATTTCGGGAGTTTGAATTTAGACAGTATCTCTTTGCTTGTCAATCAAAGGTTTGCAAAACTGAGAATCACTTATGAGGTGCATAAATGGCCATCTACATAACAAAGTGAATTAGCCAATGATTTCATGATATTGTTCTATTTGCTTAGTTAGCAACGCACTTCTTGTTTTGCATGAATTGCTTTTTCATACTTTCAAATGCTTAGTGGAATCAGTAGTAGCTCAGTTCTGTTTGATTCAAATTGCTTTGAAAACTGCTGTTCACAAGAACTTTTCAATCCACCTACATTCTCTCTCTCACATGCAAAAATACACACTGCAAAAAAGGTTTAAGTCTTGAAGAAAATTTCTTGTACCTTCCCCATAGAGGTCCAACTCTATGTTATTGCGTACATGTTTTTGTATATGAACATGTTTCTACTTGATATATATCCAATATCTACATTGAAATTTAGAGCGTTTGAGGAGTAATTATTTCTTTCTGAATTTCTTCCCTTCATACTAGAGGGAGTATATTCAATGACTTGTTAGCGTGCAGCACACTTGCATTTTGACCAGCATTTTATGTGTCCAATGTAATTGAACACATTTAGTTATTGCTCTGCGAATTCATCATAGAAGTAACTCACCTTTGCAAACCTCTAGTTGGTGTATTACATTTAGTTTCTGATAATGCAATCCATTATGGAAGGAAGAAGTCATTTCTGACCTTTGCTTGTTGTGGTTTTTCCCGTTAATCTTCATGCTTGCATTTCTTAAATAGAGCATTTATTTTCTCAAACTTTGCTTTACACTGTAGTGGCTTTTTCCTTTGCAAATTGGTATCGAATCTCATGTATATGTCAAATTGCAGCTTTTATTCAAGCTGAATCGCCCCTTTGAGGTTGCATCAAGAGGTTATTCATTCATAATAAGCTTCTCAAAGGCCCTGGCACTGCATGAGGTGTTTGATAATCTTTTTAGTTGTGTTAGCTTAATGTACAAGTATTACTTTTTCGAGCTTCAATTCAAGAATGTTGGTCCTAAGTTTTCCCATTTCTTTTTTTTTTCTTTTCTTCTTGGAGTTCTTTCCAGAACATTCTACCATTTTGTATGCGTGAAGTTTGGGTAATAACTGCTTCCTTGGATTTAGTCAATGCAACTGCTTCTCATTATAATGATGGACTTGTGGCACTGGATATCGAAAAGGAATTCTACCGCCTTCAGGGTGATCTCTACTCACTGTGCAGGGTTAAGGTAAATCTTCTTTTTTCCCTGTTCACTCTTAAGGTAGATTTTGTGTTAAGTTTTTTACTGCAGGTTTTGTGTAATTTAATAATCAATTTGGTGATGTACCAATTTTTGGCAGCCCATATAACTGGCTAATGTCCCTCTGGAATCGGAATGTGGTTAAATTGGAATTTTATCTTAAATGTGCTAACATTTGCCTGCATGCATTGGCATTGTGTTCCAGAACATATTTGTTGGTTGTCTACAGATACACAATGTTTTCTCGTTTTCTATTTAGTCAGCAATAAGAATGTTGAGGAATTGTATTTATGATACTGGCAGTTCATGAGGCTTGCATATTTAATTGGATATGGTACCGAGATCGAAAGAAGTCCTGTTAACAGGTACATACTCAAGTTTGAAAACCCCACTTCTAGCACTCTAAATTTGGTTGCTGAGTTATTCTTCAACTTTGTCTGAGTTATGTTATTCTTCAACTGCAGCAAAAGTTTGACGTTCAGAATCTTCTTCGTTTTCAGTATTAGTAATGTCTGGAATCTTACTTTTCTCTATGTTTTTCCATCTTCCTTTTGACCAGTGCATACCTCAGCATGCTACCTTGGCCCAAACCAGCAGTTTGGCCTTCAGTTCCATCTGGCGCTTCATCTGAGGTTTTTGTGAAAGAAAAGGTTAGTTCTCTTTTTTTTGATAAATAAGTTAACCTTTATCAATGAAGAAACGAAGATAGTTGACAGTACAAGAGACTATATTGATAGTTCTCAATATGGCATGTGTAGGCTGGGCTGAGAATCAGCCCATTTAAATATTTCCTTTCTTTGAAAACCACGTTAGTATTGTGCTTTAAGAAGCATAAGATAACTGAAGTTAGGGAGCCCATATAGTGGCCTCAATTAGTAGCCTAACAATTTAATATTCAATGGTGGAATTTTTTATCCCAAACAAATGGTAGTTTTTGGCATTATTGCAACCTTGTCACATAGATTACATTGGTTTGGTTGCCCCTCGAGCATACAATTTTGTTATCACACTCCACTCTTTCCTCAAAAAGTTGTTATTCCACCATTAGATAATTAACCTGATTAGTAAGAACTAGGGCTGAACAACCGGATTTCCGGTCCGGTTTTCGGACCGGAAATCCGGTATAAGTGGTCCGGTCCGGTCCTACTAAATGCGGTCCGGACAGGTTTCAATTTTTTTAATTTTTTTTAAAACTTTTTTTAAAAAAATTAGGTTAATTTCAAAGGGAAATGGGCATATAAAAATGTAGAGTTTTAGTTTACATTAAAATTAAACGTTTTAAGTTTGTAATTTGTATTAAAAATTATTTTAAAAAAATTATTTATATTAATAAATGCGGTCCGGTCCAGACCGAATTTTAAAAACTAGGACCGGACCGGACCGGATTTCCGGTCCGGTCCGGTCCGCGGTCCGGTTTTGTTCAGTCCTAGTAAGAACCAAAACATGGAAGACACCTTGAAGGAAATTTATGATCATATCTGCAAGTGAACAAACCTTTTTCAGGACTGAAGTTGGATTGCCATTGTCATCTAACCTGTCAATTCTGTTGAAGTTGTAATCATGTCAAAGAGCTTCTTACAGCAGTTGTTGTAGCAAAATGTATTTTCAAACAGGATACTCTATTGCCACATGCCCAATTTCTATGCTAAATGTGCTAAAGGTTTTGTAATATTTGCTAGACAGTCTCTTATTGTCTCTCCTCCAAGAGAACCACTGACCATGTTTTCCTGTGTGCAGATGATTCTCCAAGAAACTCCTAGACTCAAGCACTTTGGTATTCAGAGGAAGCTATTGCCTCTTGAACCTTCCTTTCTTCTGCGTGAGGCTAATAGACGAAGGGCTTCTCTTTCTGCTGGAAATATGTTTGAAATGTTTGAGGGACGCCCAGCTTTCAATGATGGGTACTGGAAATGATTTCATTGATCCATTTAAATGTGATCCAGGTTCATTATTCAGGATTTCAAGGTCTGATTCTTCTTGGCATGTAAATTGACAGATCAGGATCAGATGCATCCTCAAAGATCTCCCCATCACGGAAAGCCCCCTCAAGTGCCATGCCGCGCACTAACTCTTCACCAGGAAATTTTGAGAGCTCAATTGATCGACCTATGAGACTTGCTGAGATTTATGTTGCAGCTGAGCATGCTCTGCAGCATACAATTTCCAATCCTGATCTATGGAAATCTTTCTCATCTTTAGAGGATTTTGAGGTATAAATGTTAGGCCAAACATGCGCTTATGTAAACACAGATGCATGCATGCAGTCTCCCCTAAAGATTTATTTCCCTTAAGAAAAATCTTGTTACAATTTCTCATGCTCTTTAATTTTTTAGTTGTATGTATTTTACTTCACAACCTCTTTACTTCAACTCCTTAAAATGTGGCAGTTATTTCTAAAGGATTGTATATATAGTTGCTTCTTTTAAAGAGGTATTACTAAACCTGGAATATAAAGTAGGCTTTCCCATCTTATTTTCCAGCTACTGTTTAAGCTCTCTGCGTTAGTATCTTAGTGGTTGAATCTCTCTCTCTCTCTCTCTCTCTCTCTCTCTGTGATATTTTGCTCTTTTGGTGTTGGCAGCAAAAATATCTGGAGTTAACTAAAGGTGCTGCGAATAATTATCATCGCTCGTGGTGGAAGAGACATGGGGTTGTTCTTGATGGTGAAATAGCAGCTGTCTGCTTCAAAAGCGGAAATATTGATCTGGCAGCAAGATCATATGAGAAGGTTTGTGCCCTGTACTCAGGTGAAGGATGGCAGGATTTATTGGCTGAAGTCCTGCCTAATTTAGCCGAGTGCCAGAAGATACTTAATGATCAAGCTGGCTACCTAACATCTTGTGTGAGATTGCTTTCACTAGATAAAGACTTATTTTTTACCAAGGAACGCCAAGCTTTTCAGGCAGAAGTTATTCGCCTTGCACACAGTGAAATGAAGCACCCTGTGCCCCTTGATGTTTCTTCTTTAATTACATTTTCTGGAACTCCCGGGCCCCCATTGGAGCTATGTGATGGGGATTCCGGTACTTTATCTGTGACTGTTTGGAGTGGCTTTCCTGATGATATAACTCTCGATTCACTAAGTCTCACACTGATGGCTACATACAATGGTGATGAGGGTGTTAAGGTATGCTGCTTGTCTAGGGGTAGTATTTAAATTCATTTTTATCATGATCAGAGCAATTTGCTGGTCAGTTAACAATTATTTCATCTGATGTTTCAGGCATTAAGGAGCTCTTCTACTATTATCCTAAAGCCTGGTCGGAATACTATTACCCTTGATTTACCGCCCCAAAAACCAGGTTCCTATGTCTTGGGAGTTATTACTGGGCAGATAGGGCACTTGCGGTTTAGATCTCATAGTTTTTCCAAGGGTGCCCCTGGAGACAGTGAAGATTTTATGATTTATGAAAAGCCTGCTAGACCTATCTTGAAGGTACCCTATCTTGAGGCCAGGGGATAAACATCTAGTGACACATTTAAATAGAAGTTCTGGATAACATTAAATCTGTGCTGATAAGACAAGTAAAACTGAATTTATGCCTAAGATATCCTTCTTTCGTTATCCACTTACTCATGCATTTAGATACTGAAGCAGAATGAAGTACTACTATCTTAGTATGCGTCTTTCGGTAGATATTTGATTATTGTTTTAATCATCTGACGAAACCTTTTCTTCTATAGGTTTTCAAGCCAAGAGCTCTGGTTGATCTTGCTGCAGCTATTTCATCTGCTTTGCTAATAAATGAACATCAGTGGTTTGGGATCATAGTACGGCCAATAAACTACTCCCTTAAAGGTGCTGTTTTGCATATAGATACTGGTCCCGGTCTGACGATTGAAGAATCACATGTCATCGAAATGGAGAGTTATGCTGATATGCCGCAGAGTGCTGCTGACGTGGCAAAGTTTAATGCCACTGACAAAGATGGTTCTTTGGCTGCTAATAAAAAATTTCAGCAGTTGAGACTCCAGGATGGCAGGATAGAGTTTCCAGGTTGGGCAAACAATGTGGCTTCTATTCTTTGGATTCCAATACGTGCCTTTAACGACAGGCTTGCAAGAGGATCATCTTCAGGTTAAGATTATGATCTGTAGTTCTGCTGGTTTCCATATGTTGTGAGTGTCACATGCATGTGTTTTGTTGCATCCAATCACTTCCATGGAAATGACGTCGTGTTTCTTATGAGCAGTTGCCCCTCAGAGACAGAGTATTGTGGATGGAATGCGGACTATAGCTCTGAAGCTTGAATTTGGAGTATCCCACAACCAGATATTTGAGAGGCATTTCATTCTCCATCTTCCAGTTTCATTGCAATCTATTTTCAATCAAAACATCTAATACTAGAAAGACATTAATTGTCGGTCCACAACCCCTGGATGTTAGAGTTCTAATTTTTAAAAATCAATCATCTGGATACAACAAACTTCGCAGTCTTATACCAGTAGCAGATGACCTACTTATTGCTCCATTTCCCCCCCTATATCCGGGGACTTCAAGGGGCAGGGCAGAGGCCTTTGGTTTTTTCATGCTGTCAAAACACTAATTCTTGAACGCCTTTTACAGTCATGTCACGTCAAGGTACTGCAGAACCGGATTGAGCATAGTTCCCCTTTTCATTAGTATTTCCATCAAAAGGAAAAAGTTGAGTGTGATTGCAGGGTCACCAATAGCATAGAAAGGGCTTTTCTTGCTTGTTTAGTAAAGTGTCACTTTTCATTTTTAGAGAGCAGGTGCTCCCTGGGGCAGAGTATTCATTGTTTTTGCAACATTTTGAAAATGTAATTCTTATTCATCCATCTGAATAGTCCCTCTGGCTGATCTGCAGGACCCTGGCTGTCCATTTTACTGACCCTTTCCATGTGAACACGCGTATTGCAGATAAATGCAATGATGGAACTTTGCTTCTGCAGGTAATTTACCTTTCAGTTTTGAGGCATTCTTTTATGTGTATGCTTTGATTTTGAAGAATTTGTACCAATTTGCATGAACAAGATGGCCTCTTTTCCCGTCTATAACCACTTTGAATCACATCACTTTGTGGAAGATGCTTGAGCTTCTTGTCTTTCAGTGCAATACTCATGAAGATAGTGGTTCACAGTCATTATTGTGAAAACAACTAGGAAATTCTCTTGTCATGTTTAGTTTTTTTCGACAAAGGTCACATTGTTATTCATGTTACTTCCAGGTGATACTACAATCAGAAGTGAAGGCCACATTGACCATCTATGATGCCTGGCTTGATCTGCAAGATGGATTTATTCATACTGGAAAAGGTGATGGGAGACCAACTCCGGGCTTCTTCCCACTCTTCATTTCTCCAAATTCCAGAGCAGGAATCCTGTTCAGTATATGCTTGGAGACATCAAATGCTGAAGGTATTTTCATGTGGACGAGTGTCTTGTACATTTTCTAATAGCAGTAGTGTCTTGTACATTTTCTAATAGCAGTAGTGTCTTATACATCAGAGGTCATCAGAAAACCATTCCAGTGCTTGAGAACTGGTAATCATATTACTACCTTAGTTGAAAGAGATACAGGGGTATTGATTTCCCACCATAGTTCGAGAGTATTTTATCTGTGATCCTACTTTTCAAATAATATCTGTTCTGGTAAGGTATCTAAAGGTAGATCTCGTTTTACAGTCTGTTCCAGACCAGGACCATCTACGATTCGTCACATATGTAAACATGCTACAACTTACATGCTTGCCTTTTATCTTTTTAAGTGGGGTTCTAAATTTCTGAATGTCATATTACTGAAACTATTAGCTACAGCTCATCCATTATTCAACTAATTCCCTTTGAGTGATTTCAACATCGATTATAAACTCTTAATATCACATTGGATGCAAAACACGATTGATTGGGTGAAGTTGACACAGCACGGCTAGGTTATTTTGGAGTGTTATGTACAGATAAAGAGCTGTTGACTATCGTGATGTTAAAATTAGTGAACTTCCAAAGGTCCTTGTGCCTTCACATTTCAGGTTCAATGCGAGTTCATTTTTATAAGCTCATTCGCATTAATGCTCTCTAGGTTTGAGCAATACTCATCTGGCAAAACGTTAAAACTTCAAATCCAGGGCTGAAATGTGGTAATCGACATGCGTAAGATATGAATATGGCTCTTTGCTCATCAGCTGCATACCCTGGCCTTGCAATTGCTGAATGCTATCTGGGCATGCCTCACCCTTTGGTGTGCCTTGACCATAACGTGTACAAGGACTAGAACAGTTGAAGTGGTTTAAGTATATGATTTGATTTGTTTATTTTTTTGGGGTAAGTATGTGTTTTGATTTCCGACTGTGTTAACCATATACATTGATATAACGTGGCTTGAAGGAGAGAAAAATATTGAAGTAGTGAGGAAATGGTCTTGTCAATTATGGTCCAATCGCCATTCTATACGAAGTCATTCAACCACTGTTAAAGGATTCCTCGGAAAGTTGAGGATTGGTATTCCTTTTTACTTGAATAGCTTTCGTCTCAGCTTACACATTCTAAATGAAGTTAAGAAAAGAATTAAAGAACTAGTCATTTTTCTTTTAGAACTTAGGAGGTGTTCGCTCTTATAGCATTATTGAAGCTATGTTTAGATAGAAAAAGAAATTGCTACTTCCTTATCCCAGAATAATAGGATCAAGGGTGAGGTCATGACTTTAAGACCGAATTGGTGCATGTGTTAACTTGTAAACTGTAAAAATGAATTTTTAGAAGAACTGTTTAAGATCACACTTTCTTATCTTTCTCATAGTAATAAGTTAGTGAGGACTTTCAGAACTAGAAAGTGACTTGTTAGATTTATCTGCCACATGTTAGAAACATGCATTCTTAGCAGTTTATTCTCGAAAATTTTGTTACTAATAAAGTTGCTCAGGTTTTCTACACCTGGCGGTGAAACAATATCTAATAATTTTTTTTTAAGATGTTAAGCCTTGGTATCAAACATATTTAGTGAAAACACTAGGTTGCATCCACACAACCTCTTGAAGAACTTTTGTCATTGCATACCAGGATTTTTAGCCACAATTTGTTTCTTTTTGTGGTACCATTGGATGAGCTAACACGTCAACTTTCTGCTTGATCCAATTTTCTTGGAGCTTGTGGGGTTTGTACGATAGTAAATATGGCTTTTTCTGGAGTTTGAGATATATTATCAGTATTATTTTAGGGTAAGCATGGGATAGTAGCGTTAAGGAAGAGAAGAAAAGAAAAAAGGGGGGTAAAACAGAGAAAAAAAAAAAGCAACACTGCTATGTTTTTCTCCTCTGCAGGTGAATAATTATTAGAAGATTATGTATTTGCAAGTGCATAATGTGTTGAAATCAGATTTGTGCAATTGTAGCCGACATACTTGCAAACCTTTTCATAATTGTCTTACATTGAAGGAAGGTAAAATTTCTTTTTTGCTTGCAGAGGAAGCTAAGGCACCACGACCAGATAGCATATTAAATATCAGATATGGTATTGCTGGTGATAGAACTATTGGAGCACACCCACCTGTGGCTGTAGAATCTCCTGGACCTGAGAATGTTAGACAGGATTTGATCTTCAGGAGTGCTCTTGTTTTGAAGAGGCCTGTCCTTGACCCATGCCTAGCAGTTGGTTTTCTTACTCTCCCTTCTGGTGGCCTTAGAGTTGGGCAACTTGTTAGCATGGAATGGAGAGTTGAAAGGTTAAAGGATTTTGAGGAGAACGAAGATTCGAAAGACAATGTAAGTCAGGGAATGGTCCCACTGTTTATTGGCGGTGCTCAAATATAGATTGTGTCCCAGGATTGTTATTTTGCTTATTTGGTTGCTTAGAAAGGGTATCGAAAGAGAATTATATGTTGGGATTTGAAGTTTTATATGTTCACCTGGAGAGGAGAAAGAGGGAGCTACCCTCAACCTTTCAACATTAGGGGTCAAATCAGCAGAATCCCCATGTTAAATGTTTGAATTGTATGATATTGCTTTTGCGTGTGTTTCTGATTTCTTCCCTACTATCCATTGTTGGATCGGGAAAGTTTTGTGTTTTAAAATCTGGAGAATATTTGGGGAAGATTATAGGTGAAATTTCAATTACTTATTCGTTTATCTTCCAGATACTTCTGATTGTCTTTGTTGCTTTCAAAACAGGATGAGTTTTTATATGAAGTCAATGCAAATTCAGAGAATTGGATGATTGCTGGGAGGAAAAGAGGACATGTATCTCTGTCCATGAAACAAGGTTTACAATTTCTTGTACCCCTGATAAATTCTTGTGAAAATCTATAATTTCTCATTGGTATATTGAAAAAATTATGGTAACATGGGAGTTTGATGATTTTACCATTCTCATATCTGGCTCATATTGATCATCAACAGGCTCAAGGATAGTAATCTCAATGTTATGCGTGCCACTGGTAGCGGGTTATGTTCGTCCCCCGCAGCTTGGACTGCCAGATGTAGATGAGTCAAATATAAGCTGCAATCCTGCTGGGCCCCACCTTGTTTGTGTTTTGCCTCCAGCTCTCAGCTCCTCCTTCTGCATTCCCGCATGATTATTTAGCTCCTGCATTTCAGTAATCCAGTTCCTTGCAGTTTTCTATTGTATATGGACGGACAAGTTTTTTTTCCGTTTAATCGAACCCCGAAGTCAGGAGGATAATCCTAGGCACGATTTTGACTACCTACACATTCTGTATTCGTTGAGTTTATTGGCAAATCCGGGAAAGTAAGTTCGGCTTAGGTAGTTCATTGGATGTTGACATCCCAACCCATGTACAATATACACTGTTTATGAACATCTACATGAATTTGTTGGCATTTTTTTCCTTGTGAAAAGGAACTTGGGAGTTTGCTGTGCTGATAATATAGGATGGACGTGGCTTTTGTCTTAATGGGAATTTTTTTTTTTTTTTGGATTAATTCATGATTTTATAGCGCTGGATGAGAAGCAGTCTGAAAGGGGAATCTAAGGATGACGTTTGTTACATCCCCTCTTATCGCAAAAGAATGCTTTCAGAAATTAGTGGAATTTTCTCTTGGTTAAGTCAATATTTTGGACAATAGTGTAGGAGACACGTGCATCAGTTTTTTTTCTGGATAACATTATCCAACGCGTTGCTTGCCCATAATTATTTCAAGCCTTTAAATGCACATTCCACGTCTGAACTGCCAAACATCGAGCCCTCGTTTTATTATTTTTTAGTGGTCGGCCAGCCTAACGATTCTGTGGGAGAAATTTCATGAAAAAAAAAAAAAGATGAAAAAGGTCCCACCGAGACTTGAACTCGGGTTACTGGATTCAGAGTCCACTGTCCTGACCACTAGACCATGGGACCTCTCACTTGTTGTATGGTTCGCATAATAAATTTGGTTCTAAAAGAATCATAAGTACAAATAGAAAGACTACAACAGAGAGTAGGTTCCTGAGTCACTGACTCATGTTTGGGCAAATTTTCAACTCCTGACTCACCTAGCGAGTCGGCGTAGGACAATTATGACTACTTGCCTCTTGGCGTCGAGTATAATCTAAAAACTAACTGCAGTCTATATTTTTCACCGCCAATTTCGTTGTCTCCAACAGCTGTATTGCCTTCTAGGTATATTTTTTTTAGCCGACAACTTGGATGTTGGAGAGATTTGATTGAGAAATAATCCCTTCTCCAAAGGGAAGGGATACCATTCATACCAACTGAGAAAATGCTCATTCACAGTCGTGTGGCCTTTCATCAATGCTCTAAAGGTACCTGGATCTCTCACGCACAATATTGCTGCGGTTGCAAATTAAGCGTCTTTATCACCAATAGAAAAAAGAAAATAATAATAATAATAACGGAGAAGATTTGATTCCAATTACTCCCCCTCCTAGCATCCCAAAACCCGTCCGTCATGTGTGTTATTTAAATATATAATCATACCCAGTTATGACCTACGGACAGTTTTGACGTACATAATCATGTAGGCGTGTCTCGAATGGTTACCCTACTCTTATTAATGTTTTGCTTGAAAAAAATCCCAAAGCCATGTTATCTTGTCGGTCATGAGCTAGATATATGATTTGACTATATATGTTTACCATAACCAGATAGTGCCTCTCCATATTGGTTGCCCTCCCTAGCAGCCATTTCAAGCTAAGGATGTTGTGTCAATTAGCTTCTAATTTAATCCCCACGTTGAGGTTGGTAGACATCACTAACCAGGATGACTATCTTTAAACAAATCAAGTTCTAGCTTATGTCTCTGCTATGAGTAATCTTTGACTTTGAGATCACCAAATTTTCATCCAACTATTCGAGAGAAAACTGCAGTGTGCTTACAAAGAAAGAAACGAAAAAAATTACACCTTAATTGAAGTACTTTGACAAGATTTGATATCTAACCTAGTTATGCATAAATGTTGACGTGATTTTGGGAGTTCAGTTGGAGGGGGTTCAGTTTCCGGTAGGAAAAAACAAGACAAAAGTAACTAGCTAGTTTGGCAATAATGTTATCATTATCATGTTAGGAACTAGGAAGAACTGATCAGTGTCGTCACTAAAACCCAAACGAGCTGGTCCCCCTTGATCTTTTATATATTCACGTACAATTTCAATTATGTATATAATTACTTCCAAGACTGGCCGAAAAGTTTTGCCCGATTAGTTAGGGCATAATGCAGGTGGTCGTTTAATTCAACGTACCATAAATCATCCCTCCCTATAACTTCTGCAAGTTTCGCTATCAAAGATGAAGGTCGGTCGATAGCCACTCGAGAACAACCCGACCCTACACCATGTCTATATCAGCTCACACCATCCACAGAGTTGCTTCCTGCCAAAAATACCGCTATAATTTTCAACTATTATTGCTGTTATCATCTCTTCATCGTTCGACCCAGCCAAGCTGACATACTGGGAACGTGAAAATTTAATTTAAATACAAAATTATTTCAAAATTGAAAACAAATATTGCATTTCCATTAATCGAGCCCGGCTTAGTTGGAATATCAAATACTGCAGTTTTACCTTAAAAAAAAGCAAAGAGTACAGCTTGAAGCTGGTTGCGTAGACGAAGCATGCAAGGTTAAGATGCTTGGACACGTGGTGTAATTAATAAGTCTCGGGAATAAACAGAGAGTCATGAGGGATGGAGCTGGAAACGTGATATATAATAAACTCTCCATTTCAGCACCAACAGCGGGACACAGAACAATTAAGATGTTGTTTAATTAGGCTCTTGCGACAGCGTAAAAGAGATTAACGTAAAAGGGTACTCTTGCAGGCCTCCCCTAGATATATTGTACCATAAGATCCTACTTTTGTAAACCACGAGTCCCTCCACATAACATGGCCTGCGCTATAATTATGTTCGATTTCATTTCACGTGGCAACCTTTTTCTCTCTACTTCTGATCTATTTCATCAAACTTGCACTTCGTATTTCGGAGAAGACCAAGCAAGTGATTATTTACTGTTTCTCTCTCTGTCTTGATCTTTTTCTTTCTGAAAATTTTCCTACAATCCAAGCAAAATCCATGACAAGAGAGTATAAACAAAAATTAACAATTGAATGAACAAAACCAAACCTCTCGCGGTCCAAAGTGGGTGATCGATTTAGACAAATATCAATGCTATATATCTGCTAGCTAGCTAGAGTTCGTACTTCATATGTATTGTCGTTTTGCTAGTGGCAGACGTACTGTGAATAATTTTTTCTAATATGCTTGCTAAACTTTTTTGGGTTATCTTCTTATCTTTTGGGCAGCCGTATTTTTTGTCTTATTTCATTAGGAAATATGCTGAAGCTATCTGCATGATTCATCTTCTTTAATTTGAATCGTGTGACCTTGAATTTTCCGGATTTTTAAAGAAATTTACACCATATATATACCTTCCGTGTTGAAAAAATTTACTGGAATCTATTTACTTTGATCAGCCCACTAGTAGAAGTGGATCACTATGGATAACGACTCGACGACAGCTAGTCCAAATGGTCGCACCCACCAAGAAATATCAACATCTTTTCCATATATATTCATCATCTCTAGCTTGCTTTTCTAGTTTTCCCAGGAAGCAAGAAAACAAAGACCAATATAAAGCACAAAGAAATCCTATTTAACGGCTATCTCCTGAAATTTGCAGCAAAATTTTACGAAATTAAACGAAACCAAATAGGTAGGAGCTAAAACTTTTAAGACATTCCAAAACCCAACCATTAATTTGTACAGAAATTTAGATTCTTGAATAAAATAGGCATCGATTAGGTTGTTCCAAATCAATAACCATGTAGCAAAAGTACATTAGATCTATACTGTGCTTTCACAAAGCATCTGGGTCAGCTTCGCCTTCCCAGAAATTAAACTCAACTTTTTTTTTGTTTCTCACTGATCTGTTCTGTGTTGCTGCTTGCGTTGCGCGTTATTACAAGGCGTTACGGCTACGTGAGTCAACATCTCCACTCGAGTCTGACCTCACCGGGGCCCACGATGTGCTGACTGGGTTTACGGAAGGACACGATGTGGCTACTGACCATGAACGCCGTTACGGGGTCCGACACCCTTATGTCCTCCATCTTCAGCTCCTGAAGCCTCCTCACGTACTCTGGCACGTGCACCAGGTCCCACACCACCCCGACTCCTCCCGGCTTCAGCACTCTGACCACCTCCCCCACCACCCTCATCCTCTCTGCTGCCGCCTCTACTGTCCGATGGCCGTGCTCCTTCCCCACCGTGTGCAGGAACACCCCCGATACGACCACATCGAAGTAGTTGTCCCCGAACGGCAACCTCCTCACGTCCCCCTCCCTGCACGTCACGTACTCCCCGACCCCCTCCAGCTTCGCTGTCCGCAAGGTTCGCAGGGTCTTCGCCTTCGACCGGTCCAAACCCACCACCCGACCCGAACTGCCTTCCTTCTTCAGCTGGGTCGCCACGGCGTTCAGGAGGATCCCGCGCCCGCAGCCGAGGTCCAGGGCATGCTTGACTGTTGACCAGTCGTTCACCGCGCTCACCATGCGCATGGCCATGTCGTGGTGGAGGGGCACGGCGGAGTAGAAGAAATTGGCGGCCGCGAAGAACAGGCAGACCGCGGAGAGTGCGGTGACGGAGCCAGAGAAGCCGGCTACGAATCGGGCGGCGCCCCCTGGAACGGCGGCGGTGACTGAGAGGATGTACTCGAAGAAGGCCCGGATGGGGTAGAAGTAGACGAGGTAGAGGATGGAGAGGACGGTGAAGAGGATGGCTTGGAATAAGAGGAAGAGTAGCGTTGGCCACTGGTCCATGCCGTAGATCGCATAGATCTGGGTCCAGTCTCTGCTGGTGTTTGTTTTACCCATTGTCTTTTATGCTGTTCTCTAATCTGATTGGAGAAAAATAAAACCTGCCAACTGAGAAGAGAAAATCTGGGTTAGAAACCGGGAGAGAAGTAATTGCATTACCTACTTGGGTACTGATAAATTAGAGGGAAAGTATGTGTATGAGTAAGAGAAAGTGTGAAAATGTGGAAATTTGAAAAAATTTCTTCAGACGTGAAAAATTGGTGAGGACTTCAACTACAGTTTATTAGTATGTGAGTACTGAGACAGAGTGCGGCAACCAACTGGGTTTTTCTTTTTTATACTTACAGTGACGAAGCTTCGTAGTAAGCTGGACCCTCAGATCCAGGAGCCGCAGAGGCACTTTGCCGATTCCGACAGGGAAAGCAAACTCACAGGGCCCAGACTCCAGAGCCCACAGGTACCACAGTTTATCTGAGAACAGAACCCTTATAAATTCTTCCCTCGGAACTCAATTATCCGGAGGAGGAAGACGAGGAGATAGAGAGAGACTCAGCAATAAATCAGGCAGGTGTCAGCTCTGGTTCACTGAAGACGATGATGACGAAGAGGACAAGGACGTTATCGTTTACAGCAAATTCACGCGGTTTCGCTCGTCGCTTTGCTTTTTATCGAAATTTGTAAGATAAAAGCAAAGCTCCAAATTGGGCTTCGGCTTCTGAGCATCAACGAAAAAACAAAATGGAAAAAGAAAAAAAGCACTCTCAATGGCTACGGTCTTCTCAGAGAATGGGAGGGGATCGGCGAGTGCCGAGTGGTATTGTGGTTATCAATGTATATAGAGTGTATACGGGTGTGGGAAGAGTATATACTGGGTGACCGGCTGAGTTGGTAGCTTCATTTTTTTTTGGTAAGTGATTTTTGGCAAGTTCGGTGGCACTTCAGGATTTCCTTTTGGTGTTTTTTTTTCTTCCGCAGCAGCCAATTAGGATGGGGATTTATCAAATCTGGTGCTCTGTTGAAGGGCAAAGAGCTTAAGATCTTCAAAAGTCAGATAGAGAAAAAAAAAAAAAAAAAAAAAAAAAAGAAAAAAAAAAGTCCACAAAGAAATCCCTATGTTACACTATTCACAACAACATGTTTGTTAATATCTATGCCTCCTTGTTCTTTAACCTTTTTTCCATTTTCTCGGGTCGATAGCTTAACAAGTTGGAAGAGTCTCTTAGAGAAACAAAAAGGTTAAAAATGTTAATTATAGGGGAAGTAAATTCAGCTTCTTTTTGGTTACATAATTCTAGGGGAATAGTTTTCTAACTTCTAATCATTGTGACACTCGCATATAAATCATCTTCAAGAGATCATTTTATACTTTGTATGTATTTACTAAGGCTATGTTTGGTTTAGTTCTCAGAACAATTTTTGTTTTTGTATTTTTTCGAAGTAATGTAGTTTTTCTTGGGATTGGTGAAAAAATTATTCAAAAATTATTGGAATTAGTCAAAAGGTATGAAAATTGATGAAAAAATTATTGGGATTGGTAAAAAATGTATTGAAATTGATGAAAAAATTAGTGGAAAATTTTTGAAAACTTTTTCAGAACTGAAACAAACAGAGCCTTCAACGATTGGTTCATGTGGTTATAACTTCAACGATTTTGTGCCTATAATCACCAATATGATGCACGGAAATCCCTACGTCTATGAAGCTACCATTCAGCTCAAAAGTTTAAGCTGATAAAAAAATTAAATATTTTATTATTTAAGTTATATTCTCTAACACCGTCGACGCTTCCGTTAATCTCTTGATGACATACATGTCCATTTTTAAATACTTGGAGTATTGGACAATGATAACATGTCAATATATTTATCAACATATTTCGTCAAGGGATTAACGAAGATGAGGATGAAAGGATTCTTATGCATCATATTGGTAACTATAAAGATTAAATGATTGAAATTTGAACCACATAGTCAAATTTGTATCAAAGTAAAATTAAATGGACCATTTGAGTAATTTTTTTAAAATTTTAAGCAAAATATACGTTTAAAAAGCCGTTTTCACACAGCATTAATAGTGGTGTAGTAACACTGCCATTAAAGTGAACCTAGAAGAAAGAAAATTTGAGCAATTAGGGCTCCGCAAATCATGGGCCGTACATGAACCGGGATTGATGCAAATTTTAGACTTTATGAGAACGCACGCACTAGCGGTTCGAAAAAAAACCAGTCGTGACCGTCGCTATTCTGCTCCCTGTAAACTTAACAAAAGTTGGGTTTCCATATTTGCCACTGCATATGGAAGCTGGACCCCACTTTCTTCTCTGAAAGTGACCCAACTACCCTTGACTTTTCCTTTCACTTTGACGCTCGACAAAAAGGCTCAGATGCCCCCTTTTGACAACGCGCTTCTAATTCATAAAGACGAACTTGTCCCTTTAATTTTTTTCAAAAGCAATTGCCACATTTGAATAATTTTTTCCTTTTATTTTCTAAGGAGCGACATAATCGTAAGATCACTGGGTGCGTTTGTTTCCCAAAATTTTCACCCCACAATATTTCAAAACAATCGTAAAATAATCATTTTCTCCTCATTAAATTATAAAATAATATTATAATATTCAATTAAATCTTTTTTTTTTCATTTTTTATAAAATACTGTATTTTTTCATAAACCTCAATACCTAAAATTTTCAAAATCTCAATATTTCTACAAACAAACACTACCTAAATAATGGGTCAGGCAAAAGTGGGTTTTTTAAAAATTTCCCTTTCGACATTTGAATGGAGGTGTATTTTGGTAATATCGTTTAAGGACTATTGGGTAAAAAGCAGCCGCCCAAGTGAAACGAATTTATAGAATAGAGATTTGGATCGACTGCAACATGGACATAAAAGTCCAAACCTTAGACCAAAATGAAAGAAAATAAAAAGGTGGAAAAAACAAAGAGTGCGTCCCACCTCCATTCAATGTAAAGCGTAGTGGGATTCCAAAGAAGGCAGACGCGGGAATGACAGAAAGCGACGGTGGCTGAGGAAGGCAGGAACCTACCTGACTGCTCTTGACGAGTATGGACGAATTGGTAAGATAGCACCGACTAATTCTAATTGCGCCCGCCCTTAGCGAAAACACCCCCAGTTTAAAACGAAGCTACTAACTTCATATATCATTCAACGTCCTCCCCGAGATAACGACTTCAATTGGTCCAAAGTATTGGACTAAGGTCTAAGGAGGTCCTTTATAGTCATATAATATCATCGAGGGACTTCCTACTGTAAAGCAGAAAAAGGTCAATTAATCATTAATTTTTTTTTACTAAGGATGACAATTCGAGCACTATTTCATATCATGTTTGAACGGACTTTATTTAATATAAGTTAAGTTCAAAGTCATGAAAAAATTCGTTCCCTAACCAACACCTAATTTTAAGTCGAGAATTTTTTTTATGTAGATAATAGTTTGAATTTTTAAATGTACACCTAATCCATACTCTAAGGAACTTACTAGTGTCACTTAAGTCATCGGGCTAGACAAATGTGTCGTTTGTTTCCCAACAATTCAGCATCTAAACATCTAGATCATTATTAAAAAATTATAAAATAATATTTTTTGTCTCCATCAAAAAATTCTTTTTCATAATAATATTCATTCAAATCTTCTCTATTTTTACTTTTTCACTCACTCCTACAAAATATCTTTAATTCTTCGCGAACACTGACACCACAACATTTCCCCCTTCAAAATTTCCACGGTAAACACCACCTTTATTAGGAATAGGTTCGTTTTCACATTTTTTTCAAGATTCTAAGTATATTCATAAAACTACTACCGAACATATTCATAATTCAAACACAAACACCAATACATTTTACACGATCTCTAACAATTTTTTAATTTTTTATTCAACATAAATTTTCTCTCTCTATACTTTTTTCACGTAACTTCAATATTTTTTTATTAAACAATTACATCAAATCATTTCTCTTGCTACTTTACACAAATACCTATAAAATATTATTCAACGTAAATATTAACTTTTCTAAAACCTTACCATTTTTACTCCAAACGAAGATAATTTTAGTGCGGTGCTCGTGGATCAATGGTTAGGTTTTATCAAATTGGTGGCGTAAATTACTTTTTGCATTAATTTGATGTATCTGAAATCTCGAGTCAGTCAAATACAAAACGATTCCTCCAGAAGATAGATTCGGTTATTTTTTAACTTTCTAGCAGTAATCATCGTAAGGGTAGTCACATCCATGTGAGATTACGAGTAGACAGTCTCTTTTTGGGAGATAAGTAAGGGTAACGGGTAGAAATATGTGTAACATTCAAGTTAACCCATTTGGACTTCTTAATTCCACCCTCTAAACCTGGCTTTTACCTTGCCGAATGCAAACTTGATACTCGAATGTTTGAAGAACTCTGGAAGCAACCGGGCAAGCTTTTATCCATAATTCCTATCGATGTAAGTAGGGTAGCATGCCTAGGTAGCCTGAGTCTTACTTTTAGCTTTTTTAGCAATCGTTAGTGCAATAATAGGTCATGACAATGTATGGGTTGGTGCGGGACCATAAATTTCCCAACTAAACAAAAACAGCACGTATTGAATGGGCTAGCTTAAGCAGAAAAAAGGCAAAGAGACAGGAAAACCAAATAACCTTCACAAGTACTTTAAAAGGGAGTGTGGTTATTTTCCCTTTTCCTATCTGCCTATAAACAAAAAAATAAAAATAAAGGACTCTCCTTATTAAGGACTAACATTATAATTAAGTATCCAAACTCAGTGCACATGGACAGAAGAATTAATCTAAAGTTCTCGCATTGTTAATAAGTAATAAATATACAGCTTAAATGCACTTCAATGTCTTTTGTGATATGCGTGAATTGCAGATATGCTTTAGTGGCAAATAAAGTTATTTTTATACTCTTGAGGTAAAACTTAAATTAACAATATGTTCATCCGTTCACGTCAATACCGATAAGATAACACCACATCAGTACTTACCATTAGATTTTAAAACGGCATATAGATGGAGGGTTATATTGTGAATTCAAATTTTACCTCAGTGGTATAAAAATTACTTTATTTACCACAGAAATATATCTGCAATTCACGCATACCCCATGTGCATAAGTGCATTTAAATATTATAGAACTACCCATTAAAAATTGTACCAGATCATAATTTGTTAAATGGTGCCTAGCTATAATGTACGTTAGATCGGGAGAATGATTCTAGAGACGTAGGATATTCATTTAATTATTTAAAGTATCAGTGATGCTTTACCTGATCAGAAGTTAACGACATTTTAACTCCGGTCCTTTTCAGCAGAAAACCACACAACTTCCTAATTTTTGCAGAGGGAGTTCAACATGTATATGTATATAAACGTAAGGATTTCTCAACTTATATTTAATTAGGCACCATTTAACAAAACAACCTAGGATTAAGAGCTCCGGCATTGACTCCATTCTTAAACCTCTATAAGATTAGATCTTCCACCCCTTATATTTAATTAGGCCCGCATAATTACCGGACGGCTAGAAATTGACCAAAACAGCCTAATTAGGCCACTCCAACGTAACCTAATATTTAAGTATCATAATGAATAATATAGTTTAAACTAAAATTCTAACAAATATTGCTTGGTGGATTAGTACGTACTGCAATCATTAAGTATTGACCACGAAGCATGCAATATCATATAGTGCAAACGGCCAGAATTTAAGGGAGAAAATAGAACAACCTTTTTCTGCCTTTCTAATATATATTTTAGTATCTCATTAGGAGCACGTCTCTATCTGCCGTCTTAAAGGACGGCCATTTAATGTAAGATAATGTGTGCTTGATTCTTAATTCGTGAGAGCTACCTAACACATTAACCAATAAGATATTGATCGATTAATTACCGTAAGTAATTGACCTCTTAATTTAAAGTAGTTTAAGGAATTCTCCCTGTGTGAACTTCTTAATACGAGAACCGATATCCGTCCTATACCAAATGTTTCCTACATATCAAATGCCTGCAGTGAGCAGTCTAGAGGATGTTGGGCTAAGGCTGGTTGGTTAAGAGCTCCGTCCGAAAGTAGGAACTAATTTTGGCCCACCAGATTATGGACCGCCCAATGTCAGAAATGAAGTCCCAAATGTCACAAAACAACATAAAGCGCCTATGTCGACATCGGGTGACAATCAAAGAGTCAAGAAGTCCATATGTGAGCCACGCAAGTCATTGTATGTCGAAAAGGTCATGGATTGTACCCAGTGTTTCCTACAATACTTTTTAACTTTTTATAAGACAAAACCATATTTTTTAGTCACACTGAAGAAGGATGTCCCTACAAAGGAAGTGCTATTACATGGTTGTGTTGGTCGTTCTTGAGGCTTGCTTTGGTTCGCGCTGCGATGGAACTTTATTGCGTGTGGTTATGTTCACAACACCGGCATTCACTGGTAAAGAGCGCCAAATGAGAGTCTTTCAGAGTTAAATACGATTGTTTGGCGTTATCTGGGGAGTGTTTGGTTCGAGAGAAAATTAAGGAAAACGAGTGACAAGTTGGGTGCAGGCTGCTTTCTTTTTTCAGCTGATAATACTTGCCACCTCCATAATACCAGTTGGGCAAGGGTCCATCACATGCCATCAGTGACTAGCTCTCATAAAGTTAACACCTTTGGGCTTTAGCCTTTAATGGAGGGTGTTGGGCTAGGCTGGATGCTTAAGAAGGCAAAGAGATGGACCACTAGCTTAATTTTATTTTCTTATAGCTGAAGGACTATGGCCCATCAGATCTTTGAATGTCATATAAGCATGAAATGAAGGCGAATTTATTTGTGTAATGCATACTTCCTCTATTCTTGGAAGCAATTCGGGTAACTAAGTTGCTTCACATCCATGTTGTGGACAAAACAACATTCACAACTAAAAGGTAATGCCTCTCCATTTTGCTTGGAAGAGGATTAAAGGGTGGAAGCTTACCCATACAGTACATCTTAACTTGCCATTTCAAAATCTCGATTAGAGGGGAAAAAAATAAGTATGTTTCTGGCAAGAATTTTTGCAGGCTGGTGTAGGAATCCCTTCATCCGCTACTTAAATCAGGTTTTGCAGCTCAGTCGATTGTTCAATGAAAATATAGTTACTGTAAAAATATTAAGTGTGAGTACTTTACAGATCTGGAGTAGTTGATTGATTTGGTATTAATTGACTCTGTTTTTCAGTGATTAATAGAAAGTCTTGTTTAAAATTTTTAAATGCTCATTCACCCCTCTAGGTATATTCTAGGGTTTAAACGTAGTTTCTTAGAGCCAAAAGGTCCTTGTGCCATTCAAGTCATTCTATTTCGACAAGATGGATTATATCCAAATTTTTTCCTATGACAAACCTAACGTTTTATAAGACAGCGCTTATGTAATTAGTCACATTCAAGAACGCTGTCGCTGAATGGGACCGGATGAAACTGCAGTAAATACTGTAAATCATGACAGCTAGTGCTTCTTTTCTCGATCGTTTCTGATAGATTTCAACGGATAATAAATCGATATTTCTATATTATTGTTTCGCCGGAGAAAAGCTCTCATTCTCTCATATATACCTACTTTGCCTTCGTTGGTTTGGTTGAATCAAATCACTTCCGAAAAATGGTTGCTTGCTTGTGTTAGTGTGAACCAGTCTTACTGTATGTAATAGGGTTCAATATCTGCGAGAACTTGGTGCTTTACAGCTGATCTACACTCTACAGCTTTGAACTGCGACAACTGTCCTTGTACTGGATAAATAACGCTCTACCAGCAGTTGTGCGTCAAATAAACAAGAGCGGATTAGCTCAAAACCCTGAATAGGATTAGATAATTTGGATATGATGGGAACACATATCTATCTTGCCCAGTCGCAGAAGAGTTCAAGTGGAACTTGTAAAGCTAATTTTTCTACATTTATTGGCATCTCCGCTTTTCGCTGTCTGATTGGAAGACAGTTGAGGTGGCATTACTTATTACTATACGAATTCAGGGTCACAATCATGACAACTTTCAGGTATATCGTCGTTTATTTCTTATGTCTGAGCCATGTTTACTTGCTGTAAATAAGAGTAACGGATATTCCTATGTTGGCCACATGTGGGGTGATGAGAATTAATTATTCTGAATATATATGGTCCACATTCACGCATCCCACTGGGCACACTAGCTAGCGGCTTCCAAATACTCCCCGCGTCCCTCGCGATCGAAGCTACAATATAAACGGTAATTTAATTCGTAGATCTTGATCTTCTTCTTTTTCCACTTCAATCTACCTGAAGTGGTGCCAAATTTAAGAGTTTTGTCAGGCTTAATTTTGCTAATAATTAATAACCCAAACGTTTCCTTTCCGGGTACAAGAAATATTGAACAAATATTACGAAAGCAAGCTGTGTTTCCTAACAAACATAATTATTTTCATACAAAGTTTTTGATTGTTCTAGCTCGATCGGGAGAAAAATAAGCTCAAAAATGTTGGCCCATTTCCTAGAACTTTGGCAAGAAAAAAAAATGCGAATTAATTTGTAGGAGGAGATCAAGAAAAGGACAATGGAAGCTGACTTGGAATTAAACTTCCTCTCCATACATTTACTGAAAAAATTATTAAATGTGCTTGACAGGACAATAAACTGTGAGACTCCAATCCATAAACATGAAGTACAAATTTCAGCTGAGCCTTTTACTCTTACCCAGCGAACCATACTACCTCATTTACACGACCAACGCGTGGCAGCCAACCACACCATCGTCGTGACCACCGAGCAGGTTTCCATCTACAAGGACATGAACAAAAGTATATCGAGCTTCTCGTTCTAGACCCGTTCAACCGCCCCACCACACGTGTCTTCCATCCGACGCTCAAATGCTGTGATGGGCGACATATTAACAGCTCGACCTTGAGCATATTCACATATCAATATAAGACGCATGCGTACCAGGGCACTAGTACGTAATATTGGTCCTAATTACAAGCTTACTTGAAGAAGTTTGAGGTGCTCCCCGGATAGCTGTGTGATCTGATACCTCTGGGAGTTCGATGGTTTGCTTTTGTTTATTGGTGGATCAGAAGAGGGAGGTGAGGAGCAGCAAGCCGGTGGCCGGGACGTGCTCGCGGTGCGGCAGTGGGGCGAGCGTGGGCTACATGACAACGGCGACACGGTTTTGTTATGTTCCATTTTATCGGAAATATTGGAAGGCCATTATATGCACCTTCTGTGGAGCTGTTCTTAAATCCTATAGATGAAACTAATTACCTAGACTTATATGTAACTTGACCCTTTAATGGCAGTTTTGCTTTTATATGATATTTGGAGCTTGGGCGTTGTACTTTGCTGGCCTTTTCGTTTTCGTTTTCTTTTTCCATGGTGAGGGAGTATATATATTGGAGAGTTCTTGTGGAGTGTCTAGATGTGTATAGCCAATATATTAATTATTTGAAGATCATTTGTCAGGTGAAGATCAAGTTTTAACCCGAAATTTTTAAGAAGTAACTAAACCCCATTTCCTCTCCTCCTCTTCTCTTTCTTCCTGGTTTCGTTTGTTGGGCTGTATATGCATGGTTGTAATTAATAAAACAAGGAGAAGAAAGATGTAAAGGAAATAAAGAAGACGATGCTCTATTACCGAGTTCCTCTTTTTTCTTTTTTGTGTCGGTGTTGTTTTGGAAATTTTGTTCTTTCAGATATTCTGAATTGGGTTTTTAGAGCAAACGAAAAAGGAAAAGAAAACCATGGTAAAAAGGCAAGGAAACAGTGGTGGTACTCTTTTGCTCATGTTCTTCCTTCCTTCCATCTCTACAACTATGGGTTGCGCATTCGAAGATCTTATTATATATGTGAAGCCTGAGTAAGTATGAGGTATGGCCGTATGTGCTTAGACTTCTATAATTCTATTATGGAATGCATTATTTTTTGTCGTAGTAGTTTTCTCTGCTGCTAAAAAAGTTGACTCGACTTCATTCATATTGCGTTGTTCCAACTGTTCCATGTGAGATTTTTCAGTCAAATTACGTGCTTTGGTCTCGTTTTGTTGGGACAAGCCGAAGGAAGATGCACGACTCAAGGAAAGATGAATCATTTTCGTTCTGAAAGACTTGGACAGGTCACTAAACGTGCATCATCCACTTGGGTACATGAAGTGGTCAAAAACATAAAGAGCCAGAGGAACTATAATTTGCTACAGAATTCGGGAACGAATATACCAATTCTTATATAATTAATTAACAACATTGTTTCAGAAAGAGAAAGAAGAGCAAATCTACACCAATTTTTCATAGATCTGGTTGTGGGTACATACTTCATTTTATGACAAAGAAGTTGGAACCAAGTGCAAAAAGACAGCAAATCTAAACACAACGAAAGGGACTATCCCAGATTCGCAGCCTTCTTGGTTCTGAATTCATGTGTTTACAAGTACTAGGAATTTTCTTCCATTATTTTCCTTTTTTAAATATTTTTTTTCTGGAGGCAAATACGATCTGAAATTTGCATTCGCAGGCCAAAACTTAAATCCAAATGCAACCTTAATTAGTAGTTAGTAGCTCATTTGGCTTTAGCCGGAGACTCGACCCTGTAGCCTACTAATCCGCATCTTTTGGGGGTCAAAACATGCAGCCAGCTAATTAATAAATTAATGCGATCTATACGTACAGATAATTGTGGAACTACAGAGCTAGATGGTTTCCTTTAATGACTTTCTGCACCTCCTTGGATTGGCTCCAGCTTGAGACCCGCTCGCAAGTAGCTCAAAATATCTTTTTCCTCGCCAGCCGCTCGCAAGTAGCTTATTGGCTCTCTATTCTTCTTTTTCAAAACCGTTTTTAATCAGACATACCTTTCAATAAAATTTCCAATCTCTCAGTAAAATTTTCAGACTAAAAAAAACAAATATAGCCAAAATATCTACCTTTCAAGCTCACAAGCGAGGTCCATTTCTTAACACGTATGTGTTCTGGCCTTAATCCACGAGCTCCAAACTCTACTTCGTTGAGTGGTGTCCTTTTGATTTGTGTCCATTAGCGGCCTGTTAGTCTCCTCACAAAAAGAAGGCAGCCGAAAGCTTAAAGAAAAAGAGTACGGACTCCACTATATAGGCCTTTGCCCAACTTTCTTGATGGGCCTGACTTTGCAAAGCAACTCCAAAGTAGCACAAAATGGACTGATGGATTGGGGGCAGTGTAGTTTATAAAACACTAACAAAAAGCGACGAAGGTGTTGGGCTGATTAAGGGTGCGTTTGCACCAAAAATATCACAACATTTTTCACCAACTTACAATAAAATATTACAATATAATCTCTCTCTCCTATAAAAAATTACAAAAATATAAAAAATTACATCTATCTTCACTTTTTCACTAAACCCAATACCAACACAAAACTCGATACCAAAAAATTTTCAACACAAACACAACCTAAGATAGGTTACGTGTGCATATTGATTAAGCCACACCAAGTTCGTGAGAACCAACGAACAGAAATTTCAAGCCAAGTCAGAATGTTGCAGGGCGATTGTTTAATGGTTAGGAGAGATATATTTTTTGTGGTTCGATTCTTAAAGGTGTGGGATAGATTTTTTTGTTGCTAAAAGAGTTCTTGATTTATCTGCTCCTTAAGTTGTGAGGTCAGTCCACCCACATGACGTGCAATAGCATGCCAGTTGTGCAGCCATATTTACGCGGCGTCCCTTTAGACCAGCTTAATTTCGGTCCTCTCGGTTGCTTCAACCCGCCACAGAAAATAAAAGGAAAATTAAATTCAATGTCTATGGACAAAACTCACCTTCGCGCATTGACGAACCTGCCCGTAGCTCACCGTGTGGCACACAAGTCCCGTAAAACACAAGTCGAATTTAGTATAATTAGTCTTTTGTCATAAATTTATTAGGTCTTGAGATATGTTTTTGTGTTTTTTTTTTTAAAGTAATGTAAATTCTCTTGGGATTGGTGAAAAGGTATTAGAATTGATGAAAAATTGAGTAGAAAACGTTTTGAGACATGAAACAAACATAGTTTTAACTTCTTTGAATTGGATAATTTTTTTGTTGTTAATAAAAATAAATAACGACTGGAGTCATTAGGATGAAAGTGAAGGAGAGATAGATGACAAAGGACTAATTATAATAAATAAGGTGAAAATGTGAAAAATAAAATAAAGAATAAATGATAAAAAGATGACAGGGCAAATTGGTCATTTCAAAGGTTCCATTTGGATGCAATTTGCAACTGAGAAGCTTTTAACCTCGACCACCAAACACCGTTACTACTTTACTCGTTAGTTGACTTGAGAGTTCAGTTGACAAGAAGACAGCCTTTTTCTTTGTTAGGCAAGAAGACAGCCTTGATTGTCTTTCAAAGAATCAAAACAGAGAAGATAATCAGGAACGCGCCGCTCGGGCTTTAGTCTCGGTCTCAACGTGAATGGCGGTGCCCGTGTCCAACTTTTGACAGCGAAGAAAAATAGCTCCTTATTTTATTAATTAGTATTATTAATTTACAATATCACTTGTACTACTTTGTTTAGACAAATTGCCGTGTCAAAATCGACCCTCTAAAATTTTTGGTATGGTAAAATAGTTATAAAATAATTTAATTATCTTTATTAAATCATTATTTTTAAAATATAATAAATATAAAAATTTATTCAAATCATCTCTCTTTAACACACACAAATATCAATTATCGCAGCATTAATATGAAATGAGGCTTTTTCAAGTTTTGCATAGATATTATTTTATATTAAAAGAAAAAGAAAATTGACATTTTAGTCCCTACGTTTTAGGCACTTTTTCATTTTAGTCCTTCAATTTCAACTTTCAAATTTTTAGTCCTTTAGTTTTCTTGTTTTGAAGAAATGGTCATTCCGTTAGTTTGTCGTCCATATGCTTAGCGGTACATGTAGCGGTCGACCGGGTATATGTGTTAAAAGTGAGCGGTCGACCACTATATCAAGCGGTCGATCGGGTCAAAATTGCTGACATGTCATAGAACTTCGTTAAGTATATGGACGACAGACTGAAGGAAGGATCATTTTGTCAAACAATAAAAATTCAAGGACTAAAAATTTGAAAGTTGAAATTGAAGGACTAAAATGAAAAAGTGCCCAAAACTTAAGGACTAAAAAGTGAATTTCTCTAAAAATAAATATGCATAATATAGTGAAAGATTTGTACTTCAATATATATATATATATATACACACTATTTTTTTCTTCACATTACTAAAGCTTTTTTTAAAATTTAAGTACTAACCTTCTGTCTTTTATTTTAAAGGAAAATTCATTTTTAATCTCAAAAAATCAAAATGAAAAAAAAATCAATATATCATCACTGTTGAAAAAACGGCAGACCATACCACGTCAACTTACATGTCTAGTAAGCAAAATAGATCCTTTCCATGTTGGTGTTAGGATTAGTATCAAAATCTGGAGTCTGACTTGGTAAGGGGGAAAATATACATGACACGTGAGAATCTTGGCTGTTAAAGTCTAGTAGTACTTTCCCTTGCAGAATGGGGTATAAAAGTCAAAATCGACTTCGATGTTGCCGTGAATATCCCGGTCTCTTGCATGTGCCTAAGCGTGTTTGATTGACTACAAGTTTCCAATTCCAGCTCATATATTTTAAGAAAAAAAAAACACAAAGCTTTCACTTGTCAAAGGTAAAAACAGTTTAAAAAATGATTCATAACGTTAAAATGGAAACTGACAGGGACCTTAGTGCTCGTGGCCATGTGCTCGAATGCGGCGGATATAGAAAATGTATAACATTGACGGAGATGTCGTCGTCAACTGCGGACGTTCCTCTGGTACCGATTCCATTAGGTGTCATCGGCCCACTGGCGACTGTAACCTACGGCCACCTAACGCCGTTGGAAAATTCTTTCCCCGCTTTAAAATACACTTTTTATATTCTTTTATTATTCCTTAGCAAAAAAATAGCCGTCAAACAACTCCGTCAAATAGCGCCGTTAACTCCGTCTCCACTGCCCCTCAAAGCCGCGTAGAAGCGGGTCCCACTCCCAGCGAAGCAACCTTGGTCCAAAAAAAAAAAAAAGAAGAAGAAGAAAATATGCAAAATCTTTTTACCTAATTATTTGAATTGAAAAATAAAAAGGAATAAAATTCCCCAACCTATTTTCAGGCCTTGAACAAAACAATAGAGTAATAAAGCACAGTAGCAGCACTTTCATGGGAGTTTTCCGTTACAATATTCCAATCTTTCCTGAGATTCTGGATATCAGAATAAAACTGCAATATCCTTCAGAAAACAGCTGGTTTTACGAGTTCTGAAGTTTCATATCAATTTTCTTCGTCTTCTTGTGGGTCCACTTCTTTCCACAAAGGACAGCCTAATCTACAGCCTGGAAAAGGTTGTAGTAGCTGCACTAAAAAGCTCCAGTTGATGGGTTTTCTCATGGGTGGAATTCATGCAACCTCAGCTGGGTTTAACTCTTTGCTTCGGACCCATTTCATTCTTTGTCCGATTGTGTGCATTCTGATCTCTGAATGAGGTAACAGTCTAACTTTGTTTATTTCAGAGAGCTTCTAGTATGCTAGAGTCGGTGTATGTTTGAGCAGAGTTTGTGCTCTTGTAGCGTTTTGCACTGTTTATATTACAGTACTTCGTCTGTTCCTTCTAAATACGGGGTCCCTTGGTCATACATTGAGCTCTTAGATCTGTGCTTGGTGAAGTTGGGGCGTTGGGGGCAAGTAGTTGGGGAACTGGGTTTTAGCGTTTGACTGTAAGCATTGGTTGTAGTATACCTGGGACCTTTAAAACTCGGGTTTTCTCAGATCTTGGACCTTAGTGGATTGGGGGCTTGGTTGTCTTGTTAGTTTTGAACTCGATTGTAGCAGTTATTTTCTGCTAAACTGGGAATTAGGCATCCTTTTGCTTCATCGGGCGGGCGATTAGGATCTCAGATCTCAGTCACGGCGAAGATGAAAGCAATGGAGTTGGTACCTTTGGCTCTGGCTGTGATTCTGTTTATGGGTCATGGATCATGTGCCTCATTCACTCCTGTTGACAACTACTTAATTGCTTGTGGTTCTTCAAAAAATGTCTCATTCCAATATCGAACTTTTGTTCCTGATTCAGAGCATTCTTCGCTTGTCCTAAAAAGTGGCAATTCTACTGTTGCCCGTTCCAATTCCAGCGTTCCATCTCCCATCTACCAATCTGCTCGTATTTTCTTAGCTATTGCTTCTTATAAATTTGAAATCCAGCAAAAAGGCCGGCATTGGGTTCGGCTCTATTTTTACCCTCTTCCAAAGTCACGCCAAAACTTGAACTCTGCCTCAATGTCTGTAGTCACTGATTATTTTGTGCTCCTGAACAACTTCACGTTCAAGAACTATAATGGTTCTTATATGTTCAAGGAGTACGCAATCAATGTGACTTCAGATACCTTAACTCTCACTTTCATTCCTTCCAATGATTCAGTTGCGTTTATTAATGCAATTGAAGTGGTCTCTATCCCAGATGAGGTGCTCCCTGACCAGGCATTGGCTCTAAATCCATCTGCTCCTTTTAGTGGCCTCTCTGAGCTTGCCATTGAAACTGTTTACCGGCTAAATATGGGGGGTCCTTTGCTCACTGCTCAAAATGATACCCTGGGAAGAACTTGGGAGAATGACGTGAAGTACCTCCATGCGAACAGTTCTGCTGTGAATGTGTCAGTCAGTCCTGCAAATATTAGATATCCGACAGCAGTCACCCCCGAAACAGCACCTAATCTGGTTTATGCCACAGCTGAAACTATGGAAGATGCAAATGTACCCAACATGAATTTCAACATAACTTGGGTCTTCTCTGTTGATCCAAAGTTCATGTATTTGGTTCGGGTACATTTCTGTGATATTATTAGCAAGTCTCTTAACAGTCTAGTTTTCAATCTCTTCATAAATGATGATATGGCTCTTCCTAGTCTTGATATATCATCCATCACTGGTGGCTTGGGTGTGCCTTACTATAAAGACTTTGTTTCCAACTCTTTAGTCGATTCAGAGACTTTGACTGTTAGTGTTGGTCCGGATACAATGGCTGATACCAATACTGCACTTATGAATGGGTTGGAGATTTTGAAGATCAGCAATAACGTTGGGAGCTTGGATGGGGTATTTTCTGTTCAGAGTCTCCTTCCTAGTTCGCCCACAACGAAGAGCAAGATAGGAATAATTGTTGGTTCTGTTGTTGGAGCTGCAGCTGCCATTGTTCTTATTGGTCTGTGTTATTGCTGCTTGGTAGTCTGCAAGTCAAAGACTACTACTCAGCAAGGGCATCCATGGCTGCCCTTGCCCCTATATGGAAATTCTCAGACGATGACGAAAATGTCCACAGCTTCCCAAAAGAGTGGAACAGGTAGTTGCATTTCGCTGGCTTCCTCCAATCTTGGCCGAATATTCATGTTCCAAGAAATCCTGGATGCAACAAACAAGTTTGACGAAAGTCTACTTCTTGGGGTAGGTGGTTTTGGCAGGGTTTACAAGGGAACCCTAGAGGATGGGACAAAAGTGGCTGTTAAAAGAGGAAACCCCAGATCTGAACAGGGTATTGCTGAATTCCGAACTGAGATTGAAATGTTATCCAAGCTCCGCCATCGCCACCTGGTGTCTCTAATCGGCTACTGTGATGAAAGGTCAGAAATGATCCTTGTCTATGAATACATGGCTAATGGACCCCTCAGGAGCCATTTGTATGGAACTGATCTACCACCTCTATCATGGAAGCAACGACTTGAAATTTGCATCGGTGCTGCAAGGGGGCTCCATTATCTACACACTGGAGCAGCTCAAAGCATAATTCACCGGGATGTGAAGACTACCAATATTCTCTTGGACGAGAACTTTGTAGCCAAAGTTGCTGATTTTGGCCTCTCAAAAACCGGTCCGGCTCTGGATCAGACCCATGTGAGTACAGCTGTTAAAGGTAGTTTTGGTTACCTTGACCCTGAATACTTTAGAAGACAACAGCTTACGGAGAAATCAGATGTGTATTCATTTGGAGTAGTCTTAATGGAAGTTCTCTGCACAAGACCAGCTTTAAACCCGGTTCTTCCTAGGGAGCAAGTCAATATAGCAGAATGGGCGATGAGCTGGCAAAAGAAGGGCATGCTTGATCAAATCATGGACTCAAATCTGGTAGGGAAGGTGAATCCTGCTTCTCTTAAGAAGTTTGGGGAGGCAGCTGAGAAGTGCCTGAACGAGCATGGGGTTGACAGGCCATCAATGGGAGATGTCTTGTGGAATCTTGAATATGCACTGCAGCTTGAGGAGACATCATCTGCGCTCATGGAACCTGAAGATAACAGCACAAACCACATTCCAGGAATCCCATTGACTCCTCTTGAACCATTTGATAACAGCGTGAGTATGATTGATGGAGGGAACTCTTGCACAGATGATGATGCAGAAGATGGTGCCACAAGTGCTGTATTCTCCCAGTTAGTAAATCCTCGTGGAAGATGAGAAGATATGATTGAATTTATTTCTGATCCTTGCCACAAAACGTCCTGTGAAAGACAGTGGCAACTTGTCATATTGGGCTGGAGATTGCTTGCAAAGACCTTAAGGGAATGGTTGAAGATTACTTCTGGTTTCGTAATTCCGTTCTTTTTACCTTGATTTTTCGTCCATAATTTATGAACTTTGTAATATAGCTGAGTGATGGGTGCCAATTGAGCCATCAGAAAGTGCCGTTAATTACCCTAGAAATTGTGTCTTAGGATAAATTTATCAAAGTGTTCCACAGCTACAAGATATGAGTTATATTATACGTTATATTTTTGTCGTTCACAAAAATTGCTATAGAGGGAATAAGGCATTAATTTCAATGTTCAATTATGCGTTACCTTCCAACCCCCAACCCCCCTCCCCAAGCTATCCAGAAATTTCTTCTTCTCTTTCAGTGAATTTGTAGTGCCTCAGAAACAGCTAACAACGTCTAGAAACGTAACCACAGAGGCATCACCCAAGACACGAACACTCAAGAACTCCTGCGTGGTAGATTGTCTTCTTTCTTTTGAGCAAGCATTGGTAGATTCTTTAACTACTATCCATTTCTATGATGTCGTACGTTTTTATTAATCTTCACATAAAAAACTCACAGCTGGGGAGTAGATAAAGTACTTTTTTTCTTTAAAACTTTCATCTGCTCTGTTTTTTTTTCCCTTTCTGTTTTATCTTATCTAACAAACCTTACTGTTCTTGTGAAGACTGAGCAACCCCTAAAGAGCTAAGGCCCAAAAACCAAACAGTTTGATTACACAACAACACCCAAAACATCCTTACTTCGGATCTCCGCTACAACTAATTTACGTCCCAAAAAAGATGGTTTAGAATCCTATTCAATTTGTTGTCCGTACGTACTGTGAAGTGTGAGCCTTACAAGTTACAACATAAGAGATTCATAGTTGCCATTGTGATTTGTTGCATTCCATAACAATAAACTCATGAAAATGAGATACAACTTTTTTGCTCATTTTTTTGGAAGTGCACTGAGACACTCCTCTAGCAAACTTCCACTAACAATGGAAAAACGAAACCCTTAGAACAATTCATCAACTGAGAATAGTTGAAGAAACAAGACATTCCTATAAATTGAAGAAATTGCGAATTTCGTACTTGTTTGTCCTGGTCATCCGAATTCAAGTTGTTATATCCTGCAAACTATTCCGTTGCCATTAGCTGCTCCACCGGTGCAGTCTATTGTGCTGTCTTCCGTCACCATCAAGTCTTTTTCCAGCTCCATACCCCATTTGGGGAGAACATACAAGACTTGCAGTCTGCTGAGAGAAGTGACGTGGTTCTGTAATTGTCCTCGCCTCCCACGAGACGACTGACATTGTCGGGAAAGGATTCCCTCATAAGAGAGAATTACCTAATGAGTCTTAATAGACTATTGGATTGATGACAACACATTAATGAATCCATCCAACAATCTATATCACATCCAAAGTTTTTTTTTCATTTTGTATTTGTTGGGCATTTTAATTTAGACCGTTAGATGAATTCATTAATGTGTTGACATCCATCTAATGACATGTTAGGACCCATTAGGTAATCTCTCTGAGGAGGGAATCCGAGTCCGGCATTGTCACTCCGGCTTTTCTGAAATCCGGTTGGTAAGTCCTCCCAAGAACTCCTTCAACTTTCGAGGATAGGCCGTAGAATCGGAATTGTACCTCCAAGTGAGCGAAACAGTCATTGGAAGGTATGTGATAGTTGTGGATCCTATCATCTTCCTTGGTTACGGGACAACATCTTCCTTGGTTACGGGACAACATTGACCGAGATCTCTGCCACCTCGGGGAGCGTGACTCTGACGCTATTCGTATCACCTGTTTTCTCCACTTGTAAGGCCGCTTTTGGGGCTTTCCCATGCAGACAGATGGCCTTCTGGTAGCATCAACTCCTCCCCGTTGTAAGTGAATTTCAAATGGTCAATTTCCTCCTCCCATGTCTCTGCTGGGGTGGCCTCGAGAGAGAACGTGTTGGAGTCAAAGAGGAGACCCAAGGCTTGAATCCAAGAGGGTGTTCGGTTAGTGTGTATTTTGAGAATTTTTTGTGTTTTGAGAATTTTTAAGTGATGTTAACTTTATTGGTATACGTGTTGTAGTTATTTTTAGTTGATGTTAAAAAATAGGTTCGATTTGTGTATTCTCAGGATTCAAAAAATTCTGAGAATGCAAACAAAACGAACACGCCCCAAGTGAAGTCTCTGGCTCGGCCTGCTGGGCGGAGACCATCAACCTGACAAAGGAATAATATGTTGTGAAAGTACATTATGCAAGTTTCACCTCAACACTCAGCTTTGCATATGGCATAATAACACAGCGGAGATAGGAGAAAGAGTAAGAAGATATAGAGATTTAAGTAATTCGGTCTAAATTATATTTAAAATTTGAATTTTTAAATCTTGATAACAATTTAAGTAAGGTTATTATCTTTTATTAGTATACTTGCATAATATTGTTTATGTGTCACTCATGTATATGTAGTCATCGAATGATCAACCCATATATATTATATAATTTTAATCATTACTCTTAAAAAACAAACATTACAAGATTAATGGACTTGATCTGGGTAAATTGTTGGTTGAACCTAATTCAGCTTCCTGTATTTTGCAGATCAATGGTCTAAAAGCACAATTCAGACGCCAAATGCGAAACTTTCGTGCTCCAACCTCTCATCCATAATACAGAGGAGACAAATTTCACAATTTTATGAAACAATATCTTTGGTAGTATAATTTCATCAGAGGTCGTTTATACTTCTGATTGGAAGGATTGTTAATCAGTGGAACTGAAGAGAATGAGTGAGATTGAGGTTGAAACGGGGGAGGTTGAAACATAGGTGGTTGAAAGAGAGGAGGCGGAATCTGAGGATATTCATACAAAGGTGGTTGAGGAGATTGAATCCGAGGAAACTGAGGTGGAGGGGATTGAATTGGAGGAGGTTGTTCAGGAATTTCTTCAGTAGAAGTCATGATCTGTTTGCAGCGTGCAAGAAAAACAGAGAAGTGTTTTGGACGAAAAAAAAATCCATTTATATATGCGGAAGCTTTTGAGAGAAGGAGCTCTGATACCATTTCACAATTGTATGAAACAATATCTTTGGTAGTATTATTTCATCGTATATATACATACGAGAAGTAGCAGAAAAGAAATAACTAACCAGCTAACTTATAACTGAGTCTTTAACAACTTGAGTTATTCTAACTGGCTTATATATTAACAAATCTCGCCTATATACAAAGTCCCTAAACCTCTTGTGCGCAATGTATCTTTATTGCTTCTAAACAGCGTTCGAAGGATTTGAAAGTGCCTCCGGGATATTCCTTAGAACTGAGGTAAATCCGACAACGACGAGCCCAATACATATAACATCCTATATCGAACTTCTTGATATCTTGCTGATATTGGGGAGACAAATGGTGCCGAGGAGAAAGTGGAGATGAAAAAGGAGAGGAAGCTGGGGAAGGATCATTGGCCTGCACTTGAATGACCAGAAGAACCATAACCAACACCATCATAACAGTGGAAAGTCTACCGATGCCAGTTATTCCCTCCATATAGCTCTTCTAGCTTGCTCTCCAGATATATGTGTATATTTATAAGACCTGCTATTTGAACGTCTCACACTTACCTATACATATATAGCTGCCCTTGCTCTCTGGATACTTCTTGTTTTGTTTTTCCTGTTTAATTTTTCAAAGGTAAAGTTTTGATTAAAACAAACTATTAATTAATTATGAACGCACGGTTGCTGGCGACTTAATTGGGAGCTAGCAGCTTCTAGTTGCTACGTATAATTAAGTTTGGTAATTAATTACAATCGCGTCTCTTGACAAGGGTTCAGCGGACGTTTTTCACAGTACGAGTGGTTTATATATATATATATATATATATATATATATATCATGATGTGACTATTATTGACGTTCACAATATAATTAATTAATAGGCCCTCGTTAAGGTTTATGAACGGTTAACTGGCAATTTATATAATTGGGAGCCAGCTTCTAGTTGCTACGTATAATTGTTTGGTAATTAAAATCATGTCTCTTGAGTCTTGACAAGGGTGAGCGTTTCACACTAGTGTTTTATATGTGACTATTACTGACGTTCACAATATAATTAATAGGCCCAGCTTGATCGTTAAGGTGGTAAATACTACAATTATAAGGAAAACTAGCTAATGGATCAATTGATTGATCATCTCTCGACTATTAGGATTGATAAACCGCAAAGGTTGTTATATGATTACTGTAATGTGTCAATTTTATTGTATTCATTTGGTAAAGGTATATAAGTTGGTACAAAACCACATCGACACTGTTCAGGATATGTCACATGGATACCCATCAGTCTTCCTGGTGACCATACTTTTTAAGTTTTAATATGGTAGCTAGGGCGTGCCGATGCAAGTTTTTTTTTCTTCTGCGTAACTTGAAATTATCATTACCCAGAGGCCCTGCTGAAAACAGCAGAGGCGTCACAATATACAATATCCAATGGAATATCATGATCTGCTATTAAGTCTACCCTTTGTACAACATGAAAACCCCATTTAGCAAGCTTGTGAGCCATCATATTGCCCTCCCGAGGTGTCCACAGCAATTTCCACATGCAATGATTCTGTAACAGAGCACGAATGGTATTTATCTCACCCTCAATCATCCAGTCAGGATCACGAATACCCTCCAGTACCTGATTGACAACAATTTGAGCAACACCTTCGAGCACAACAGCTCTGCTTCCAAATTCAAGTGTCAAAGAGCAAGCAAGACGAGCTGCTCTTGCTTCACCTTTAAGAGGATTCAACCCTGGACATTAACTGATTCGGACCTGTTGAATTTCACCCTGCCAATTTCGACAGACTGCAGCAGCACATAGCCAATTATCCTGCACAGCGATATCAAAATTGATTTTAATAGCATTTTCACATGGCGGACTCCATTTGACTACTACGGCCTCCTCCCTTATATTCCAAGCCTCCAGATGAGCATAATAGCGTCGGTGAATAGAACGGATCATATCAAGGAGTTCCAACTCCTTGTCCTCATGCACCAATCTATTGCGCATCTTCCATATCGTATCAAGAGTAATGGTCACAGCCAACAACAAAGAAGACCAATCTGCCCGCACAAAACCAGGGAGGTTAGGTCTATCAAACAAGAATTTGACCCAGCCTTGAATAGAAAAGGCTGTCATTGACTCTGTTAACATCGGCCATGGACCTGTACGCCACAAAATCTGGCTTGCTGCACAACCCAAGAATAAGTGGGCCGGTGTTTCTTCCTGTATTTGGCAAAGTGGACAGCACGAGGAATAAAGACACTGGTTAATTCGCATGGTTTAAGTGCTGCTTGCTCCCCAAAACTTGCTGTTTAATTTCCTGCAGAACTATTGGGCAACTGATCACACTGGAACAATGAAGGCGAAACAGTACTCTATGGTTGGTTGTTTAATTTGCACCCAAAGATGGAGAATTGAATTCCTTCTATGAAATATGAATTGGATGTATTCTATATATACATATATAATCGTATATATTTGGTACTTTTTTTGGTTATTACTGATGACAGTAGATTGGCGGCTGGCTGGCTGCAGATGCTTAATTTGCTCGATATTAATCAGGTTATGTATAAATCGATCATCCCAAAGCACTCCAACTATATATATATATATATATATTTTTTTTTTCTAGGCAAAAATAATTTATTAAAAACCGAGAAAGGAACTGTCAGTACAAAACCGAAAAACGACCAAAAGGCCAGCAAAAAACCTAAACGGACCCAAAGGTCATACAATAACCGGACACACATGCCGGAACCACCAATGACCACAAAGGCCGTGAAACAACCAGAACCATACACTGGCCACACGGACCAGCACACAATAAATACAAACAAACCAACAAAGCCAGAACACAAAACAAATTGGTCACAAGAGCCAGAGTACAAACCCAACACAAATCGGTCACAAGGACCAAGACACAAAAAAACCACCACTCAAGGTGGTGGCGGCTTCCACTGGAGGAGGGGTCATCAGAGCAACAATCCAACTCCTTCAGGGCGTTCTTCAGGCAAAGACTGGCAGCAACTGGGGGAGGTGGAGAAGCGGCACCTGCAGGCGGCACAAAACAGTGGCAACAAAGAGAGCCACCAGGAAAAAATGGCTGGAACAGATGGCAGCGGCAACCAAGGGGCCTCACAACCAAAAAGGTCGAACACCACAACAGCATACTCGGGCAAAGCCACGCATGACAGCAAGACGCCGGCAAAGAGAGGCCAAAAAGAGAGCATCGGGACCGCCGGAAGGAACAGAGCACGGCTAGACAGGGCAGAACCTCCAAAAGAAACATAAAACAACAAGCTGGAAGCCATAAGAGGTCGGGAGCATGAGATCCACGCGCGCGCATGGACGGGCGTGAAAGCTCATGCGCCAACCAATGACTACCGTTCAGGTCCAGAAATGAGCGTCGGGAGGAGACAAAGTCCACCAAGGGGGCCGTGCATACCAGAGACCATCGGAGAGGCCGAGATCTAACATCTAAAAAAAACCCAAAAAAGGACCAAGAGAAGGCCGAAGAGGAAATAAAAAGAGAACCGCTGGCCACCAGGAGCGCAGTCGGAGGAGAGGAGAGGCAGGGGAGGAGCTCCTCTCCTGACCAGGAAAAATGGGGGGAGGGCTTGGTCGTGAGAGGTTTTCAGAGAGGGGGGGGGGGGGGAAATGGGGGGGGGGGGGAAATGGGGGGGGGGGGGGGGGCGAGTTACAGAGGATCTGTTCGCTGCTCCAACTATATATTATATATTCTTCTCATTGATAACGATAGTCTTCGGTAGTGTTTTGGATTCCCATGACCTAATTAAGTTAAGGGCATTAGTTACATTTCCAAATTATTTTCCTACTGCATTCTATCTAGACGCGCGAATTTGTTTGGTACCACATTTTGCTTTTTACGTACGATATCCTTAATTACATATGTAACTCGACCGAACTTATACTTAATTTCTAGGCTGTATTAATTTAGTGTCATTAATCATTCTTCGCAAGCCTTTCTGTATAAGAGGTCTTGATTATCAGAGACTTAATTTCAACAGTGCTCCGCATTGGTTTCTACCTTAATGGTAAAGTTTGTTTACACAAATTATGGTGTAATTACCTCCAATATTAGTCATGATTCTTGATCCAAATTATGTATTAATGCTATATATATGCAAATATTAATTAAGAAAAATAGTGAACAATATTTGCAAGTTTATATGGTCCTCCATATTGGCTTAGAAGATTCTTACAAATGCAGATTGTTTTTGGATAAAGATCCTGCGAGGAAAATATTTGAAGTGTAAAGACTTGTGGCAGGTTAGCAATAGAGGTGGTGGTTCTTGGATTTGGAAAAGTATTCTCAGGGTCAAAGATTTAATTTCTTCATTCTGGAACTTGTTACTCTTTGGGCAATGGTCAGGATGTTTTTGTTCGGAGTAACCCTTGGATTGTCTCAGTTCCTACCTTCAAACCTTAACCTAAAGATGCAAATGTGCAACTTGATTTGAATCTGAAAGTGGGGGATTTAATGAACCTGGCTATTGGTCAATGGGACCGACAAAAAACCTATAGTCTTTTTGATGCTCAGACCAATTCGGCTATTTTCAATATGCGACCAGCCATAAATGATAGAAGAGACACTATGTTCTAGACTCTAGATAGCTCTGAAATTTTTTCTGTCAAATCTATGTATCAAGCTCTGGTAAGGCAACGCAGTGTGCAGCTCCAAAGCCCAATGTCGTTAGCAAGTTGGAAACATATATGAAAATTAAAAATACACGATCGCCGAAAACTATTGTTGTGGAAGGTTGCTTGGGATATATGGATATAACTATATATATAACAACAACCAGCTTCTGTTACAAAGTACTTCCACGTACGGCTTCTTTTTATTCTTCATACACATGTAAAGCATGCTTTATTGGATAAGTAGCTCGAAGTTTCTTTAATTTAGCGTTTTTCTTTCTCCTTCGGACTAGTCAATAGTTGTTCTTGCACCTATGGTAGCATGTTTCCTCATCGCCTTCATCATGAGGGACGTTAATCTTCCTCCCTGCAATATTCGGAGATATTGTAATAAGGCCTTACAATATTGGGAAAAATATTTAAATATTACAAAATAGAAGTTTCCCACCGGATGATCACCTCAGATCCTAATCTAACCTTATTTATTGATTTAATTTAAAATTACAACAAGAAGAAGAAGATTGAGAATGTCTCCAATGTACAAACGGAATTGTGATCCAATTAGGAAAGAAATAAACATATATAGCATGTATTATTGAATGTTGTAGGGATTAAATAGTATGATAATTAGTACGAGCAATAGCGAATGTTGTAGGGCCCACATATTGTTTGTATCTATCTAAATTGGATCAATTAATTCAAGAAACAAATTAGAGATTATCCAAATCCGATGAAAAAAAAAACTCATTTCTTAATTTGCTCAATTTCCTTTTTCCATGCATGATTTTTTGGTCAGTTACTGAGGATAAATATGCATACAAATACTATTGCACTCCGGGACCGCATGCATATGACTCTATGATAACATATGTATTACAATATGCTTGAATATACTCTGTGTGAGAGAGAGATTAATCCAAAAGCATTTTATACCCCTTGTGGCTGCTATAGTTTGAATTTAGTTCTTTGTGATATAGTTTATTAAGCAAGATTAATGTTCTTTCACAACCATGCAAGGCCGTTTGTGCAGCTATAGGGAATGGTGGGAAGGCATGGCCTCCAAAAAATGTGCCCCCTACGTCTGCAGCTAGCAGCAGCTTCCACAATAGCGAGAAAAGACATTAAAGAAAAACTAATTAGTATATATATATATATATATATATATATTAAATTATTGATGTTTCGCCACCTCCTTCAAGATGAGAGAAGACCTTCAAGCATCCCCTACCTTGGTAAAAAGCATAAATTGACAAAACAGATTCTGGGGAAGGGAAGGCGACGCCGTTTCCATGCAGGCATAGACTACAATTTTTTTTTTTGCTAATGTAGCCTACAATTACGTGAACGATAATGTTGTGTTCGGAGGATGGGATTACCCCGGCCCATAACGTTGGACCCAAACCCCAGAGTTGTTGTTAACATATCATTTCATATTTTTTATGGTATGGACTGAAGCCCACGTAATCCCCGTCGCTTCCCTCCAATCCGATTTGTAATTCACCGGGTTAACTCGCCCTACGTCTTTCGAGATCGCACCAGAAAAACCCTAACTCGACTAAATAGCTTCACCAAAATTGCCAATTTGCGATTCAATTTGGATCAACAAGCTGGTGAGTCACATTTCTCTCTGATTTTCAAGAACCGCTTGTGAACTAACTTCTAGCCCATTTGAGTCCCATTTTTTTTACTGGATTCTGAATTTCTGGCTTTAAACCCAATAATTGTAGCTCTGTCATAGTTTCAAGTATGCATGTCGGTGACGAGAAGTCTGATTTTCTAAGTGGCTTTGATTCATTGCTGTCCTCGAGCAAAAGGAAAAAGGGTTTTGAAGAAAATGCTTGCTCTAGGTGAATTGCTATTCTCTTGGTGTATTTTTGGCAAAGATGGTCAAAAGCATCAGGAGCATTTGTGTGAATTGGAAGTGGGTTTCTGTTGAAGTCGCTGGAAATGGAATACCCAGTGGATAGTTTTGCCATGATAGGTGGGTAGTAGTGAAAAGAACTGTGTGGCTGTGTTCTTGATGGATTTATTAGCTTAACTAGTTTGTTTGGGTTAAAATTTTGGTTGGTTAGTGGACCAGGGATAGGGTAATGGAGGCCCCAGATTCAGGTGGTTCTGTTTTGAAGCGGTCATTGAGAAAGAAAGTGGGTATGCGGAATTACAATGAGAATTTGATGGATGAGCTCATAGAGAAGCATTTGGGGGGTGCTTCGAAGAGAAGGAACAGAACGAGAGAGGATCTGGAGAAAGAAACAGAAACTGAGGCTATGATAGCACTATCTCTTGGATTCCCAATAGATGCTTTGCTCGAGGAGGAGATTCGAGCTGGAGTGGTGAGAGAATTGGGTGGGAAGGAGCAGAATGATTATATCGTTGTGAGAAATCATATACTAGCGAGGTGGAGGGATAATGTGCGGATATGGCTGTCCAAAGGACAGGTTAAAGAAACCGTGAGTAGTGAGTATGAACATTTGATATGTTCGGCGCATGATTTTCTTTTGTATAATGGGTATATCAATTTTGGGGTTTCTCCGTCATATATGTCTCATGTGCCAGAGGAGGCAATTGAAGGGTCGGTAATAATTGTTGGTGCAGGACTTGCTGGATTAGCAGCGGCAAGGCAACTGTTGTCATTTGGTTTCAAGGTGACGGTTCTTGAGGGCAGGAACCGACCCGGTGGAAGGGTTTATACTCAAAAGATGGGGCAGGAGGGTAAATTTGCTGTAGTGGACCTCGGTGGTAGTGTTATTACTGGTATACATGCTAATCCTCTTGGAGTTTTAGCCAGGCAACTTTCTATACCACTTCATAAGGTCAGAGATAACTGTCCTTTGTACCGACCAGATGGGGGACCTGTTGAGAAGGAAATTGATTCCAAGGTTGAATTTATCTTTAATAAGTTGCTTGATAAAGTTACTGAACTGAGACAAATCATGGGTGGATTTGCAAATGATATTTCCCTGGGTTCAGTTTTGGAGACACTCAGGCAACTGTATGCTGTGGCTAAGAGTACTGAGGAAAGGCAACTTCTTGATTGGCATCTTGCAAATTTGGAATATGCTAATGCTGGATGTCTTTCAGAACTGTCAGCTGCGTATTGGGATCAGGATGATCCTTATGAAATGGGTGGGGATCACTGCTTTCTTGCTGGAAGTAATTGGAGATTAATAAAAGCATTGTGTGAAGGAGTTCCTATACTCTATGGAAAGACTGTTGATACTATTAGATATGGGAATGAAGGTGTTGAGGTGATAGCCGGGGACCAAATGTTTCAAGCAGATATAGCCCTGTGCACTGTTCCACTCGGAGTTCTAAAGAAAAAGACTATCAGATTTGAGCCAGAGTTGCCCCAGAGAAAGCTGGCAGCCATTGATAGGCTGGGATTTGGACTGCTGAATAAAGTTGCTATGGTTTTTCCACATGTTTTCTGGGGGGAAGAGCTGGATACTTTTGGATGTCTAAGTGAACATAGTGATAACCGTGGAGAGTTTTTTTTGTTTTACAGCTACCATACAGTTTCTGGGGGCCCAGTACTTGTTGCGTTGGTGGCTGGAGAAGCTGCTCAAGTATTTGAATGCACACATCCATCTGCTTTGCTCTTTCGCGTTCTAAACATCCTAAGAGGTACGATCATTCTTGAAACGCTAGATCTGTTTTTTTTTTCCCATACCGTTTAATGCTCTACATCCCTTTTAACAGGAATATTTAGTCCCAGAGGTATCGCTGTGCCTAATCCAATCCAGACAATTTGTACAAGATGGGACAGTGATCCCCTTTCCTATGGTTCATACTCTCATGTTAGAGTACGCTCATCTGGAAGTGATTATGATGTACTCGGAGAGAGTTTGGGAAATCGACTGTTCTTTGCGGGTGAGGCCACGAATAGGCAATACCCAGCCAGCATGCATGGTGCCTTCTTGAGTGGCTTAAGAGAAGCTTCACACATTTACCGAGCCACTAGGTGTCGCCAAATTAGTGCAAGGAAAATCACCCAGAGGAATGTTGGACCAAGCAACGATGTACTGGTAGATCTATTCAAGAAGCCTGATCTAGTGTTAGGGAACTTTTTGTTTATATTTGATCCTTCAACAGAAGACCCAAGATCGTTGGGGCTTATGAGAATTGCTGTGGGGAGAAGGGAACACCATTATAAAGAGGACTCTACAAACAGCTGCCTGCATCAACCAAACCTACCAGTGCCACTTTACACGGTTATAACTCGTGAACAGGCACTGGAGCTGCAACTAGTGACTGAAGGGGATGAAAGTAGACTGTCACATGCAATCGAAAATCTTGGATTAAAGCTGATGGGACCCAGTGCCTTAGGAAATGTAGGTAACTCCTTGGCAGCAAGCATTGCCAGTGCACGAAGAGGCAGGGGCAGGAACAGAGTATCTGCTGGCCCACACCACATTGTTTAGGCATTGTATTGGTATAATTGCATCGACTTTCAGGTCTTCTGCACGGTGGCATGGAATCTATGGATGTATACACTTGCTGTGGATCTTAGAAAGTTAGCATGCCCCCTGCTGCCCAGATGCAGACTTCTGTATATAATCCAATCAAGTAGGTCATTCATTGACTTCAAGAAATCTATTTCTTGGAGGTTTGACTGGAGCCGCCGGCCATTTCTTTTCCTGTATAACAGTTTTCTAGTCTGACAGTAGTCATCTTGGTAGCTAACCAGGGGCTGGTTGATCAATCCCGTAGCTTTGTAATTTTGAGGTCTAATTTGGACGAGCAAGCTCATCTGAGTTGGAGATGAATCCTGTTTGGATGTTGTAGACCACATATTTATTCTTTACGTCAATGGATGTCACTCGATCAAATCTTGTATGTCGGGCCCTTCTGTCTCTGCTAATGCAATTTTTTTGTAGTTCTACCCATTCTTATTTCGGTCATAGAATATGTGCCTAAGGGAAGCGTGACTACTAGGCTTATGGAACAGGGCATTACCTAAGGGAAGCGTGACTACTAGTACACCATAAAGTTCAGGTAAATGAAAATGATCTTATTGATTTATCTATCCCATTATTGAGGGCGAATCCCTTAAGCCTGCGGCTTCCTCCTACATTGATTCTGGATCTTACTATCGAGTTAAGTCTACTAGAGTCCAGAAGGGAAGCGTGACTACTAGGCTTATGGAACAGGGCGCTGTGACATTGATTCTTGATTAACACCTCAAAACAATTAATAATTGCCTATAAAATAGTGGATCCCAGTCTAACAGAAAATTCTCAGCCTATTTTCTAACAAGATGCGTTTTGTTTGTTTCTTCGCGCCTTTGGTGAGCCTATGGTTTTGTTATTTCCATAGCAAATAATGCCGTTAATAGAAGTCTAGAAAAAACTCTGAACAGGAGTGATGGGATAAGATTTTTCAGCCCACTTGGCAGACCCAGTCCAAATGAGGCCCACACGTTTAGTTGAGGCCCAACGGTAAAAAGCCACAAAAATGGGTCCATGGGCAGATTTCCAAAGATCTCCTTGTCTGCAGGGTCATGTCCCATTGGCCAAAATCACATCAGCCTGCAAAGAGACATGTTCCACTAACAGCCAATCAGCTCGTTCCGTGTAAAAAAGAGAAAAAAATTATTTTCTATAAAAGGTGTTGGAAGAGGAAAAAGCTATTTTATATAAAAGGGGAGCTCCATGTATGCATTTTAGAAAAAGAACAGTAATTGAACAGACTCATCTCTGTTCTCTCATTTTTCTCATGATTTCACAGATGACTGATTTGACCCAAAGGGCAGCTCAACTTACTATTTCTTCAGTTTTGCAGGTTCTCTACTATTCTTCATGATGAGTCTCTAGCCCAGTGGATTTATGTGATGGTCAGTCAAAAATGGTTTCATCAGTTTGAGCCGTCTGTGAGAACGACAAAAAATGGCTACCTGAACATCCCTGGGCATTTCTCTGATCTCGTTTTATTTTTCCCCAATCTGGGCGATATTGAGGTTTGGGCGGCAAAGGTGAAAATAAATGTGGGCACCGTAATAGATGGAATCGAAATGGGTCATTTTGGTTCCAGTGCCCACCAGAATTGTGATTCTCATTTCAGTTCTATTCCGAAATAAATCGGAATGGAAAAAGAATTTTTGGAACTAAAAATTGAAAATTCTGGTTCCATATTTGGGCCTAATGACCCAGATTTAGTTTGGGCCCATTGGGCAAAAAATGCAGTTTTTAAGTAGTGTGTTTTGTGGGCCGTAATTAAGGTAGTGTGAGAGGCAAAATTGCACCCAGAATGCCCAAAATAACACTGGAGTCCAACTCCAAATTCTAAAAGTTCAAAACAGTGTCAAAATAAAACGCTTCAGTCTAAAAAAATTAAACAACTAAATTTCAAAATAAAAATAAACTCTAAATTCAAATTACAAAAAAACAACTAAGTTATTAAGCTAACAATTAAGCATACAAAATAAGTAAACTCCTAGATGTTCCGTTGTAATATCATGGATTTGCATGCTTTTTCTTAGCAAGAATTACAAGTGTTACAAGAAAATTAATGGACGGAATAGTCAAGCTACGCACGAGTGCATTACACGGGGAAAGTAAATCTCATACGTGTCTGACTCATATTCGTTAACGTAATTGTCTATACAGCCAAAGCGTGTTCACAAACGGAAATTGTATAACTTATAATAATTTATAATTATCTGTAATCATAACTTATAATAATAATTGTGATGCAAAGGAAAACAAAATGAATTCAAGATGGTCACCACTGGCACATTTGAAATCTAAACAATTTTTTTTTTCCTGACATAAAAGGAGAGAGGAAATAAATGTGGGTATTCATTACAAAGAGGAAAAGAAAATATTAACAAAAATAAAAATTGTATTTACTAATGGGCTAGATGTATTGATAGCATAGAGCTCTTAGTTGAGCCCAGATAGTATGGGCCTACTTTAACTGGCTTTTAGAGTAATTTTATACCACCCTTGTGCGGCTATGCCTTCTTGCTTTGCGCGGCACCTTCAAATGCTCCAAGATGTGGGTCTCATCTTGCGCCTTGCCTGCTTATCCTACGCTCTCTCTACGAGCTTCCACACCCAAATTTACAGCTTGTTCAAACACCCGAGTCCCTGACTCCTTCAGTATTTACAATCGTCATGATCAACATCTTCAGGAACATCCCTTTGTTCCAGAGGTGAAATTGCTTCCGCTTGTGTTGCTTTGAAAAACACAGCTTTGATTAGCTTAATGTTCTTTTCGGTTTCTTGAAACAGTGGAAACTTTTAGAAACCAGACTTTGAGCCTATGATACCGCAGAGCTGTATTCCGAACGATAGTTTGTCAGGTTGCTGCGAAAATGTGGGACCAAATGGAAAACAAGTAACTTTGTTTTATGCTTTTGTGGAATTTTTTAGGAAAGGAAAACTTCACGGTCAGTGGAAAGTAAAGCGATGTCTGACTTGGTTTAGTTTTCTGCAACCTTCGTCACCTTCCAAAAACTCTGTGCTCTAATTTCTTCAACACAGCATTTGGTTGCTTAGAAAATGAGGGGAATGGAGACAACCCACATTCTTGATTATATCTATCTTGTCTTAATCTATTGGATAGGAGAAAACAGTGTCTATTTCAAATGGCGTCGAATACAACTATGCGGTCTAGTTCTTAATTAGTTAGGATCCAAAATTAATTCCAAACCTACATTTTGGGTTTTCTTGTCGAGCCCTTCCAACATATCTCTTGGATAATAAATGGAGCCCGTGGTCGTTCTTGGTAGGATCCTTAAACCTGCTTCGTAGTTTGATTAATCATGTAATCGATCATTGACTTCTCTGGTTGAAGTGAATATTGAACATACTGATTGTTTTTCAAGCGATGAAAGATATATGCTTCGAGCTAATACTTCTGAGTGTTCGATTTTGTGCAATGCAGGTTGTGAAAGCAGTGGACTCCTTATATTCAGAGTTCAGAGCTGTGGATAATTTGGTTGCACGCAATACCACCCGGGTTCTGAAAGCTTTCCAGAATGCTCGAGTTGGATCTCATGTAAGCTCGTACTAAGATGCGAAAATTGATACAAGTGTACTTGAATGTCAATGTGGTGTCACGTTACATCCTCAGCCTTAAGGCTTCTTATTAGTACCCTGCTGAGCAAAAATAATTAGATTGCCTTGACTTTTTACTTGATGTAAAACCATCCACGATTACAATGGCACTGCAAGGCATTGCTCAAACGGGAGCTTTATGTGCTTCTGTTCAAAAACAAGATGGACATCACTTGTGACCTGAGTCAAACCAGTTTGATATCCAGTCAACGAGTTTCTATTTCTTTCTAGCATTAGAGGTCGACAGTCCAGGTAGCGTGAATCCTACAGTTCCAATTTTGGATTCGTAAGGCACCATAATTTTTTGTGAGTATCCTCCTCCAAACTTTAGTGGATTAGTATAGATACCCTTCCGTCTCACCTTTCCTACCGTAACCCTTAATAAGGTTTTGACTAAAGTGCAATAGTCAAGCATCAAAAGCAAGAATGCTGCAGTTATGGAAAACACTGCAGCTAATGTGTTGAATATCTACATACAATGAGATGGAGAAGCAGACCTTTACACCTTGAAACAAATCGGGAGAAAGCACCAAGAAATGCTGAATATTCTATCATAACGAGTTTGGAAACAGGAAACCATTGGAATGATAATATGGGTCAACCATGATTTTCAGTACTTGTCTACATGATTTGGGATAGCTGGGATCCAGCCAAACTAGAACTCCTGAGTTTGGTGAGTGGAGAGACTAGGAAAATAATTGAACCAATATGTAGCACAGAAGGAAGGAAGCACCATGTATATGCTTGATGTGATTCTCAATTTGGGGAATTTGTCTTTTCTCTCTAATATCATCTTCTGCATTTATGTTCTAACTTTAATAATTAGATACTAGTAAAAATCATTCTCATATTTCTCCTTACAGAACCTCTTTTAAAGTCAAGTTGTTGTCATCTTCAGTGCTGATTTCCATGTATTAAAAATTTGTTCATGATTTAATCAGCACTTTGGTGGATGTACTGGCTATGGCCATGAAGAAGCTGGTGGACGTGAAGCACTTGACCGAGCTTTTGCGGAAATCGTTGGAGCTGAATCTGCCATTGTTCGCTCACAGGTTTGTGATGTATAGCGTGCTTGTCGTAGTGCCTGATATTTTAGTTCAGTTTTAAGTCCCCGGTCCTCTACCATCAGTTTTTTTCAGGTACTCATGCGATCACTTGTGCTTTGTTTGCCTTTTTAAGGCCAGGAGATGAGGTGAGCTATTATTTTGACATCGTCCACACTTCACTCTCTGTTACAGATGTAATGTGTTCTGCCCATTTTTTACATGGTATAGGATTTGAACTAATATCATCCTCAGCTTTTGGCAGTTGCAGGTCCTCCCTATGATACATTGGAGGAAGTTATTGGAAAGAGGAACTCACATGAACTGGGTTCCCTGAAGGATTTTGGAGTGAACTACCGAGAAGTTCTGGTATTTGTCATAGATTAGCACACAGTGGACATTTGGTTGTGATTTGTCAACTTCCTCGTATTCTTATTTCAGCTTGCTGAGGATGGTGGAATTGACTGGGACGCACTTGTGGGTGCTGTGAAACCTCAAACAAGATGTGCACTGATACAGCGGTCGTGCGGTTATTCCTGGCGTCGTAGTTTAAGCGTCAATGAGATTGGGAGGGCAATTAATATGATAAAGGTAAGCCTTCAGAGTTTGCAATCACAGTGATGTGAACTGTATTAGTTGGGACTCACAAAAAGTGGGGTCAATGATACAATGAAACCTGTCAGGGTTGTTGGACACGTGATCTTCTTACTTTAGTAACTTCCCCTGGTGGAAATGGTAGAACCTTGATTGGGCATGCCTACAGAAAAGAGCTAGTCGGGCATAATCTGTAGTTGTTTCAAGACTTCATGAGATTTATTGCTTGAATTCGGTGCTTTTCAACTCGTCATATCACTTCTGTACTCTCAGGATTTTCACCGTGCTCTTGTCCCCTGGAATTTGTTAACACAGATACAGAATCCTAATTGCTTGGTGATGGTAGATAATTGCTATGGTGAATTTGTGGAAAGCGTTGAACCTCCAATGGTGGTATGTGGCATATTCTCCGTACTAGCTACCTTTTAAGGATAATATAAAATTGCCAATGGCTGGACAGGGTGCAGATCTGATTGCAGGCAGTTTAATAAAAAATCCTGGTGGAACCATTGCCCCTTGCGGTGGATATGTTGCAGGGAGGAAAAGATGGGTAGAAGCAGCTGCTGCTCGCCTCTCTGCGCCAGGCCTTGGCATTGATTGCGGCTCAACTCCTGGTGATATTATGCGAGCTTTTTTCCAGGGCACGTTCCTTGCACCTCAAATGGTTGGTGAGGCAATCAAGGTACTGGTTTCTGCACATTTTGACTTGATATATCTTTGTTACCTCTGTGTAACATTGAGTGCTATTTGTTTCCTGTAATAAAGGGAACCTTTCTGATTGCTGAAGTTATGGCTTCGAAAGGGTACAAGGTTCAGCCACTTCCTCGTGTTCAACGCCATGATATAGTGCAGGTGTGTCATATTGTACAGATTTTTTGTCCTTCCCGAATGACCCTTCATAGTGTACATGATTAGCTGATATTTAAGGTCCACCTGTGCCTTGAAGGATGATCATGGGGTGGCTTTCGTGAAACTTGCTCCACTTGAACCCAGCAATAACTTACTTCAGCGACTGCTGACTTCTACTTTCTAATCTACACTAATAATAAATCTGTAATCATTTATGTTAATGATCTACTGAATTGACAACTTTGATTAGCCCACTGGGTACTTACGAAAATTATGCACATCAAAGTCAAGACATAAAAGCTCGGTTATTCTATACCAATTTCAGGCTGTGCAGCTTGGGAGTCGTGAGCGTCTCCTTGCTTTCTGTGAGGCTGTTCAGAGAAGCTCTCCAGTTGGCTCATTTACTAAGCCAATTCCCGGTTCAACCCCTGGATATGCATCTGAGGTCTGGGCATACTAAGTTTTGCACTCATCCAATTCTATGACTATCTTTGGGGTTTATTTACTGAAAATGCCTATCTTGCAAAATCTCAGTTGCAGCTTCATTGCGTGCAAGAGCTGCCTCTAATATATACTGGATCCCCTAAAGTGCTCTGAAGGATTATGTTACACATCATAAGTTCCTTTAAGCTTTAATTGATGCCAAATGCCTGCAAAGCAATTCACATAAAGGAGGCACACTAGTTATTCATGCAGTATAACACTGTTCTCCTTGTCATGTATATTCAGGATGATAGGGGCTTATATGCACCTGCAATTCTCTTATGCAGACATTAGTCAAGTGAATGATTGCAGCTCCCAGCTTTTGACTTAATACATCATGTTATGTCTTTCAAGAAATAATGCAGTGGTTCACAAATTGCATGAAGACAATTGTTCTTGGCAGCTGAACTAAACTGATTTCTTAAACCAAATATATATGGACTTTGTGATGATTCTCAGATTGACAATTACTATTCAATTTGGGTATTAAGGCTTCACCAAATCTGCCATGATTTGCTTCAAACCCTTTCTGTGGTAAGCTGAAGGAAAGTTTTTGTTGTTTTTCAGGTGATCTTTGCTGATGGAACCTTCATCGATGGGAGTACCAGTGAGCTCTCATGTGATGGACCACTAAGAGAGCCATTTGCTGTATACTGCCAGGTGTGTGCTTGTTTCTTTTTCTGGTTGTGTTTTCTTCCATACTTTTTTATTAGGGGATTTTTATGAAATCAGCAATGACTTGTCATCTGATGCATAATGCAATTCTTTTACACTGATTTTTTTTTTTGTGATTTCCAATTGCAGGGTGGCACCCATTGGACTCAATGGGGACTCGTTCTCGGAGAGGTTGTAAACTCTATTTAGAATAAAATCAAAATTGCCGAGGGTTATGTTCCGGGACATTCATCTCTACAAGATAAAATCACTTGAGTTACAAGTGAAACTCAATTGTTCTGGGTCAGCTGTTAAGGTAGCTGCTATGTTTGACTCGTAGACAAAGAGTTAAGTACAGTGTTTGAGCCTTGAGGAGGCATGCGATTTTCTCTTCAGACAGTTTCCTTTCATCCGTGTAAAGTCCGGTCGCCTTAACACTTGAATATGGTGTATGTCGTACAATAATAAGGCAATATAAATTTCACAGCTTTGCCTAATGTTTGTCGAAACTCTCTGTGGTTGCCTTGCAGTTTGGAAGTTTAGAGCACATTCATTCCAATCATGACATTTGCACTTGACTAGTTAATGTTACTACTTTCTAGTGTGTTATTCTTAGGCTAAATTACTTTGTTGGTCCTTAGGGTTTTCGCGATTCCCAGATTAGTCCTATGGTAAGTATTTTCCTACGGGTCTCCTTGTGGTTTGGACCAAATTTCACTTTGGTCCATTTATTCACTTGGATGACGGAAATTGCCGACGTGACTAACAGCTACCACGTCATGCTCAATGAAAAACAAACACGCGAAGCATGGACGCTGACAAGACTTACTCAACTTGAAAAATTGGGTCCTATGTGTTAAATGGATACTGTCATCCAAGTGAACGGAGGGACTAAACTTATCCATTTGGCACGTAGGACCCACTTTTTCAAGTTGGGAGATTCGAGTCAGCGTCCATGCTTCGCGTGTCTATTTTTAATTAGACGTGATATGATAGCCGTTAACCAAATCGGCAATTTTCGTCAACCAAGTGAATGGAGGGACTAAACTGGTCGATAGGGAGACCTATAGGAAAAAACTTCTCATAGAGACTAATCTGGAAATCGCGAAAATCTCAAAGACTGGTGGAGTAATTTAACATATTCTTTATATGTGTTACTCTATATATTTGGGGGCTGAAAGGGGTAAGCAATCGCTTAAGGCCCCCTATGAGGTATGAGGAATACACATACACCATATGCTATTTTTACCCGATCAAAGTGGTAATGACAAGGAAAGCGTGATGAATATCATGGTAAGAAGATGCATTGGTATACATGTATAGCTCCGTGGCACGAATAGCAGCCATTATTTCAGGCTTCAGCCATGAAAGGGTGTGGCTGTTTTTTATTCATGCATCGAACCATGGACTAGTGGAGGTGTAGTTAACTTTTCACTTTCAGGCTGTCCGCGCTGCTTCGTAAATGTGGTTTGTATGTACCGGACGTATAATAAACGAGTGCGATTTCAAACAAGTAGCAAGTACCAACTCTATCTCATCTTCTTTTCTGCACTCTTTCAAAAATAAAAGGAAAAAAGAGAAAGAAAATGTATTGGAAGAAAAATTGGAAAAAAAATATCTGATGCGGTGAGCGTGGATCGAACACGCGACCTTCAGATCTTCAGTCTGACGCTCTCCCAACTGAGCTATCCCCGCCTTCAAATATAGAAAGCTTTTCCTTGTTATTATACTTGTCTTATCGAAATAAGGTGGAACCACTGTTATCGGACGGCCAACAAATACCAATCGAAGGAACGCCCGCTGCCAAGCTGTGTCACCGTCCGATAATTCCTTTCATAGTATCGTTATATGGGCGCAAATAATTTCAGAAGGAAGCCGGCGGAAATTATCTTTACTTCGATTCTTTGTTCTGTTTGTTTACCAAGAATGTACGGAGAGAGAGAAAACTGTGACTTGTAAGTAAGGGTGAGCATTTTATCCGATTAGTACCGGAAATTTCGGTTCCGGTATATTCCGGTACGGAACCGGATCTTAAATATAAAAATTTTCGGAACCGGAAATTCCAGAATTTCCGGTTCCGACATTTTGAAAAAAAAAACGTTTAAAATTTTAAAAAAAAGGTGGACTGACAGTCTCACGTGAAGGGAGACTGACTTTCTAGAATTTTCTTGAAAGACTCAGTCTCCTCCTCCCGCGACACTTCAGACTTCAACACTTCTTTCTTATTTTTCTTCCGAATTCTCTCTCTCTCTCTTTCTTTCAGTTCTCTTCGACTCTTCCTCTCGAAATATCTCTCTCGCCCTAGACTTTTCTTCCAAGACCAGTCTCCTCCAGTTCTTCTTCTTCTTCTTCTTCCGAAATCTCTCTCCTTCGTCTCTGTCTCTCTCTCAGCTCTCTCTTTTCGGCCTCACTTCATCGATTTCGTCACAGTTAGTCAGTTTGTCAGACTTTGACAACAACTAAGAGCAGAGAGGACCTGAACCTTTCAATCTGTCCGTCGGTAAGAAATATTCCCTCTCCTTGATCCCGATTCAGAATCTATCTTTTCTGATCCTTTGTGACTGTTCTTGATAAATTTGAGATTTTTTCTTCATGGAATTTGATGGGTTCTGTTATTTCTTTTATGTCGGGTGTTTTTGTGGTTGGTGGGTGTTTTAGTTAGGTGCTTTAGATTTGTCCCACGTTTATATTGTTCGGTTTTGGGTTGTAAACATCAATGGGTTCTCAAGTTTTTTTTGCAATATTCCCCCTTTTTTTTGCAGGTTTTTCTTATTTTGCAGCTTCGATTTTTGCAGATTTTGCATCTTCGATTTTGCAGATTTTGCTTATATTGCAGTTGTTTTTGATGCTGCAAAAGGACCTCCATCCGAAATCTCTTATTTTGCATCTATTTTGCAGGTTTTGCTTATCTTGCTCTCAGTGATTCTCTCTGCAAGAGTGCAAGTTCATGTGTTATGAAATTTTTTTTTGTATGTATGTTGATCATACCCCTAGTTGTAATGGTATGGCTGTGGTGTGTCGTACTGTTTGTAATGGTGTGGCCGTATGGGGAGATTGGCTGTTATGCAGATTTTTTACTCCTAGTTGATTTATTTTGTTTCCTGAAAGCATTTTTTTTGTTTTTGTGCGTTGGACAGTTAAAATTGTTCCGTTCTTAATCGAACCAGAATTTCCGGATTCCGTTTTTGGAAATTCCGGTTCCATTACGGAATGGAACCGGAATGAAATTTTAGGTTCCGGTGAGTACCGGAACCGGAATGACCTGGTCCATCCGTTCCGGTACTCACCCTTTAAGCCACTAATGCTCGGCGTTTTCCTTGGCAACTAAACAGACTGTAAAGACATAACGACCCTCTCCATTTCTACGTAGTGAAAACCCCATTTCTAGAGAGAGAGCCTATGCCCTCTCTCTCCATACCCTCCCCTCTCCCGCGTCTGCAACCCTTTCTTCCTTGTGTTCTTCCGCGACGGGAGGGGCCCTTGCTCCTCCCATCCCTCCTGCCTCCCTCCTTCTCCTCTTCTTCTTTTTTCCCCATGGTCGTTCGTCCTATCCTCCCTTTTACCGCAGCGCTTTGCTCTCTCATTTGGTCTTTCCTTGTGGCTAGATCTCGGCGGTTTGGAGGCTTTTTGGTGGCCACGCTCTGCATGACTGAGTTCCTCAGCTCTCGGGGCTCCGATGTTCATCTTTCTGGTGCTGGTGCGGCGACGCGTGTTGCTCCACGCGCGGTCAAGCGTGCGAGTGGATCTCACGCGCACGCCATGTTTGGGCTTTGTTGGTTTTGGTGGTCTTTGTGGCGAGCGATCTGTCCCTGGGTTCTTGGTCGTGCGGTTTGTGTGTTCTGTTGTTGTTTCGAATAACGACATTTCTCTAGATTTTGGTGGGAAGGGGGCTCCTACGGCTTCCTCCTTGGTGGTGCTGTTATGGACTAGTTACTGGGGAAGTAGGCGCTGAGTGCATGCTCACCCTCTCCTCCGGCGATCGACTCTTCTGTGGGTGGCTGAGTTTGTTCCGGGTCTTTGGACCCGTCTTAAATCTATGGGCCTTTTGGTCCATCTGTATGGGGCCTTCATGGCCCTCTGGATATCGGCCTTCGTGGCCCTTCGTTGTATGACCCATCTGACTCTTGTTCTTGCTGTTAAGGGTTTTCACCCTCTGTTCCTTGTAACAGGCCCCTGTGGCTTGTTTGTATGCAGCTCTGCTGTCTTTCTTCCGGTGGAATGATATTTCATGTTGCTTAGAAAAAGAAAAAACAGACTGTAAAGACAAACTGAAAGAGTTTGTACTAGATAGCCGCTCTCTCTAGTAGAGCTCCCCCTTTTTTTCCTTCCCCCGTGTCACCCTTCGTCTAAAACCGAGTCTTGATGAGTCTTCCTTACCTGTACTCCTCTCTTTCGAACCTTCCCTTTATTATAACCCTTCGTATTGATAAAAAAATAAAAATGGCTCCTCTAAATGCTTATAAACTGATAAAATTAGGGTCGTAGACTTCGCTTTCAAAGAGTATTCTTAGTAGCTCATATATCCTAAACAAGCTTTGGCTTCCTTCGTCAGGTCCTATTTGTATGTCAACTCACCCTGATGGGATCCACGATCTGTGTGATGCTTACAATGCATTTCGCAGCACAGCTGATCTCAAGAACACTTTTTCTATGAACTCTAGCTGCTTTGCAAAATTTGATTTCTTTGTATAAAAGTAATGCCATAAAGCGCAAACCAATACGATATTCACACTTTACATCTTCCTTGTGACTAATCTATGCTCGAAAGAAAAGACTTTTCAATCACATATGATATGAATGAACGGCGAGAAGTGCGTGTGTTTCCCTTACAAAGCCTTTGCTGCTCTTTACGCGCATGGCCAATTAGATGTTGCCTTTGTTACCACGGTACCACCGCTAGTTTGATGAATCTAGGGAACATGTTTAACCACATGAATCTACAGATCAGCATTTTCTATCACTTCTTGGATAAAAAAGATTATCGGATGTGATTTTGAGCACCAAATGGATAATTTGATTGACTCGGAGAAAAAAGTATTAAAAATTTGAGATTTGCGAAAGAAATTTATTTTGCTTCTTCTTTTTTTGTGGGAATTTATCAAAAAATTCCATCGGGGGTATATCCTATTTGGGAAAGCGGACAAATGGTCCAAAATCTGGACAGGTTAAGCACACGTGGAACCTATTTACTGATTTACAGGATAATCCAGATGCATATCTCCACAGAGCAAGAGAGTTATGTGTTTGTGTGGTAAAATTTTTGGTATTGGGTTTAGTGTTGGTATTGGGTTTAGTGAAAAAGTGAAGAGAGATGTAATATTTTATAGTTTTTGTAATTTTTTATATTTTTTGAAGGAAGAGAGAGAGATTATATTGGAGTATTTTATTAGGAGAGAGATAAAATTTTGGGTAAATTTTTTGTGACAAACGCAGCCAGTCTGAAATCTCAGGAAAAGGACGAAATAAAATAAAATTAGAGGAGCGAGCCTTAAAAGGTTAGCAACCAAGCTGACTAAAAAAATCTATGCCCTTTTATGAAGCCACCATGAAATCGCCGATAGACAATCCTAAACCACTGTTTTAGATTTTTATAGTCGCCGTATTGCCATGACACCACTTTTGCAAGCGTCCATAAATTTTTCAGCTTTTAAGTTTGAATTTTTCCAGAATTATAGCACATACAAGAAACCAATCAACCATTACTCTCCATCAAAAGCAAAGATTGCTTCTTCGCATCACAATGAGTTCAAATTAAGGGCTTATAGAGATAGGTGGACTTTTTGGGGTGGTAGTAGGGGTGAGGATGGAATTTTGGTGAAAGAGGAGACGTGGAAGAGGCAGAAAAGAGTGGTTTTGGTGAGGTTTAATCAGGGTTTTGGGTTTAATGGTGGCGGCGGCGGTGGTGGTGGGAGAGATAATGGTGCCACTACTAGAGTTCTGGGAAATCTTACTTTGGCTATTGGGTTGACGTATCTTTCCATGACTGGGCAACTTGGTTGGGTTCTCGATGCAATTGTTTCCGTTTGGGTCTCTCTCGCTCTCGCTCTCTCTCTCTCTCTCTCTCTCTCTCTCTCTCTCTCTCTCTGTTTGTGAGTGTCAGTGTCAGTGAGTGTGTCTTGTTCAACTACATATATGAGTTTCCTTGTATCCCATTTAGTTATTTTTGCAGTACCTTATGTCGTGGTTGGCTCTGCATTCCGATTTTGTTGCTTGTAATACTTTGCTGCAATCGTTTAAGAAATTATTATAAAGTCTTTTGCCTTACCTTGATTTCCTAGTTTCAAGGAATTGTATCAGGCATCCTGACCTGCTCTATTATGTGTTTTACGTGATTATTTATTCGTCAAGTTGTTGGTTCAGCCATAGACCTTTTCCTAATCCGCTTACACTTGGTAAAAATATAAGAACTCTCTCTGCAACAATTATTCTGCTTGTTTGAGAAAAGTACAAAAAACTATTCTGTACAGGCAACAGATATCATGTTTTTGCTCCTTTTCTGTTATCGTATAGCTATTTGTTGCTTTTATGGCAATTGTTTCTCAAGTGAGGTTTTTCCTGCATTTCATTTTCTGTGGAAAACAACAGATAATTAGATACATATCTACTTTTATGTATCTAACAGCCCAACTACGTTGTGAGGACATCATATACAAACACACACAGAGCCATGTATTCCCTACTGCATGTGATCAAAGAGTAATTACGTTTTGAGGAGGTTTTACACCTTCTTGTTGCTTCTAAAATCAGTATACATAGTTGAATCTGCTTTGTTCATACCTTCCATATTTACAGCTCTTTGCAGTGCTTGTACCAATAGTTGGCTTGGGTGCTTTCCTGTGGTGGGCTGGACGGGATATGGTTCAAGGCACTGTGAGTATTCTTCGATTTTCTTCTGCTGCTTTTCTTGAGATATTTGGCCTCTTTACCATACCCTCTATCGGTTATATAAAGCATTTATATCGGCTAGCAACATTATAAATCAACCAGTCTCTACAATTTAGACTTCTTAGCCTAGACTTCCAAATATGTGATTTCATAATAAACTTGTATCTCGTAGGATTGGTTTAAAATACTGTGGAGAGCAGAAATATTTACTTACACCTGTTGTTTGAGCTGAATTCATTGGACTTTAGAACGTTGTGTATGATGTAGAAGTAGTGCATGTGTGGGTGGCTATATATTTTGGGTTTAATTTTTTATTTGGTAGTTCATCACCCTTAGTTACAGATTATGCCAAGTTTACAATGTATTGGTACCCCTTCTCATTTAGACTGTAAACTTACACGCACACAGGATTGACTGTAAGTTGAAGGGCTCTATTGGACTGCTTTTTGTTTGCAAACGAGTAATATATCCCTTAGACATAGGGCCCTGATATGTATGTACTACGTGCTTTGTTGAATTAATGGTCTAGCTGAGTAGACAGACTGCGGTGCCAGTTTATTTTGTTTCGTGTGACAGCTAGTGTGAACCAGTGTTTGATGTTCAAAGCATGTTTTGATAGATAAAAAAATGGTGTTAGAAGAATGTATTTTTTTTGCAAAATACATGAAGAACTTGAATTTATACGTTCGATACATCTTTTAAATTTGTCACTTGTTAATCTAGTACATTATAAACTATTTCCTGTGGTACTTTTAGAATGTGAGAGATCAATTATTCAACTTTTTCCATTCGATGCCTTCACTAATCGATTTATTTTTTGTCCCTTTTATATATGGTGTACATGCAGTGTCCAAACTGCGGAAATGACTTTCAAGTTTTCAAGTAAGAGCTTTAGACTCTATTTAGTGATATCAAACTCACTTGCGAAGACCTGGTTTTGTAGTGTCGCGGCTTGGATTGCACTATGAGTTGTCTGACTTGGACATATATGTTATTTGTGGCAGATCTTCTCTGAATAATGATTCGCAGCTGTGCCCCTTCTGCAGCCAACCTTTCTCTGGTATTAACCGTTCAGTTGTGTAGTTTTGGAAGTTCCTCTTTAATTTGTTTTAGTTGTTGCTTATAGGCGTTCAACTTGCATTGATACTTCTAATCATGATATGGGAGAAGTTTCGCTGTGTTAGTTGGTTTTATAGTCATTGAACTTTTATCTTTAGTATGGATTTAGAGCTATCAATTGGAATAACTTTTATGTTGGGATTTTTCTATGGAAGCTTTCGTTGATGTTTTTCCATATGGTCAGAGTTCTGGTTTTTCTGAGTTGTGGGTTTGACAAACTTAGTGGGACGTTTTTTTTTTCATACTTTTTATGTACATATCCTGACATATCTTGCCTCTCATGTTACCATGTTTCATTTGTGAAACGTGGACTTACATGAGGATGACAATCACAATGCTTTAGTCGGCACTACTTTGTTGTGCTCGCTTGGACTTACATGGTCTGCCTTCCAGTGCACTTGAAACTGATTCAAGAGAATTCAACTCCCTAGACTCTCACTGTCATTATCTTCTGCTTTTGGAGCTTGCACTCGACTTGATACTTATCACAGTTTCCTTGATGTATAGAAGTCAAGTCTTCACTATGATTAGCGATGTCTATGCATTTTGTGGGGTGACCTCAATGCCACCTTTTCCCGTCATATGGAATTTTTCCACTCATCGTTGTGCGGTATAAATTTTGAGGGGGCTCATTACCAGAACAAACTAGTGAAACTCTAAAGTGGCATTAACAAAGAAATATTGTTGATTGATCCATAAAAAGGAACAATGGTTTTTCTAGCCAATTTCTTTGGTGGTGCAAGTAATTTTGTCTCTCCTAGATTTCAATATATTTGTTCTAGTAACTTGTACAATATGTATATCTGAATTTCTCTAATGTTTGAGGACTTCTTACTTAAAAATTTCAGTGGTGAGTGATGAGTTTGTAAGAGACTCTGTGACGTTCTCCAACCAATCAACGACATTTGGGAAAGCTTTCAATGAATTTTCCCGTGCCAAGAAAGGTAGTTTCGACAAGCTTGTTACTTCCTTTTCCTTTAGCATCATTCATGTGGAGCGTATACAATCATTTTTGGAATTGTGGTCAAGTATATGACAATAGCTATGTTATATGGTCATTAGCACCTGTTTTCCTGTAATTGTTGTTGAAATGGCTTGTTTGTGTGTTCCTGAACCTCTTGCATCTTTTCAAGGAAAAGATTCTTCTGCGGCAGTTGTCGATGTTGAAGCCGAAGTAAAAGATGCAGACTAGGCCTTAAAGCTATTATAGCCCTGTATGCAGCTAAATATTAGAAATCTTCTTGGGTTTTTCCTTCTCTGGGAACGGAAATTTGTTTTTGGGCCAGTGAACACTTCTCCTTTGCACGGTCAAGGTAATATCCTTCAAAAATTCCCTGTATGAGCCTCTGAGGGAGGAATATATCTGTCATACGGAACTGGAGACACCCTCGCTGATTAGAGCCCATTATAGCTATGGAGGGATGGTTAGTATACTGACGTCGCAGCTGTATCATAAGTTTTGACAGTGATGATTCTTGTGTTATATTTTTGTATTTCATTGCCCTAAAGTTCCTTGTCTTAATTCCTATGGCCTTGTTTTCCTGGGTATATTTTGAGCTATAGGGTGCATAAATGAACGCGTTTACTTATGATAAAGCTCTTCTTGTTTACCTGACTGACTGGCTTCCATATGAGCTTGAAGCAATTTTCTGACAGTTTGTTCTTTGTTGGATTGCACTTGTTCCAACTAGTTCTCATTTTTCATTTCGCCTGAATAATTTCAAATGATTTTAGGTAAAACTTGTTATGAGAACGTGCATGCAGATGCCACTGCGATATGCTGATATCTAACAAAATTCCACAGTGAAGACGTTCCACAAAAAACCTGTGGTTCAGTGAATATTTCTGACAAGAAAATTGCTAGTAGTTTCCTGACGAGAAAAATGAAAATGAAATTGTGCGACAAGTTATTTGATGAAAAAAGAGCATTTTCTTCACAGGAAAGAAAGTGGGAAAAGGCGAGGAAAATGTGCTCCAAGTCATTTGCTACCATTTACTTCTTTTAATGTACAAATGAGTAGTCAGCTTTCCTGGCCACTTGTGGCTTTGCCGCCCTCTTTGTGGGCTTTGTGGTGTTTCTCTAAGTTATCCTTTTTTTAGCTCTAGTGTTAGCTCCTATGTGGTTCCGGTAGTTACCGACTATCGCTCCCCGCCACCCGTTCTCTCTGCCCGGCATGAAATATTTGTGGTTTATCGATCTTTTTGGATCCCACTAGTCTTTTTGTAACTTAGTTTTGCTTGGATCTTTAGTTTCTTGATCTTGTATATACTCTTGATTCATATGCAATGATAGTCTTTCGGTATTATTCAGCAAAAAAAAAATAGTAATAAGCTTTCCAGAAAGCTTGACAAGCCCTGAACAGTTCTGTGAGACCGAATCGGGCAAACCTGAACTGAGCTTTTTAAGGCCCTAAACAGCTTAGCCTAAGCTCCTTCTATTGCCCTCTGAAGCATTCTCTCGCTCCATCACCTGTCACCACTAATGGTCTGTGTCAACCACAATCCTGCATTTGCTGACAATCAGCAGCAGCAAGTGGTTGAGGACCAAGGTAGAGAAGCATGGGGCGTCCTTGACTGAGGTGGGAGTCTGATCGAAGTTTGGGTGGTTTTAGTTAACTTTAGTTTCATAGGTTGATCAGAACGGGCTTCACAACCTAATAGAGCACATAATCTGCGTCTCTTATAAATTCCTATCAGCTAAACCCTTTGAATGGCAAAAGTTATTGTGTGAGTGAGGTTATTGTGTGAGTGTGTGAGTGGACGGGTGAGATTAAAAGTTGAAAAATCTAATGGTTGAAAAAAAAAAGCCACGTCATTTAATGAAACCGGGTCGGGTCGGTTTCATTAAATGACGTGGCATTTTTTCGGCCATTAAATTTCTCAACTTCTAATCTCACTCGTCCACTCACACAATAAGCGGAGCCCCCTTCGAATAGAGGTCTGAAAGGGCATCAACCCAAAGTGAGAGACTTAGCTGCATCAGATATCAAAACGACCCTAAGAGATAAAGAACCCAGAAGAGGAAAAAGCAAAGTAGCAGTAGCATTCGTAACCCACATTATTTCAATAAGCCACGTACAACAAAGGCAGGCCAAGTCCAGCGACTCCCATTACACCCAAAAACATCCTAATATACAGAAAATACAAAGAGATACATATTCAAGAGATTGCTGAGCCAGTGGAGGATTTTATTTGCACATAGAAACCCCATTAGAACTACCCCAGAGGAGCTAGTGTGATCCTTCTCCAACTTTCTGCAAAGAGACAATATGGCCGGTCGGGCAAAAAGAGAGGGTTGATAATTACCATACGAGGATACAAAAATCACTTGTTCTCTCTCTCCGTAAACTTTATTCATGGCTGAATGTATCTCCTTTCACTTCGATCAGATGATCACCCTTGATCACCACCTCAAATTCATAGACATGTACCTATAATCCTCCCCTTTTTTTCCCGTTTTCTTTTATTTTCTTTTCTTCTAAGCAAATGAACTTCATTGAACTCGAAAAGAGGAGTTCACGGGGATCAAAAGTATCAGCCCGAATTAAGTTCCTAGTGACATTCCTTCATCCCCATGAATCCACAATCTTAATCCCGAAAGTTCACGAGCAATCCCAGTGTTAACTAAGATAAAAGAGCAAGCCTTTGCACAAAACATTTTAGAAAGGACTTACGTGTTCTTCTTTCCATCTAGACGGGTGCAAAGGGTCCTCCCAAAAGTTCACCTTTTGAGGTCCATTCTGATCTGCAATATACTCGAAGTAATTACTATCAAATATTGTAAATGATAATGAATAAATGAACTATAATCTCTAACGTTTTCCGCTAATGAAATAACTCCACGGACCACAAGTCCAATGAACATTATCGAACCGACAATTCCTACACAAACGGAGCGGCAAAACAAAATAGCGGGCATAGACGAAATTTATACGTTATGAATTTTCGGAAGAAAAAAAACGTTGGTTTTCCTTTTCTTTTCCTGAATTTCTCTCTGCAACTGAAGCGCTGAAAATAAATTTCGATGCTGCGGTCAAGTTCAATACTCTTCACGTTGCAGTTATCTGTAGGAATAAGGAGGGCTCGATGTTAGAGGCGCGGGCTGGGAAGTGTGTTGGATCCAATCCACTGAAGGGTGAGAGTATGGCAGCCTTGATGGCTTTAAAGATGGCGAAAGAGTCGGCGAAGGAATGCATATTGGAAGGAGATTCACAAGTGCTGTATAATCAATTATGTGCAGATATATATGTCCTATGCACCAAATCCAGAACCAGAAGTGTACGAGTTGAGAAGAAACCTGGAGGAGCATCCCGAATGGTCCATCAATTGGGTACCGAGAGCGTGCAACCAAGCTGCCCATGAGTTAACAAATTGGTGTGCCAGGAATGATTTGGTTGGCTGTATCAATCTTTGTGCTTTGCCTTCAGCCATTCGGGAAGCGGTTACCCGCTGACCCGAATTGTATCTCACGTTGCTAAATATAAAAAAAGATTTCCTATCAATTTTTCGTTCCTTCTGAAGTACGAGCCCCACCCAGCCCACGACGTAGATGCTTTTTCTCTAGATCCATGCAGCAGAAGCTCACACGCATGTAACAGGCAATAAAAATTCTAAGATTTCTTATAATAATCCTCGAATCCCCATATTCAACGCTATATTTCAGGAGAAGTCTTGCCTTCAAAATTTACTAAAGATTTCAAAACTATGTAGGAATATGTAGGCTACTACCAAATGAAAGAAAAAATGTAGATTATCACCTTACTAAATACACGTATTACAGGGCCTGAAACACACATCTAAACCCAGAAGAGTGTACTTGTTTGTGGTGTGACAGAGTTCACCACAAAACATTTAAACATGCCCCATTCGGGGCTTTACAGAGGCAGAATCCATATGCAAATCCTCTACATGATGTTCTGATTCCCATAACATACTAACAGCAAAACTTGCAATACTTCAAGCGTCAATTTCATTGAACGCAAGGCCTCTTTATAGCCGAGAATGAATAAAAACTCTTTTCTTATCCGTTTTCAGAAGATCCGATCCCTTGTTCCCTTCATTTGGTGTCTTATTAAGAGCCCCTGGATCCTCTGATCCATTGACAGTTGTGGCTGATACCTTATTTGCTTGGTTTGCCTTCATTGTGTCTCCGTGCAGTCCTTCCTCAGCTTGCAGTTCGCCCAATACCACTTTCAGATCTCCTAGTTTCTTCTGGTCCTTTGAAGCGGGTAAAGCACCTTGATACATTAATTCTTCCGGCAGGAACTTATGACCTTGTTGCTTCCCACCTGCAAAACTCAAGTGTGAGAAGAGACAATTTCAAAAATAGGCAAAAGTAATTACCAGTGTATGGAAGTTAAACAAAATATCTACCTATAAAAGTGAGCATCAAAGAAGATAGTTATGGTAACACAAACAACATTTCTTTTGTAAGTGGAATTAAACCAAACAAAGCCAAGGCAGAGTCAAAACTCAATCACAAAACAAAAAGAAATAATCAAAATTGTCATACACTTCAACCTTTTTTCTTTTCTTTTTTTCGAATCAGCGGGAGGAATTACAAGCTAGTGGAGAAGGTGGATCTTCCCCCATTGTGTTTTCCAGATCCCATGTGATTTGATAGGAATGCTCCCTTCCATAAGGTTGTAGATTGCCCCATGCGCAAGATTGCATACAGGAAGTTGCACTGAAATGGGCTTTAAATGCGTTGAATTACCCCTAAAACATTGAGCAAATTGCCTTCAATAATTATTCTTTCAGGGTCAAGCTCCACAAACTCTAGAGCTGCCAGGTAAGCAGCTTAGGCTGTGGCAAAGGAGGGCTTCGGCGATTGGCAATTTTTTCAGTCCATAGACGGGTGACAATGCTTTTGTTGCAACAGAGAGCCACAAGCAATTAGAAGCTATTACTTAACAGTCCCCTCAAACTTAATTCGATAGAATCCTTTTTTTTTTTTATAATTAATTCGATAGAATCCTTTGATAGGGAAAGTCATGTTTGAGCGGATTGTGATGGACTTTCGTCTTGCCATGCCATGAGATGTTTCCAACTCGTTTTTCTTCAATTTGGTGTGACAGATGCATAGCTTGGTGCCTCGTAGAATCATGGAACACTCTGTTTCTAGCTAGCGATATTCGTTCCGTTGCGTAGGCAGCAAAAGAGGAGAAAGTGGTGCCCCTCATTCGGGTCAACGGTATGAGCAAGGTTACGATTTAGGATTAACCTGATCTAAAGCGGAATGACACTGTTTCCAAATTCATATGTCTGCAGGCTAGTGGGATTTCCTCTTCTATATCACTTTGCAACAACGGATCTTAGGAACAACTGCTCAAGTGTTTCTGTATCACAGAAACATATCCGAGTCGACTACCCATTCCTTAATCATACATGTCTGCATCTTGCAGTATATAATTTCTAAAGGTGATCCAGCAAAACCCATACCAGAAAATCAGAAATCAGGATAAAACAAAGAGGTCATGAATTATTAGCTAATAATATAAACTAAGAGCACTAAAACGATCGGTAATCTAATACCAATGATCGGAATTTCTGACAGTTCACATATATACATCATGCAGAGACTGAACGGGGACTCACCACTGAAGGCTTTGCCAGAATCGTTGACGGCGGAATCCACGGCGAACTTACCGAGGTTTTCCATGATCCAGCTAATTTTGTCCCGGCGGTTAGGGTTGGTCACGTGCTCCTTCCGCATACGAAGTCCGTCGATTCTAACACCATCGGCCATTTGGGTGGCAGCAATAAGCCCGGGATCGTTTCGCTTCGCACTCGGTGGATAGAAGCGGGCTGTACGAGAAACGTTTGTTGGTGCCGCCCGCGTGTTTTTCTTCCTAATATTTGCCTTTCTGGTTTAATTATTAGTCTTTGGTCCTTCAATTTATTTGTATTTGTTCACGTGCCCCGCCAGGATTATGATATTTTAAGTTATAGTTCTTGGAACCATCTCGGGGGCAATCTTGGCAATTTAGTCCTCTTTGAAAACGGGCCTTTCATAATGTGTTTTAGTTTGAGACCAAACTATTCTAATCTGTCATTTTGGGTACTTAAGCCCACCTAATCTGTCTCTCACTCCAATCTCAAATTCATTTTGATGAACTATTGAAATATAATTTACTCCTAATTTTTGTTACAGCCTATATGATATTGTATTTTAACAAATTAATCTATGTGATATAAGTTAGAACGAAACGGTCACTGTGATACATCTTTTAGACATATAGGTCTTTTTGTCCATAAAAAATTAACCAACTAATGGAAGATCAACATGGATTAGGGGTTGAGATAACTATTTTCGAATTCGGATAACCTATCCTAACCATGTTTCTGTTAGTGGACTATTCCGTTCAAAGTTATACCCCAAGAACTGTTTTGTTAAAATTTAATAACACAGACTTTTAAGGAAGGAGGTGTCCATTATTTTACCTAGGTTGTATTTGAGTGTTAAAATTTTAGGGTATTGAAATTGGTGGAAAAATGAAGAGAGATGATTTAAATGAATTTTTTATATTTTTTAAGGAAATTGACAATATGGTCACTAAGTTTATACCACGCTGACGATTTAGTCACTATTTTTCATTTTTTTACATTATGGTCATTGAGTCCATACTCGTGTGTCGATTTAGTTATTCTGTCCATATTCCGTCAATCTATTTAATAGAATCTAATGCAACGTCAGCCTTAAACACGTCACCAAAACACGTCATACAGATTAACCACGAGATAAAATTATCATTTCATATGTAAAAAAACTTCGATTAAATTGACAAAAAAATTTAAATGAAAATACGAAATATCTGAAATCAATAGTTGTTAAGTGAAATGTGACAAAAATAATACCTGAAAGTGAAAGTAAAGAGTGTCAACATTCCCATAATTAAAGTGTGATAAATGTATATATCATTTAATAAAAAGATAACAGTCTAGAAATGAAATTTCCTGCGTTGGCTCATGTCTAAAGTGTGGTAAGTGTATATATCATTTAATAAAAAAATAACAGTCAAGAAGTGAAATATTTAATTTTCTATTAAATTATATTTTTATTACAATAAATATAAAAATTCACTCATCATTTTTTTAGATGTAGTGACAGAATATAAATGGAAGAGTCATATCATCGCATATGGACTCAATGACCAAAATATAAAAAAAGTAAACCTCGTAACTATTTTGTCATCGGTGTATAAACCTAGTGACCAAATTGTCAATTTTCCTTAAATGACAAAACACTACGTTTTATTTAATGATGATCTGACGTGGTTAATCTGGCTGACGTGTGATGCTGACACGTTAAAAAGCTGACGTGGTAGGGCATTCTGTTAAATGGATTGACAGAGGTTTAACGACAGGACCAAATCGTCACGAGGGTATGGACTGAGTGACCGTATAGTAAAAAAATGAAACCTAGTGACTAAATCGTCAGCGTGGTATAAACCTAGCGACCATATTGCCAATTTCTCTATTTTTTAGAGTGAAATATAATGATTTGATGGGGAGAAAGATTATATTATAATTATTTTATTATGTTAAAATTTTGGAAAGCTAAAATTTTAGTAATCAAACACAGCCCTAGTAAAGTTTGTCGTTATCAAATAAAAGTTCCATCTTTATAGTATAGAATTCAACGTTTTGAAAAAACCGAAAATGATCCACCTTTTGGTGCATTCTGTAGTGCAAAACCGAGGAACCGTTTTGGCCTTAATATAGTTTAGAGTAACGAATCCGTTGAAAGATTGATACAAAATCAACTCAAAATAAGTATTTGCCCGACATTCTTAAAAGCTCTCATATACAAGGTTCTCTCCCCAAAACGAAGTACCTTTGTTGCTACAAAGACATAAACAACGACCAAACATCAAGGCGCCAGATGTGTACCTCTCTTGTACATGGTGCGAGTGGTATAGACTGCAGTTTTTTCCAGGAATAAACGAATACGATCTGACATTCTGCAATACAAATCACAAATTTGATCAATTGGAACTATGATTCCTGCAAAAGCAATGTTTTACAACTACCCTAAAGTAGATAAAGTATTTTCACGAGATTTAGAACCAAAAGATTAGGTAAGACAGAAATGTACACAGCATAACATTACTGCAAACAAGTACTTCCCATAAGGGACACAACGTACATTTCACCTTGCCCAAGGTGCGGACACAAATGAGCAATGGCAATGAGCTAAATAAACACTAATTACAGTGAATGCCAAGCAAACGTTTTCAGCCTTGTTAAATAGCTACTCTGGGTATTACCTACCCCCCAGGAGACTTTATAAACAATATAGACAAGAATAAACAAGACGTCAGTTATAGGGAATTATTTTTTACCGGCAAAGTTTCACCTTCTGGAATTATAACAAAATAGCTAGTCCAAAAAGGTCTCTTTTGTGAAGCAAATTAGAAATTCCAGATGCTGGACAGTGCACCGTTGATTAAGAAAATGGGCTGGAGATAGAAAGATAAAATCTGTCAACAGACTCACAAACAGAAACACGATATAAAATAAAAATTTAAAGTGAACGAAGTTAGATATTGAAAGACAACAAAAAATTAAGGCAATAGAATCACTGAGTTATTATCACTGTCATGCTTGTTTTGACAGAAGAAACTATCAAAACTCTCTACAGCAAAAGAAGGCAACAAGAACACATCAGGACAAAATTAACCCAAAGAGGTCTGAAAAGTATTTAATCATAGCAGAAAAGAAAAGTAATGACAATGACAGTGGCTAATTATCTCTTGTAGAGCCCAAGTTTATGCACTCAGATGTACTTCTTACACCTGGTAAAATTTTCAAAATCGGTCCAATATGCTACAAGACAATAAACACCAATTGGGATACTACCGTCATTTGCAGCAAGTGCTTCAAGTACAATAAGGAGCTATGTCGCTATAAGGGACCATGAGGCACACTGAACACCTCATCATGGAATACAAAAAGGAGCTACATGGTCCCCAAGGAAAGAGAAGATTCTACAAAGAAGTTTAGACAGGTGACAAGATAAGATATTGATGACTAGCAACTAGAAAAGGATGGTCCCACATAGACGGAAATGATAGAATATAGTTAGTGTAGCTGATCCCAAGATGCTGATGTAAAGCTCCATTTACAAGAACCCAACCATCCACATTCTAGATAGACCATTCAGGTAAAATACTACAAGCAATACCACAATATCTAGGTAAACCTGATAGGAGTAGAAAACATAATTCAAAGTAGATACAACACTTAATGCCATTCCACAAAATCGACTTATCTGAAACTCACCACTGCCTAGACAGGTTTATTCACAGAGACAGCCCAGCAAAAAGCAATTCCAACTCCTCATCCTGAGACGCAGTTCTCTGAAATACAGGCATAAAAAATGTTTGCAACTCTGATCGTTATGAATTACAATAAATTCTGCATTCTAAATTCTGAATATCGAATTGTAAAGCACCTCCCATTTGCTGCTTTTGTTTCATATAGTTTTTCATATAGTCCCACAATTGGACACAAGAAAAAAGACAAATGCTCGTGCAACACTAAAATTATGTGGTAGAAATCCAAACTCATTCATAGGACCTATGCTCTTAAAAGACCTAAAACATATCTCCACTCTCTTTCCACAACTGTCTCCCAAAAAACAGCACCAGTTAGACAGGTTAATCTGATTGTGCTGATTTCTTAATAATGGGATAATGATTCTATTCATGCAGCCACCTGATAGGCAACATGGATTCTATTTTCTATATAATAGTTCCATAAGTTTTAGTGTTCATCTTTTATTCACTGTTTACAAAAGAACATGGGCTCCTACCAAGGTAATCGACATGCGTAACAAGTATGGACCACTATGTCCAGCCATTATATTTCTAAAAGATTTCTTGATACTTAGACTCTTACTTATCCTTGTTTGATGAGTGACTCTAATAACCATTTTAGCAGTAAAAAAGCATGGGTCAGGCTAAACTCACTCTCCAGAAGACATCCTAATCCTATTGTCTTATATAGTCGAGTCCATATCAACACAACGAGAAGCAGCAGTTCTAGAAGTAAACAGAAAATGGGCTAATACCTAACACCTAAAGCCACAATAACATTGTAAGCTTTAGATGAAAAATTTTAGGTCCAATGTCACGAACCTCAATGGCCAAAAGTTGCAGTACTTTATTGAGGACCCGCAAGCGATGAGAAGCATACGTGCTGTTCACAGGAAGTCGGTTCATCCTGTTCATTTCTTCCTGAACTGCTGCCTTCCTCTCTTGATGCCCCATTTGCTTCTGTTGAAATTTAGGTTGAGTGCTAACTCTACTGTCCATTGTCTGGTCAACGGCACAGTACCCTAGATGATTTCTTGGATCCACTTCTCAACCAAAAGTTCCTTGAAAACGAAATTGCAGTTCAGAATACACCCAACTACAACACAAGCGAAATAGACATAAAGAAGTGCAAAATTTGACAAGGTATAACCCCAAAACATAAAATTGGAAAAGTGCATCATCCCAATTCTGAAGGAAAATTTCTTCCACACATCTTTCGTGCAGACCTCTCATATGTGCTAACTTCTCGATAAAGTTTATATATGTGTGCGATACTTAAGATGCACAAGAGAGCTACTCAGCAAAAAAACTACAGGAAATGTGCTGCAAATAACGGTAATGTTGCTAAAATAATCACTATGGAAGCAAAAGGCTCGCTTCTATTTTGTAATGTCATCTCTTTAAAATTATGGAGGGAAATCCATCCTCCAGTACTTTCCAAAATCCAAGGGGCCAAAATTTGGGGCCGTAATCGAGCCGAGTCAAGCCTAATAACGGTTTGAACTCGGCTCAACTACAGAATACAGTTGCTCAAACTCACTCGAGCTCGGCTCAACTAAAATCTACCAAGATCGAACTCCGCTCGAGCACAAGTCTGACCATCCAAAAGAGACGAGAGTTTGAGCTCGACTTCAAATAGGCGTAAAAAAACAAAGGAAACGATTTGGGGAAGAATCCATATTCACATTTTCGTCAAAAATCAAGAAATCAGCATCTTCCACCAATTTCCCTATCAATCAAACACTCCTACACGAATACAAGGTTATTCCGAAAGTACAGCAAAGCATACTCAGACTTTTGCAATGAAAATGGCTTATTCCGAACAAGATATCAAGACCCAAAATAAAAGCAAGTTGCTCGAACTCTAGGCACGTCTAAACCCTAATCCACTGTTCGGTTTGTGCGAAGCTAATGGAAATTAGGAAACAAATAGACCAATTGAAAACTTTTAAATCAAAATTCCTCTCGATTGAGCCAAGTTAAATCTTTAATTTCCGCACACTATCGCAACGTTCTTGGATCCAAACAGAGAAAGTAAAAGTAGACTCTATTGCCAAGCGAAAATAGAGAACAGAAACTCACAGGTCCTGTGGTCAAATCCGTTCGACTGCCGTCTAGAGTCAAGGACAACGGAAATTTGAAGGTGAAGATTAGACCGAGACTCTGAATACGAAACAGAAGCCCTGTGTCACCTCTCCATAAACTTGTGTGTTTGTTTTTCACTAAAAAAATAATTAATAGGATAGTGTAGATTTATTATTTTTTTTTAAAAAAATAAGTATTAAAATCTGTGAAAAAAATGTTTGGGATTATTCAATAAAATTTTTTTAATAAAAAATTATTGAAATCTATGAAAAAAAATGGATGTAAAATTTGTTTGCCAAACAATCTAATGTTGTGTTTGTGTTGAAATATTTTTGGTATTGGGTTTTGTGTTGGTATTGGGTTTAGAGATAATTTTTTATATTTTTTGTAATTTTTTATATTTTTTGATGAGAGAGAGAGATTATATTGTAATATTTTATTAAAAGAGAGAGAATATTTTGTGTAAAATTGTGTTAGCAAACGCAGCCTTAGTTATGTTTAAGAAAACAAAGTACTTTAGTTAAAAATTATTAAGTTTTTAGTGGTTGATTTATGTAGTTAAAAAAAATAGTATTTGATTTAAAGTCTATCTTATTTTCTCATATGTCTAAGAAAACAAAGTATATATAGCTTTATCATTTTCACTTTCCATAAGTATTCCCTAACATCTCTCAAAACGAACCGTTTAACTATTCCTAAGTACTACGGTTTTATTAAGAGTAATCCCTAACATGAACAGATGACAAGAACTCCCCTGCCTCCCTCCCTATTTAAAAAGCACAGATAGATAGGTTCAAAGTATTCGAGAATATATATGATTAGTTGCTAGAATGCTACAAAACAATTAAATAAAACCCGAAATCTTTGTTTGATCATGTTAGGAGCCATATTCCTGATGCCAATGGGGTTCGCTCCATCCTGCTTGGTTGGTAAAAATATGTCATTTTCAGATGTCTAAATTGTAATGATACGACGAAACAAGGAGATCCAGCCCTCACATGGCCATCCCCACGATGACTTTTTGCCATCCCACTTGTTATTAAGTGGCTGGATAGATTCCCACTAGGCACTAGCAATAATCTTCCCACTTTTTCGAATTCATCTAGCAATTACCTGGATTATGTTCGTTTTGAGTAAAAATGTAGGATTTTAGAGAAGTTATGAATATTTATGTTGAATAGTGTTTTATTAGTGTTTGTGTAAAGTGAAGAGAGAAATGATTTGATGTAGTTGTTTAATAAAAAAGTATTTAAGTTATGTGAAAAAAGTATAGAGAGAAAATTTATGTTGAATAAAAAATTTAAAAGTTGTTGGAGATTGTGTAAAATGTATTGGTGTTTGTGTTTGAATTCTGAATATGTTCGGTGGTAATAATGTGAATATACTTAGGCTGCGTTTGCATTCATAATATCCCTCAAAATTTTATCTCTCTCCTAATAAAATACTCCAATATAATCTCTCTCTCTCTACCATAAAGAAATATAAAAAATTACAAAAAATATAAAAAAATTACCTCTCTCTTCACCTTTTCACTAAATCTAATACCAACACATATTCCCATACTAGAAATATTACAACACAAACACAACCTTAGAATCCTGAAAAAAAAAGTGAAAACTAACATATCCCTGCATTTTCGGAGTTTGTTATATGCTACCCGAGACAGACAAGCAATGAAGAAAGTCTCGAGGTTCGATTTATACCAATTTTGTTTTTTAAACGAGAGGAAAACAACTGCATAGACAAGGAGATAGCCTGATTTTGAACCAAAGGATCTCTTTTACCTCCGCTCCTCTTATTATAACTCACTCTGTGTAGCTTGATGATTAGGGTTAGATAAAACACGGTTCTAAATTCGATTTTTTTAATATTAAATATGTAATTTAAGTGAAATGACGAGCTTATATTTATTTTGTAAATATATAAATTCGTTATTTTATTAAATAAAAATAATAGTTTCTGTCTAAATTAACGGTTAAGAATAAAATAAAATATAGATAGTTGAAGAATAAAATGTAACGAAAAAATTGTGCATGCGAACGCTTCTGATCCCTGCCTCCAAGCGTGCCAGAGATCAAAAACTCTCGCGCCACACGTGCGCATCCTGAAACCAGAAGTTAATTATAGGCAAAACGCGGATGTAATATATAAAAGTCGAGACGAGCTTTCTGTCTTCTCTCTCTTCTTTCCGTGTCGCGGTACATCTTTAGAGACGGCGAGATAGGGAGAGAAAGGGGGAGAGGAGACAGTGAAAGAGCGTGAAAAGACCAATTTGACCCTCTGGTCTTCGTCTACCTCTCTCTCGACCTTTCTGATTCGGTATCTCGTTCGTTCGTTTGTCTGTACGGGCACCATGAACGAGAAGGCCAACGTTTCCAAAGAGCTCAATGCCAAGCATAGAAAGGTCCTAATTCTTCTTCTTCTATTCCCTTTTCCCGATGCAGAACCCAATGATTCGTCAAATGTTTTGGTTACCGCGCATATTTGTAGTCATATTACGACAGATCATTCATCTTCCATTGTGCTGTTTGATTGGTTGCTGAGAAATCGAAGAGGGAAAGGAAAAGTTGGAAATTTTGTACCTCTTTTGGGCTTAGTTAGCTGGTATAAGATTTGGGGACATTTCGGATTTGATCTGTATGATTTGAACCAGAAATGTGGTGAAATTGGTCTCGTCGATTGTTTGATCGGTTATAAGTATCCCTATTATTGGCTATGTGCCACGTGATGAGATTTTGTTAAACACAATTGTTATATTGGATTTCGCGTGGAATTTGATCTGGGTTATTTATGGGGTTCATGTGGGACATTTGTCTTTGTTTTTTTGTTTCTTTCAATGAGGTGGGTTCAAGTTTTGGTTTGGGTTCTGGATGCTGATATAAAATATGGGTTGAGAGGGTGCATTTCTATCGGATTGAACAGTGTCTATGTGAGCTTATCTCGTATTCATGTTGTCTTGAGGTAGATTCGTTGGTTCTTACCAGTCTGATGTAGTGTTTTCTTTTCATATTCCCAATTTGTTATTTCTCGGTCAGTTAGTTTGGATGGGGGTGAGATCAGCGTAGATGAACTGTAGAATATAACCATCTTTTTTTCCACCTTTTTTCTGGGCGAAATCATATTGGGTTGTTTGTAAGATTATGATCTGATTAAGTTAGTTTTTAATCTCCTCTACTATGTATATAACTACTCCTGTCTTACTCTTTACTGTAATATGCTTTCAGTGGGTTTGTCCACATATGCAACCCTCTTCAGTGGAAAACTATGTTGCCACAAATTAGCGTGTTTTTGTGTTTATGGTATTTTTTACTGCTGATCGAGTGGTGATGTGTCACTTGAAAACAGAAGGGCTAGAAGTATTTTAGTATTACATCAGACGTGCGCATTCAATTTCCTACCACTATTGTGGATGCAAAATCTTTTAACGACCATAAAGTATTTTCTCATATATTTTAAAATTGTGAGATGGACATCTTATAGTGGGGATGAACATAGGTTTGCTATCTATCACATAGTAAGTGTGACTTGCAACTGGATCAAATATGGTTCTTTCAGTTTGCCTTCCATATTTTTATTTGAGACCTTATATTTGTTTTGCCTTAGTGGGAGCATATGTCAAGTACCACTTCTCAAGAATTTTCTTCTCATATTAGATGCATAGATGTCATAAAACTGAGATCATTGTCTTGGGTTTTGGAACTACGAACCATTCAAGAGGCATTTGTGCTTGATGCTCATTTTATGCTATTTTTAGCATGTCTTCAACTTAATGTACGGTTTAGACAGGGCTTATTGATGCTAACAGTGTGTTTGTGCTGTTGGTCGTTCTCATTCATTAATACCGATCTTTTCTTCATTGTTTCGTAATATTGTTGCTTCATTTTTCTATGCTCTCCGTCATTTTCTCATCTGCTACATTTAAATTCATGCAGATACTGGAAGGACTACTTAAATTTCCAGAGAACAGGGAATGTGCTGACTGCAAATCTAAGTATGTACCTTGTAAATTGAAAATAGATGATCTTGATGTCAAAATAGTTTGATGTTGAGGAGTCCAGAAGAGGTGACATAGATATTGCTCAGTGGTAAAGAAGTATATGTGAAAGAAAATTAACGAATGATAAAGAATTTTCCTCAGTTATTCGAAATGTATGATGTTATTGGTTCAGTACCTTTTACCGTCATGATTTGTATTTGTTATTGCAATGCAGAGGTCCAAGATGGGCTAGCGTGAATTTAGGCATCTTTATTTGCATGCAGTGTTCTGGGATCCACAGAAGTCTTGGGGTACACATATCAAAGGTCATAATTGTTATTTTACATGTCAGTTGATCTGTATCCCTGTTCAATGATCTGTAACTGCGTCTCGAATGTGGGAACTTTCTTCACCTTAGGCTGATTTTTTACTAAAAAATTGCTTCGTTGCAGGTGCGGTCAGCTACCCTGGACACTTGGCTTCCGGAGCAGGTTGCCTTCATTCAATGTAAGCTTGTCAATTAGGTCATGGCCTTGAATTGTTCCTGACTGATGTGAGTTGAACTTGGGATCGAGAAGGATTTGACTGTGTTTCTCTTTTTTGTTTTCACATAGCGATGGGAAATGAGAAGGCCAATAGTTACTGGGAAGCGGAGCTACCCCCAAATTATGATAGAGTTGGAATTGAGCATTTTATTCGCGCAAAGTATGTGTGTAAGAGTTTGCCTAGGAAATATTATCTTTCTTTAAATCAGTTCAGTTCATGGTTTTCCTTGTCATGTGGGTTACAGTCATACGATTATATTTTCTGTATCCATACTGATTAGAGCACATATTTCTAGGTATGAAGATAAGAGATGGATTTCAAGGGATGGAAAACCAACATCACCAACTCGAGAGCAGGAAGACAAGGCTTCAGTGCATTGGCAGAGACCTGGGGAAAGAAACGGACATAGCCATGTTTCTAGTCCAGAAAATACATTTGAGGAAAGGAAGAACACTCGACCACCTAGCAGTAGTCCTGCTACAAGGATTGGTATTCCTCTTCCGCCTAAAGGACCCGAGCAGGTATTATTTTATTTGTCTTTCCTTTCCACGAACATACCTGTTTGGAGAAGGTTAACAATCGAGTGCAATGAATTCATTCCTGGTCCGGAACACATAATTTCAACGTCCTGGATCCCCCCCCCCCTACCTTCTCTACCCCACACACACAACCAAAGAAAAAAAAAGGCCAACTTTCATAGTGTTGTTGTTCCCTGCTAATCATATAATTCTCTTTGATTCCTGCAAGGCTGTAACAGTTTGGTTTCTAGTTCTGAGTAAGAATACTTTCATTACTGCCACCAGGGAATCTAGTGAGGTCAACAATCAGTAGAGCGTGAATATCATATCTCCATTTTCTCTTATTAATTACTCCTTAAGCAATCTAGATATTCACAATATTGGACAGTATAAAGCAGTGTTTCCCACTGCTCAATTTCATGACATCCCTGAATATGGCCGCCTCAATGGATTGTGTGCTATCATGTGTCCTTATGTCAAGTTAAATGAGTAACACCAAACTTAAAATTTGTTTACTTATTCCATGAAATAGTCAGAACAACAGCACTTGGACATCAGAGAAGTAAATATGTGAGGTGCAAGGGAGGGATTTTTTGTTCACTTTTTTCATGCAATGATTGATGTCATAACTTTCCAGGATGTGTGTGTGTTGTGGTGGTGCGGGATGTGGGGAAGAGAGATTTGAAAACATGAAGATCAAAATCATAACTTCTAAGGAACGTTGGCGTGGTAAGTGGTGAAGGAGGTGGGGAGGGGGGGGTGAGAATTAGTAAAAAATGGGCTACTTGGCACACAATATGGAATCAGGGAAACAGATAAGAAATGGAGCAAGTGTAATCCACCCACCAAATCGCTGAATGCCACAGTAGGTGGCCTCCACTGGGAACTCCCATGGATATTTCTCAGATATCCATGCCTAAGCCATCTATTTCTTTTGGGTGAATAACAATGGGTTAGGAGGTGGGAATGTTGGGATCACTGTAGCTACCTCTGTGAAGTATAGGCTATCTTAAGTTGGATCCAAAACTGAACTTGACCATGGGAAATTTCTGATTTTTATATAATATCATGTATCTACGGTGTTCATGGCATGCAGAAGCAAAATTAAGGAGTCAAACACCAATGTTAGCAATGTGAGTAAAGTGATTATGGTCAAATCTTCGGAATCCCATTTTGATGTGTCGTGGCATCTCCTAAGCTGTAATGGTTAAGACTGGTTAACCTACTTGATTCCAGTTTATTTCATTGCTTTCCGAAAGATAATTCTTTCCCTTTATTGACATTTTTGTCTCAATTTGAAAATAGCTTTGACGGACAAGACTCTGTATGTGTGACATATGTACATATGCGCAGGTTACTCCTGTTCCAAAACCTCAACATGTTGAGAAAATAGAATCGGCAGCAGCAGTGTCCCAACCTGAAGCAACAAAGCAGCCTTTGGATGCTGCTTCTGTTGTCTCTGCACCAAAAGTTGACTATGCAACTGACCTTTTCAACATGTTATCCATAGAGGCCGAAAGGGAAAATGACTCGGGGGCAGCTTCGCCTGATGATAACACTTGGGCAGGTTTTCAGTGTATGTATCTGCTGACCACCTCTCTTCCTTTGTCGGATCATCGAAGTAGTACTGCTTGCTAGTTTTATGCTTGCAATTGCTTCAAGAGTTATCTTTGTGATTTTGTCTTATGGTGGTTGCAGCTGCTGAAGAAGCATCCACAGCTAAGAAAACTGGTCCGACAAAACCGGTTGAAAATACCCAGTCGTCTTCTCAAATTGAGGATCTTTTTAAAGATTCGCCTTCAGTAATGCCTGTTCCTGATTCAGAGAAACCCAAGAAAGATGTCAAAAATGATATTATGAGCCTTTTTGAGAAGGTATTATAAGAGTGTCAAGAACTGTTTAAAGCAAAAACTTTGCTGGCTCAAATTTTTTTCATTTTGTACAAAGTTTCTATTTGCTATTTAGAGTTGCAGTACAAAAATTTATTTAACCAAGTTATAGCTAGGCTCACTTGATTGATTCTGATAAATTATGGAAAACCCACATTTTATGTAGGGGTTTTGTTGGAGAACTTTTATTTTTTGATATTAGCATACATGTAAATAAACAATATCTGATTTCTTGGTTTGAATTGCAGTCGAGCATGGTGTCACCTTTTTCTCTGCATCAGCAACAACTTGTGATGCTGGCTCAGCAGCAGTCCCTTCTAATGGCTGGTGCAGCCAAATCTGTTGGCGGGGACCCAAAAGTTCTTGGCACTACCCTACCACCTGGGGCCAATGGCAATGTCAATTTGCCTGCTCAAAGTTTTGCAAATGCTGGTTACCAGATGCCTGGAATGGTAATGCCACATCAACTGCAGATATTCATGCAGGTAGAGCCTATTGTGTGGCCTACTTAAGTTCATTCTTCTTTATTTACTTTTAGTTGGTGAGTTTCTCATTTGAAATCTTTTCTCCTGGGTTTAGACAAGGAACATGGGTCCAGCACATCCAGCGGGGAACACTGTTCCATATCCTACATATCCTACATCTAGGTATGTCGTTAAGTTTTCCTTATGTCAGTGTTTTATATTTTAAAGATTTTGGGAACTTGATAAATAGAAAATTATATCTGTTCAAAGAGTTATGTAAGTTTGTTTAGTTGTTCACTGAATGGAATTGTAATTTCTTGCGCATCATTGAGTCAAATATTAGAGTTACTTTTTGTTTGGCTATCAGGTCCAAGGCACTTTTAGATGTGATGGTTACTTGCGTAATGGCTTCTTGAGTGTTCTTGTATCCGTATTTGGGGCTTGATCACTTTTTACCTCTCATTTTGTTGATTTTGGTGGCTTTTAGTAATCTTCTATCAGGAAGTGAAAATTGAAATTGCACTTTCACAGGATAGTTACTGATGCCATTTTTATGCTGGGAACTACTGAAATCCACTTCTATGGATCCCAATATGACCTAGAATTTTAATGTAGTGTGAAGATCTGAAGGAGATCACCCAATCTTTCACCTGCTCAAAATTGTTCCCCCCTTATTTTGGGTAACTTTTCTATGTATTGCTTGCAGCTTGTATTCTATGGGACAAGCCACCCCAACCCCAGTAAATGGTGCCAGCAGCGTTGCAGTGAGTAAACCTCAATCAACTTCTACGGTATCGTCTGTGCCTCCTACTCATTCAGGGAAGGATTATGATTTCTCCTCCTTAACGCAAGGGATGTTTGGAAAACCGTGAGTTGCCTTCGGATTGACGATACTATACAAAAATAGTTAAATTACAGCAAAATAGCAGTTGGGCTTTTTCGTACCTGTACTCGGGAGTTGTAAACCATTTGTAGAGGCAGTTCGGTTTTTTTTCCTTCACATCTGAGTGATTGCTTCATTTGTATGAGTAGGTGTATCTGGATCAATAAAGATGCGTTTAGATTTCTTTTGAATCTTCTTTCTCCTTTAATCTACATCTATGGATGGACTTCCAGAGTATTCTCTTCGAAGTTATGGAGATTCTTCATGTGATCCAAACGAGCATCTTTCCAACAAATCCTGGGGTGGTTGGCAGAATATGGAAATTGACCATATGAAATTCTTAATTTATAGCAACTTTGTTGTTTGCTTTGTCCAAGTGAGTTGATTTCTGCTGGATTTCGTGCATCTGGTTGTGTGGTGTTTACGATAAGCTATGAGCTCACTTTTGATTTGTGGCGAGCTCTTTTTTTTCTCTTCTTTTTTTTTTTAAATATTTCTAACGGCCCTTTCCAACATATGTAGGACTTGTTTGAGCCCTAATTATTTGAGTTTAATAATAAAAAATGTATCACATAATTTTTTATTATTATAATATTTATTAAAAATCTACTCTCTTCACTTTTTCACCAACTCCGATAACATATCTTTACTTTATAATATTTTCCAAACTCTAATACCTAATTATATTCTTTTCATTTGCTTTCGTTTTTTTTCTTAATCTGTAATTTTAAAAGACAAATCTATAACTTCTTAATATAATGTTGAGCCGAAGAAAAAAGAAAGAGAAATGTTTGGTGTTTTTCCTGGATTCTTCTGGGAAGAATCTGATAGTTCAAGATTTATTTTAAAAGTGGATTCTACACACCTAGAGATCTTGAGCCGTCAGAATCTTCCGAAAAAGAACCGGGAATAACTCAAAAAGTACACAAGTATTTCTAAAAAAAACACATTTCTTGATCTAGACAGAACTGGATTAATAGGCTTCATCGTGGTCCACGCTTGCAGCCTCCCTGCCAATTAATATGCGAGCTTTTGTCTTGCTTGCTGGTATCAACTCCCCATCACTTAGACATGACTGAGATGTCTTCTTTTATTTTCAGAAAAGTTAGGCACGAAGTTTTGGATGGTAAGAAAAATACTAATCGAGGACGAGTTGGACAACTAGGAAAGTGAAAACCCCAACATTCGCAGTAGCAGAGTAGCTACCAAAAGTTGAATCCGCAGAGCCACCCAGGAAGTTGGTATTGCTGTTGCATGGCGACAAGGCCGACACCTGTCACTCATCGGTCCACTGAACGGCGCTGTTCGATGGAACAGTGAAGCTTCTAAGTCACCGTAAATAAAACGAATAAAAAATGACTACATCTTGACCTGAAAGTATACGTACTAAAATAAACAAGAGGATTACTCTTCCAGATTTGTTTGAAAGAACACTTATATTAGCCTGAGACGCTTTGAAACTGAAAGTCCCGTTACGTAGGGCGTGGAATATAGTGAGGTAATTTTGGAAATTAGTACCGACTTACGACTGAAACATATGAAAATGATTGACCGTGTGCCATTTCGTGTTTTGAGTTTGCAGAACAAATTTAGCAGGCTTCTCATTTTCCATGGCCCGGAAGATCATTTTCGCTCCGACATTCTTCTCAGCGAAAACAAAATCATAAACGATCTACACCATCGAGCTCTCTGGGGTCTATTCCGTCCTCTAGTTCAGTCGTTAATGGCCTCTCGTTTGCATTTTCAGGCCAAGTTGGGACATCAAATTTGGCCTATATATGACTTTCAAAGCTGTCGCGATCTCTAAACCCTGACCACCCAAATGAATGGGATTTGGGAGATGCAGCATTAACTGTGAATTGCGTACGTACAGGGTTCTCTAGGAAGATTTTAATGTAACCCGCGACTAAGAGAGTTAACTACTAAAAGGATCGTGGCTCGGTGTTTTGACTAGTATGTAATTAATTATTTCTTTGTTTTGCGAGCCCAAATAAACTTGTGCTGCATACCACGCGGCAAAAGTTATTTGGTATAGTGTTGCCTTTTTTTATGTGATTGGAAAATCAAGCTATAAAAGAGTGATAGTCTCTGATTTGTTGTTTTGTTGTCCCAACCATCCAATACAGAGGGATACATACACGGCAGGAAGTACATAATTAATATAGAAAATATTAAATATTGTGAGTCCTAGTAATCTTAAGCTGTATCAATCATGAAAAGGAAAGGGTATCAAACACAAGCGGAAGGGAAGGGGCCATCTACTATTAATTATAAGCAGTGTAGTCGATTCAATCTATATTGTATCTATCAAAAAAAGTGGAGACGGGAGAGGATCCATGAAAAAATTTGGTCCTAAAGCTTTTGTCTTAATAAGGATGTGATGTTGTTAACACATTAATATTAGACTTCTATAAATAGTCTATTAATATACTGTTTAATGCAATTTGGGAATTGGGCCACTGATGAAACATCACAGCTCTTGTTAGAACTGAAATTTTTAAGACATAAACCTACCTTTCTCAAGAGGAACAAGTCATGTAAAATGCGAATAAGAATATTACATACAATTTAGTGTTCTATATCAACTAACCTTGCTATTGACCTCATCTGACTGATGAAAAAAAAACTGAAAAATCCTTCACTTTATTGATCGAAGTTGTTGACGTGCAAAGTTTTGCACTCTTAACATACATCAATTGTAATTAACTATTTAAATAGATGTGTGGATGTATTTTACATCTGGATATACATTCACTGCAAACTTTACGCTCCAACAATGCACTAAAACGATTCTCAAAAGAGATTCTTTTGTTGGCGGGGCGGGGCGGGGCGGAGCAGAGGACGAGAAAATATCGTCTCTGCTCAGCAACTTCAACTTTCATGATTTCTTTCCTTACCTTCTCCTTGTACTAGTAAATCTTCACATTGCCATCGTGACTGGGAAAAGCCTATCCAAGAAAGTATAAACACCCCCTCCCAACAGAAGTGCACCACTGCGAAAGCAACCAATTCAAAGCTGTATTAGAAGTCAAGGAAATAGCAGAACATCTGATCAATGAGAAAAGAGCTTACGAAAGACAGATGTAATGGTCACACATCATCGATTTGCTGATAATATGTGGGTTTTAGTGACATTTATAGGGTGAGTGATGTGAGTTGCTAAGGACAAGTCTACCACCTTTTGTGAGCATATCATGTGACAGACAACGGGTGAATGTTTGTTATTACCCATTATGAGGATTCAGCAACATCAGCTGTTTTCATGTAACGACCTGACTTGCTCAACAAACAAAAAAGTAACTACCTGATTGGGTTGATCCACGCTGAGAACTTCCGGAATGAAAGCAGGCTCTGCAAATATCAAAGCATTAATCTTTGCTAAGCGAGCATTTGAACAGAATGCAACTTATTATGTTGACTTTACTGCTTGAAAAAAAAAAGGTTTAGAGGACCAGCAATCTATTATAAATTTGGCAGTAGCCAGAATTTCTAGGAGGATAACTCCTACATTGGGGATCACGACACTAATCGGAGTCCACATATCACACTTTAGACTCGACCATAAGTTTTGACACCTAAGATTTGGGTCCAGATCCTGGCATGGGCATCAGGTATGATTACTATGCCAGAAGGTAGTGGAGGCTTTTGTTTGTCCACACACCAGCACTAATAGAAGTGACACACCTTATGCGACAAAGTACCAGATATACCTGCAATACTCCAGCGAAAGAAGCAGCAAGAAGCAGAGGAGCAACATAGCCAGTCGTGTATGTCAAAAGTAGGCTGCCGCCTATAACTGGATCCTGTTGTACATATTGAAAGTCTTCCATTACTGGTTATTAATGGTGACTCCAAGTGGAAAAGATACACTCAACTGTGAGAACATGAAAAGATGAGGGTGCCTAAAAATATCCAAAGCAAAAATGTGCATATAACCCCGTTTTGAGTAAAGTCTAGGTTCTTTTATTTTATTTTTCCTTCTCTGGTATTATTTGCATGTCCACATGACAATGCAGTAAAGAGAAGTTTCTTAAAAGCCAGGCTATTTTAACGAAATCAGTAGGCTTAGTTCTCTCACGTAGTAACTTTTAGCTTCCATAAGTTCTGGAGATATAAATACTCTCCAGAGGATGGCAGAGGATGGCATAGAACTTAATGCCTTCACTAAATAAAGAGGTTCTATAAAAGAGCAAAAGGACCTCTAGTAACCCATTCCTCGTGTCATTTTGGTTCCCCTAAGCAACACTGAGGCACATGGTCTCCGAAGTCCAAATTAGAAATTAATCTGTGAGCTAAGGAGTTGTAACCAAGTAGCAGGAAACACATCGCTATGTATCATAAACGATAAAGGAGGCATAGGGACAAATCACTAGCTTATTCTGTGTCTCCTGCTGGGGGGGAAGAGGGAGAGAGAAAGAGAGAGAACAAACACAAATTTGAGACCATCAAAGTATCTCTGCAGTCTGAAAGATACAAAAAATGATAGAACAGTAAACCTTTCAAAGTACCTTGGATGCAGCTACATATCCTAGCAGAGTGGCCAACACCGGTGTACTGCAAGGTGAGGCAGCCAAAGCAAAAGTAAGCCCTGCTAGATATGCTTGTACACCTAACATGTCAAGTTTATTCAAATTCAGCACTCATAAGAGCATTTCGATATTCAGCCTCATCAGAAGCATGAGTACTTGAGAAACTAGGGTAAACATAAGTGCCAAGTACTTGATGGGAAGTTAGCCGCTGCAGCTCGGGGATCAAAATTGGTAAAAAATGAGGGAAGTTGTATTTCAATTACCTGCAAAATTAGCCCTCATATTAGCACACAAAGAAGCAAAGGTAGGATTAGGGAAGAGGTAAGTTAAAAAGAGTCATCAACTGGTTAAACTATCAAACTCTGTTAGATCTTTTCGGCAATATTGAAGCCCTTGCGTAGGGTTACTCCCTAATGATCTCTTCACTCCAGAATAAAAGCAAACCTGAAAGGACATAACAAGCTAACTGACTTAATAATTACATAAATCAGTACCTCGAGGAGATTTAGACCCATCAGAACAGCTAAACCAGAAGCAGCCACAGGTAATCCCTGCCCTATCTGTCCATATGCCTTTCCAGCAAATGAGGCTGATATGCCAAGGACTGCTAATGTGGTTGCCAATCCCAATGCAAATGCAATGGAATCCCCAACGATCTGACAAGAACAAATGAATCAAAACTCTATTAAGAAGAAAATGAAAGAGAGAGAGCTGCAATCACATAAACAGGAGACAAAGATCTAAACTAAGGCATATAACTAAAAGAAACAAGCAAAAGATGTAATACAGTGAAACATAAGAATCAAAGGGCGTGTATCTTGCTTAAAAGTTTTATCAACTAGACTAATCAGTGGTTTCACGAGATATTGAAGACTGAAAACAGATTTGCTAATGACAATGCAATTTAGGTATCTGATGGAGATTTGGAGGTAAAGTGTTGATGTATATAAACTCTTTTTTCTTTCTGGACCATTTCTTTCCATTTGGTGCTAATAAAAAGACCAAAAACCTAAAATTAACTTAGCAGGCATAACTTGTCCTCGTATCTCTGAGCTATTTTCAATGCTTATGCAATGAGGGAAAGATCCAGCATGCAACAACAAAATTAATAAGAGCAAAAAAGATGAAACAAAGTAACTTATTTACCAACACATACCTCTGCTCTACTCTTCCCAGAACCAAATGCTCCTGTATGATACCAATCAATCAAAAAAAGCATACGACAACAGTCAGCCAAATTATTCAAAGAAAAAGTTTGCAACAAGAGCTGCTATGACATGCTCACCAATGTAACCAAGGGTCAGTGGTAAGACACTTAGTGTACAAGGAGAAAGGCTGGTTACAAGCCCTGCCCCGAAGATAACTGCCAAACTGTACCAAGGAATAAGTAGCATAAGTCAAGAGCGAATACAAATATTAACTAAAACTGCAAAAACACCCGAGCAACTTTGAAGGAGAAAGTGTAGGTCTGAACCTTGTGAAGCTAAGAGCTGATAACTGGTCCTGGACAGCTTCATTAGCCTGTTGTCCAGAAGTATAGAGGAAGCCTCCAAACCAATCTCCTAGACCACCATCAGCCAAATTATAGACAGAAGTGGCTCCTTCCTGACATGAAGAAAATAATTCTAGTTCCTGAGATTGTTTACAAGAAGCATACCATGGACGTAGACTTTGGAGTATGGTATGATAATGACATGCGGACCAATATTTAAACTTTCGAACAATTGATTCAAGACATTTATATTAGAACAATAGGCTGAAATGGAGTGCAAAGTTGGCAATTAGCAATCTAAGAAATTCAAATGGAAAGTAAAAAAACCTAAAAGGGTAAAGACACACTAGGCTACTACGAAAAAGATAAAAGGGGCAAGACACATATGATGCCAAGGGTGAACCATATGAATGCACTGGAAGGGAAAGCCCACCAACTGCTGTCAGGTGGACCCCAGAAAAAGCATTTGAGAAAAACCTCAGCTCATAGTAACTTAAGACAAAATCCTCACTAAAGTAAGGTAGCATAGAACACTAAAGAGCATTTCTTGCACTTCTCTGGGTTTCTTATATGTTACACAGCATAAAATTATTCGAGGGCCATCAAATTCACAAATATTTATTGCAAAACTTGAGTCGGTCAATCCAATTGCAATGACTACTCTTCCAAAACTATAGTTGGCAAAAAATAATAATTGAGATGCCCTTTTAACTTTCTTCCAGTTGACATAATATGGAATATCGCAAACCTCTAAAATGCAAACATTAAGGAAGCGAAAAGGTATAAAAGAAGTGTTTCAAAAAAAGGAAGAAGATATGGCTTTTTTTTCAAATTTTTTTGGGGCGGGGGGTGTGGTTGATAAGGTTACAGAACACCATCGCAAACAAAGACAGCAGATTCTCACCAATACATCCTTTGCACTTACAGCCCTTGCCGTGCTGGTTCCAACCAAATTCCCCACTGGAAACAAAAGAAGGAAAAAAATGTTCACTGATGCAACCAAGCAGACTAAACATCTAGTTGTGAAGGCCTATAATCTGATCAGAAGTTTGAAAGGAAAAGGAGAAAGGCAACTAGAATATTTAAACCAACATATAAAGTGTTGATTACTCATTTTTCATCCAATCTAATAGGCTTTTGTGGGGACTGGAAAACTGGAAACCTCCTCTGCTTAAAATCTCATCACAAAAGCTTTATGGCAATCGGATAACTCACCCCTCCCTATTTCAATTGTTGATGTACAGTGGATTCGATATTACATGGACCTTTTTTCTCGTTTAGTGAGTCACATAGGCATCCAATTGGTGATGAACATAAACCCAAAGGTTCTACATGAGCTAAAGCTCATTGGGAATTTCAAATTTCTAAGACAACCAAAGCATTCAAAAGGCCAGGTCAAACGGAACCATCTCTCCATGAATATCAATCTTCCAAGTGACATGCAATGACAACAGAAATCGCAAAAGTGCCTCGTCAAAAAAAGCAAGAAAAATAAACAGAAAAGAAAAAGAGTAAAAACCTATTAGCTTTAAACAATTACAACAACATTCTGCACATCAAGCCTAGCGTACAGGCCCTTACCTGCAATGGAATTTACAAACATCTTAACTCGAAAGCTACTGCTTCCAACGTTCTTTGACAATAATACACCATCTTTGTGATCATCCTCACCCTTGGGAGGTCTCTTAAGCATGTTGATTGGCGCTATGTATCTACCTTTACCTTGAAATATAAGATGTAGGTTTATGAGATTGTATAAGGTACTAAAAAAGAATAATACGCAAATACAGAAAACATTGCTACCATCTATATAGTGCCAACGAAACTGAATTAAGTCTCATACATGTTATTCGCTGTATCTTAACACGAGCGTTACAACAGGTAGCAATCTATCATGACTCCAAAAATTCATATGTAATATATCCAATATATGAAATGACTTTGGGAGAGAGGGAGAGAGAGAGAGAGGGGTCCATGCGCTCACTTCTGATATCAAGAGATTGGAATCATTCCAACAACAAGGCCACAAACGGAGATTGTTCCATGAGGGCTGCACTACAGCTCCTAAAAATCCCTAAATTGTGCCCAGCAAAAGGTTCTTTGAAGACCTCCAGTTCGGTCCCGGGTTAGAATATACTTATAAATGAATTCTAGTATTATCAACCTTAGTTGAAGCCACACTCAGAGGAAACTACTCAGGAAAGGGCAAAAAGAGACCCAATTGGCTCACCATGAATGCCGCTTTTACTCGCATGCCTCCAGCTTGAAATTCTGGAATAACTAATACCAGAACTACCGCAGTTGTCTATGACCAAGCTCATCTGCAAAAGTAACTAGACGTTAAGCTAAGTTTGCAATTGTTTTACTTAGCTGAGGAGAAGTGTTTTTTCAATTCGACAAACGATTGAAGGGAAGAAGGAACCCACAAGATTGGATATTTACTTATGTTTCACAGGATTTTCCCAGCGACCAAACCAAGGACAACAGAATACGCAAAGTTTGAGAGAGAGGCGATAGTTTGGAGTCTTATGTTAAGCAGCAAAAATGAGCGTGGATGCGAATTAGATAACGTGTAACGGTCCTCACTCCTCACGGCGGATTTTCTTTTCTCTCGCTCTCAGCATTTTTTAGTTTTTGTCGTAGAGGAGAGATTTTTTTTCCTTTCTTTGTTTTGTTTGCCGGGACTAAAGACACGAGAGCCGAGCTGATGCAACGGTCAAACGCCAATCAGATATGGGCTTCTGGGCTTTTTCGGCTCTGAAGCTAACAGCAAGGACCTCCACGCAATGTAAGCTGATGGGCTTCATGAAGCCATATGTACACGGCCCAACTCTTACACGTCCACATTCAACCCAAAACAGCCCAACCAATCATAACCCATTCCGCCCTCCCAAGGGAGTGTGATCTCTATTCTCTAGAGGAAGAAACTATACGGTGGGTATCAGAACGGATGAAATCAGAATTGTCCATTTTAGTTTTGGTTCCGATTCTAGTACCAACCAGAATCACATTTTTTGTTCTAATACTCTTTCGGTAAATACTAGAATCGGAACCGGATAGAACTGAAAACAAAAAATTCTAGTTTCAATATTTAGGCTTTTTTTATTATATTTTGTTTGTGCCCTAGTGGGCTAAAAAAAGATTTTTTTTTTTGGCATTTTGGGCCGAAATTTTGGACAGATTATATTATACTCTTCATAAATTAACAATAAATAAAATGTAAAATAAACTTTTATCCAAAATCTATAATAAACTTCTAGAGGAGTTAATTGGCTCTATAAATTCAAAACAGAATGGAAAATCTAAGCTCCTAACCTCCAAACCATCATTCAATTATGTAAAGAGCTGAGTTTGCAAAGAGTTTGAATTCATGCGCCTAGTCAGTGCAAGAAGCAAAGTACTTATAAATTAAGTTGCAGCTTCTATACATTTTCTTCACCTTATCCGTTCATATTATTCTAATTGTGAAATGAAACATACAAAAGGAACTTAATTTCTGTATGGAAAGAATTAGGGGAACTTAGAAATATGTAGTTAAGCATGCACTTTGTAAAGTCTTGTTTGCATGGGGATTCAAAAGAAAGATAAATAGAGTCTGCAACAGACAGAAGGCACCAGAGAGACACAAACAGTACTCTAGCTAAGTAGACTGAGTAAAGAAGAAGCATAAAGTTCACGCCAGTCTCGAATGATGATATCCTCCTACAGACATACTGGTTTAAAACCTGGAGAAGAAAACCAAATTCTTTGGACGACGATGAAGGTTTTTCAGCACAAAAACTCGATAAGATTTTATAAATAATAGATGGACAGAATAGAAATATCTGCACAGGATATATCGTTGGAGAAGCCATTATACCCTATCCGTTCCAATTAGCTTTGAACTCTATCAAAGTGCTGGAGGTTGATCCTGTTCGAGTAAAAGATATCACATATCCTTGCTCAAGACCCTCGTAAGTTAAGAACTAAAACCAATTATCAAAAGCATATTATCATCAAGCACGTTCACCAAATAGGAATTGATCAAAATTCTAAAATGGAAGAGAGGAGCAATACATGGATAGCTCGAGAAAAGTATATATGCCATGAATCTTTTTTTTGTCCTTTCAAACCCACCTCTAGTGAAATCAACGACATTTTCTATTACTTGCTTAGAGCTTAGTATTTGGCTTACAATTTCTGTGGTATTAACTTTTAACAAATAAGTCTCTAGGATATAACTTTGAACTGGACGGTCCTTGTGATCCTTTTTTTAGACATACAGGTCTTTTTGTCCATCAAAAGTTAGCCCACTAACAGGAACATGATCCAGGATAGGCTATCCAATTATGAAATAGATATCTCGACCTCTAACTCATGTCGGTCTTCCATTAGTTGGCTTACTTTTGGTGGCTAAAATGACCTATATGTATGAAAAATGGACCACCAGGACTATCCTATTCAAAGTTGTACCCCAGAGACTGATTTGTTAAAAGTCAATATCTCAGGAACTGTAGCGATAATTAAGCCTTACTATTTTCCTAAATCATACTCTGGGGCAAGCACTTTAAGTGCTAACTGCAGAATCCCTTACTGAATTCGTTGTTATAATGTCTTTGGCAGGACAATTTTCCTCTTCCTATTTCTATTTCTATTACAATTGTTTCCATTGGTGGTCTTGGAGGAGGGACATTGTGTGAAACTAGGGTTGGTTATTAATTTGTAGTATTCTTTAGTGTTTTCATGCAGTATAAATTCGATCAGCCACTCTCTCCCATTAGGCATGCTGTCGAACCAATCGAATTTTCTATTTCTTTAATCTTTTTTTTCTTCCTTAATCACTGAATTTTTTTTACGAGTCACAACAAATGATTCTACCATAGGAGTGAGGCAATACAGAGCATTTGCTTCAACAGCACTCTCTCCTTATTGAGTTACAATTCAGCATAAAAAGGGGACATGATATAATAGCCCGTGTTCAAAGTAGAGGATATATGGCGAGAGCCATATAACCGGTTCTTACCCCATAGATCTCAAAGCATTCCATGCAGCTAACTCCCCCAAAATCCAACACAGTGAAGATATGGAATGACATGATGCATCCACAGTGAACCATCTGAACAGGAGATAATTAATTAATGATTAATATGTCAAAGAATACATAATTGAGAAACCAGTAGATACCTTTGGATTTAGGTATCCCATGGAAACTTTCCTTTAAAAACTAGTAAGAAGAGTTGTGTATCCACCCATCTTAGATATGCAGCAATGTACAAATTTTTCAGCTCACCTTCCCACAGTAAGCACAATCCCTCCATCCATCTGCATCCAGGTGGAAAATTTCACAGAATTTTCCCTCCTCGTAAGCAGAGCTAGATTGGCAGAGGAATGAATTAGTTAATCATAGAAATTCTATGGAGATTAAGAATCAGATGATTAACCATATTTATAAAAACCTCATCAAGTTTCACCATAACCACCTAAGAACTAAGAAGCCATGATGAAAATAGAAGAGGGAGTGGTTGATACTTCACACAGACTGGCTAAAGTTTTAAGTCTTTTATGAGGTTATTTAAGTTTTTCTGCATTGTAGCCACTTATTCTACTGTAAGGAATATTCTATCTGCAAGCAAAGACTCAACCTGAACCCAGAGTCAATTAATTAATCCCATTTCTGATAATATGTCAAATGCTCATTATATTTTTAGCACGACGATTCCAAAGTAGTTTGATACACTTCAGATAAACTGAGACAATGTACGTTCATGAAGCAAAATCAAAAATTGAAATGGCTCACCCGCAACGGTCGCAAAGCTCAGCGAAGCCTCCATTGCGAAGCTGCCAGCCTATTCTGAATTTAGCTGTCTCCTCATTGCAGTAGAAGCAGGTCTTTGGAACGCACGAAGAATCAGAAGAAGAATAAAAAGAAGGAGTAGGAGGAGAAGAAGAAGAAGTAGAAGCCATTGAACAATTCAGAAACTGAAAACTTGGGCACAGAAACAGGAGAGAGAGTGTGTATGAGAACCAGATGGGCATGAGAAAGCAGAGAGAACAAGTCACGGGAAGTCAGAACAGAGATAGAGAATGTAGAACATAAAGACTGAGGGCCCTGTCTGTGTTGCGACACTGACAACGAAGGCGATACGGATAGAAAGTCTAGGGTATGATTGCTCAGACCATCACAAAAATTTCATAACCAAGTACTTGGGCCGTTGGATTGGGAGGCAATAGGAACTATGGGATCTGCGGGAATTTAAACCATTTTCAAGAACAACGAACTAATGTGCTTTATAAAAAGCTTACCGAAATAATAAGCTTATTGATCTATTGACCAAAAATAGATGGAAAAACTGTAATTATCAGGAAAAATTAATTCTAGAAGTGTGAATACACTTGTTATGAACAATTAAGAAGAGATTGTCAATACACGCACCCTAACGGAGTGTGAAGAAGACGCTGATCCTTTCTCACTTCAATAACTAACGATCGTATGAGTATTAAAATATACATAATTAGTAGGGAAGCTCTCTACTTGTTTAACTAAATTAAAGTGTAATGCTCAATTATCCAAATATATAATTATATTCCATTTTATCATACTTGGAGAACAAGAAAGGTAATAAGAAAATTTGAGGTTTATCTGAATAAGTTGTTGGAATTAATGCGATGCATGTATTATAAGTATGTATGCATTGTGATATTGTTGTTTGAAATTAATATCAGCTATGGAAAGTTAATAACTATCTATTTGGCAATTTGCAGTATAAAATACGAGGGAGTAAATGACACGGTTTGCCACATTGGCATTAATCCCGAATTGGCAATTCCCTAATGGTCCTAATGTACTCTTTCGTGTAGTTATTAAATATCAGCCTTCAGATTTAATGTCAAATGGTTATAATATCAATTTCACATTTATTACATCTGTCAATACTTAATATGACCATCAGCCTTCTTGCATTTACTACAGTAGAAGCCTTCAGAAATGCAAGCTTCGATATGACCACCCGAAATGAATAAAAAAATGAAAAAAAAAACTTCTCTAATTTGGCATTTGCTGCTCGAACAATCCAATTCGAAGGTGGCAAGATACAACAAGCATTGGATATTGTAGAACCTATACTACCCCAGTACACTACATTAACAATATTTGAATGATGTATAACTCTCGTGTTGTGTGTACAAATTTAGAGGGTGTTCAGTTAGGAGTGTTATGATGATTTTTTGTGTTTTGAAAATTTTTAGGTGATGTTAACTTTAATGGTATGCGTGTTGTAGTTATTTTTATGTGAAGTTAAAAATGATATTTGGTTGTAGGATTTTTGTATTGTGAGAATACAAAAAATCCTGAGAATTCTTTGTTAAACGAACAGCCCCTTAGACAGCAAATGAAGCTATCAATCACCAAAAACAATAATATTTTTGCTCTAGCTTTGTTTTGTACTACATTTTTAATGCACAATAATACTACACCAACCTATATATTCATAAATTTTAGTTATTTATTTACTTGCTCAAGCATATATGACCTTATGAGTGCAACAAATGATTGGAGGAATGGATTTTACAGAAGGGGCTCTTAGTCAATTTTTCAGTTGCTACAAGAAAAAAAAATAAAAGAAAGAAAGAAAGATAAACAACCAGTTCTGCCCCAGTAAACAACGATCTGAAACTATTCGAATTTTATGTCCAATCACAGAAGAACTCAGTAGACCATAGTTGTAATGAACCAGTAATATATTTACCAAACTGACATTTAAATCTGTTGAAACTACAAAAACATACAACTACTGTCCACTCTAATAAAAGCTGAAGACAAAAATGTAAATGAAGTAAAACCAGAACTGATGAGGAGATCACGAAACTGATTGATTATTCTAAGGACTTCCATATTGTCATAGCCATGTAGATTCAGCCGCTCAGATCTTCAATCATAGAGTGTTTTGGCGGATTGAGTTCTTGACCTTTTGCTGTCATCCTTCAAATTTTTCTCAACTTTCTTCTCATTTGTAGATATTGCTTTCGCTATGGCTTTCATCTTTCGGACATTTTTTGACCTCTTCATCAGTCTTCCTTTCTTCACCTTTCTGTTATAAAAAGAGGTGGATGAATAGAGGGAGGTAGAAAGAAGAACAAAATAACTATTTGGGAATGGGTTAACTGAAAATGCTAAAGGTGAATGGATATATCGTCAACAGATTTTTAAGTCACCTTTGCTTCTTATGAATGAAAGAAACAATTTTGAAACCATAAACCCATCTTAAAGAGAGAGCCAGGACAAAAAAACAAATAATCAGCAATGGGCAAAAATTACATGCACAACGATATAGAAGTCTCTAATTCAAAAGATTTCACCAGCAGGAGAGAGAGAAAAACATTTGCACCAATCTAAATTGATGATGTTGAGTAAAGGTATAGCAACTCACGCAGTTAAAATTTAAGATTTAAGATCGAAAAAGTTCAAAAATAGAGACTCCAGAACCGTGACAGAAGAATGTGCAAATCCAGAACAGTCAGGCCCCCTACTCTTCCTCTTTCAAAGTTGCCACAAAATGAAGCAAAAAGAAACGTTCAACACTACAACTACTTTTTTTGCAGAGCTTAAGACCATGTTGCCGGTACCACCATAGGCCACTTTAATATTATCCCATAGTGAAGTGAAAACAAGAAAACCAAAATTTTCTCTGTACTCCTTCATGTACGAATATTACGGAGGTTCAATGAGCACTATGCCAAAACTCTCTACCATTTCCTTCACTTCACCTCTGTACAATACGAGTTCATCTACTCCTAGTAGCTTTATCGAAGAACTTCCCATCTTAGTAGAACCTTTACAAACAAATAGATTAGAAGATGATCTATCAACTCGTGGATTACCTTGAATTCAGATTCCTTTTTCCATTTAATTTGGATTTTTCACTTTGTCTTAAATGAAGATTCTTAGCTTTCGTAGTTTTATTTCTCTTTTCCTCAATATTGTACCCATATGACCGCTAGACACCTGTCCTTTTTTGTCTATCTTGATAAATATTTGATACATCCACCTTTGGTTATATATCTATTAAGTTAAAACATCTCTATTGCATCTTTATGATCTTTTTGTGTCACCTATATAGAGCAGTCATGTGCAGAAAAAAGAATTTAATAGGAAGGAAAAAAATAAATCTAACCATCAAAGTTTTAATTTGGCAGCCCCAAAAGTAAATTCCTGATCCTGCCACTTTCATTGGTACTTTTTATCTAATATTATAACAAGTTTTAAAGCATATGGCATTCATCTTAAACTATTAGCTAAGATGGATGGAATAAAAAACAAGACCCTACCAATTCAAAATTTAGTGAGACATCACAAAATTACGGTAAACCATCTTAGAAACCAAGCAGCCTAAATTTAAGTCAAAAGAGAACATAAATGAAATGAAAATAGATTAACACATTTAAATATATACATGAGAATATTTCAGACATTATTGAGACATACAGAGTATATTTCACAAATTTTCACCGTCTAGAAAATGCCGGCGAATTGATTGCTAATACTTACTTTAACGTAGCAACAGATGCTGGATGTTGAGCTCCAGACTCTGACGTATCCATTGCTGCGCAAAACAATGAAAAGAAGGCGTGAATTTTACTTATACAACAAGCACACAGAATCAGAAGTAAAACAAAAATAGAAGACTAATAACACGACTAACAATAATAACAATTTCATAAAATCTTTTCTCGTTCTCGCTTCGCTTCCCTCTTCTGAATAAGAAGTACCTTGAGGGAGATCTGAAACTGCCTCTTCAGTAACGCCCATTGAGACGTCAGCGTTTCGCTTCTTCTTGTTCCTGTTCTTCGCCATCTCTGTGAGAGCGCGCGACAGGAGAGAGGGGTGGATTTTTTCAATTTTCATTTGGGTCGGTCGAGGTTGAAGGCAAAAACCCTAGCTCCAAAGAAAGCGATCACGGCCTTGTAGATGAACGGGTCAAGATCCACCTTAACTCGGGTTGGATTTTAGTTTCGGAGCCTAGCCCGTTCGAAAAACGACAAGCCCTCAACTTCTGACGCCTCTACTTTTCACTTGGGCCGGGCTTATAATTTTTTGAGACGGAATCAGGAAATGACGTTGGAGATACTTAAAAAAAAAAAAGTATTTCTTCCAATCGTTAAGACAAAACCGGCGCGGTGCCGGGTGGTCAAGTCCAAAAACTCGATATTCTCGCCCAAGTTCCGGATACTTCGGATCAACCAGATGAACGAAGCTCCCTGGTGACTTCTAAAGAAAAATCGAGTGCGCCATTACTCATTAGCCATGCAGATGCAGGTTAAACCTCTGGATTAACAACCGTCTTAGAAAATAGCGAGCAAGCCATGAAAATATAACCCCAAAATGGACCCCTTGGCGATTCACCAGAACTTTCGTCTCGTATACCTAAACCAGTTTACCGATATTCCCGGGAAGTGTACAAAAAAGCCTTTAGAAAATATATTTTTGAAACGTAATCATTCCGCTACCAAAAGGGGACTAATAATTACTGCATGCGAGGGCTCTTATTATTTAATTTCCTCACAATTGTTTATTAAATCCCCCGTTCAGTGCATGTCAATCACGTCCGTTGGGTAGGAGGTAGCATTTAGGAGCGAGTCTCGATGGCTATCATGCTTTTGTAAAGTTGATAGAACTCCAAATCCTGGCCCTAAGGGACGAATAAAAAGAATGAACTATGCACCCCTTTTACATTAGCAGGGGCATGTGTAAATGCTATTGGATTGCCTGTTCTTTTTGTTTGTCATGTGCTGAGATGCCCTGCAATCATTAAGCATCATTGTGAGAAGGATGAAGTTTCTGACAAAACTGGTTGTTTCAGTAGCTCTTTAGACAGAAAAGTGGTACCCAAGGTTTCTGAACTCCTTGCCATCTTGTTGTTTGAGTAAAAACCAAGTAAGGACATGGCTAAAAAAGACAAAAGGATTCTGCTTATCAATGTCTTCCATTTCAATACATACGCACTCATACAAGTCTTTATGCAAGAAAGCACTCGTTTGAGTAAGGACTTAGAGGTGGACCTAGCATCGTATACCTCGAATTTGACTTGAAGAATAGGCGGCCCTATAGAGAGAGAGAGGCGCTGCCCCCTTTCCCCCCTTCTGCACACACCCCCTCTTCCCCTTCGGCTCTTTTCTTTTTTCTTTCTGGTCTCTCTTTCTTGGCGGGCTTCAGGTCTTTCTCCTCTCTGCCTGCTCGGATCTGGGCACCATTTTGAGATGGTTTCAGGTTAGATATAGGTTGGTGAGGTGGTCATCTTTGGTCACGCCCTGTTTGGATGTCTCTCCTCTCCGTGGTGACCTACTCGCGAATGTGGGTGACACGCGCCCACCCTTTTTCCCTTCTTTTGGACTTTTCTCTGTTTGCTTTCTTGTTGGTTTATTTTGCTTGTGTGGTTTTCTTTCCAAGAGACCTGGTTTGAGCAGGAGATAGTGGTGACCAACGCTCACCCTTCGGTGTATATGCTCTCTCTTTTCATTATCAGTGGATCTGCCCCATCAGATGGTGTTCTCTGGCTCTCACTATGGTCCTATTTTGGTTGTGGTGTGGTGGATGTACTTGTGTGGAAGTGAACGAGAGTGCTTTAAATGCTTCAGTCTCCGGTCGCCTTGTGTGGCGGATCTCATATTGTATCTGGGTCTTAGGATCCGTTTTAAAATCATGGGTTTTTGCCTATCTGTATGAGGCCTTTATGGCCCATTGGTGTATAGCCCTTAGGGCTTTGATTGTTGCTGTTATGGGCTTCATGCTCCTGAATTTTGTAACCGGCCTTATCGGTCTGTTTGTATCCAACACTGTTGCAGTTTTTCCTGTGAAATGAATTTCACATTTGCCTTAAAAAAAAAGTAAGGACTTGTAGAAGATCGGTCACTATTGACAAAATCTTTCATCCCCTCCCCCCTCTCTCTCTCTTAACATTGAGATGTCAAATGTATGTCAATTGATTTAAATGCTCATAAATCATATGAACTTTATACCTGGCAAACAAGACCGGCCGAGATGTAATTAGATGGCATAAATGATCGAGACCTGTCGGGCCCATGAAAGCACGTAGCAGGTCGTTGCCAACAAGAAAATCTCAGACAACCCTGGAAGTAGCTGCTGTTGTGGCATGACAATAATTCTAATTATGGGGGACACGGTATCTAGGCTGGCCCATCACTCTATCTTCCTACTTGCCGAGACATTTGTTAGGAGTACTGATGAATACTATGCGTTAGAACTAAAGGAACGACTACCCACCTGATATATTTGTATGATGCTGTCATCGTATGTTTACTGTTCATTAAAAGAAGACAGAAGGGATTCCTTAACCACAGTACCCCATAAGATCAAAGCACCAGTGATTATCTACAACATTGCACTAAGCACGCAATCATACCAAGCAGTTGGTGTGCAACCAAATTGTTCCAAATGGGGTCACACTATCTTCTCTTTGTTGAACAAGAAATAGACGGAGAGTAAAAAAATCATCAAAACCAAAAAAGTGAAATTTGAGAGGAGAAAGGAACAAACATAAATTTCCAAATACCCCGGGGGATTAGGTGGGTTTTGCGGGCCCACCATAGAAAGGGTGGTTTTGTAGGCCCTAATTTTTTGCAATTTGTATAATTGACTTATCCACCTGCTACTGCCTGTCCTCTTCTCTCCGATTAGCGGGGCCACGTTACCGTTATGATAAATCATAAATTAATCTCCCTCCTCTTGAATTAAAAGCAAATTACGGATTTATCCTAGGCTGGGAACAAAAATAAATTATTATTATTTCCTCATGTTTGGTAGGAAATTGTATAATAGATTGAAAATTTGCCAAAAATCATCATATTTCAAGCCTCGAGAGTTTGCTATCCCATGAAGTACATATGTTCTCGTTCTCGCCACGTGCAAGCATTCATAGAGGACTAAAACATCTAAGGTTGTGTTTGTGTTGAAATATTTTTGGTATTGAGTTTTGTGTTGGTATTGAGTTTAGTGAAAAAGTGAAGAGAAAGGTAATTTTTTATATTTTTTGTAATTTTTTATATTTTTTTATGGGAGAGAGAGATTATATTGTAGTATTTTATTAGGAGAGAGAGAATATTTTGGATAATATTGTTGGTGCAAACGCACCCTAATATTAACTCGGGTTATTGATTCAAACTAATTATACAAATTTTATAACTTATGTGTTTGTCACTATGTAATACTTATTATTGCACTCATCACTGAGCGCTTGAAGAGAGATATTTTCAAGTGGACTAGTAAAGCCGAGAAAAGATCTGAACCTGTATCACTATGGTACAATTATGCATGTATTATTTTCCACCCAAAATAGGAGTTTGAGTAGTACCATATTTGATGAATGCCCAATAAAAAATAAAATACTATAACAATTGTAGTTATAGGCATAAATAATATTGAGGAATCCGTGATTGCAAGACACATTGATAAAATAAACAAATATAAAATTGGGCTCGCTGGAAATACAATATAAAAATGATATTAAAAAGAAGAAGCAATGAGTTAGAGGTTGGCACGTTAGCTTGGTTTATTAATCTATCAAGGGGCATTAATTTCGGCATGTAATAAACAATATTACGGTTTTAAGAATTTTATTATTGCTCCATTATTGTTTCATCAAACTCCAAAAAAAAATTATATCAAATCATCATTCTACAATTTTTTACTAACTTTAATAAAATATATTTACAATAAAATATCTTTTAAAGAATTTTACAAACTTGTTAAGAAACTAATAAAATTATAATCTACTTAAATATTCATAATATTATCAAATTTTTTTACAACCAAACTCACCTAAGTTGAGGTTGTCACGTCAACTGTATTTCACTTACTTGCAAGGAGTTTTTCATACGTATATTTATGGGTGATAACCTACCCCTCGGTTCGGTTTTGGCCCCTCGTCGAGAGCCGAACCGAGGTGGTCGGTGTCTAAAAAATTTAGACCGACAACCGAACCGAAGCCTTTCAAGGCGATAGGACCGATCTTGATTCGGTTTCGGTCAGTTTTCGACAAATGATTCAAACAAAAAATGATTCAACAAAAAATTGTAATCAACTACAAGAAACCCAAATCACCACCATCAACAACCCAAATCGCAACCAATCACCACTACCCAACAGCCCAAATCTCAACCAATAACAACTGCCTAAATCGCAAAAGACCAAGAGAGAGAGAGAGAGAGGGAGAAGGAGAGATCAAACCGGGAAGAGATGAGAGGCTCAAATCAAAACCAATAACAACTGCTCAAATCGCAGCAGACCAAGAGAGCGAGAGGGAGAATGAGAGACCAAATCAGGTGAAGGGGGAGGACGACGTTGTCTCTCCCCCCAAATTGCCCAATTCTGTTTTTTGAACTGTGAAATGAGGATTGAGTTAGTCGAATTTGTGAAGGGATAAGGCTCGAGGGTGAAAGAGGGGGTCGTGAGAGAAATAGAGAGAGATAGGTGAGATGAGTGGGGGGCGTCGGGGGAAATAAAAAAACGTGAAGGTGATTTCTTAATCTCTCCTCCACTTAATGATTAATATGTAAAAAAAACATAAATTTCCTAAATTACCCTCGGTTCGGTTATACAAAATTTTAGCCCGACCGCGGAATCGGGCCAACCCAAAACCAGCCATTTTGGGTCGACCCAGTCGATTTCGGTCCAATAGTGTTCAACCCTACGTATACTTGCCACGTACTTAGGAGAAAATAAAATCACAATAATTATGCCAAACCTTTGGACAAGTTTAGGGCTATTATTGTTAATTGCCTCAAGAAATTTCAAAGTTCCCTCCATTATTAATCCATTGTCACGTTCGCCAAAGTAATGTTCGTTTCCTACATTTTTTCATGATTCAAATATATTCACAAAACTACACCGAACATATTCATAATTCAAATACAAACACCAATACATTTTACACAATCTCCAAAACTTTTTATTTTTTTATTTAACATAAATTTTCTCTCTATATTTTTTCACATAACTTTAATATTTTTTTATTAAACAATTATATCAAATTATTTATCTCTATACTTTACACAAACACCAATAAAATACTATTCAACATAAATATTCACAATTTTTTTTAAATCCTACAAATTTTACTCCAACCGAAATTCGACTTCGGGGATATATTTTCCAACGTCACTATCCCTGTTCCTAATTTGAATTTCCAAAACATTTTTTTTTTCTGGCAAAAAGAACAAATCAGAGACAGAAGACGCTCGGCGACGAAAAGTATTTTCTTATCCTCCTGGCTCCTCCTGCACACGTTGAACTTGAAGAATGTTGCAGCAGCCGCACACTGCCATTTATTTGAAACGAATACTTAACACCCTTGTTTGATAATGTATTTACCAATGTGCCAATTCAGAAGAGTAAAGCGTAGAAGTCACTTCATGTGGTTCTCAAAATTTTACGTATTTTCTGCTGGAAAACTTTATAACTAGTGGTGTTAAAAATACTCGCGCATCCGAATATGGACCCCATCTCTAAAGTCCGCACTAATTTGCTCGATGGGCAACAATTGATTAATCTTATTGTGAAATTAGAACAATGATCGATATCATTAGAAAAATTTGCTGATGGATGCATATAATGAAAAAGAAAAACTAATATTATATAATAGACTATGTTTGATTGTAAAAATTTGTGTGGTAAAAATATCAAGGTATTGGAGTAAGTAAAAAAGTGAATAGATAAACGATTTGATTTTTTTATATATATTTATTTGAAGTAAAAATTGATGATTTACTAAGGAGAAAGAGAATTTTGGAGAATTATTTTATTGGGACGAAAATTTTGACAACCCAAAGTATTTACTCTTACTCTCAAACATATAAGGATATTTTGAAACAAACGGTCAATAAGCAAGGTAATGATTTCAAATGATGAATAGAAGCTAATTATTTATCACCGGAATTTTGATTTTATAAGCTAATTAAGCAAGGTAATAATTTTATTTTTTGTGTTCGCCTTTATTTTCTCTAAATTACAAGTAAGATGGTGTGAGTGGTACATTTTGTTGAGTAACGTGAGAAATTCGAGCATCCATTTACATGTATTGGGTTCAGACGAACATGATTCAATATCTGTACGAGTTGAATTCAACACCACGACAAATTCGAATAAATTGACCAGTCCACTTACTAGAATGTACAACATGGAAGACAACACAAACAAAACGTCTAGGAGCAATTTCCTGACAGTGTCTAAAAATAAAAAACCAGCAAAAAGTTAAAGAAAACGTGTCCTAATAAAACAACACCCAAATGAATTGCTCGCAAAGAAAAGAAAAACAGCTGCTTACAAAAGAAAAACGAAGAAGTAAAAACAGCACCTACCTACTAATCTCCTCCTGTGGGGTTATGGAAAAATAAAGGGAAAAAGACGCGGGGAATATGGAGGCGATTTAGGAAACAACTTATCAACAGGATACCATAATTGTAAATTTGCTCAAAAATTCAGGCTAGTGTATAACTACCAGTTCTCTATTTGCAACAACAGCTCCGAGGCCTCAGCTTTTCATTTCCCAACTCCCACGACTCCTGTCTCTCTGTTACTCCTATCTGGCCCAAGTGCCGACTCCCTTTTGTTCTCGTTCTTTTTTATTTGCGCAAATATTCTAATCCCGCATCGGATCCAAACGGTTCTGTGAAGAAATCAAGGTTTCAACCCCACCTACCTGAAAAATTTGAATTTATTCACAGAACCTTAAAGCAACAACTACGACACAACAACACCGAACCATGGCAGCAAATCCTCCGTTAAAGTAAGCTCCACATTTTTTTCGGTTTCAGCAAAACGGAGAAAACGACCGCAACAGCATTTTTTTTTTCTCATCGCTTTCTCGAAAACAATCTTAAAGCCTATACACTTGTCCTCTCTGTTAACCTCGAAACTTGCGCTTTTCACTACGGAAATCTGCGCAGTCCTCTGGATGATTCCAGCCAAATGCGGTTTCTGAGTTTGTTTTCCGAAGCTGTTTAAGAGAAAAAAAAACAAGAAAGAGAATTGTCTGTTGTGTCAGCCTTTTCACCCCGGGTTCGGGCTTGTTATCCTTCTTACGGGTTTGGACTACCGGCTTACGATCCTAATGTTTTGAGTCAATTAGGGTTTTCTGGGCTTGTCTTTTCGGCAATGCTTTGTTACTGGGGATGTGGAACTTGAGCTCGTGAGAGTGGAATTCGAGTGAATTTGAATTTGAATTTGTGGCGGTGGAGAAGGAAAGTGGTTATATCGCCGACGTCGATGATGGCGCGAAGCTCGCTGGAGGAGATGCTGGACTCGTTGCGCCGGAAAGACGAGTGTGACAAGCCCAAGGACTTGCCGCCTGCACTGCCAGCTAGGCCGACGTCGAGGGCTCGGCTGCCCTCGGCTCGCCGCTCTCTACCGACTAATTTCAAGGTCGAGGATGGTGGTCATGGCGGTGCGTTCAGTGAGTGTAACGGGAAAGAAGATGGAAAGAGGAAGGAAACCGCTCTGGGTTTCAAGAGAGGGAGCTTTGGGAGCAAGAAGATGAGGAAAGAGCAGAATGTGGAGTCGCCGTATGCTATGGAGGCGGAGGAGAGTAAGTATGAGCTAATGTCCGGTTCGGCTTCCGATCGTGGGTCTGCCGTGCCGTGTGCTTCACCGCGAAAGACAAGGGAATTGGATTGGGATGACAACGTTGGTTATTTCATCAAGAAGGTAATTGAGAAGGGAAACAATGAGATTTTATTTTTACTGCTGATTGGTTCTTTGTTGTTCAATTAGTCTCGGTAAGGCGTTTTAATTCAAAGCCTTCAAATTGTTAAGAGTATTAGCTGTATACTTAAATGCTAGAACCGTTGGCTCTTGGGGGTTAGAGTAGAAAGTGTGATCAGGGAAATGTGGAAATTGGTATAATTACATGAACAAAGCTGCTTCTTGAATTATGTATGGCGTTTTCACTTTGTAATCTAGCAAGGGCGATCAAGAAATCATGGAATTTTTGTGATTATTGAAGGGTAGTTTGGCCGTAGTGCGATGGAAGATATGTTGTATGCAGATGTCATTTTCTTTCGAAGATGAATATGTATCATAGAAGTCAAATCACGGTTAAGATATTGTTAGGAGGCCACAATTTCTTATTTTGAAGTGTCATTTTTTGAATCTTGTGGACCAGGACTGAGCTTGTTCCTCCATGTGTTATATCAATTAATTCTGTCTATTCTACCAGTAGTTTGATTTTTAGGCCTAGATGTATTCTTCCTGAAAGATGCATTTTATATTGAAAATAAATTTTCTGAGCAGAAACTTCGTGTTTGGTGTCGGCTCACAAGTGGGCTCTGGGAGTCGGGCAAGATACAATCAAGTTCAGGGGAGAAAGCACTTGTTTCACTCTCCAATGGAAATGTAAGTTTCATAACCTTGGGCCATTTCTGAAGTCAGTTCATGCAATCTTACTTGCACTTATGCTGTGTCGTTATTATAGGTTGTGAAAGTACCCACAGGAGAGCTCTTACCTGCAAACCCTGATATATTGGAAGGTGTAGATGATCTCATACAGCTTAGTTATTTGAACGAGCCATCGGTTCTCTACAATCTTCATTACAGATATTCTCAGGATAAGATTTATGTAAGAATGACATGGTACTCTTACTTGAGCTTTTGAGTAAGACTTGTGTCTATTTTTTCCCTCTCCGTTGACTTTTTTGTGTTTTCTTTTCATAGAGTAAAGCTGGTCCAGTTTTAATTGCATTTAATCCCTTCAAAGATGTGCCAATATATGGAAAAGATTTTGTCACAGCTTATAGGCAGAAGCTTATGGACACCCCTCATGTCTATGCTGTAGCAGACACTGCTTATAATGAGATGATGAGAGGTGGGTGAATCTCTTTGTTTTCTTTCACTCGTTTTAAAGGAAAGAAAGAAAGAAATATTTGGTTTCTCTTATGCACATGCATAAATTCAGTCTGAACCCTTTTCTCTTTGCTATAATTTTATTTTGCAGATGAAGTTAATCAATCAATAATCATAAGGTTAGAAGGTCCAATGAATTTTTATTCTACCTAGGAGCTTGCTGATGGACATTTTCCTTTGTGTTCTCTTTCAAATTGGCCTGTGAACTCAATTCGGAAATTTGATTGGTAGTCAGCATACAGATCATCTTTTAGTTTTCTTTCAGTGGGGAAAGTGGAGCTGGGAAAACTGAGACAGGCAAAGTTGCAATGCAATATTTGACTTCTCTTGGTGGCGGCAGTTGTGGGGTAGAATATGAAATCCTTCAGACGAATTACATACTGGAAGCATTTGGGAATGCGAAAACATCGAGGAATGACAATTCTAGCCGATTTGTGAGTTTCTTTCTTTTTGGTACACCCAGGTTTATCACGGGTTATAGCTTAAAAAGATTTATGTGTATGTTATTGGTAAAACTTTGTAAAGATGTGTTCCTTCTGCCTTATCAATTTACAGCGGAGATCTTAACATAGGCTTTTATCAAATTCAGTAACGTATTTTCTGACTTTATGCAGGGGAAGCTGATTGAAATTCATTTTAGTTCACTCGGGAAGATATGTGGTGCTAAAATTCAAACCTGTAAGCAAGATTACATTGGAATCAGTTGCTGTTATATTATGTAATTTTCTGATGTATATAAATCTTATGACTGACATAATTTTTGTTTCAACCTCATGCTTGTATCAAATGTCAATATACCTGTGATGATTGTGGACAGTTTTGCTGGAAAAGGTAAGCTGTTGGCCCCTCTGAAGTGTCCAGAACTAATACATTAATCACATATCACTTCTGAAACTATCATGTCTCCTTTGAGCAGTCAAGAGTCGTTCAACTGGTCAATGGCGAGAGATCATACCATATATTTTATCAACTTTGTGCTGGTGCTCCATCAGTCCTTAAAGGTTAGACTTTCATTTTAGTCATTTCAGACCAGTTACTCAAAGTTTAATTGCTGATTCACGTCCTTTCAACATGAATGATTGTGACTCCAATGTGAAAAAATGGCTACATAAGTTTTGTCATGGTAGTCAAGGCCCTGAACTTGTTCCTGAATGTATTTGCTCTTTTCTTGGGAGATTTAGGTTAGGTTCGAATCGGAGAATTTTTCAGAATTTTCAGTTTTTATTTCCACTTCTCAGGCCAAGCATTTAAAGTCCCAATTATTTCTAAATTTTTTTCCGAGTCTGTTTTCCTCCATTTTCAGACTGACAGCTTAGCAGGGCTAGTTTCTTTCAGCCTCTCCTCTCCTTGGTTTTCACAAATAAACTTATGTATCAACTTAGAACAAAAAAAGAACCATTGACTTGAGGGTGGCCTGCCTAACTTTGCCCCGAGGCGTCCCCAGTGCAACCAGCTGTCATCCTTCCCCCTCATGGCATGGATCATATTAGGAGGGCCTCCATCGCTCTGTCCTCAGCACATGTGACCTTACAAGCGGGTGCATGGCACCCGCAGTGGGGTTGTCATGGAGTTGGGGGGAACTCTCCCGCTCTGCTCCTTTTTTTTTTTAATTTAGTTTTATATTTTGGTTTTAGTTTTGATTTATTTATTTTTAATATGTTTTAAATTTCCATTCCAATACCCCACTAGAAACAAATTGAAGCAAGTGTATGTGAAATCCTATCTATACTTTCACTAAACCCCAAAATAAACCAATCTCGAATCCAATCAATTTTTCATCCTGCTTACCCACTTTCATCAAACCTTGTAAAAACCTAGGTAAAAAATTGTTTTTATGAAAGTTGAAAACTGAGATTTTCCAGTATCATAATGTGGCCTATTTTTCTGATGTTCACAACGTTGTCACCTCGTGTCTTATTCTTGTAATTGTCATCACAATACTCCTCTGAAACAAGCTGAAAAAACTGTCTAATATATCCTATCAGGGACAAACCTGGGCATGTTTGTTTTGAGAATTTTTCTAGGATTTGCATCCAACTTTCTAACATTACAATCCCAACATTACTCCTACATGAATACCAATACAACTAATTATTACCTTTTTTACACATCAATTCAAGTCAACATCTTCTACACGCATGCCAATAAAGCTCAAACATCACCTAAATATTTACACCGGATTTTCACAAAACCCAAAAGAACCAATCTCTATATTCTTTTCAAATATTTTTTCATCCCACCTATCTAAAAAATTGTTTGTATGAAAATGGAAAACTGAGGAACTTTTCATTAATCAAATGAGGCCTGGTTTCAGGATATTTATGGTGTTGCACCTTATAGCATTTAGATTCTTTTTGCTTCCGTAGGTACTCTTTCCATATGGCAGTTGCCATGGAGCTCATCGAAAACAAGCGCCCTATTATGACATAAATGAAAGATTCCTAAATGTTTCTCTGTAGACCTAAAAGTGGGAAATTTCACTGAATGCTTAGACCTCGGGACTGATTCCGTGATATTTTTGCTTTCCTTGTGAGTGAGATATTTTTAGTAGAGACATTGAGTACAGTTTTCCGAGTCCTAAAATTACTTCTCCCGACTAGCCTCATCTGTTAAACGTAGTGATTGTCAGGAGTAATCACCATTGTTCTTTAAATTTGCAACCTCCTAAAATGTCTTTCATTTTCCTCGACATGCCTTACGACAAGCATTTTCTATACCATAAAGTTCCAACTAATGAAGGTGTGTACAGGTTTATAAAGTTATTCTGTCATTCTTGGGATTATATTGTTATTTTGCTTTGTAGAGAGACTGAAGTTAAGCATCTCTAGCGAGTACAAGTATCTTAATCAGAGTGATTGCTTGGCAATTCATGGTGTTGATGATGCTCGAAAATTTCTGATGCTCGTGGTAAGTTTATATGTAGTTGTTTCTGTCACCATCTTTGTTTACATCTCATTAATGTCTCCTAGTATGCTTATTGTTGTTTCCTCTGAGTGTCACTTAGTATGCTTATTGTTGTTTTCTTGTTTCTCCAGGAAGCATTAGACATTGTCCAAATTAGCAAACAAGACCAAGAACACATATTTGCGTTGCTTGCTGCAGTGTTATGGCTTGGGAACATATCATTTCAGATAATGGACAATGAAAATCATGTAGAGGTGTTAGCTGATGAAGGTAGGTTTTAGGCTTTGGGCTTCATGATCTTGATGGATGTCTTGTGCCTGATTCTAGTTCTTGTTGGTCTTCTTGCTAAATAATTTAGATGAATGAATTGTCTACCATAAAGATGAATGGCCTTTTTCTAGACATTTTTATTGATATATATGTTTCTCGATCAGTAATAATAATTCCACTCATTAAACTTTTATATACAAGAATCTTAATTTTGTCAAGGGTTCTTAATTTGGTCCAAAAAATTACCTACTTTAGTAATCAATAATCAATCAAATTATATTATTGTTTTATTTAGGTATTATATTATTATTTAGATACTTATAATTATATGGGTGGTTATATATATTATATGAATTTATATTCAGTGGAATAATGGATTGGAGAGATCTCTTTATAGTCCTTGCTTTCTCTTAATGGAATTATTTTTATTAGATCGTGCATGCTGGTTGTGGCCATCTGGAATTCTTTTGATTAGTATGTACTGATAATTTGACTGGTACTTTGTGAGGTTAGGAACTGTGTGGTTATACTTTGAGCTGTGATAAAATCCTTGGGGCATATAGGTGGATGGTATAGGATTGTTGTGTTAATGGGCAGTAATCTGTCCTCAGAAGAGTGTTTGTGTACTTCTTTTGGTGGTTATTGTTGGTTGGAAAGTTTATTCAAGTAAATGAAATGCAAATTTCTTTAGTAGGCTGCTAAGAAATTTTGAGAGAACTGGTAGATGATTGCAACTCTTGTCAAGGAAAACATATTTCCTCTAATTGGGGTAAGTGTGATCAAGATGACTTTAGAATTGATTCACTTGGCTTAGGCCTTAATTTTTGTCGTTGTAGATGTGTCATAGTTGAGTTGTAACTTGCACTCTGGGATAGATAGGAAGAGACTGAAACTTTTGATGTGGCAAAGCTAATTCTGCACAGTTAGTTGTTTCCTCTCTCTCCTCCTATACATGATGTCATGTGACTCCCAAGCCTATGTTTTACCCTTCAACACAGATATTGACATAGAATTGTCTGTTTATTTCTGAGTATTGTTTAATGTCGTAGCAGAACTTGGTTTTAGCCATCTGTTTTTTGCCGTGTGGTGGTATGTTATGCATGGATTCTTTAGAGACCTAATAATTTTTTAATTGCTGTACTCACTTTTCCTTTCGGCAGCTGTAACCAATGCTGCTGGGCTGATGGGTTGCAGTTCCCAGGAACTGAGGTTAGCTTTATCTACCCGGAAAATCCAAGCTGGAAAGGATACTATTGCTAATGGATTGACATTGCAGCAGGTGTGCTCGGTGCTCATTTGAATAGGCCTAACAAGGCTATCCCTCTTTTCCAAGCAATTCTCAAATGCACTCTTTTGGCATTGCAAAATGTTTTTGAGTTCTTTTGGAAATGATAAATCACTCTTTTAGTGTAACGTGGGAGCCATTTGTTATCTCAAATTTAGGCAATCGACACAAGGGATGCTCTGGCCAAATTTATATACGCAAGCATGTTTGACTGGCTTGTAGAACAAATCAATAAGTCACTTGAAGTGGGCAAACGACGTACTGGGAGATCCATCAGCATTCTTGATATATATGGATTTGAGTCATTTCAGGTATATGCTTTTTGTTCATTTATATGGTAATGTTTTCAGTGCAATATAGTTGCATATCTCATACTCATGTTATGTCCTTATTTACAGAGGAACGGCTTTGAACAATTTTGTATAAATTATGCAAATGAGAGGCTGCAACAACATTTCAACCGCCATCTATTTAAACTTGAGCAGGAGGTGAGCATATCTTATGCATTGTGACTCTCTGGACTATCCTTTAAGATTCCCTCTCAAACAGAGGAGTTCTGTTATTCCTCTTCTCTTCACCCCCAGCGGATTGGCCCTGGCCCCTAGCAAACAGGATGTTGCAGGAAATTTTACTTTTCTCTTGCTTCAAATGTGGTAAAAGAATATGCAGATAAAAATAGTTATGTACTCCAGAGATGTATCATAGATAAACACTCTTAATGGAAAATGAACTAATTATCACCCAACAATTCTGACACGTGGTGCTTCAGGATTAGGTATGTTTAACAGCATAGATATAGGAAATTTGGTCCACACTGCCATAGCTCTAACCATTTATGCTAGAGACCCTTCCTTCTCTAGATGTAACAATCTCACTGTTTTTCTCTTGGTCTTCTTAGTCCCTTGAAGAATATTGAGTTGTACCTTGTTTGTAGGGAATCCATTTGTGTCAAGGGAATTAGGGTCATTTACTTTTCACTTCCCCCTGGTTGCATTGCATTTGGCGGTGACAGTAGAGAGAAGATTTTCATGAGTATAGTGAAGTTGGAGCTGCAAAGGAGTGGAGAAGGAAAAGTGCCCTTTTTAACATCCCCTTTTGGTTTATATTTATGCCTTCGTACTAGGTCAATTTTCTGTATGCTTAAGTAACATAGTAACTGAGGATTCTAGCTGCTGACCACAAGCCAAATTTGCTTGGACCAAAGGCAGCCAAACTTTAGTGTTAAACTTTGAAGGAAAATGTAGTTGAAGAAATTCTGCAATTGATTTTGCAAAACCAGAAGTTCTTTTGTAATTTATCTTTCTTGACATTATTTTGTTGGATTTATTTTCTCTTCTATTGCTTTATTAAAGCCACCAAATTATGAAAAGATGATGAACTTCCCAACTGTCAAGATATGATGTGATTTTTTTTGGGTAGGTGATATGATGTGATTGTTATGTAGCAATATCTCAATATCTTCATTTTACTTCAGGACTATGAATTGGATGGGGTTGATTTGACAAAAGTTGATTTTGAAGACAATCAGGAGTGCCTGGATGTTTTTGAGAAGGTATTTAAATGTTTTCATCCTTGGCATTATTTACGTACCACCTTTTTGCATTAGGAGTTCATTGGAGTTTCCACAAGTTCTTCTGATTTGACTCTATTTTGTAGGCTTTTTTATATTAAGAACATGGGCCTTATACTAGAAGCTTTTGCTTGCTTTCATTTGTGTAATAGTGCATGTCATTTTCCCAATGTTGCTTCCAAGAGCATTTAGCCTCAGGTGCTAATGATGAATGCAGTTCTCGTTTCTTTACATCTTATTTATTTCAAATGAAACCAGCGTGCTTGCCTTTATAGTTATATCACTCACTCCTTTTATGTGGCGGATTGTGCAGAAACCTTTAGGTTTACTGTCTTTGTTGGACGAGGAATCAAATTTCCCCAAGGCCAGTGATCTGACATTTGCCAGTAAGCTTAAACAGCACTTAAATACAAGTTCTTGCTTTAAAGGAGAAAGAGGGAGGGCTTTCAGAGTACGCCACTATGCTGGAGAGGTTTGTTATTGCTCAATTTCAAGGAAGTTACCTTTTTATGTTCTAAGATGATTTCACTTGCTCTATCAAAATTCTGTGTTGAAATTTTTTTCCCATACGACTCATCTGGGCTTCATGCTTATTTCCTGATAGCAGAGATGAAAGCAGTGTGTATAATTTTTTTTGACTCCGGATGAAATCTACAGTAACTGTTTTTTCTCTAATCCTGATATGTGCTAGTTGCTTATTTCTTACCCCAGATGGCAATATTATGTAGTTTATCCAGAGTTGATTTGAAAAAATTTGAGTGACATGGTCGGTGGTAAATGATGACCTGGTAGAGCTTGGCCTTACTTATAAAAAAAATGACCTGGTAGAGCTTGAATAGCAATATGTTTGGCATGATCTTCCTAATTTTGCTCAAGTTTTCAAAGCATTATAGCTACGAGGCCAGAGATCTCTAAAGCATCCATGCAAACTAGTGAACTGTTATTTGTTTATTTTCGAAGTAAATGCAAGATTGTGAACTACAAAATCATTTGTCACGTCATGTTTAGGATTCCACTAACATCTGACAAATTATTAGGTTCTGTATGATACAAATGGTTTCCTGGAAAAGAACAGAGACCGGCTGCACTCTGATTCCGTCCAACTCCTTGCATCATGCAGTTGCCAACCTCTACAGTGGTTCTCCTCCAAAGTGCTTGACCAATCCCAGAAAGCAGCAAACGCTTTGAGCCAGATTGGCTCATTGGACCCACAGAAGCAGAGTGTTGGTACAAAGTTTAAGGTAGATTGTCCTGTTGCCTTTTTTTCAATTTCATATATGAATACATGTACCATTCTAAAAAATGAAGCGGAGGAATACCGCGTTTACATCCAATACCAGACAGGACTCTCAAAGATGTAGTCGAAGTTTTGTTTTGTAAACTCTGAAGGGATATGTTGGGTTCTTGCAGGGTCAACTGTTCAAACTAATGCACCAGCTGGAGAACACCACGCCTCACTTCATTCGCTGCATAAAGCCCAATAGCAAGCAGCTTCCTGGCATTTTTGAAGAGGACCTTGTCTTACAACAGCTTAGGTGTTGTGGAGTTCTGGAGGTTGTTAGGATTTCAAGATCTGGATATCCTACCAGAATGACACATCAAGAATTTGCAGGAAGGTAGAGGGTGTAACCTTTTATTAGTTCTTTAATGCTTTTTTTTTCTCAACAGATGTTGAGTTAATCTTTCCCCTGTCCCATTATATAATCAGGTATGGGTTCCTACTTTCAGAAACCAGTATATCTCAAGACCCATTAAGCATATCAGTTGCAGTGCTAAAGCAATTTCATGTCCTCCCTGAAATGTACCAAGTTGGTTATACCAAATTGTATCTCAGAATGGGGCAGGTATCTTCTTGTATATAAATGTGTTTGTGTGTGTGTGTGTTTGTGTTTGTATGCCTTCATTCTGCATAAACATGGAAGCAAAAACCTAGATAGATCCAACTTTATGATTGCTATTTATTAAAGATAGTTTTTACTTTCTAAAGGGAATGAAGTAATTGGGTTAGTTGGAGTTTTGATTCATATCTAGCACTGGTATGTAGTCGATGCTCCTATTTCAGAAGGCAAAAAGAGAATTTGCAAGTGTTTGGAATGCTTTCAAAAGAAGTGTAAGAAAATGCCATCTTTATCTTTAGTCGAACTGTGAGGGAAGGCTTGTAGTTATCATATGATAAATAGAGGTTGTTTATACGACAACTTTGTACTGCTTCCACTAACAGTGTCATTGGGCAATAGACCAGAACCTAGATAGATCCAACTTTATGATTGCTATTTATTAAAGATAGTTTTTACTTTCTAAAGGGAATGAAGTAATTGGGTTAGTTGGAGTTTTGATTCATATCTAGCACTGGTATGTAGTCGATGCTCCTATTTCAGAAGGCAAAAAGAGAATTTGCAAGTGTTTGGAATGCTTTCAAAAGAAGTGTAAGAAAATGCCATCTTTATCTTTAGTCGAACTGTGAGGGAAGGCTTGTAGTTATCATATGATAAATAGAGGTTGTTTATACGACAACTTTGTACTGCTTCCACTAACAGTGTCATTGGGCAATAGACCAGAGCTTTTCTAGAGAAATTACCTAGAATCCACTCCATTGTCCTATTGGTTAAAATCAGCTGACGCATAAATCAAGCCACAAGTATCTTTTCTTAATTTCTCATGTCACTGCACTGATTTTTGTTCTTCCTTAGAAGTCCATACAAAAATGATGTGTTACAGCATCCAGAAACTCTGATTAGCCAAAATGGTCTACAATACGAGCTGAAATGAAGTAATTGGGGCTGAGTTTACTGCTGAAATTCTCTTGATCCTTGATTTGTAGGGAAGCCAATGTTAACAATCGACTGATAGTATTCTCCAACTGAACAAAATCTCAATCCTCTGAAAGTTTTGGTATTTTTTGTTCCAGGATTCTTGTCTCAAACCACGCACTTTTTGTCCGTCTCCTTTAGAATTTATTTTTATTTTTCATTGAACTAAGATGCTGAGTTTTGAAAGAGTGACTGTTCCCTTGCTGAGTGAAATGAGCTCATTTTCTTGAATGTTTCATCTGATTCTGGTTATATCTTAATCATTTATAGATTGGTGCGTTGGAGAATAAGAGAAATCAAGTTCTTCAAGGTATACTTGGTGTTCAAAAATGCTTCCGGGGTCACCAGGCTCGTTGTTTCTTCCACAAACTCAAGGAAGGAGCAATAAGAATACAATCACGTACTAAATCCTATCTGGCATCTGGATATTTTTCATTTTGAAAGCAATTCTTTCTCATATAATTTATTTCCGTGCTAAATCTATTCTGATATCTGATATTTACAATTTGGATATTTGTTTAAAGAGAGATGCTGCTTGATACTCTTTGGACTCACTTCAGTTCCGTGTAGTTTTCTAGGCCACATGGATGTTTATGCTGTAAAGTGACTTAAACGCTTGACCATATGGTTATAAGGCTGAATTGGTTTTATGGATTCCTTGATTCTATGTATCTTCAAAAGCATTTTTTGTTTCTGTTTTACAGAGATTTTAAAGAATGTTTGATTAAATTGATGGAAACAATGCAGTTGTTCGTGGTGAAAACGGGAGAAGGAAGTATAATCATATGATAAATTGGTGCACAGCTAGTGCTCCTGAAACCCTCAATGAACTACAGGCAGCAGTGCATCTACAATCTGGTAAAAGTTATTCGTTTGTTGGTTTTGTACGGTTCAATTACATACAGTTTTCTTATTGTTTTCCTAATCGCAGTAATCCGTGGATGGCTTGTTCGGAGGAATCTGAATGGCATTCATAATTTGAAGAAGTTGCATCATGAGAATTCCAAATCCAAACGGAAACCAAGCCGGAAGAGTTCAGAAACGAAGGTACTCTCGACTTGGGACCCTTCTTCCCTTTTATTGAATGCTGTCTCTGGATACTACATCTATAGGGATAGCAAGGAAAACGCTTTCATCTATTTAGGCTTCTTCACTGATATTGTAGGTTTTAGTCAATACTTCTCTTATAAGTGCTTAAAAGCAAATTCAGAGATTATCAAAACATTGTTTGGATAGTTCCCCTGAAGCTTGTTTATCTGAAACATAAATATCTAATATTCATTTGTTCAGCCACGGAAAACACTAGACAGCCAAAATAATCAATACAGTTTCGGCTTCAGAATCAGTGAAAACTGTCCATCAGCCTCTTTCGTTGTGAACATTATGTTTTTTCTGCTGACGTGAAGTTTGTTCCAAACGTAATGCTAATATTATATAAAGACTAACAGCTGTCCCCCCACTCATATTCAAATCCATGATAAATGGGGGTACATCATACAACTGCCTGTGTGGCCTAGCACAGCCACTAGGGCCTTTACTTTGGCCTCCAGTGGCCATTACCAACCTCTATCGGTGGCACATGGAATGCTCCAGAATGTATAATATGTTTCATATATGAAGATTTGCAAAAGATTCTTGAGGCTCCTTCAAGAGTAAGATGATAGCAACATCCCTTCTAGCGGATCTAACACTTGTAATTAACAACAACAAATAATTATGCATTTGTTTTAATCTGCATGCCTTTTGAAATTCGCATGTGAAATGCAATGTCTATTTTGCTATCTCTTTTCTTTTGTGATTCTCTGCAAAATTTTGTCCACCTGGATCAGTAAACAGGTCACTTTTCTTGTCTGAGCAGGATGTAGCACAAGAGCAGGTTCAGATTGTGCCTTCACTTTTGGCAGAGCTTCAAATAAGGGTTTGTAAAGCTGAAGCAACTCTGGAACAGAAGGAAGAGGAAAATGCTGCATTGCGGGAGCAACTACAGCAATCCGAGACAAGATGGTCAGAATATGAGGCGAAGATGAAATCAATGGAGGAGATGTGGCAAAAGCAGATGGCCTCTTTGCAAGTGAGTTTGCATGTTCAGACATATGTTCTATTACAGTAGAGATATCTTCAGACATAAGTTAACCAAGTAAAATGAGGCATAAGTTTTGTATTGAAAATTACCATAGATGTTATGGGAAACAGATGCAATTGGTTGGTAACAAATGGAAAAAAGCTGTTGTGCTTCTCTTGATATATATATAGTTTCTTGATGTAAGGGTTCCACTGTTATGCAGTGGATTACTCAGATGCCTTAGGGTTTTAATGGTATTTTTACTGCAGACGAGTCTTGCTACTGCCAGAAAGAGCCTAGCTGCTGACAACAGTGCAGGTCAACCTGGAAAACTTGATTCTTCAATACATCACTATTATGACTCCGAGGATAACACATCCATGGGTTCTCCAACTCCTGGTGGAAGCACACCAATAAAACCATCTGGTGGTGTTCATGACGTCGGAGCAGGGCGAGACACAAATGGTGCTTTGAATGCAGTCAACAATCTGGTAAAAGAATATGAGCAGCGCAGACAGACTTTTGACAACGATGTCAGAGCTCTAGTGGAGGTCAAATCAGGGCAGTCAGTTTCTATTGCAAATCCTGACGATGAACTTCGGAAGCTAAAGCTCAGTTTCGAGGCATGGAAGAAAGAATACAAAATTAGGTTACGCGAGACAAAGGCAAAGCTTCATAAACTAGGGTATTCAGAAGGTCGTCGGACATGGTGGGGGAAGCTAAGTTCAAAAGCATCATAGTATTCTCTTTCTAAGATCATCTCCGGTCAAGTACAGATGGATGAATGCATAAGCAATGGTGGAGAACGGAATGATGTCAAATACTGCCTCTTTCCTTTTTCAGGAGCCGGCTTCTAAGTTCATATTACGGCATCACATATGAGCGTCTTCTTACCGTAAGACAGTGGAGGGAGAGAGATTGTATATCTACCCATTTTTGTTACTTGGTAGAGATGTTCATAACTTGTGCATAGCCAACTAGGTTTTGTTGAGAGACTCCGACCATATTCCTCTATTCAGTAGTTTACAGTACTTGTGTATATTACGTATATCATTGATGTAAGTTGAGAATATTTAGTTCTTAGAACTGAGGATATGGAAGGAAAAGTGTTCATATTGCCAGTCCTTTTGCCTTAGCTGCTTGTTGTAACCTTTTGGTTATCGGACGGACATGTAACTTTTGTCATTCCTTCTCTCCGTATTGGCAAAAAAGATGAAAGCATTGGTGGATTGGCCGTCTTATCTTCGGTTCTGTAATTTCTTTGATTTGGCATTCAAACTTTCCTTGGCCAATCCAGGAATACCTTTGCATTGCGACTACTTGTTTTGTTTTCTAGGCTATTTTGCTTGGTGATTCGGTCGTATCCAGGGATACCATCCCTTTCAGTTTGTTTTAACCAGGAAGACCGGCAGCACCTGATAGTCACAAACTATTGCTGGATCACAAGCACAAATTTTGAAGTTTTTGAAGTCAAGATTACATAAACAAACGCGAGTTTCGAATTATATTTCATTCACAATAAACGAGATTTAAGGGACTGAAGCTCAATTTAAGATCCAGGCACGAACTTGGTGGCATAGACCCACGCATTATTGGCGACAGGGTTCTCAAGATGGTCCAAGAGGTTCTCCAACGGGCCCTTGCCGGTGATAATAGCTTGGACAAAGAAACCAAACATGGAGAACATGGCTAGCCTGCCGTTCTTTATCTCCTTCACTTTGAGCTCAGCAAATGTGACGGGGTCATCAGCAAGGCCAAGAGGGTCGAAGTATTGGCCACCAGGGTAAAGGTCATTGCCGTCGCCAACTCCAGGAAGGCCGTTGATGCGGAATCCCTCGACTAGGCCCATGAGGATGACCTGAAAGCCCAGCACTGCTAGGATGCTTTGGGCATGAACGAGGTTGGGGTTGCCCAGGTAATCGAGGCCACCTTCCGAGAAGATTTGAGCTCCAGCTTTGAACCATACTGGTTCTTTGAAGTCTACTCTGACCCATTTCTGAAGAGCTTCTGGGGTGATGCAACCCAGTGCTCCAAGCATTGCCCATCGGCCATGGATCACCTAATATTCCACAACAATTTAGTACTATCATGAATGCTGCTGCTGCTGCTGCTATATTCAGATTCTTACTTTAGTAAACGTAATATATGCAGTTCTGGATAATACGGGTTGTAAATATCCTGCATTACTTGAGGGGGTCTGTCGCCATAGTAAAACAATAGTACTACAATGAGAAAATGTTTTCAGCGATGAAGAATCTGAATGTCGACAAGAATTCATCCTGGCTTCATCAATTTGGAAAAAAACAGGAAAATAAAGCAGAGGCTCATATGCTTTTAGAAAGTATCATGATGGCAGCGATGAAAACTAGTGCTTCAACAGTTTGTTTCATAAGTAATGCTGTTAGTATACCAGCCAAACCTCTGGAAAGATTTGGTTACCCATAAATATTAACTGTCCTTTTGCTAAGTCCACCAATAAGACTAATTACCTCAAGAGCCCTGTTCCTGGCAAAGGCTTCGGGGTCAGCAGATAATCCAGCAGTGTCCCAGCCATAATCACCAGGAAATTCTCCAGTCAAGTATGATGGAGTCTGGGCTGAAAAGGGTCCCAAGTACTTCACTCTGTCTGGCCCATACCAGAGTTCGTTCCCCTGTTCATATCACAAACAAAATTGAGAAACCCGATTTCGTAAGGAACCCAACAAACTAAAAAAATGCAGAGAGAGAGAGTACCATGGTGTATTTCCCGGTTCCCATAGGCACAACATCTCTAAGAGGGTTAGCGTTGGCTCCCCTACTTTGGCCAAGAAATGGAGTTGGCCTGGGAACAGTGCTAGAGCTAGCAGTTGCTGCCGTCAACATTGCAGCCATAAATTCCAAGCTCCCGGTTGTTTTGAGTTGCGATTGCGTTTAGAAGAGTTTCAGAACTGTCTATGGAAGTGCGTAGAAAGGGAAGCTGAGATGTAATATTATGTGTAGGACAATCGAGGAGATGGGTGGTCATGAATGCAAGAGTGGGAAATTGTGGTGGGGGAATGTGACGTCTGAATCAACCAATCACAAGGCTCTAAAAGATTTTTAGTATCTCCAACTCACATCTTTCTATCCACATTTTATCTCGTCCATCGCAGATGGGTATTTGTTGGGAAATCTTTTATACTCTCGACTCCAAGGCATAGGGAAAAAAGGTTGTAAGGATATGAGTCATGGATAATAAAAACCTCTCGTGTCCTTTTGAAGCTTCGAGGAGTAAAAGTTAGTGCAGATTTCCCTGTTCGGATTTTACGACAGCGGAAGGACATTGGCCACTTTTCAGCCATTGAAACGACAGCGCAGGGAGAAATTTCGTAAACATAGAAAAGCGGCACAGTTTGCTTGAAACAGTGTCGTTTAATGGATTACAAACACCAAAACAATGCGGTGAACGTGGATCGAACACGTGACCTTCAGATCTTCAGTCTGACGCTCTCCCAACTGAGCTATCCCCGCAATGTTTGCACATTTTATATACTAATAGTAATACTTAATTAGCCTTGGCACGTCCCAACACCCCTACTACAGGGTCGGAAGAGAACTTTAAGAACAAAGAGTAGATGACGATGAAAGCAAATATTGGGTCCCTTGTACTCCTTTGGAGATATCATAAGGGTGACAAAAATAGAAGAAATTGTGTTGTTTTAGAAGATCGATTTGGAAATAGAGCCCTTTCAAGACTATTTCGTTGTCTACTCTTAACCATGCTTCTCTCTCAGTATTCCATTAACAGAAGTTAAAAGCTTTCAAAGTTTTTGTTCCTCATTATATCTATGGTCTTAGATCATGCATTTTGAGAGCTTCTCTTAAAGGTCCTACGTACGGCTACATGAGTTACTTATCTTGGTGAGAAAGGAACAAGATTTCCTTTTCCACGGTTGAGTGGATCTTAAAAGCATTATGAACTACAATCCAATCAACCACTTTTGTGCTCATGCAGACAATCGATCCCAGGCTTCCTTTCTCAATGAATTTGACCCCTTTATATGTTTCCTGTCTGACAAGTTGACCGAATCTGAAGCTTGCTGCCTCTCTAGGTTTCATATGCGTTTTCTTGTAATTTTCTCCTCACCATCTAACAGCATTGTTTACTCATGACTGATGTCGTACCAAAAACACACAATAACTACTTCCGCTGTTTGCAATTTATCCCCTTTTCTCTCGCTTGGGTTATTTATTTTTCCTTTTTGCTTTCCTTCTTTTTAGGCTACCAAATGGTCATTATGCTGCAGTACGTAAGTCAAAAACCTTATGGGCACTACTAGGTTTTGTCTAGTGCAGCGGTAGCTATGTTCTGCAATTCAGTGATTTTCAGAACGTAAAGGATCTATCCAACAAGGTGTAGGAGAAGAGAAATATTCCGAATAGCGGGAGCAGATGCAAATTACACAAAGAGAAGATATAGCAATGAGACAACCTTATTCTTAAACACGCATAGGTAAAGCCAAGACATCATACAAAGAGAATCAATCATTTGGTTCTACCGTGCTTGTCCAAAAAGAAGAAATTATATTTGTACGTGCAAAAATATACACTTCCATTCCACCGAGACAAGGTGAATTCCAACTTCAAAACAGATTGAGTAGTTATGCCTATTCTACGTCATAAAGTTAAGTGGCTGCGAACTCACATTTACAAGGAACCCGTACGAATAGAATTAACAAGAAGCAAAACCTCATAAATTTTATGGGTTCAGAGGGAGAACGCACTAATTCTCTAGCTTAACCAGGGCGAAGAAGAGCCTTTGATCGACTTTGAAGGACCAGAGTTGGATAATGTCTGATGACGTGAATCGATTTCTCTCTGCAACTTCTTTCCAGGGAGAGCTCAGTATGTAGGTGGTGCTGCTACCCAACTTCCACCTCTTCAGTGATATGCTTGATTCTTCGAGGCTAGGTTCTATTAGAGGAACTTGCATGCCCCGATAATGAAGCCCATCTTGTTTCTTTATTTCCAAATTTGCTTGCTCCTCTTTTGAAAGGAATTCTGCCCTCATCTGTGACTTTGGTATTGACAGCCGGTCACAGTGACTGCTCAAATCTGTATCAAAAAGTTCCTTTTGGATGACAAGTTTGAGGTCGTAGCCGCACATCCCCATAATTAAATCAATGAACTTTGCGGGCAAGTTAGGAGGTGGATCTGGACCCATTTGCTGCATCACTCTGGGATTCTTCCTCTGCTTTTTCGGTTTCATGGACTTTCCTCCTACTTGTTGTCGGTTGATTTCAGCCTTGTGTCCAGAGTTGCTGGCGGCAGAATCAGGTTTCTTTCTCTTCTTGTTGTCAGGATCAACAATATCAGTCACATATCCTAAACCTGCAGACCTTTGTACCACCGAGAGTACCCAGAGTTATTGGCTGCCCACTCAGGCTTCTTGGGTGGTACGATTCCCAACAGCGCTCTCTTCCTTTCCGTATCAGGAGCAACAAGACCAGGCTGATCGCAATCATAAACCGATCCCGAAATTGTAAACCGCTGTTTCAACGTGTTCCTTGCATTATTTGCGTTGTGTTGAAGGAATTCAGACAAGACCCTCTGGGTTAGCAAAACATCTGCCTTCTTTTGATCCCCACCCGCAGCCCTGATGGCCTCCTCCCTGATCTTATTGAAAGAGCCACACAGGGCAGGAGAACCGCCCCTCAGATCGTCGAGAGTGATCATCTTCAAGCCACCTAGCAAGAGTTTCAGACCGTAGAACAAAGAAAAGGAATCGAGTTCTTAGAGAGTGCGTAGTTCCTAATAAGCGAGTGAAGAGCGAGAGGCAGAGAACGACTACTTGAGAGCTAAGATGGAAAGATATGAAACTTGCCAAGTGTTTCATTAATAGGCGAGAACAATTACTTGAGAGCTAAGGTAAAAAGATACGAAACGGAGCTAGGATTTCCTTTTTTTTTTTTTTTTTCTTTCATCGATCCAGGATTTCTTTTATCAGTCACTAACTCTGGTTCTGCTGGGAGACGCGGGTTCTCACCGCCTTCCCTCTAACGGTCGGAAACCAAATTCCACATTGGAGCATAACTTATTATTTTGCCCCTCCCTTTCAGTTATAAGTCAGTTCATATATATATAGGGATATATATATTTCGAAGAATTTGCATTTGCTTATTTGCGCTGAGCTTGGAGCTATATAAGGTAACTTTTGTTGGGTTTATTCCTTCTATGTGAAGGAAAGCCCAATGGGGGTCTTTAATAAGGCCCAAAGCCCATTAGGGTTTTAACTTATAACCCTAAGGATGAGTTCTTTGAAAGTTGTACGGATTAAAAGAAGAGAAAGAAAAAGAAAGAGGCAGTTTTTCTCTTTCACGCCCAGGTTTCATCAAAGGCTAGATCCCGCTTCGTCTGTGGTCCGATCGAGCTGAAATTTGGAGGAGGCGTTCACGACACAAGGGGCTATCATCTGAACGGTGAAGATCAGATTTTGAGCTCAGTAACAGTGGTTCGTACGCGTGAACAGTAACCGAAAATTGTTGGTATTTTCTCTACGTTGTTTTTCCGTTGTATTTGCCAAGATTGATATCATCTTGAAGATCTGAGTTGTAGCCTCTAGTTGTGACTAGAGAAGACTTTGTGTACCCATTATTTGGTTTATAGTGGAGATTTGACTGGACTAGGTCCCGTGGTTTTTCTTCCTCACACCGGGGAAGTTTTTCACGTAAAAATTGCTTGTGTCGTTCTGGCTTGGTGTGATTGATTATCTTGAGATTATTTTTCAGTACATATAATTATTGAGATTGCGCTCTATTTGCTTTCATCTAGAGAGAAGAATTATTCCGCTGTTTTGTTTGTCGTTATCTCTCTCAACAAAGTGGTATCGGAGCTGTGGTTGCAAAGTTGTTTGGTTGACAATTTGAGTTATGGAAGCAAATGTGAGTAGAATGGTTAACCTCAATGGTTCAAATTATCACATATGGAAGGGAAAAATGGAAGATCTTCTTTATGTAAAAGATTATTATCTACCGGTGTTTGCTACTGAAAAACCGGCTAACAAGTCCGATACAGAATGGACTTTGTTGCATCGACAGGTGTGTGGGTATATCAGGCAATGGGTAGATGACAATGTTTTGAATCATATTAGTGGGGAGACACATGCACGTACTCTATGGAGTAAGCTTGAACAGTTGTATGCTAGAAAAACTGGAAATAATAAGATGTTTCTAATTAAGCAGATGATGGCTTTGAGATACCAGGATGGGACTCCCTTATCTGATCACCTGAATACATTTCAAGGAATTATTAATCAGTTAGCTGGAATGGGTATTAAGTTTGATGATGAGATACAAGGGTTATGGTTGCTTGGTTCATTACCGGACTCGTGGGAGACGCTCAGAACTTCTTTGTCCAACTCCGCTCCAGATGGTGTAATCACAATGGATATGGCCAAGAGTTGTCTGTTAAATGAAGAGATGAGAAGAAAATCACAAGGATCCTCTTCACAGTCAGAAGTCTTGGTTACAGAAAAGAGGGGGAGAAGCAAGAGCAGAGGTCCGAAGAACAGAGATAAAGGCAGAAGCAAGTCCAACAGGTTCTCTAATGTCGAGTGTTATCATTGCGGTAAAAAGGGACACATCAGAAAATATTGCAGGCAATTGAAAAAAGAATACAAGAATGAAATGAAAAATGAGACTGACAAAGATGGTGATGGTAGAGTTGCTACCACTACTCCTGCGGACTTCCTCATTATTTATGAAGATGAGGTGATTAATGTTGCATGCCAAGAGACCAGTTGGGTGATTGACAGTGGTGCATCCATTCATGCTACATCTCGAAAAGATTTATTTACATCCTATAGATCTGGTGATTATGGAACTGTAAAGATGGGCAATGATGGCTTGGTTAAAGTCATTGGTGTTGGAGATGTGTATCTGGAGACGAACAATGGCACAAGATTGGTTCTTAAAAATGTGAAACATATTCCTGACATTCGTTTGAACTTGATTTCTGCAGGTCAACTTGATGATAATGGGTATTGTAGCACTTTCAGTGATGGTCAATGGAAGCTTACTCGGGGTGCCATGGTTGTGGCTCGAGGTAAGAAGTTATCTGCGTTATACATTATGCAGGCAAAGATTTCCAACGACATTGTTAATGCGATGGAAACAGATGGTACAGTAGAACTATGGCACAAGAGGCTTGCTCACATGAGTGAGAAAGGATTAGCCATATTGGGGAAGAAAAGTCTACTGTCTGGGTTGAAAAATACAGATCTGAAAAGGTGCAATCATTGTCTGTCAGGGAAGCAGAACAGAGTCTCATTCAAGAATTCCTCTTCTTTGAGAAAGTCAGAGATATTGGATTTAGTGCATTCAGATGTATGTGGCCCTATGAAGACAAGAACACTTGGTGACTCAAGCTATTTTGTAACCTTCATAGATGACCGTTCAAGGAAGTTATGGGTATATTTCTTGAAGACAAAAGATCAAGTGTTGGCTGTGTTCAAACAATTTCAAGCCCTAGTTGAGAGACAGACTGGGAAGAAGCTGAGGTGCATCCGTACAGATAACGGGGGAGAGTATTCTGGTCCTTTTGATGAGTATTGCAGACAACAGGGAATTCGACATCAAAAGACTACTCCAAAAACTCCTCAGTTGAATGGCATAGCTGAAAGGATGAACAGAACATTGGTGGAAAGAGTTAGATGCTTGCTTTCACAAGCAAATTTGCCAAGATCCTTTTGGGGTGAGGCGTTGAGTACAGTTGTTCATGTGTTGAATCTTACACCTTGCGTTCCTCTACAGTTTGATGTACCAGACCGAATTTGGACAGGTAAAGATGTTTCATACGATCATTTACGTGTATTTGGGTGTTTAGCATTTGTGCATATTCCCAAAGATGAAAGGTCCAAACTTGATGTGAAGACGCGAAAATGCATATTCCTTGGTTACGGTCAAGATGAGTTTGGATACAGATTTTATGATCCAGCTGAAAAGAAAGTTTTGAGAAGCAGAGATGTCGTGTTTGTCGAAGATCAGACTATTCAGGATATTCAGAAAGCAGAGAAATCTGTGTCTCAGAAAGGTGATAGTTTGATTGACATGGATTTAGTTCCATTAAAGAATTTGCCAACTCAGGTTGAGAATGATATTCAGGATCACCACCAGACTACAGGTGATGTGGATGTTCCCTTAGATGTTCAGACTGATGAGCAGTTGACAGTGCCGGAGATTCCGCCAGAGGTTTCATCCAGGAGGTCTACCAGAGACCGACATCCTTCCACTAAGTATTCAGCAGAACAATATGTGTTATTGACTGACGGGGGAGAGCCCGAGTGTTTTGCAGAAGTTATGGAAGATGAACACAAGACAGACTGGGTTGAGGCCATGCAAGATGAGATGCAGTCGTTGCATGATAACCACACCTTTGAATTAGTGAAACTACCTAAAGGTAAAAGAGCCTTGAAGAATAGGTGGATTTACAGGGTGAAGCAAAATGAGTTCACTTCACGGCCACGGTACAAGGCTAGATTGGTTGTCAAAGGTTTCGGTCAGAGAAAAGGTATTGATTTTGATGAAATCTTCTCTCCAGTTGTAAAGATGTCTTCAATTCGTACTGTTCTAGGCCTAGCAGCTACTCTTGATTTAGAAATTGAGCAGATGGATGTGAAAACTGCCTTCCTTCATGGTGATTTGGAGGAAGAGATTTATATGGAACAACCAGAGGGTTTCAAAGTGAAAGGTAAAGATGATTACGTGTGCAAGCTGAAGAAAAGTCTATATGGGCTGAAGCAAGCACCGAGACAGTGGTATAAGAAGTTTGAGTCTGTTATGGTAGAGCAAAGCTACAAGAAGACAACTTCTGATCACTGTGTATTTGTTCAAAAATTCTCTGATGATGATTTTATCATTTTACTGCTTTATGTGGATGACATGTTGATTATTGGCAGGAATGCTTTAAGAATCGACACACTGAAGATGCAGTTGAGTAAGTCCTTTGCCATGAAGGACTTGGGACCAGCGAAGAAAATTCTTGGCATAAGAATCAGTCGTGACAGGAAAGATAAGAAGTTGTATTTGTCACAAGAGCAGTACATTGAGAAAGTGCTTCAAAGGTTTAATATGGACAACGCTAAAGTGGTTAGTTCTCCTATTGCTACCCACTTCAGACTGAGCACCGAGCAATGTCCTTCTACAGATGAAGAAATGAAAGACATGGCAAGAGTTCCTTATGCCTCAGCAGTAGGAAGTTTGATGTATGCGATGGTTTGCACAAGACCAGATATAGCTCATGCAGTGGGTGTAGTTAGCCGATTCATGTCAAATCCGGGAAAGGATCATTGGAATGCTGTTAAGTGGATCATGAGATATCTTCGAGGCACTTCCAGTGTGAGACTTGGTTTTGGAATTGGACAACCATTACTAGTTGGCTACACAGATGCAGATATGGCAGGAGATGTAGATACTCGGAAGTCTACTTCGGGTTATCTGATCACTTTTGCAGGTGGGGCTATTGCTTGGCAATCAAGACTTCAGAAGTGTATTGCCCTTTCTACGACAGAGGCAGAACTTATTGCAGCAACAGAAGCTGCTAAAGAGTTGCTATGGACAAAGAAGTTCATGATAGAACTTGGTTTCAAGCAAGAAAGGTATGTGTTGTTTTGTGATAGCCAGAGTGCTATTCATCTTGCTAAGAATTCCAGTTTTCATGCAAGATCGAAGCATATTGATATTCGATACCATTGGATCAGAGATGTGTTGAATGATAAATTACTGGAACTTGAGAAAGTTCACACTGACAATAATGGTGCTGATATGTTAACAAAAGCACTACCAAGACAGAAGCTTGAAGATTGTTGTTCGATCGCCGGGATGGCGATTTCCTCCACATAGTCGGAAGGGGGAGATTTGTTGGGTTTATTCCTTCTATGTGAAGGAAAGCCCAATGGGGGTCTTTAATAAGGCCCAAAGCCCATTAGGGTTTTAACTTATAACCCTAAGGATGAGTTCTTTGAAAGTTGTACGGATTAAAAGAAGAGAAAGAAAAAGAAAGAGGCAGTTTTTCTCTTTCACGCCCAGGTTTCATCAAAGGCTAGATCCCGCTTCGTCTGTGGTCCGATCGAGCTGAAATTTGGAGGAGGCGTTCACGACACAAGGGGCTATCATCTGAACGGTGAAGATCAGATTTTGAGCTCAGTAACAGTGGTTCGTACGCGTGAACAGTAACCGAAAATTGTTGGTATTTTCTCTACGTTGTTTTTCCGTTGTATTTGCCAAGATTGATATCATCTTGAAGATCTGAGTTGTAGCCTCTAGTTGTGACTAGAGAAGACTTTGTGTACCCATTATTTGGTTTATAGTGGAGATTTGACTGGACTAGGTCCCGTGGTTTTTCTTCCTCACACCGGGGAAGTATTCCACGTAAAAATTGCTTGTGTCGTTCTGGCTTGGTGTGATTGATTATCTTGAGATTATTTTTCAGTACATATAATTATTGAGATTGCGCTCTATTTGCTTTCATCTAGAGAGAAGAATTATTCCGCTGTTTTGTTTGTCGTTATCTCTCTCAACAACTTTCCGCTTGGAGCTCTTTCTATTAGAAAGGTAACTTCCCCTGCGCAGCTACATTCAAGCCAAGGAACGGGCTCCAGGGGAACAAACGCAAATATTCTTATTTATAAAGGGTGTAGGTCAAATTAAGAGCCATTCCTTGTGTAGGAGCGCAAAGGGCGGAATCTCTAGGTGATCTGAATGTAGAGCAGTCCGCCCCTACAGCTTTTGATCAGTAGATTATTTATAACTTGGGAAGATGGTCAAGGTAACTTGCTTCCAAGCCACTGCACTAGATGCGCATGTAGTCGTAGTAGTCGGCTCAGAGAATGCCTCTGTCACCTACCTTTATTTCAAGCCAACAACAATTTAGGAGTAAGGGATATGCAGAAGCTACCCGATTCGGATGCCAATCCTTGGAATCCTAAAGCCATTATAAAAGAGTATCTAACGAAGTCATAAAGCCTACCTGATTGAGAGCTAACAGCCGGATGTGATGCGCTCAGCTGCACCGCAGAAGATGTTGTCTGGAAGGACCCCGCCGGTGGTGTCCGAGTGCGTGGTGGAAAGGAGAATCTGCTGCAACGTCGGTTCTAATGATTATGCTTTTTTTGCTTATACTGCGATTGGGTGAGAGAGAAAACAACGTTTGTGTCTTTGTGAAAGTTTCCCTCAGGTATTATCTATGTTTTGTCTGGATTGGAGCATTGGTTTGAGAATCAGTGCAGGGCAGCCTTTTATCAGGGTTCAATTGTGTAGGCCAGCTGGAAGCGATACAGGAAAACGGTACTCCCGTTATTCTTTGCTGCTTGCCCATGTTTTGTGGATGGATGTATCACTGATCAGAGAGCTGAACATTTTGCCCGCTTCGCCATTTGTGGAATGATGGCGCTACAAGATGGTTCAAGGGGGTCGGTTTAGTAAGGGGACTATCTAGAAGACTTCCACAACCTTGACAAAAGGGGGGAAAGGGGGGCCAGAAGATCTCTTGCCTATTATTTGAGATTGAATGGTAATCCTTTTCTTGCTCAACTCAAAACACTTCAAAGAAAGGAAAAAAAGAAGAAATCTTAAGACTGGAATGAATCGAGATGGGAACTGAGTTCGGAATTAAGGGGATTTTAAGTTTTTCACATCGCTTGAAGAGGAAAAAGATGGGGAGATTAGGGGAGGAGAAAAAACAGAGCACGGCCGGTTTGTGACATTGGTTTTGTTATGTTTGTCCTTCATGTCGAAGGATAACAGTTCCGTGAGAGTAGCTCTTTCCCTTGAACATTTTGAAATCTTGCAACGGTCGAATAGTTCTGAGGCCGCACTCTCCCATCAACCATTGACATTCCTCCACCCTACAGCTTGCAATCAATCTCAGCCGTCAATCTACGGGCCCCACCATTTATTAGACAGAAAATAAGCGTACCTCCAAAACGTCGTCGGCCTATCGCCTCAACTTTTTATTTCCTAGTTCTGTTTTGTTTCGGAAGAGCAACCAAAGAGCCAAACCAGAAGATGGAAATGGAGGATATCACGACCTCTGACGCTTTCAATCAAACACAGAAATGGCTGACTACGAGAGCGGCTTCAAAGCGTTTTGGGGGATACTTTTTGTAGAACAAAGTTGATAGAAATACGAGATGGTTCTCAAAAAAGCTAATAATGATCACTGGGCTTTTCTGGTACTCTTTTCTTCTTTAAATCATTTGATGGTTTTGGGACCTGCTTTCTTGATGTTGATCTCTTGTCTTTTTTGTTTCTTCTTTCCTGGTTTGGAAATGTTATTGGCTTTTTTTTTATTATTATTTTCAATCTCTTTTTAATTGTTGAAGGAACTTTCTGGGTTTTTGGTCGTTGACATGGTCCTTTCATTTTCAATATCATGGTCTGGTTGGATATTATAGCATTCTGGTACGAAGAAAAAGTAAGGGGATTCTTGAATTCGCTCCATTGGGGAGAACTTTTATGCGGGATTTGTTCAAGGTTGTCTCGTTATATCAGTCATGTGTCAGGGTTGAAAATATAAGAATGGGGTCTCTTTGTTTTTCAGTATAATTTTTTGAGTTCCTATGTTTTCTCATTTCTTGATATTTTGATCAGTTTGAGTTCTGATTTCTGGGCTTTAAGATTGGGTCGTGCATTTCTTGATTGTAGTGCTGACATTTTCTTTTTCGTTTCTTTAATTAGAAGTTTCTATCTTTTTGGTTCTGGCTGGCTGTTGTATCTAGATTGGTTTTTGGCTATGTTTGGGTGCGGAGAAAATGTAGGAAGGGTAATCGGATTGAAGTTTCAAAACTTGATTTTTCAACATTTCGATACCGAATATGAATTCTATTATTTCTGAAGATTTGTCAATTTACATGTTCTTATGCTTCCTCTGGCTCTTGAAAGAATAGGTGAAAAAAAAGTCCAGAATTTTTGAAGAATACAATTTCTTTGCAATAGCAATTTCCTTAGTTTTTTCGTTGCATTTTGTAAAGTCAAAACAAAGCTTTGAAACCAAATGGAGGAATCTTCTATCACAGGACCGATCTCTTTTGTTTTTCGTCCTTTTGGTCTGTTCTGATATTCGCTGTTGCTTGTCTTGGTTACCACTTAGTTTTTTTTGGCTTGCCTGATTGTTGTACAGGACGAAATTGATGCACCTATGTGGGTTGATCTCGTTGTAGAAGCTAACTTTAACAACCAAGAAATGTGAGCTTTATGTCATTGCTTTAAGGGTTCCATGTTTTCTTTTGGGAGCTTTATGATCAAATATCACACTTGTAACACGGATTGGACTATTCATTTTGATATTGCAGCAATGATGAGTGGTTCCACACAAGCCATCTGTATGCGTCCTCTTTCCTTCACTCACTTGGTTTTGTACTCTAGCTATGTTGGCTGGAATGTAAAACGGTTTGAATTCATACCGATTTCTATAATTGGTTTGGTTTTCAGGTTCCACCAGCGTTCTTCTTGCCAGTTGAAATCTGCATTTTCTCATTGTGGGGAGTGTACTTCGACCTCAGACTTTGACAAGCAGATATCAACTTCACCAAAACTTCCCTCGTCAGTCTCAAGATCAAGAGGCAAACACTACAGGAGCAAGAGATGGAGATTAGAGAATTGTGAGTCCTTGTTGAATAAGCAACATCCGGTCAAGGTTTTAAGTGGGAAATTTTCTTGTCTGGATTCACAATTTGGTGAGGAAATACAACCCAAACCGAGCTATAGAAATCTAAGAGGAACTTTGAGGTCAAAATCAAGTTTGGTTTGTGAAAGCATTCATACTGGAAATGCTATACCAAGTTGCTCTAAACCTGTATCCACTTTTGGGGATCCAGCAAGTAGGTCAAGTTCTATGGGAAACAAGGCCTCTGGAAGCAGTACAAGAAGTACCATTACGTCTCAGAGCACTCATCAACAAAAGAAAAATTACAGGGAAGTACCAACTCAACCATCAGGTCCAGGCACTCTTCGAAAAAGCTGCATTACCGGACAAGCATCAAGATTGGATATGCATAATGAGAGTAAGCTGTCAAAAGGCTATAAATCATCATCCGAAAATTCCAGTGTAGGGTCATCATCGAGCCTCCTTTATGATGCTAAGAGCTCAATATCTTCATCAATACATCACAAGGAAACAAACCCAGTTAGCAGAAACGTTGCAAGAACGACTTATGCAGCAAAGAACAAAGTGCAAACTTTTAGTGTGTCCAACGCATCAACTACTAAAATTGCAGGGAGCTCCAATGCCAGAATGCGAACTAAAGTCAGTTTTGTAAAATCAGCCCAACAGGAAGCTGCAAAACCAAAGGTGAGAAGGCGTACAAACCATTTTGAATGATAGCTTTATGATGAAATATTTATACCCAAATTTTATTAGGTATGATGATAACACGATAATGGTGTTATTGATAGCTTTCCTTAACATTGAAAAAATTGCTCCGGATTATCTTGCAAATTATTGAGTACATTCAAATTTTTCCTGGGAGATGGGTGATTTTAAAACATGAAAAATTTTCATCCAGAAATATGGAATCTGAACTATAGTGATCCTTTCAGGTTCAACATCAGACTCTAAATGCAAGAGCTTTGCTACCACTTAGAGTTAATGAGCAAGAGTTCCCTACCATTGCAATACAGTCTACGGAGCAAATCAGAGCTTGCAGGCCTAACAGGTTGGCAGGTTCTGGAGAAGAGAATGCTACAGGGAGAATGACTGAGAGTCAGAAATGCAGCAGCAGAGGCATTGTAGCTGTGGTTAGGGATCGAAAAAGGACAAAACAAAGTGTTCAACAGACGCGTGGAACAAGATTGATTGGTTCAAAGGTAAAGGTCTTATACAATAATTATTTGGGCTTGATATTTGATTTTAGGGGAAAGTACACTTTGCAATCCCAGGTTTAGGGGTAGTCTTACTTTGTACCCTCATCTTTTATTTTTCATGATATTGAACCCTTGAAGTTTTGATTCTAAACCCTTAATCGAAATTAACCGCCAAAATGGACGGAAAATTAACCATCAAATCGACAACGGATTTTGGTTGTTTCTGCATGGCGTCAATTAGATAAGATACCTGTATGAATTTGATAGCCCACCACTGAGCAGTTGCCAGATTATTTATATGCACTTCGACTATTTGCATATCTATTATCACATTTTCCCAACATTTGATATCTAATGCGCTTTTGAGCAGGGAAAAGTCACTGATAGTGATCGGTGTGAAGAGAACAAACGTGTGAATGTGACCCCGAGGCCGAGGGTCTACCTCCGATGAGAGAGCAGTGCAGCGCATAAGGCTGTACAAAATAGTTCAAATCTAAAATCTTTCTTACCCCGCAGGGATATGGAGTAAAACATCTAAAGTTTTGCCTCTTTGTATTTTTTGAAGTGAAATTTTGATTCTTTTGGCTAAAGCATCGATGTAAACATCACCCCATGTGATAGCCAATCGTTTTGCGAATGCTACTCCTTTGTATTTGTCATACTTTTGCATACAGCTTTTCAATTGTCTAAACCTGTTTCTTTCCATTGTCATCTAATCCTTTTAAAAACCTTTCAGTGTTCAATATAAAATAGAGAAGGAAGCTTTTTGTGACGCACGAAGGAATAAATTTGAACAGGCTCTCTAAATGACTGCGTATGCACAATTTCTAGGCTGAGCCGCGAAAAGACCTTAGACTGGGAGTTTTCTCACTGCAACTCTTGACAATTTTTAAATGAGGCAGGCCCCTGCGTCCACTATGGGAAAGGCTGCTGCTAAATACTTATTTTTGAAGTGTTGCAAGATTCAGGAATCACCCGTCCCTCCTTTCCATTTCTCCTTGGAGTTGAAAACTAATCAGATTAAACTAGAATTTTCTCGTATACAATCAATTCAATTCAGAAATAATCGTTTTAAGGAAAAAAAAAAACTAAACTTAACATCGTGGCAATTAATCGGAAGTTGGCCTCAGTATTAAATTGCCTCTACCATGAGAAAGCAGAAAATCAGGTAATTTGAAAATTCCTTCCCTTGCCAAAAATCCTAATATCTGCGCCAGAAATTAAAAATAGAGCAAAATCTTGGCAAGGCAGTACCTATGAAATGATAATATTTGCAGAATAGCATTTGATCAGTAAATGCAAATTTAAACTTGATGAAAGTTTCTCATGACGTCTTCAAAGGCATTCTGCTAGCAGCCTTGCTCTATCAGAATCGTAATTTTAGCCTATTGTGCAATCTTGTCCCAATGCAAGAGAAGTTAATCCAGGGAAAACTGTTCTATTTATGCGGCAAAGGATTTCGAGCTGTAATTTTCATTTGCTTACTGCAAGAAAAGCTCATCCTGTGCCCCCTACCTTAATTATGTGACAAAGGTTCGGAACGGTGCCATGTTACAACATAAATTTCTCGTGTGCTATACAAGCTCAAATTTTTGTACAGAACGAAATTAAAATATAGTGAGTGCAGTAAGCACAAGCTGGAAATGCAGATTATAAATATCTCCCAACAACCCATTGAAGTTCATAATTGGAAGATGGTCAAGTTTTACACTAGAAGACAAGGAGCTTAATCTTTTGTCCTCCTGCTCTGTACTATTAGCTCAATTCCCTGTATCACAGTGAGCAACACAGAACAAACAGGATCCACCCGGATAACAAGTATCCGATGAAGTGATGGAGGACTTTGTTGATTGTTACCTTCTTAAAGCACCATAGTTTCTTGTCACCTGCCAACAAGGAGAAAGCAGTGAGGTCCAACTGCATTATCCCACAGAAAGATATAAAAAATTTACACAACTATAAAATGCTATGAATAGGAGAGTGGTAAAATAGCCTATGGACTGAAATAGGTACTTAAGACAGTCTCATCTGGTAAAAATGGAAAATGAGAGGTGAACAATGCCTAGAGGAACTTCATTTGTCCAGAGCAGGTTTAACAATGCTCCTATAGCCCATGTTGCCACATGATGATGGGCTATTGGAAGTGCACAGATCACACATATGAGAATAGCAAACACGAGAAGGTCTGACAAGGATATAAATTTTGACAGCCACCTTGACATGGATAATGGCTGTTAATATACCTCAAGAGAAAGGCTATTTCATTATGATGATAAATGCCACACTTGCTCTTCCTCGATGCTAATTATCAACATGACTGTTTTTC